>CM066733.1:124149420-124749420 GCA_033961575.1 Aselliscus stoliczkanus
ACGATGCAGGGTATGCTCTGCAAGATGCCTGACACCTGTTTTAGTCTGGACAGCCTTCTCCAGCTGATCTGTGTCTGCTCTCAATGCTTCCTCACTTTTATTGAGCCTTGCTCTGACCTGCCAAGGTAACTAGCTACCGAATTTGTGGGGCCCTGTGCACAATGCAAATGTGGAGCTCCTTTGTTAAAAAATTATTAAGAATTTCAAGATGGGGACAGCAGCCCATTAAGCCAAGGACTGGGTCCTCCCGAGCATGAGGCCCTGTGGGACTGCACAGATCTCATACTCAGGAAGCCAGCCCTGCCTGCATGGGTGAATGGAAGGATTTGAGTGCTGTTATGGCTTTTGGCAGGAATACAACTGCTTCCAAGCTAAATACATCCTGCTGTGCAGAAGTCATTGACTGAATGATGCTTCCCATCTTGCCCTATTGCACATCATCCCCTGGCTGCCCTGCCATCTGGGTATTGCTCTTTAACTGTTTCCTACGCATTTCTACATAGGCTTCTTTGGTATTAGAACCAAGGTTGCCCAAATAATTCCATGTGCTTTTCAACTCTATTACCTTGCTCCTGATTTTTGTTTACCTTGAGTCAATATCTGAGAATGTCTCTACCAGTCCCTGGAACAGAACAGATACTCAGTATGACGTTTTTATTAAAATACTTGCAGACTCATAGACAGAACTTAAAGGAACCTAAACCAACCCCCTCCTTTTCCAGAAGAGCAGAGACAGATAGAGTTGCTGAGGATCACAAAGACTTCCTGGCACAGCCCCCTGCATTCTCTCTCCTTTTGCCAAATGCCCACCTTCTGGGATTCTGTCCCTGCTTGAAGCTATGCTGGCAGTTTTCTTTTCTGATTTATAAACCCATTCTGTTTTGAAAGTATGAGATTCTTGTTTTCCATTGTTATTTGACTCTCTTAAACATAAGAAGAAGCAAACACTATAATTTCATTTACTCACCAAGTGGTAACTAAGCAATTACTAAGCATTATGCTAAGAGATGACATAGGTTCATGAAAAATATAAAAAGGGCTTATGGTCTTCAGAAGACTAATCTAGACATAGAGCAGCTAGGTGACCTTGGAAGGCAGGTGATAATTGCATGCCAAATGCTTTTTAGAGAAAATTACATGGGGACACTGACCGGGAGATCAGATGAGGTGAGATTGACTTAGGAGGACCTTATGGACTCCCCAAAACCAGGAAGTGCACACTAAGGGGGAGGGGGAGGTGTTAGTTACATGACTAGGTTCCTGGAGACCCATATTAGCGTGATTCTAACATTGGCAGTGAAGCTGTTTAGTATTTTTCTCCAATTAAACTTAAATGTACTTGCAAGCAAGTCTAGTGAAGCCTTGAAATAAATCAAAATTTTTGAAGAAGGCAGAATTATAAAACAATCAATAATAAAAGGATTCCATAACATATGCTTCTAATTTCTGAGTCCTAAGAAATTGCTACTTGCCAGTCTTGGTGAAAGTTATCCAGACACATCATTAACCTTGTGGAGCTGTATACCGACACTTTCACGACTATCTTTTCTCAAAAATTCAAGCATTGTTAGAACTCTGTGAAAATGTATAAGGAAGAGCAGGTAAGAGGTGCCCTCCTGAGAAAAGAATTCTTATTTTCACCTATAACCCACATTTATAACAGCAGCAAACCAATTGTTTGGGCTTAACAGCATGACACCTTCACAGTTACAGTTATCCACACACATCAGCCAATGAAAGCTTCTCTGTCAGATAGTATCTTCCAGTCTAGATTAGCTAGAAAGTGATTATAATGTGTCATCCTCTCATGGTTAAAAATAAACCCTTGGAATTTAGAACTTCATAGAGTTTGTCAGATATATTTAATTGAATTAAAGAAGTTATTCCACAGTTCAAATCCCAATGGCATTATGATAACATAATAAGAAACAATATGCACACACATAAAGGACGTGCATGGTAATGGAACTATATGAGGTCATAAATACTTCAAGGGAAAATAATAATAGTAAAATAAACTGTGATTTAAGGTTTAAATGGTCTGGGAGGTCTAATGAATGTTAAATGTGGTCTCTCTCTGAGTCTGGATCCTATAGAAGAATAATCCTGGCTCCATTTATCTCCATCCATATTCTATTTGATATTGTCATTATATCAGTTAGCATCAACCTTGAATATACAAAGAGTAGCAATAATATGGGCTATAATAAATAGCAAGCTCAACCACTATTTTTAATATTTTTGCTCTGTTTGACAAAATGCCTGCCATTTAAAAAGTTGTTACAAAAACAATCTAATTAAATAAGCCAAGAGTGTATGAACATAGTTATTTTCTTGGATAATAAAATGTAACAAGGAAAAAAATGAAAACAACTTTAAAATGAAATAATTTTTAAATGTCCAAGAAGGAATTCAATAATGTATAGTTTTTTAAAAAAGCATTTCTTGTTTTTATTCCACAGCGCAAAATTATAATATTATCTTGTACGTGCAATATTTTTATATCTAAAAGTGGAAAAACAATAGAAATGATCACTATACCATTCAGCAATATTTTATGCAGTTCTGAATTATCAGTCATGAATTGTTTAGTATGCATACAACTGCTCTTCACCTAGGTTGTTCATCTGTGAAGAATAGTTACCAGATGACTTTGGTTGGGGTCCTGTTTCTGAGAGTCATTTTGGGAAAATCAGTTAATCTTTTTCGAGCTCACCTTCATCATTATAAAATAAAGGTCGACATCTCTGTTATAGCATTGTTATAAGAACTAAAAGAAAAATTGTATGAGAAAATGATTTGCAACTTGCAATGTATTACATATATTAATGATTACTATGTCTTTATTTTAATGAATTATTTTCCCCTAATGATTCCCAATGAATTTAAACTCAAAGGTGTGTTTAACTCCAGTTTATCTGTCTAGTTTATGTAATACATTTTCTTAAATTTTTATCTTTCCATAATGCTGATGACTACCAAAAACAATTATTAAAAAAATTTATAATTATCATCACATTTCCAGATTTTGATTCCTGAGGTAATAGCAGCCAAGATCAACATAGGCAAAATTTAATCATAGGTGGTTTAGAAACTCTGTTTTCCCCCCTGTGTATGTTTGTATGTGCCTCCATGCACCATGCTTCATGAATAACTAGGAAGCAACTTACAGTGGTGGCTTATTGAGCAGTGGTGGCCAGTGGCCCTTTTATACTGTGATCATTGAGAGACTTCACTGGTAATGGTTGGGGCCAGCTCAGGACAATACATTCCACTGTCATCAGAACATGTCTCTGAGGTGGTCAGGGGAGGTGGGAGGCATGTAGTCTAGATGACTGTGTTGAGACTATGAAAAGAATTCAAGAGGCACCGTACACACCTTGAAGGTGGCCTGGGCTTATGATGTTTTCAACCAGGTGATAAATGAAATCAAAGGGTGAGCACTTCAAGCAACCTGTAGCCTAGGCCCACAAAAAAAAAAAAAACAACAAAAAAAAACAGACAGAAACAAACATTTCATGATTCAAAAACGGGCCTTGCATTCCTGCTGCCTTTATACAAGATGGTTCAGCCTCCTAAAGAGGCCTGGTGATGTCTGAGTAGCTCCCTCACAAATCAGCATGTTCTAGCAGGGGAAAGCTGGATAGAAGATAGACTGTTCCAGGCAGCAGGGAAAGTTAGAAGTGCTCTGTGGTCTTGGGGATGCCTCTCCAGATTTGTTTTGTCTGAAATGAAGGTGCCTAGAGGAGTGTTTAGTTAATGGCCAGTGCTTCCATTTGTGCAATGAAGTCAATTGCATTTCCTTTAGTCTTCTCTCAGGGGTTCCCATCCCAAGGTTGATTACCCTCTTTTGCCCTTTCTGTCATCTCATTATCATGACTGAAATGTGCAGTTTAAGTACTATAATAACTAGGGAAGGAAGATTAATGGTAAGGAGCCAATAGTGGATACATGGCTAATTCATAGCCCACATAATCCATACCCAGAGAACTTATGTATGTAAGTATTTATTTATATCAACAAATATTTGCTGAGTGCCTCCTAAGTACCAATCATTGCTTGAGACCCCGAGAATATATTAGAGAACAAGACGGACAAAGACCCTGCTCCCCTGGAGCTCACATTCCAATGAAGGAGAGAGACAATAAACATATCCATAATATAATGACAGGAGGTGCTATGAAGAAAAATAGAGCAAGGCACAAAAACAGAAGGAAAATGGTGGGAGGGGCTATTTAGATCTGGATGAACAAGGAAGGCATGTCTGATCACATTTGAGCAAGGACCTGAATGAAGTCAAAAAGTGAACCATGTTCTTATCTATGGAAGGAGAAAATTCCACGCTAAAGGCATGGCAACAGTAAAGTCCTAAAGTGGCAACGAGTTTGCCTTTCTCAAGAAGCTGCAAGATAACCAGTGTCTGTGAAAAGGAATGAATGAGAAGGCACTTTGTAGAAGATAAATTTGGAGGAAAAAGTCAGATCTAGTGGAACAGTGAAGGTTGTGATAGACTTTGGATTGGATCTAATTATATAATAAAGACTTCTAAAAACGTTGAACCATACACATGCAAGAATTGATTGTGGGAGGTTAAAAGTGGTATTTCATAGAGAGATCAGTTAGGATGCAATTAAAATAATTTAGCTGAGAAAAAAAATGATGCCTTAGGACAGGGTGGTAAGGCAGAGGGGGTGGCTAAAAATGTACAGATTCTGGCTGTATTGGGGGAATCTGCTGAAAATATGCACAGGAGAAGGAGAGAAATCATGAATAACTCTTAAAGGGACAACACTTGAGTAATGGTGCTGTATATTGAGATGGGAACAATATGAAGGAGTAGAGTCAAAAAAATAAAATCATAATTCTGTACTGAACATAGATATTAAGCTAGATATCTATTATACAACCAGGCAAAGGTGCTGAGTAGGCAGGTGGATATATTAATCTGAGCTCAGTGGAGAGGTCAGTGCTGGATATATAGAAATTTGGGATTTGTCAGTATTTAGATGTTATTTAGATCTGTGAGATTAAATATTAAAAGATAAAGACTCAATTTTTTTCCATTAAAATTCATTTGAAACTAGAAATCCAGAAGAAATTGTTCTCCAATTTTACAGGAACTACAACTCAGGATTTTTAAGTATTGAAGGTGAATGCTGAAAATAATACCAGTGTGAATCACAAATACAACACTCACAGGATATGGCTAATCCACTACCAAAATATGAGGCCCCTCAGATAGAAATGCAATGTGTGCTTATCTCTGACTAAAAACACTAAGTCAGATGAGAATAGAAAATGAGTAGCTGAACTTCCACTGAACCTCAGGGAAAAAGCACTGAAGACGGCAATTGTTATTATTTATTGTGATTATGATTCTGTATTGTAACCTCATTTTGTAATTTATGAAGGCAAACTGCTTTATAATTGATTTTACTAATCCATCACAGCCTACTCTATTTCTGTGCCTTTTGGTCTTTTTTATTGTCCTAATTCATGTGTATTTCAACAAGTAAGCCACTTTGATCCTCCTTAGAATACAAATCATAAGAACAAATGTTTTATAATAAGCCAGTTGAGTCAGTAAATACGTAAGTAGTACAAGTTTAACTTTATCAGTGAAGACCAGAGGCCTCCGTAAATTCATTGACGTGTCCTGTGTCATCCAGCATATTCCACCAAGGCTGGATGCTGTCCTCAGGACTCCTCACTTCTCATACCCCAAGCCATAGATACCCTCTAAGATTCAGCAAACAATCCCTTCTCTGAATCCCATGTACCTCTTTTATGATTTGGATAGATTCCTGAACCTGACTCCTATCACAAACATGCTGTGTCTTCAGGGACCATAACCTCCCTAGCAACGTCCACTGAAGCCCGCCAGTGAGTGCTTTCTCACTCACTCCATCACAGCTTCAACCAGAACATCATCACAGCTTCAACCAGAACATCATCCCAGCCCTGGGCTTGAGTGTGAGGAGGTTGTGCTTCCTGCAAGGTGGTCAGGTGTTAAATGTACAAGGCTATTACTTTCAAAACAGATGATGGAGATGCTATAACGTAACATGATCAAAACATTACAATTGTAATGCATTAAAAAATAATTCTTTCAGAATTCAGCTGTGTTAGCTTGAGCCCTCAAGTGAGGTCCTGTCAGCCCTGTTCACTGCTTCATGGTCCACATCTGGCATTATGTCTGGCTCATTGCAGGCCATCAATAAATAGACACCATGGCATCACAGAAACAGGGCACAGTGGCTGAAAGTACAGACACTGGGACAAACCATAGCTCTGCCCCTTTACCAGCAGTGTGACCTTGACAAAGTACCTAACCTCTCTAAACCTCTACACCCTGGTCTGTAAACACAGAGTATTTGCCCACAAGACTTTTGTGAGGTTCAGTAAACCATTAAACAAATAAAACTGAGAATTTCACAAACCCTCAATGTGTTTTAGGTATTAATGATTAATCATTTAAGAATTGATGTTATGTGTGTGATGAGTTAAAATCCCTGCCTCCACACTGATTCCATCATTTAAAAAGGTGTATATCTGAAAAGATTTAGGCAGCTGCTGCTTCCCTCTTTCCTGTTTCCCCCATTCTATGAAGTCCATGACCATTAGAAGTCATGATAAAATTGCAGCAATTAGAGATATTGTTGGTAAGCACTGCCCCCCCAACTCAAACAAGGGTCTATCATCTGTTATTTTCACAGCACATCATGTAGCTGTGGCTTCAAGGTTCCCAGACATTTGAGTTTGCCAGAGGAAATCAGGGTCAGGAGACTCACTAAATTCATTGACATAGACCATAGCCGAAGAGTTTGATATAAGAACAATAGTAATATACTAATTTATAAAATGTTAATAATGACCAATATATTAATTTATCATGAAAAGTGAAACTACCCAGCAGACAAGATAATTGTAATCAGCTGGTTTTATTGCAAAATTATTAGAAAAAATCTACATTAGAAAGCACGTAATAGCAAGAAAATTTTTTTTTTTCTGTTCTGTTTTCCTTGCGGTTGATCTTGGAAACAGAGCATAATGGTTACTTTGATTAATGGCTTATTGAATTAAAATACACCCCTTGCTACTGTAGGGATAAATCAGAATAATATTTTTGGTTCCACTGCACATAAATTGTTCTGGTTTATGTATTTATGTAATGGAGAAACACAGATGAATCCTTACTCGCTGACCTTTTATTGGTATTAATTTGGTGGGAGTGGGGGTGGATCTGGGTTATAAGAAGACCATCTGAGTCACTTACGATAGTAATTATGTGTAACTTTTCTGATTACTCACATTGTAATAACATCTCCTTCACATTTCATCCAAACAACTTCGATTGAACTTGTGAGTTCCCAAATTTTCTCTGCTAATCTGCCAAAAAAAAAAAAAAAATTAGCAAGTCTATATCTATTTTTTTTTCTCTTTTCTCTCAATCTTTGGGTGTGAGACAAGGCCTACTTGATATCCATATAGTGACCATCAGACACTTCCAGAAGCTTATAATTTAGAAATTAATTCTTAACCACTTCGAAAACATGTAACATTACATCTATTTAATTTTGTGTATTTCAGATCACATAGGGGCCCTGTTAATTAATCAAATGATGCAAATCCTTTCTACTAAGTTAACAATAGTCCTGATTGTGGAATACACTGATTTTAGCAGAGATGTTTTCTAAACACATCTTTCTATCAGCACTTTCCTATTAACACTAAGGAGATAGATGCTGTCCATTTAGAAGCATAAAAATAAAGTCTTTTCCAAGAAGTGTCCTTAAGATGGTAAAATTCAAACAGGCGATGTCATCCTTGGCTACATGTAACTCTATTTTCCAGTAAAGGGCGAATGTCTCACACAATTAACAAAGATTTCATCAGCCCATAAATTGCCTGGCTTGAATACCAACCACTTTCAGATTGCTGGGAGATTTTTGGATTCTTTTTCTGAATTTTTTCCCACTTAATTTTCTTCAGACACCTTACACTATCGTGGAAAAGATAAATTATTCTAATGCTGGATACTGTAAAATGTTCAGTTACTGCAAAAGATATGGCCAGTTCCCAAAGAAAGGAATGTAATCGAAACTAGATCAAAATGGAAAAGTGAATGCCAGAATCTGTAAATATTCTCACATGCTTAAAGATGATTTTACAAAAAAGGCTTAAAAATGAATATGTCAGAGTAGATGTGCAAACACTTAGAGGTATTGAATTTGTCCATCACCTGGTGGGATTTTAACATTTAATATGACAGAATTTCTGAGACAGATTTAAAGATGAATCTCATATTGCCCATGAGTGGAAATTTTGTAACAGAATTTTCCTAAAATCTACTTAGATTTTGAAATATGACTCTGTAATAAATTTTAAATTTTCTTTATTTTTCAAACCAAACATTATTATGGAATAAATACATATGACAATATTACAAAGTTTCATGTTATCTTACACATCCTTTTCTCAAGATACTTTTATAATTGTTTACTGAGATCTGTAAGTAAATATGAAATTTAGAACAATCATAGATACTGAAATAAGAAAGCTTCATGTCCCCAAAAAGAATATGAATGGCACTGTTATTTCTTCATTGTACTTCTGGATATCCTTTATCTAGAAATCTCTGTGTTCTGAACACCAGACAAATAATTAATGCACAAATCCATGTAAATATTCTCTTTCTATAAGATTACCCAGTTATCAAAATAATAATAAATAGAAATATACAGTGATGGAAATAAAACTAACTCTGGATGATAAGCACACAATGTGATATATAGATGATGCATACTAGAATTGTACACTTGAAACCTATGTAATTTTACTAGCCATTGTCACCTCAATAAATTTAATTTAAAAAGAAATTAAATCATAATAATAATAATAACAATAATACATATGTTATTCAGTTTTTCATTAATGTTGAGACAGCCTATGGCATAAATGAAAAAAAAGTTAAAAGTTATTAATTGAATACCAATCTCAAGATTGAACAGTATGGGGATGTTCCAGGCATCAAAGAGAATCAAAAAGGAAATTGAAAGATATACAATGCTGATTTGCTAGTTACTCCTTGTCAAATGGTTTGCTGGTTGTTTTGTACAACTCTCATTAGGTATAGGTATGTGCCCTACTTTTGAGATCTCAGTCATGCAGAAAAGCAGTGTGGTGTAGTTAGAAAGAACTAATTTCAGTATGACACACTCGCTTGTCAATGACAGGCCTGCCTCTTACAACTCTGTGATCTTGGCTACTTATTTAACCTATAGTACAGCCTGTGGTGAGAGCAGAAATTCAAAATGATGACTCTGAATCATGATAAAAATTAAAATATTATGACACTCTATTTATGAAGGTAGGAGAAAAGAGAGTGTCAATAGGTACAGAACATTTATAAATCAAGGAGAAAGAATGATATGATCAAAAATGGGGAAAATGGACAAAGAAAAAATAAAAAAACAGACTAAAGAGAAGTACAAGGAGCTAAAATACCCTCCTTCACCAATGACCAAAAATAATTAGACTTACTGGTCCATGCGTACAAATACTTACGCAGTTATTAAAAACATAGTCTAGAGAACTGTTCAATGACAGCAAAAATGTTTCTGACATATTAGTGTTGAATGAAAGAGGAAGATACCAACCTATGCAATTAAATCCCAATTTTGGAGGAAAAATGTATATCTATATCTATATACACCGAGAAATTATTAGGAATGCTTATCTCTGAATTGTGGAATTATACAGCATTTTCATTTATTTTTGTACCTTTTGTATGTCCTAAGTTTTATACAATGAGTACTTATTACTTTTATAATCACACAAATAAAATGTTCAAGACAAAGAAATAGTTAAACTTTTAGATCTGGTTCTACCATTCATAAGCTAAGTAGCCTTGGGGAAGTCATTTAATCTCATTGAGTTTCAACTTTCTTATCCATAAGATTTTCACATTTTATACTGAAGAGATTGAACTAGATCACCTCCTAAGGTCACTTTCACTTCTGTAATTCTATGAAGCTATAACGCATTACCAACCATGTGATATACAAAGAAAACCAAGAGTTTTTGAAGTATTAGTAGCAAAAAAAGTTATTGCATTATATGTAAAGCCTAATAGGCATTTTTAGCAAACTACAACTCAAGGGCCATTTCCTTCTATGAATAATACCTATGTCTATTTATAATAATATTAAATTTACAAAATAATTTCAAAGATAATATTTATTTTAAAAAAAAATGATAGCACTATAAGATTTGTTGGACACAGGTAGAGAGATGCTGTGTAAGGTTAGAGCTTGGGAGGCACTGATTTCCTACCACCGTCAAGCCTTTCCCGCTTAGAATCCCATCAGGTTGTGAGTCACCCTTTTGTTGTGCCATTTTCATAACCAGTTAATTAAATAACAGAGTTTTTTTCCTATGATTTGGGGGATTCTTCCAGTAATGACTGCAGCTATAATTAAGAAATATGTTAAGCCTTCTGTCAATTAACTTAACTGATGTGAAAACCTGACTGGTCCAGAGAGTAACGGATTTCCCCAGCTGCACCTTATCAGAGAACAGCTTCGTGTGAAAAACAGAAGTGATGCTGAAGCCAGGGCTGTAAAAGTGCCAGGAAAATTAGCACAAGCTAGTACAGAGGGCGATGAGGAAAACATGCTCACAGCTACTGTGTGGGTGTTGCTTAAGCAGGAATTATTTCAAAATCTTTAATGATTAGGATGAATCGTTGCATAAATTTTTGCTATACAAAAATGTCTCTGAAGAACTGGGCCAACAGGAGAGATGGAGGAGGGTTGCCTATATGCAAACAGAGGAGAAGCATTGCTTCTGCAAAAATATTGCTTATATTTTCTGTAGTGTAGCCTCATGAAGATATAAAAAGCTCAGGCCATAGCAGTAGATGAGGCAGGACCACCCTGACTCCTTTCTTCCCTCTATTTCTACCCAGCTGAGAGTTGACACCTATTTTAAGTGCTAGACCAGTGCTTCCCAAATTACCTTGTTTTGAATTCCCAACCCATCCCCACGGGTGTTTTTATAAAGTATAGGAAAAATAAATTACTACAAAAACTAAATGTTAAAAACATTTTAAACAGCCCATTTTTATTATTAGATTCAACAGACGTTAAAATCACTGTTGACTGGCTGTAAAGTTTCTTAACATTTAATTCTGTGCATTAGCATCACAAACAAATAACACACAACCAGACAGGTACTTTGGGCTAGTACCATGATCAACAATTACCCTGGAAACACTTAGCTCAGCTCTCTCCATACTGCAACTATTTATAGTTCTACACACCCCCATTTAACTGGGACAGCCAGCACCTAACATTCAGAGATGCTCAGCACGTATTTATTGAATGAATGAGTGTACATGAGTAAATGAATGAAGCAGAAAGGAACAAATGAATTTCTGCTAATATCTGTTTAGCACCCTTCTAACACCTAAAGTAGCTCCCATTCTCTCTTCACTTCCTTTGAAAGATTCCCGAGTAAAGCATAGACTCTGCCACTCGGTTCCTCCTGTTCAGCGATCAAAAAACAACAATGGGGTCTTGTACCTTTTTATTGGGTACCTCTATTTTCCCCATTTGGTTTACTGGACCTCCATGAAAAGGGATATTTCATCTTTTCTTAGAGCCTCTTGCTGCTTCCTTCAGCTCTGACATTAGTATACAAGTATATTAGTTTTCTACTACTGCTGTAACAAATTACCATAAATGTAATGTTTTTAAAACAACAAAAATATATTATCTCACAACTTCTGTAGGCCACAAATCCAGCACAGTCTCACTGTGTTGTTAGGGCCGCATTCTTTTCTTTAGGCTCTAGGGGAGAATTTCTGTCTTTTCTCATTCAGGTTGTTGGAACAATTCATTTCTTTGAGGTTGCATGGCTGAGATCCTCATTTCTTATTCCCGGTGTCTAAAGGCCAGCAGTTCCCTTGGCTTGTGGCTTCCTTCATCTTCAAATCCAGCAATGGTGGGTGAAGTCCTTCTCATCTTTCTGACCCCCACTTAGGAAGGTTCTCTTGCTTTTAAGGGCTCCTGTGACTAAACTGGCCTCGCCAGGATAATGCATGATATTCTCCCCACCTCAAGATCTGTAAGTTTAATCATATCTCCAAGGATCGTTTAGGCCTGTAATGTAGCATGTTCACAGGTTGTAGGGAATATGAAGTGGAATATTCAGGAGACTTACTCTGCCTACCACAACCAAAAGTCCATGAATTTATGCTGGATAAAAAAGAAATTTTACAATATATGTCATTAGCTTTACACCCTTGGAGAAGGGTCACATTAGGTGAGGATGATCAATGAGGTTCTTATCTATGGGTAGGCGCTTATCTGTGTTTATCTTTGTACACTTGGCCTATTGGATGGTCCCCTAAACACTCTGCCAGTTCCAATGCAACCTTCCAATAGCTACCACAGTTCACTCACACACTTGTCCTCTGCCTAAAATTCTTTCTTGTAGATCTAAATTCCACACTACAAAATCCAACCTATTTTGTCTTGCAAATCTGATTCTTCATAATTTGGGCCAACCCTGCCTTACAGCCCCATTTCTCACAGTTTCTTACTCATCGTCTAAAGAACATACCAAAATACTTACAAAATCCTGTGCCATTTTATGCTTCTCTGTGTATGCTCTTTTTTCTGCCTGGAAGGAACTGCCTCTGCCTTTCTCTTCGGGACATGTGGTGTACTAGAAATAGAATAATCTTGAAAGACACTTGATTTGAATTTGAACTCGTCACTCTGCCACTTACTAAACCTGAAGCCACCCGATACCTCTGTGGCCTAGGGAGTAAAACGGGGATTATTAAAACCTACTTTGCAGGGATGATTGGGGGTTTTAAAATAATGTACATAAAAACATATAACATTACGCCTGTCCTATGATAGACCTTAACTAAATGTTATTTATTCTTTGGCCCTAGAGAAACTTATTTTTCCTTGCCTTAGCTCTTCATCTCTACTTTCAAGTTTTCTCTAACCTGTCAAGTATAGTTAAACTCAAACCCTGGCTCTACCATAACAGCATGTATTTAGTACTATCATGTTTTGGGGATAAGTCTATACCTGTCTGTGCAAGAAGTAGATTATGAACTTCTTGAGTACAAGAATGTCTTATTTATCATTTTATTTCTACCACTTAGCAAAAGATACAGATTAGTCACAAAAGGTTTGAATGGATACAAGGATGAAAGGATGGATGGATGGATGGATGGATGGATGGATGGATGGATGGATGGATATAGAACGTAACATAGTAACTAACACATAATAGATACTTAATAAATATATGCTGAATGTAAATTAAATATGCCTAGCTTATAAGTAGACCATTCTGATTGTGTGATTATTTTATGTTTTTATCTCTTTAGCTGTTTTCCTTACTAACTGGTAATATTTATGTGTTTGTGTTTTTATCTTGGTAACCATAGTAAATTTATAAAAGGCTGTGCCTTTCATTTCCTTGTTGCCTTCATTCAAACAAGTCTCTGTGTTCTATACATAGTGAGTGTTTAGAGTGATCAAAAAATACTACAATTAATAAAAAAACCTAATATTTCAAGTTTTTAGATGGACAGGTGCTGATTCTTAGAAAACCAAATGTGTACACAGGAAAGTTTCAATAGCTGATGTAATAATAAGAAGTATTTGGAGACTTGGCAGTGTCAAAGCCACTGTGTTTGCTAATTGGCCTCACCCAAATGAAAAGTGAACTTTCTAGCATCTTCAAGAATTGCCCAACCAAGATTAGCCCCTATCATCCCACAGAAACTAGGAGGTAGGGTTGCTCTCTTCCTTGATTTCATTTCAAAGGGATGGCTCCCAGGACCTTAAGAAAGACATGTCTGGGTTGTAAAACTGACAAGAAGTTTTTTAAAAGATTTACATCCCAAAAGGGCAGAGAAATAATTTACAAATATGCATTTTCAAAAGCTCTAAGAAAAGGGAGGTTGTGGCAAAGAGTCTGGTAGTGTCTAAAGTTCAGTCAAACCACAGAGAACTTGAAGGCTCTTGGTCAGTAGGAACCTAAGTGTCTATTTCAGGAGGGATGAGTTAGAAATGTCCCTTGAAAAACAGGATAGTCATGGGTGGGTAAATTCCTTAATGGGATCTATCTATCACTGTGTACCACAGCTTGTATACTGACACGCAACTTGATCCTAGCAAGCCCTTGGTGGAGGTAGAGAGTTGGTATATGCCCAAATCCTTAGGTGAAAAGGAATACTTGCGTTAAAAAATAGAGATTTAAATTTGGCTTCATATGAACATATATGCAGAAGTGTCTATACTTCAGAAAAGTTATTGCTTCAGAAAATGTTGTAAAGCTTTGCTTTTCAAGTCCCATTTTTCAATTAAAAGGCAGTATATGTCACAACCCCACTTCATGGTCCACGTCTTCACTTCACTCCTATTCTTCTAATTACAGAGAAGGATAGAGAAGGGGAAGCTCAGATATCGCTCTTGGCAGATTGTTGTGATTAACCTCAGGCATCTTTCAGAATAATTTTTGAATCCTAATATTTTAGGCATATTTCACCTTTACTCTTCACATTTCTCTAAAGCTTTTGATTCTGCAGTCCTCTAAAACATAATCCAGATGGTAAGTAAAGAATGGAATGGAATGAGAGAAAAGTCATTTTCTTCTTTTCTTCCCACTGTATCTTTTCATCTTCAGGGTTTCTTTTATTTTTCTCTTCATTCTTACTCCCATCCACTCCTTGTTATTTCTTCCATTCTGAAGATAATCAAACTTTCTGGTTATCGTAATGATATTGGGGTGTGTGTATGTGTGTGTGTGTGTGTGTGTGTGCGCGCACACGCGCACATGCCTGTATCTTTGAGAAGTATGAGGGTTTATAATAATTTTATAGGGAAACAACCCTGCAATTATCTGACTCCTATTGTACTTAACGACTGCTTGACAGAGCTTGGCTAGAGACCCGGTAAGCTCAGTGGAGCTCATATGCACATTCCTATGCTATCTGTATAACAACAAGTTAAACAAAGAGCATATAACTAAGCACATATTCTTATGAAGGTAAAAATGAATTCTTCTTATGACATAAATGAATTCTATTTATGACATAAATTCTATTTATGAAAGTATACTCATGAAATGAATTCTGACATATATGCTAAAAGTATGTCAAGTATCTCATAGATTATGCCTAAACAAAATAAATAAGAAAATATCCAAATTTTAGATTGCTCCTTCCTCTATTTCCTGTCCTCTTGACTCTTAATGCCCATGTTCAGGCAAAATTTTTAAACACTTTTTTAAGCCAGTTTTCACAGAAGAGGTCAGGTGAAGTGAGTGTCTTTACAGTAGTAAGTCACACTCTATCTGTGTGAAATTCTGTCATACTCGTCATTTCTCAGTTAATTAAGCTAGAGATCTCCTAGGAGATCTTTCGTATATGAAATTGGAAACTGGCTTCATGTTAGTGATTGTACCAAAATGGGCTTTAGAATGTAAAAGCCTCTAATCCTCTTTTTAAAAGGGCAAGTGTCTCATGTCACCTTGTCTATAGAGCAAAATCTCTTTTCTGAATGGTGGATGCAGCTTGGCTAAAGGGCACACTCTTGATTATAAATCAACCAGCACAACAACAGCACACACAACCTCCTAAGATAATCTCTTTAGCACCAAATTGTATTCAGAAAGATGAAAATCCTAACAAGAATGTGATTTCTGTCAGGTTAGCTTTTCATGCATGCTGTTTACACTAAGATTTTTTTTTTTTCACACTCCTGTTACCAGTTCAACTTGGAGAAAAATGGCTTATTGTGTGATCAGAGCTCATATGCATGGACCACAATGGGTATAAAGCATATAAGGATTTATTATCAAGAGTCAAAATTCTTAGAGATTAGAGGGCATTCAAAGAACGGAAATTAGGAGGCCATGATTGGCTCATGAGTAGAATAAAGGAACTGAGAGATGCACAGCTGAACTGCATATATCATGCCAGGAAGGAATGAGGAATCTCTGAAGACTGCAGCTTCAGAGGAGAAGCTGAAATTGTTTATTGTTGCCCCGGGGAGGTGTAATTGGGGTTAATGGGATGAAATTAAGCAAAGAAAATTTCAGGATGTGTATCAGGAAACACATCTTAATAATGAGGCGTTTTATAATATTGTCCCACTGGAAGTATTAGGAACCTTTTTGTTTCAGTCATTCAAACTTGAAGTAGGGAAATATATGGAAAAATAGGCTGTAAAAGACAATCCCGCACCAGCCCTCAAGGGATAAATTACATAGCACACTTGGATCTTTCTCAACTCTAATTTCCATGACTCTGAGTAACTTCCTCAAAGGCATAATTTTCAAAACGCTTGTTCAATTGTTTCTACTACACACCTGCATCGGTAGCAGGTTCCAATTAACTGAGCTTGCAGTTGTGCACTGCAACTATTGAGAGATTTGCCTGAGAACCTAGGCAACGTGAAGCCATTTGGGATGACCTCAGTCAATATTTATGGTTGTAAACGTAGTTAATATAAAACTCAGTATAATAAGCAAAGTTCTGAAGCAGCTACCAGCAAACTAAACTAATTGCTACACTGAATTCTTTGTCTCATTTGATTTCTCATCACAGTCTTTAGTTTATTAAATTAGAATTTATTCAGAATCTCCTGTCTCCTGGTCACTGAGTAAATGATGAGGGTAAAAAATGAAAAGATTAAATAAGGTTTGGTTTTTCATCTTCTTTGAAATGCATTCCGGCTAAAGATTGTGTATTTTCCGGCATTATATGTCCTGATACCTAAGCCAATGTCTGGCACACATATATTGAATAAATGAATGAATGAATGAATAGCCACACTCAAGACTAACACATTTCGTAGATTATCTTAGTTTCCACAAACACAGTTTGTGCCTTTCCTTCAATATATTCATTACAAAACCTATATTTTAAAACAAAATAAAATTGATTGATTTACTAATAAGCAAGCAAGTGAAGAAGTGATGCTTTAGGCATGCATGCTACCCAATGTCTTCCATTCTATTTTATTCCCAAGGTTCTGTGTCATCCCAGAATAACTACAAATCTGAGGCTGTTTGCCTGAGGCCACTTCCTCATTCTTAAATTGAGACTGAGGCAGTAGTTTGAGGGTTCCTCTTACTGTTTTTAACACTGAGCTTTTTAAAGAAACTGGAATAAATTCATTTTATTGTCTTTGGAAAAGAGGAAAAAGATTGCTATTTAGGACTTTCCCAATTGTCTCCCTATGACCAAACTCAAGAGCACTAATCCTCTGTACCAGCTGATATTAAAAGAATATTTAAATGGAGGAAAGGCAATTTAGAGTGAAGAAAATCAAGAGGTAAAATAACAGAATTCCTAGTAGATTAGAGAGGTGGTATTGGTTAAACCATGAGCTCTAGTGCTCCTCAGACTATTGAAAGTCTTTCTTTTCCTTTTCTTTCTTTATCTTTGGTTCCTTTCATGTCATTGGCCTTTCTTCATGTTATGTATCATAGAGCATCTTATTTATTTTTATTTCTTTGATCTTTGGTTGCAAAACGTATCTAAATGTTTTAAAATATTTAAATTTTTTTACTATTTAATATGGCTCTCATCTAATTTTCAATCTTTTTCTGCAGAGGTTCAAAAATGAATTATTGGCTTCATATTTTCCTACTTTACATCTATGAGTATATTTGTATAAAATCAATAAGAAAATTTTAGTGACGTTGTTAGAACTGTATGTATTTGCAGCCTTTTTAAATATTCCTTCTGCCCTTCCCCTTTTTTTTTTAATTAAAATTTATTGGGGTGACAATGGTTAATAAAATTACATCAGTTTCAAGTGTACAATTCTATAATACACCATCAATATATCACATTGTGTGTTCACCACGCAGAGTCAGTTCTCCTTCCATCACCATATATTTGACCCTGTTTACCCTCTTCTACTACTCACCTCCCCCTTACCCTCTGGTAACCACTAAACTATTGTTTGTGCCTATGAATTTTTGTTTATTTGTTTGTCTTGATCCTTTGTTGCTTTCAGTTTTATATACCACATATCAGTGAAATCATATGGTTCTCGACTTTTTCTGTCTTTTTTATTTCGCTTAGCATAATAATCTCAAGTTTCATCCATATTGTCACAAATGGCACTATTTCATCTTTTCTCATGGCAGAATAGTATTTCATTGTGTATATATACCACATCTTCTTTATCCAATCATCTATGAAAGGACATTTTGGGTGTTTCCATATTTTGGGCATGGTAAATAAAGCTGCAATGAATATCAGAGCACATGTATCTTTACGGATAAATGTTTTCAGATTTTTGGAGTATATACCCAGGAGAGGGGTTGCTGAGTCATTTGGCAATTCTAATCTTAATTTTTTTGAGGAACTTCAACACCACCTTCCATAGCAGCTGCACCAATCTGCATTCCCACCAACAGTGTATGAGGGTTCCTTTTTCTGCACAGCCTCTCCAACTCTTGTTATTATTTGTCCTGTTGATGTTAGCCATTCTAACTGGTGTGAGGTGAGATCTCATTGTGGCTTTTATTTGCATTTCTCTGATGATTAATGATTTTGAGCATCTTTTCATGTGTCTATTGGCCATCTGTATGTCGCCTTTGGAGTCATGTCTATTCAGGTCCTCTGCCCATTTTTTAATTGAATTGTTTAGTTTTTTGATGGTGAGTTGTATGAGTTCCTTATATATTTTGGATATTAGCCCCTTATCAAAGGCATTGTTTGCAAATATCTTCTCACATTTGAGTGGTTGCCTCTTTGTTGATCGTTTCTTTTGCTGTGCATAAGCTTTTCAGTTTGATATAATTCCATTCATTTATTTTCGGTTTTGCTTTCCTTGCTTTTGAAATCAAATTCATGAAACCTTCTTTGAACCCAAGGTCCATAAGTTTAGTACTTATGTTTTCTTCTATGCAGTTTATTGTTTCAGGTCTTATGTTTAGGTCTTTGATGCATTTTGAGTTAATTTTTGTACATGGTGACAGATAGTAGTCTAGTTTCACTTTTTGCACATGGCTTTCCAGTTCTCCCAACACCATTTATTGAAGAGACTTTCTTTTCTCCATTGTATGTTTTTGGCTTCTTTGTTGAAAATTATCTCTCCGTATTTATGTGGGTTTATTTCTGGGCTTTCAATTCTATTCCATTGGTTTGTGTGTCTGTTTTTCTGCCAGTACCATGGTGTTTTGATTATTGTTGCTCTGTAGTAAAAGTTGAAGTCAGGGAGTGTGATACCTCCAGCATTGTTCTTTTTCTTGAGATTGCTTTGGCTATTTGAGGTCTTTTCTGGTTCCATACAAGTCTGATAATTTTTGTTTTATTCCTTTAATAAATGCCATTTTTATAAATGCCAAATCTGTATGTTACGTTTGTCCTTTGCCTTCTTATTAGCAAGATACAGCTCTGCTGCTAATAAACTGGAATTTTATATTAGAAATCATTTCATCCTTTACTAGCTTTAAAATGTGTGTTTGAAACATCACATATTTATCTGACCTCCAATGCACTCTTCCTCTCATTTTCCACGTTTATTTTTTACTGCATTTCATTTTGTTGAACAGAGTATAGATTGATTTGGTTATTTAGAGACCCCATTTGCCTTGCCATTATTTTACTCTGCAAACCTCAACATTGATTGACACCATCATCTATTGATTCATATTGTTATCTACTGGTATCCCTGTTCTCATTTTTTCCCAGATCCCCAAGATACATGTGCCATGTGAAGGATTCGCAGATTACCATTTACATTTTATTGAGCTAAACATGATCAGAAATCAGGCTAGGTACGTCCACTTATAAAATTATAGTTTCATCTGAGACAAGAGTAAGTAGGACAGTGATAGGATTTTTCAGTGAAGTTTGGACCAACCTATATATTGATGCATGTCTATAGAATTAACACAGGCTTCTCTACAACACATGTTACATTTTCCAACGCAATAAAGCATGACAGGGTGGAGTCATTAAAAGGTGATCATTCCTGTGAAGGTGGAGCATCCTGGGGCATACAAGTTTATCTAGGATTATGCAAAATGAGCTAATTTAACTAGGAGTGATTTGTTATTTTGGAAATATAAGCCAGGACACTAAATTAAATAGACACAAATGGTTTTAAAGAGCATGGCTCAAATTTCAATGTTGTTGAGATTAAGCAAACAGTAACCCATACTTCAATTTGAGTGTCAATACTATATTTATTGTTTTGAACAAATAAGATACTGTTTCTTTATGAGATCCTCTTTGTTAATGGGAGATAGAAAAATACAGAAGAGAACCAAGTGTGACTACGTACAGCCTCTGAATTTCTTATTGTAGGTATTCCAGTTCAGTAAGTTAAACTGGTAAAGGAACATTAGGATAGTATCCCAAAATTTCAATTGTTGTGTTACCAGTGTGTTATGCACCGCTCAAATTTTTTTGATGCTTTGAGAAAAAAACTCTGCTTCAGACTCAGGTTCTAGCTGTTAAGTATCCAAATGACTGTCAGCAGCTCCACCCAGTGCACGCTCCCTTCTCACCATTGCACCCTGGCCTCCCTTCTGACTTTCTTGCTATAGACAAGGTCATTCCAGAAGCTCCTCTTTGATTAGGTCCCAGTACCTGCTTCACCCCCATGGAAGAGGCTCACTGATGAATCTTTGTGCCCTACAGCCATCAACCTGCCAAAGAATTCTGCTTAAATTACAGCTCAGCTGGCTTATTTTTCTCTCATTTCAAAAATGCTGAATAGCTCCCCTTTTCTATTAAATTAACTACAAATGCCTCAACCCAGAATTCAAAGCCTTAAAAAATATGGCTCCAACCTATCTCTTCAGTTTATCACTTTCTCCTCTCTGACTCAAGCTCTATATTTCAGTAAAATTGAACACCTTGTATTTCCTCATATTTTCTAGTATTTTTTTCTCTACTCCAGGGCACTGTTTTTATTTTCCTGTGTCAGGAGAGAATCCTTAAGATGATTTTAAATATTACCTGCTGTAAAAACAACTTTCTAATTTTTCAGTCATATATTATTTCCCACTTCCTTAACACACCAGTCATTTTTCTCTTCTTGTCTTGTGCCTTATATCATGCTTGACTTTTTTATTGGCCATGTCCCTGGTGTTAGCCCTTCTATTCTGGGAGAGCAGCCACAGCATCTAACTCCTAGAAGACATCTCCTGCAGCAACCAGGACAGTACCAGGCACACAGTGGCTGATCATCTATGTATTCGTGTATTCAACAATGACCTATCAAGTAGTATGTACCAAACACAATGCTACTGATATTAAGAGTTTCATAAATAAGGCCAAAAAAATTCTCTAATCTCATAACATGCTTTGGACAAAAATGTTTCTACATCACCAGTTCCTACCAAGGGTTTATAAAATTGACAACCCAATATAAAATATTAATTTACTGTTCAGTATTTCAAATGATCTATGCCTGGAATGTTCATCCTTCTCACAGAAATTCCCTTAGATCTCTCTTCACTTCATTCAGGTCTTTGCCTAAATGACTCTTTCTTAATGAGGTCTGCCCTGGCCTCTCTGTCTAATATTTCAACATACAGACACACACACACACACACACACACACACGTCCTATATCCCTTTCCTGCATTAGCACTTATTTTCATCCTTAACACTTACCAATATTTAACATGTAAATATTTTACTTATGTATGTTTTTATTGTCTATTTCCCACACTAGACTATAAATTTCATGAAAGCAGTTTTCATTTGAAGAATGTATGAATACTGACACAATTAGTGCACCACAGCTAAAATAACGCTTACTGAAGAGGTTTATGAGCAGAGTAGTGAACAAATGCACATGATCTCATCCATAAGCCCTCATTAGCCAACAAAGAAGCAAGTGAATCTGGACTGGAGGCATGGACAGCTCTTGAGCCAATTTACATGATCTCAGGAGAGAGGAGGCATGAAGGAACACTTAGTTGACTATGTTAACAATGAAAACTTTCTGGTCAGAGATCGAACTTGTTAGAAGCAGGTAGCTTCCATTGAGCTGGATTCTTACTACTCTACTGAAAAGGAGGCCTTCAGAACCATCCAAATCAGACTCGGGTCTGTGAGCACTTAGTGGGTAGGAGTCTATTAATCAACTGTGACAGACACTTAATTGTTCTGTTGTTTAGGAGTTGGGTGTTAATAAATATCTCCTGTAGCTGGGTCAGGTAAAGAATGATATAGCCAATAATCAATGAGTTCATATTAAGAGCCACTGATTGGCACAGTCTTAAAAAGGCGTTTGGATCTATCTGTCCACATTTTCAATAGAAATGAGCTGTTCAAACTACGCTTGCAATGCCAAAAATCTTCATTTACTTCCCAAGACTGTATGAGTTTATCCCCAATTAAACTATCACCATGTGTTGGGAATGAGCCAAAATATTTTCTCCACTTTCTTCACTGTTGTATTCAAGTACTTCGGATGGTTTTTGATGCATAGCAGGCACTCAGTAGATATTTGTTGCATGAATGAGTAAATGAAACATTGCCAATCAATGAAGTGTCTTGCCCTCAGTTGTTTTCTCTCATGTCTTTATTACCAGTAAACTAAAAGAATTGTGTAGTTCAATATAAAAGGTTATTACTTTTTGCCAATTTAACCCTTTATATATGTCCAGCTGGGGCAATGAGTGGATAATAATAGCAGAATTCCTTATAATAGCTAACATTAAATCACTTTATACTGAGGTTCTTCTTAGAGTCTTGTTATCTCTAAGGCGCTCTGCCACTGTTTTCAAAAACCTCTTTCTGACCCTCATCAAGAGGTTTTTCATGCTTCAGCTTCCATGGGCATTTCTTTTTTCACATAACATTACATATTTCTATACAACATAGCTTGTATCTTTCCTTCCTTTTTATGCCAAATAGTCCCTTAATTCTCCTACATATTGCCTTCTGAGAATACTTTTCCAAAACATTTCAATACTTTCTTACTTCATTTTCTTTAATTGACATTCTCTAACATAATCTTCTCTTCATTGTAGCATTTCCATTTATAAATGCAATATAATTTATCAAACTAGCATGATGCAACATCTATCTTTGTTATGATAATCACATAAGATCCATTAGCAATCTGAATGAGAAAAATCTGAAGGGAATTAACATGTTATATTAATCAATTCTATAGCATTTTTTTATTATTTTAAATCCATTTGACTAAGACATCATGAATTCTGGAGAAACAGAAATGGGAAGGGAGTTAGATGTCTGCAAAATGTACAAATAAACACCTTCTTATCTCAACTTCAGGGTTATTCAATTCCTCTCAAATAAAAACCACAATGAGAAACCATCTTACTCGGGTCAGAAGGGCTATCATCGATATATATATATATATATATATATATATATATATATATATATATATATATATTTCATAGCTTGTATTAGTTTGTTGAGGCTGCCATAAAAAAAATACTATAGGCTGAGTGGCTTAAACAACAGAAAAATACTTTCTCACAGTTCTGTAGTCTAGAAGTCCAAGATCAGGACATCAACAGGTTTGGTTTCCCCTGGATCTGCTTTCCTTGGCAGATGGCTGCCTTCTTGCTATGTTTTCACATACTTGTATCCCTGGTGTCTCTCTGTGTGCCCAAATTTTATCTTCTTATAAGGATACCAGTTAAATTGGATTAGGGCCCATCCTGAAGTCTTCACTTTAATTGAATCACCTATATAAAAGCCTTATCTCCAAATACATTCAAATTCTGATGGACTAGGGGTAATACTTCACCATATAAATTTTGGGAGCACACAGTTCAGCTCATAACATAGCTAATGATAGAGAAAAAAATACACTCATAAAAGCATATGATTAAAAGCACTTTATGATAAATGTGAATTCTGAAGGACAATTGTGATAAATATGGTGAATAATAAATATGATGTTTTTGTGGGTCGGTTGCTTAGACGTTTGATTGTTGTTTTGTTTTTGAAGGAAGTGGGACATGAGCTATATTACAAAAGGGTACAATTTGGCATCGAAGAATAGGCATTGTGCAGTAAAATTGAAGACTAGGTGAAGGAAATAAATTGCACACATCCCCAGTAGCAGGAAAATATCAGATAAAGAATAACGAATTGGTCTACCTGGAACATTAAGTATTGGAGAGTGGTGATTTGCAAGAGCAGGAGCAGGGGTGTCCTTTGGATAGGAAAAAGTAGAGGGGTATAAGACAAGAAAACCTAGGTAGTACTTCATCATCACAATGAGAAAATTGGATTTTACTCTGTTGATAACAGGAAAGAATTCTGATTAAAGTACTCTTGATAGTTCCAATATTTACATGTATCACTTATTTTTTGAAAGTCTGTATTTAAAAAATCTAAATTACAAAGCATTTGTGTTCTCTCTAATGTTTAAACATTTCCTATTTCATAACAGTACCCCAAACTCAGTTGAAATTTTTATATACTAATCTTTAAGAGACCAAATCAATGATTTACTTTGGCCATTTGGTCACCCTTCACAAATTCTGGCACCCTTTTCTCTTATTTCCATAAACTGTGGCCTTTGGTCCTCTAGCATCCACGGACTTATTCTTTCAAGTTGAAAAAAATAATTTTCTTTTTACATACAGGTTCTTAATGTGGGACTCTGGAAGACATGTGAGAAAATAATTACATACCTTATTTTCACTGACTTCTAAGTGAAATATAACATTTCTTTCTAAAATGAATACAGTCATATATCACTTAATGACAGTGGTATGTTCTGAGAAATGCATCGTTAGGTGATTTTGCTATTGTTCAAACATCATAGAGGGCACTACACAAACCTAGATGGCATAGCCTACTACATACAGCTAGGTTATTTGGTATAGACTATTGTTTTTAAGCTATAAACCTGTACAGCATGTTACTGTACTGAATACTGTAGACAACTGTAAAAAAATGGTAAGCGGGCCAGCAGAGTGGCTCAGTTGGTTAAGAGCTCGCTCAAGAATGTGAGCTGAGCTCTGAGCAACAGCAGTTCGATACCCAGCCCAAGCTCAGTTGTCGTTTAGCTGCCAACAGGTAGCAGGATGACTCAGCTAAAAAAAAAAAGGTAATCATTTGTGTATCTAAGAAGCAAACCCAAACATATTAAAGGAACAGTAAAAATACAATATAAAATGTTTAAAATGGTATGCCCGTATAGGACACTTACCATGAATAAAGCCTTCAGGACTGGCAGTTGCTCTGGGTGAGTCAGTGAGTGAGTGGGGAGTGAATGTCAAGGCCTAGGACGTGACTGTCCACTACTGCAGACTTTGTAAAAACAGTACACTTAGGCTACTCTAAATTTTCAAAATAACATGAGATTAAATCAAGCACAAGAGAAAATGACACAGTCAAGAGGTGCGGTAAACACCAGTTTTTGAGGCTACTGCCTGAGTAACACAACATAATGTTTCACAGCAAACATTTCTTAAGAAGTAGAAAGAGTACACTCTGAAATAACAATAAAAAGCCGTAAATAAATAAACAAGTAACAATCCTTTATTATCATTATCAAGTACGATGTACTGTACATATTGTATGTGTTACACTTTTATACGACTGGCCTGACTATGCAGTAGGTTCCTTCACACCAGTATCACCTCAAACACGTGAGTAATGAATGCATTTAGCTATGATAGGACCACAGCTGTGATGTCACTTAGGCAATAGGAAGCTTTCAACTCCATATTATAACTTTCTGGGACTATCATCATATATGCAGTCCTCATTGACCAAAACATTGTTACGCAGCACATGACCATATCGGTGGCAAAACAGGCAGATACGGTCATAGGAAATTACAATTATTGTGAAAATCTTGAATATTTTTGTGCTCATCTAATTCAGAACTACAGAAGTTATCAAACCTGATGGAAGATCTTATTATTATGTTAAAAAAGATGCACCTATATTGTTATGATTTTTAAATATTTTGATTATTATAATTGTGTATAATTGATTTCTCTGAAAGCCTTTGAATTTAATTTTTATGCATTAAAAAATTATTCTGAGGAAAGGTCCATAAGATATACCAGACTGCCAAAGTAGTCTATGGAATAAAAATAGTGAAGAACCCATGCCTCAGAAGGAGTCTATAAAATACTCAAATATAGGAAGGGAGAACTGTCTTTTATTATTGCTCCCC
Organism: Aselliscus stoliczkanus; assembly: GCA_033961575.1. NCBI lineage: Eukaryota > Metazoa > Chordata > Mammalia > Chiroptera > Hipposideridae > Aselliscus > Aselliscus stoliczkanus. The sequence goes on from CM066733.1 coordinate 124,175,616, forward strand.
CTTGTTGTAAGAAGCCTGTATTTAGGCTTTTGACTACTAAACCACCTATTTCTGTATTTATCAGACTCCTTTGAGTTAATACCTTTGAGCTTCCCTAGACAGCTTCTTATCACTTGAAAGTTGACTGTAAATGGCTTCTTTTATTTCGTTTACCCTGGAGTCACAACAGGCAGGAAGAAATCAGGATGAAAGAAGTAAAACATACTAAGAAAAATTCTATCAATTAAGTGTTAATGCAAAAAAAACCCATTTTATTTATTTTCTTGATTTTTATTACTTTAAGGTGAAATTCAGTATACTGAATGAACTTATCACAAGGTTGCCTAAATGCTTGCAACTTTTTGGAAACTTCTTTCACCAATTTCCACTAGGGAAGAAATGTAAATATATATTTCCACTTAACCAGCCTCCAGATAAGATTTTAAAAGGTAACGAAATAACTTCCGAGCTCCTCAGATGGAAGCTGCTGTATAAGTACAAACTACAATCCATATTATTTGTACAAATATTTGGATATTCGGATGTCATTTAACATGCTTTTCAAATGACCTGTGCCTAGGAAAATGCAGTCAAAGCATGTTGCCCTGGAAATACCTGCTTCCTGTGAGAAGTAATAGAGTCTCAGTGAATGGCTTACTGAAATTCCAATGACATCATCAAATGAGACCCTGGCCGGTTTTGTCCAACAGTATTTAAAGCCTCCCTTAGCGATCTCACTGCATTTTCCGAGAGACTTCCCCAACCAAGAAGGAAATGTGTGTTTTGCTGTTTCTTGGCTCACGCCAGTGCCTGGTTTTATCAAGCTGCTGCACAGCGTTTCTGTCCTGAAAGACGCCTGTGTGACTTGGATACCATTTCATAGTCACACTGGATACTCTTATGTCTCGCCAATTAAATTATCTTCTCTGGCCTTTATTGCTGCCAAAGAGGTTCAGGCTGAGATTAGGTCACACGCCTCTCGAGTTGTTCTTTGAAATAGTGTGAGGGCCTTGCGGAGGATCCGAGCATGCCCCAGCATTAATGCTGTATCTTCCCAGCCTCAGATAACTGAATTTCTTTGCAATGTTCCTCCTGTTGGGTACCACCACCACCACCCAAACCTCTAACAATTGAAGAGTCCTCTTTAATCTTATTAAGTTAAATTATAGCACTATCAAAAACGTGTGTTAAATGTGGGATTTGACTGTCACTGTGCCAACTGAATTACAGATCAGGCATTAAGGAGCTGAGAGGGGGTTCTTCAGTTGGTCCTCTGAGGGAACTCTGGGGACCTAAAATTGACTCTATCTTGTGTTTTTACAAAACTGTCTCCATCCTGTTCCACATCTAAAAAATTAAGTGGTTATGAGCTAGCTAGATATATACTATTTTGCGTGTGTTGCATTCTGCACTCTTGCCACCACCTTTTCTTTCCCCACCAAAATGCTTCATAAGACACAACAAAGATAATGGGCCTTTATTTTAAAGGACACATGACATATAAAATTGAGCTCTTGGTGGACTTCATATTATCACCATGGTACCAGCTCTCCATCAAGAGCCAGTTGCAAACCCCAACGCTAGGCTTGCAGGCGGCTGTAGAGCCTCCCCTAAAACATTTGTTTAAAATGCCTCTTAGGACTGATGAGGTTGTCAAGATGAATTTCACTTTCATTGCCCACAACGAGAGGAAGAAGACATAAGGTTGCCTTGTCAAAGTGGGCACAAGGACAAGAAGTCCTGGGGAGTGGGGGGATGGTGCCCAGTTCCACTCGCGAACATATCAGCTTCTGAAATCTCATCCTTCTCAGCCTCTGGTCCCTTTCACACATTCTCTCCTCTGCCCACTAACAAAATCATAGTCATGTATCATCTAAGTGCCTGCATTTCTTTCTGTTTCCACTGAAGGAACTGTTGGGACCCTTACTGCTCCAGACTCTTCATGCCTGCAGGTGATGTCGCCCTTAGAACACGTTGCCCATACTGCGGAGGCTGGAAAAGCACAGGCAGTGCTCGCTTAAATGTTTGCTTACACAATCGCTGGCACAGTAGAATATTAACATGAGGGAAACATAGGCTCTAGACGGCATGCTTTTCCAGGGCTGTTCTCTTTATTCAGCGTTCTCAATGCAAAGAATCATTTTCACAGACGTAACAGAATGAGGGGTTGAAAATTTTTAGGCAACTAGACTTATTGAGGTGATCATATCCTAATGTATATAAATGTCCAATCACTATGTTGTACACTTGGAACTAATACAATAGTGTATGTCAACTGTAATTGGAAAATAAATTTTGTTTAAAAAAAGAAACATTTTAGGCAGGCAAAAGAATTGAAAGCAGAGATGATTAAGAGGCCTTGCTCATCTTTGAGGATTTTCCCTTTTTTTATTTAAAGTACAGAACACAGTGTTTCACAGGTCTCAAATTTCTTGCTAATTTCCTGTGTCACTTCAGGCATTAATGAGGTAGAAGAAGGAAAAGAAGCAACATGGCTCACTTTGCTGTTTTTTGTAATAATGTCTTTTTATTTTTCAGTTACAGTTGACATACAATATATTAGTTTCAGGTGTACAACGTAGTGATTACATATTTATATAACTTACAAAGGAATCACCTGAATAAGTCTAGTACCCATCTAACACCATACATACTTATTACAATATTATTGACTCTATTCCCTATGCTGTGCTTTACATCCCTGTGACTGTTTTTATAACTGGCAATTTGCACATCTTAATCCCTTCCCCTTTTCACCCTTCCCTCCCAACCCCACTCCCACCTGGAAACCATCAAAATGTTCTCTGTATCTATGAGTTTCTTTCTGTTTTGTTTGTTCATTTATTTTGCTTTGTAGATTCCAAATATAAGTGAAATCATATGGTATTTGTCTTTCTCTGCCTGACTTATTTCACTTAGCGTAATACCCTCTAAGTCCATCCATGTCATTGCAATTGGCAAGATTTCATTCTTTTTGTGGCTGAGGAATATTCCATTGTATGTATGTACCACCTCTTTTTTAACCTGTTATCTGTTGATGGACACTTAGGTTGCTTCCATACCTTGGCTATTGTAAATAATGTTGCAATAAACATACAGATGTATATATCTTATATCTTTTTAAATTAGTGTTTTGAGTTTTTCGTGTAAATACCCAGAAGTGAAATTTCTGGGTCCTTCTTTGTCTCTTATTATAGCCTTTGTTTCAAAGTCTATTTTGTCTGATATAAGTATTGCTACTCCAGCTGTTTGTTTTTTTCTTTAAGAAGTCCGTTTAACATTTCTTGTAATACTGGTTTGGTGGTGATGAACCCCTTTAGCTTTTTTTTTTCTGTCACTTCCCTGTTTTTTGACAATGCTGTTCCAAAACACTTTTCCATGTAAAATAGATTTTGCTTTGCAATTCCTTATCCAAAGTCTTATCCATCAAAGAAGTTCTCATGGCAAGAAGGCAATGGAATGTGTGCTCTTGAAAACATTGTCACATTCAAATTCCACAAGAATATTTGTTTTACTTTTAAATATTGGTGGAGATGTATGTAAGATGCCAAATATTCAATGTGCTTCTTTTTTTTCTCCTTGCCAGTCCACACACATACACATATTCTCTCACTTTATCTCTTACATGTATGGACCTACTTGTAAAAGATTGTGCAATGCTTTTCTTCTCACCCACTTCTTCTCAAATCCCATCTTTTTGCCATGGGCTCCATTTCCTAGCTTCCTCCATCTTTTCTCTACATTCTGACATTTTAGCTAACTAGATAACTTTACAAATACCTCCTTATGTAGTTTCCATAAGTTTATTTGCTAATTTTAATTATACTTGGTAAAAAATAAATTAGGTGAAACCTTAGCTGCATGAAGATATGCAAAAAATAGATTGCCAATTACTGATAGAATTAAGTACTGTTGTATTCCTATAAATTTAAAACAACATTTTATTTTTATTTTTTTATTTTTTATTTTTGCCTCCCATGTTTCCCTAAAACAGCATTTTAAATTCATACTCAATACAAATTTTGTTTTGTTTTTATTCCTAACTGACTTCTGCCTAACCTTTCAACCTCAGCTCCTATCATATTCACACTGGCTCGAAAAGTTCTAGCCCCACTGATTTTCTTTCTGGTGTCCAAATAATGCCAGATTTTTTTTTCCTACACTGGGGCCTTTGCACTTGCTGGGCCCCTCTACCTACAAAGCCTTGTTACTAAACCTTTACATGGCTGGTTTCTTGTTGCCAGCTAGGTCTCAGTTCAAATGCTACTGCCTCAGGAAAGCCTTTAATCACATCTAATCCAAATCTCATTCTTGTTTCTCATACAAGTGGCTGATAAAGGTTGATTGTAGGAGTAATATTTCAATACTTTAAAAATAGCCATCTATTGTCTTCTAGCCTCCATTGTTTCTGATGAAAGTGAATACTTTTTTTTAATTGAGGTGTAATTTACATTAAATAAATAATTTTTCAACCTAGATTTCTATAACAAAAGAAAAGAAAGGTTTTCCAATTTAAAAAAGTGATAAATTCCAAGAAAAATATCTTCCAGTTGATATGCATTGTACTATTAAAAATATTAGCAGGAGTTCTTCCAATCGAAGAGAAATGATACTAGAACATACATTAAAGAAAGAACACTGGAAATGTTAAACACATAGCTAAACATAAAATGTTATTTTCCTTCCTTTCATCCTTTAAAAGACAATTGATTGACACATGCAGAACAATGAAATTGGAACCTTATCATAACCACTCACAAAAGTTAACTTGAAATGTATCAGACCTAAACATAAGACCAAATACTGTAAAACTCCTGGAAGAAAACATAGGAAAGAAACTCTTTGGCTTTGGTCTTAGTAGATTTTTTTGGATATGACACCAAAAGCATAAATAACGAAAGCAAACATCATTAGCCTACCACCAGAAGCAACTACTGTTCTTACTTCTATCAGTATAACTTAGTACGCCAATGCTAACACCTTGAGATATAGGAAATCATACAGTATCTATTCTTTTTTAGAAATAATTACTTGACTATTAACATTTTACATCACACTTTATGACAATGCCTATATATTAGCTAAAATTATAATCAAGTTAATCTTTGCAAAACCATTAAAAGTAAACTAAATGGAATGTTTGTGTCCCTATTCTACAGATAGAGAAAAAGTCCAAGACATTTAAATTAAAAATGCTAATAATTTAGATTTAAGGGAATGTCCTTAAAAACTAAGTATGGGGCCGGCCGAGCGGCACATTAGTTAAGTGCTGGTTTGGGGATGCTAGCCACCCTGGTTCGGATCCCACATATAAGGGCCAGTGACACTGCCTTCTACAGCTAACAACAGCTCCACCTGGAGCTGGGCTGCGAGCCCCGGCAATGGTATAGGCTGCAGCCCCTGCTGCAGTGGGCTGCCACAGGCTACAGTGAGCGGCCAGCAGCCAGCGTGAGCGGCCAATAGCTGCGATGAGCGACACCCAAAGGCTGGCGACCAATCTGCCTCATCCAGGAAGAGTGTGATGACGATGCCAACATGGGACAGTGAGGCGACGTCCTCCGCAGCTAGACTGAAGAAAAAAAAAAACAAAAAACTTACTATGTACATTTGCATTATCTTTAGATGGTTTATTACTACAATGTGTGAAAATATTGAATGTAACAGACCAGGATGGAGTTAACTAATTTTTTATTAAGGTTTTATATTCAGCCTGATTGCACAGGAAAGCATGTACAAACTCTATATTTCTGTCAGGGAGAAGAAATAATAAATTTTACCTCCAAGAATGCCAAAAGCTATCTCAGCTTTCCTCTCCATCAGGCCATCAGTCTAATCTGTCGTATCAGCGGCACTCACTGGCCATTCTGTGAAACAGCCTTCATCTTAGCCCTTTGAGAGCCCAGACTCCAAACCTTTACTATGAGAAAAACAACAAATCAGGCTGTTGCTGATTTGACTGTGCTTCTTAAGCTAAAAAAAACAATATCACAACTTTCATATACAAGACTTCTGAGATAACTATAAACAGATGTCAATCACCAAATATACCTCAATCATTTTCAAGGTATAAGAATTGTCTAATTACCCATACTGCAAAATTTTCCTACCTAGAAGGGTAAAAAAAAACAACCTTCCATTTGATTTTCTCTGTCTTACTTGTAGTATTTTAATAATTGGCATGGCATGTGAAATAAAAATTTTTACCTTGCCTTTGACTGGGGTTGTGTTTCTTCCCAGAGATAGAAATGTTGAGGCAAATGCCACTAAATACCCATTTTGTAGCATCACATTTACAAAGATGTTTTGAGTCACCACAATCATTGGAATTCACTCACCTATCAGACAATATGTCATCCTATTCATAACATCACATTTTCCCTCTGGTGCAAAACAAACAATCCATAGCTATATACTGTTTCTTTCTTTAAGCCACAGTTTCTAAATTGACTGTCTAGCGTTTATAATCAACTGCTTCATTAAATGCAGGTCGACTTTAAATGCTCAGCATTTGTTTGGTGGGTTGTGGGTATGGCCTGTGGTTTCGTTAGATATACAGCATAAAGAAACAATTTTTCTTCTCCTGATCCTATAGCTGTCTGGGAAAGGTGACACATGGTGAGACATAATGATAAGAAAGGCTATAGCCGCTGCCCTAGGCAGTCAGATACCAAAGCCAGATGATTAAACCAGTATGTAGCATTCCCCAAAGAAAAAGCAGGAAAACAAAAAAGGTTTAAAATGCTTAACACTTAAAAAAAAAAAGACTCCAGAACAGAACTCACACATGCTGTAAGTGTTTTTGTCCCTCCAAACCCCACCCTCTGCCTCTGTAGCTCTTCCTATTAATAACCAATTCAGAAAGGGAGGAATGATTGTTTTTTAAATGCCTGTTTACTGGGAATTCTTTTCTTCAGCTATTGTATGGAAATATCAACTAGACTAATTTTTAAAATATTATAAAAGGGCTTAGAATTTTCCACATTCCCCATGAGGACAATTGTTTTTTTCTCTTTTAAACAGCAGACTTAAAGACACACTCATGCATTGTACTGATTCTATGTATTTATTGTTCTAATTCAAACATATTAAACAGTAAAGGCACTGAAATATATTGATGACAGTTGAGATAGCTAGATTAATTACAAGTGATTCATGTGTTTGCTTGACAACTTCAAGACCTACCTGCTTTTTAAAAGCAAATCCTTAATCCTAAATCTAACATGAAGATTCATAATTTGGGTAGACGGCTTTTAGGTCCTTGGAGCATGCCCTACCTTGACACTCTTGTTTTAGGAGAGTAGGGAAGAAGGAGGTAAGGTGTAGGTAGTTTTATGCCTCACCTTCTGGAAATTCAGGAGTTAACTCCTTTCCTTTATTATCTTCAACTTGGTTGAAGGCAGGTGGCAGTACTCTCTAGAGACAGACTCTGTCAGCACTTCAATAGCTCCCTCAAACGAGAGCAGTCACATTCAATAGCAGTTAAAGAAAATAGAGGACATATTTGCTTTAACAAGAGAAGAGGAAAACATTAACAAACTACGTGTGTTATTTTAAATACATGAAAGCATCATGTTGGAAAGGTAAGAATGCCTCACTGAACCTTGTAATATGATATTGGGATCACCTAGGCACAGCTCCAGGCCTTCTCCTGCTTGGCTCAGCTTCTCTCATATCAGACCTTCTTCCCCTTGAGAATTTCCTATTTCCTGCCTATCAGCCTCCATTCACACCCTCACACACATTTTAGTCTTCCTGAGAAAGGTGATGAAACTTCACCAATCTCTTAGCAAAATTCTAGCTCTCTGTCTATGAACAGTGTGCTGATATAAACACCTTAAAACCCCATCCCATGTCCCTACAGAATTGGACCTCCTGGAGTGAAGTATTATGGAGTTTGGTTTCCATTTTTCAGGAGAACAATATCCTTTATTTTAAGTACTCCTGCATGTCATCCATTTCAAAAATTCATTATATAATTTACATCTTTGAATTTCCTTTCTTGCCCCCGCCCCTTTGTATCCTTTACTGCCTAAAGTCTGCCTTCTCTTGTTAACTGCTTTCTGACCTATTATTTCACCCCTTATCATCTGTTGTAAGTCCACCAGAGGCTACTTAAAAGATTAGTAAACCTCCAGAGGACTGATTGGTACTCATGCATTAGCTCAGCGATTCTTATTTGTTTTCCCTCTGATACCCTCATTAAGGCTTTCTTTCCTAGCATACACTCCATTATCCCTATGATTAAAATAACACCCAAAAAATTATCCACAGTTTATCTTCCTTTTGCCACTTTAGGAGAACTATTAAGTTGTGAAGAAAAGGGAAAAAGAGGAAATCTGGAAATGGCTGTTCTCACACTTAGTTAACAGCCACTGGTTACCCTAAGGTCCTGTTTTTAAAACTTCTCAGAACCCCTGGTGGCTCCCCTGGAGATCCTGACACCATGAACACCTTGGCCAGTCCAACAGCCCTGTCTTATCATTTAATCAAGAGTGGAAAGAAAAACGAGTGCTGTCTAAGATATTTTCTTGACACCGTAACACATTTTGGAGAACCTATACCTTTGAAGGAGTTCAAAAAGTGTTATGATAAGTTTTTTTTTCTAATTTAGGCTATGATTAAAATAGAGTTTGAAATTGCTTATGGAAGGATTAAGTGATGTTTTGCAAAAGGTGTAAAATTTATTAAAGTGTCCAGGCCAGCACTTCCATTCTACAATGTTCTAAAGAAATAATTTGATAATCGAAACAACATGCATGTTTTAATAAAAGGTCTTTAATAGAAAAAAAATTGAAGCTACCTAAAAATAATAAGAGATTGAGTGACTAATAATGCATCTAGAATGGAATATATATAACCACTACAAAATATAAGAGTTCTGTTTATTATCATGGAAAGATTTTTATGATATTTTGCTGAGGGAAAAGAATGGGTTTCAAACAGCATATATAATATGGTGATATTTAACATTGTTGCAAAAGTGTTGTTTTATATGTATTTTATAGGTACATTTTATTAGATATATAGATGTTAATGCTAGACAACAAACAGTATGTTAACAGAGATTAAGTGGCAAAATTATGAGTAATTTTTCTATCTCTAGTTTTTTATAAGTGAGCATAGCTTAATTTTGAACTTAATGAAATTTAAATCCAATTTTAAAAAGAAGAGTTTGTCTCATAGAGTAATGATCCTAAACAAAGAATAAGGAGGTGACATCTAAGATAAGTTTTGAAGAAACAGGAAGAGTTCTCAAGGTGAATACAATAGTTCTCTTTCAGGCAGAAGAAATAGTAGGGGCAAAGACTGTTGGAGGTTGGGAGACTTCTTAGAGAGAATGGCACTTACAAACAACTTTGTACAAGTATTTCAGGGGCTAGACCATACAGTGCAATGGAAATAAAGCTGGCATGACAGGCAGGAGGCAAATCTTGAAATGCCATGTATGCCAGGTGAAAGGGTTTGAATTTTCTTCTGAAGGAATGTGAAGGATATTTTTAAAAGATGACTGACATGGTAGGATTGCATTTTTAGAAAGATCACTCTGGCAGCATTGTGGAAAATAAATTGGCAATCTATTACAGTACACTCTGCAAGAAATGGCAAAGTCCCAGACAACAGCATTGGCAATGTGTTTGAAAAAAAGAAAACCGAGTTTATAGATCTTTAGTAAGGAGGAACTCAAGACTTAGTATGTTGGAGGCAAGGGTTCAGGTCTCAATGGTAACCTCTGGAATTCGGACTAATGCAATGGAATAGACAACCGTGCTATTCACTGAGACAGGGAGCAAGAGAGCAGGGCCAGAGCTGAAGGCAAGGAGGACTGAGTGCTGAACAAGATGAATGTGAGGGACCCCCAGCTCTTCCAAATGATGGTGCCCATGGGCAGCTGGACATTAGAGCCTGTAGTACTGGGGGACATCTGAGCAGTGCATGTTAATTTAGGAGTCTTCTTCCATTTGCAACCAGGGTTTTGAAGGATTAGTCTATACTTGCTCTTAATATGACCTTCACCCCACAATCCAGACCACTTTCTGAGTCTTCCACTTTCTTCTCTGTATAACACTGTTCTCATTGAAATTATATCCAGTGGTCTTCAGGATGCTCCATCCATTCACAGTGGAAGATGCAAAAATGAATACAGAAGTATGTGAAGTGAGAAATGAAAAGGACCCAGGAAACAACTTTGATAGCATAATTACTTAATGCTCTGTTTAAAAAAAAACACACACAAAAAAAAAAACAAGAATACAGAAATATAAAAACAAGAATAAAGAAAGAATACAGAAATGTACTCATATCAACAGGTAGGAGAAAAACCAAAAGAAATTATTGTCACTAAAACTAAGGGATATGAGAATTTCACGATGCTGTGGGTTTTTCCATGGTGTTGGAACCAAAGCCAAGTTAAGTAAAATAAGGTCTGAATATTGTCCATGGACTTAACATCCTGAAAGTCTTTAGATATCATCTTAGTGAGAACAGTTTTAATGTAGAGGAGAAAAGTAGAAACCTGATGGTTCTGGGTTGTGGAATGAAAGACATGTGAAGAGCAGTGTAGAATAATCCTTCAACAAGCCTGGCTGCAAATGGGCTGTGCAGCAGCAGGGCAGGGGGTGGTGGGCGGCAGGGAGCGACTTCTGTCAATGGAGGGCTTTTTAATATTGCAGTGTTTTCTGCAGAGGGGAAATGTAGAATGGGAGTATTTAAGGGTAAAATGAGGTAAAGCTCATTGATGAAGAAAGGAAGCAGGAGAATGCAGCATATCATTTATAGTGAAGGGATCAACTATGGCCCAGAGGATGAAGTCCCCACCCTGGGAAATGGAATCATAGACCCTCAGGATGGAGAAGGATGCAGTCCATTTGGCTATAGAAGAAATATTGGGGGCTTTTGTCTAAGTAAGATACCAGGACTAAATTACAATTTACATTCGGTTTCCCCAAAAGGAACCAGACCTAGCAATTTCTATCCAGATTATTAGTGCCAAAATAACCCAGATCAATCACACAATAAATTTTAAAAATGGAATTAACAGGACTGGTTCATCAATCAGATGAAGTTACTGTGGGAAAAATAATAGATCAGGGTCTATTGAGAGTGCCAAGGAAGGTGCAGTTTAAAATAAGACAGTCAAGATAAACCTCATGGTGAAGGTGACATTTAGGCAACACCTGAAAGACTTATAGAGAGAATACCCGGCATCAAAGACTGTCATTGGCCTCTTTGTTCAAGTAATATAGCAAGAAAGCTCATGGTATCTACAGAAGAATGGAAAAGGGAAAAGCAGGAATGGATCAGGTCAGAGAGGTAATGGAGGAGCAGGTTATGTCACTTTTGGGGTCATTATAATAATGTTGGCCTTTACTCTGAGTAAACTAGAGAGCCAAGAAGGTTTTGAACAAAGAAGTGACATGATCTGACTTAGATTCTTATTAAATGATCACACTGGCTACTGTGTAGCAAGTAGATTATTGGTGGAAGGGAACGGTGGGAAGTGGGGAGATGAGTTAGGAAGGTCTGCAGCAATTCAGGTGAAAGAAATGAAAGCTTGGACCTAGGAGACAGCAGTGGTTAAAAGTGGTAAGATTCTGGATATAATTTGAAGGCAAATCCTATGGTACTTCCTATCAGATTGGTTCTATGGTCTGACAAAATAGGATAGAACCACTCCACAGGCTTTGGGATTTAACATCTTGCAGGATGACGTTGTCATAACCTGAAAGAGCAAGGCTATGGGTATTCTTGGGGAAAAGAGCATTTTGGTTTTGGTAAGTTTTTGATGTCTACTAAGACAACCAAAGGGAGATGCTTGGTGCGCAGTTGGAAATGCAAGTGTGAAACTCCAGAGATACTGGCAAGGAATTTGGTGATGATTTTCAAAAGTAAACTTACCAGTTCTAAAGGTAGCTAAAGATAAAGGTTTTGTTTCCTGCCCCCTCAATCTTTTGTATGAAGTCTACACTTGAGCATAGCTGGAAGGGACTCAGTCAGTATTTGATAATTGAGTAATTCAAGCACAGACAGTCTTTACTACCATGAAGGGAAAATGCTTCATTTTTCCAGGCTACAGCACTTTGGAATATTAAGCGTTCAGTGGATTGAGGGATAAAGGCAAGAGCAGGTATTCAGACAATTTTTGAGACTGGCAAAAATGGAACGCAGAAGTGAGTTCTGCATCTACCCATTTCCCAGAAGACTAATTGGGCCAAGTCATTCTGAACCTTATTTTGCAGCTTTCTTGGGATGAAGCCAGCCTTTAATCGCCTCAAAGGAATTTTTATTTTCACCTATTGGATTAGTGGTTTCACCTTAGAATTTGAAAAAGGCCCGATTTTTTTTTTAAATACCCGTGTTAGAAATTGACATCATCTCCAAACACTATATTCAAGTTCTAATTTCTTTAGGAAACTTTGACCACCCAGAAAACATGACATTATTTCTTTTTGTTTAATCCCATTTCATTTTCATTCAAAAGCTCTTTGAATAGGATATAGTTGTACATAGATGAAGCTTTGCAATCTACCATGAAAAAGTGTATTGTAATTCCACGTGAACATAAAGAGACTATTATCTCTGAAGTGAAAAAAATGCCCATCGCATCAATCTTTTATTCAACTTGAGCAGTGGCCCGCCATCTTAGCTATGATAACACTGCAAGGAATCAAAGTGTATCAGTCAGGATTATCCCACACTGGGCAGGTTCAGAATCCTCTTGACATTGGTTTAATTGAAATAAAGATTTTTTTTTTTTGCTATCTTGAATTTTTCTGTTCTTTTAGTGAGGTCAAGCTGCTGAAGTACCAATATTATCCAAAGAGCAAGGGCCAAGGGACCTAAAAAGAAATTTGGATTGGACCAATCTGGTAGGATCTGGTGATGTGAAAGTGCCCCCCGTGTGCCAACATCCATACTCTGCTCCTTTTGACTAAGGTTGGCATCTCTGGCAAATAGAAAATCCAACCTCATCCTCCTGAGTTATTTGCAGTTTGGTTTAGGGGAACTTTTGTTCTGCAACATTATTCTGAAGCTTCTTTTCACACTCAGTCCATTCTGTGAGAAACCATTAACCCTAATTTCTTGGTTGTTCATTAAACCTCCACAGATAGTGTTGCATAACTATGGACTGTATATTTCTACCCAATAGAATAGCATTGGATTTTCTCCAATAATGCCAGAGCCCTTGGGTTTACTGTACTCTACATTTGATTTTTAATGAAGGCATCATACTTGAGCTTGACATTATGGAGTTTGAAAAACAGCAGAAGTTCTAGACTAGAAGGACTGAGAATAGAAGGTGGATTGTTTCACCTCTTTTTCATCTGCCTTCCAGTCTCTCAAAATACCCCCTGACAGGGGGCAAAGGAATTGTAGCCACAAAAAGTTAGTGAAAAAGTACACTGTCATTCCAGTTCTATATTCCTTCTCATTCAAGTAGTGTGTAATGTGATATGATGAGTGTGTGTGTGTGTGTGTGTGTGTTTCCCTTCCCACCCAGTGTAAGCTCCTGAAGGTGGGACTATGCATTTTATTTCTATGACAGCCTTGTATTCCTCTGAACTTCTACATTAATATAGCCTGAATTGTGTTATTATACATCTTGATTTTTATGACATCTTTCTACTATACTATATTTTCTAGGAGATAAAACTGTGGTTTCTTTTTGTTTTGTTTTGTTTTTTTAATTTCTCTAACAATAGCTGGAGTACCAAGCTTCAAATCACAGGCATTCTATATTGACAACTATTCATGTATTTTTGTGGCAAGTGATTTATTTTTACTCAGTCACTTTGCTCTTAGGAAAATTAAAAGTTTCTTTTTTTTCTACTCCTAGGTATCTGTATTCCATCTTTCTTGTAGACATACAACTTGGGCTACAGGCTTAGGTAGTTGCATTAATTATCACTAATAAATAGAATTCATTGAGGTAAGGCTGAAATTTTTACCTCTGCAGAATGAAAGGTAATTAACGAAATGTACTGTCATGTGGTCATATTTTTTAATTGCCTAAAGGTTGAAATATAAGGAAATCGATTCTCTATAATTCAGGTTTTTAATAAATAATTAATGTCAAAGCCCAGAAGAAAAATTATGCTTTGGGGGTATTCATTTATGTTTACTTTTCTCAACAGCTGCATTTCCTGACAGAAATTTTAGCTCATGCAGTAGGTATTCCAAGAAGCCATAGTGGCTTAGGCTGGGCGGGCAGCACAGTGTAGTGGTTAAGAGGATGTATTCTGGAGCCAGCTAGCCTGTGTTTGCATCCATCTACTACTTACTGGCAGGTGACTTTCAATCAGTTAAACTCCTCTATGCTCCAAATTCCTCATCTGTAAAGAAGGTGTAATTATTATACCAGCCTCATAAAGTGAAGTGAGGAGTAAAAGAACTTATGTGTGAATGGCACAGAGTATTATATAAATGCCTGGCACAGAGTATTATGTAAATGTTAATTATTATTATTCGCTAATACTCTCAGATTGAATGTGTTTATTGGAGATGAGGACCAGCAGTGTCCCCCTGCTTTTTAGGAAGCTATAGATGGAATGTGGCATGTGACAGGGACAGTGAAGTTACAAGGAGTTGGGGATCAGAAGAAAGGGGTTTATTTAGAAGGACTCATACTTCGTCCCAAACAAATTCTAGATGGGGTCTTGGAATGGAAAGGGAACTTAGGTGTAGGACAAGTACCTTGTAAATTGTCTTAATTTTAAAAAATAGATCAGCAGAAGCAGACCAGGGCTAATTTTAGAATTCAGCCAACCTTCATAAAAGATCATGAAAATCAACAGAATGTCATCTCCTACTCAATATTTCTTGCTCCCTTAAACCCACATTCTCATACACACATACACGCGCGCACACACACACACACACACACACACACACAGAAGCACACACAGCAATAACATTCAGTAATGAGATTTCAACAATGTGGAAGTCATAAAGGTAAAGTGAGGAGATAAATTATCATCAAGCCTCATTTTTCTGGGAGAACAACTGATAATGACAGCATCTTTAAAGACAATAAAAAAGCAGACGTCTTTGTCCCTTGAATTTTGATTCTGTGGCTATGAAGAGCTCACTCCTTTGTATCTTTTCAGACATAATAAAAAATATATATAATTAAATGGAGACCATACCTTCCAGGAATTAGGGGGAAAAGCAAGTCAGTGTCAATACTAATATGCTGATTTAAAGGAATGACAACTTGGTTCTTACAGCATCAGGATCACAATTTTCAAGTAATGAGAAAGAATGTAATCTCTGCATAGAAGGCCAATCTCAGCAATCCTTTTTTTTTTTCTTTATCTCTGCAAATTTATCAAATCCTTTTGTTTTCTCCTCCATTCTTGCTTCTTAAGTGGAGTCATCAATGTTGTACTTTTATTAATAATTTTTGACAAGTATATAATGAGAAAAGTGTAATGATATAAAATTGGAGGGAGAAAATAAGAACAGATCATCTGGATAGAATTAGTTTGATATAATATAGGAAAAGTGAGAGCTCAGATATATAAATAACAGTTATTGATAAAGAATGTAAATATTTTTAAAGGACTTTTAAGATTTTGGAGTAAGAGAAACAATTCTAAACTCTATGTACTTAAACTTCAATTTTAGAAGGTGTTTCCATAAAAATCTCTAAATTAGCTGACAGTTCTCAACTCTACACCCTTAAATGAAAAAAATAAAGAAAAAAGAAACCACTTGAGTAAATCTGTACATGTTGAGGACAAAAAAGAAATTAAAAAATCATCTTCCATCTTGCGGGGGTGGATGAACAGTTTGAGTCCGATAGACATTTAATGAGAAGGAGAATTATTACAACACATAGTGTTTCTCCAATGAGCTCAAAGTGCCCTCATAGTTATGATTTCTTTGATCTTCGTATTGACCTGTAAACTATATGAGACATAGCCTTCCTTGTCACTATTTAATCATGAAATCTTCAAGTATAATTATTTATATGAATTAGCCCAAGATTCAAGTTGGAAACTAACTGAAAATAGAAACTTGGATTAACATATATTAACATATTCTCTGGGGTCAAAAAAATAAAAGTAATCAAAACTCCCACCATATATACAATGTATTCTGCAACATCACTGGAGAATTCTTGGGACCTTTCTCAACACCCTTCACTCCACTCTTTCAACTGAATTCTCAATTGTCTCTTTACATCTCATCTTGTACATCATCACCTTGATTCCTTCAGTTTCCCAAAGTACTGCTCATATATGAATGCATAGCAAACATTTACTGAAGTTCAGGGTATAATGAGATGTTGGTAACATGATTTCATTGCACAAACATACCAAGAAATTAAAAATATTATTTGGATAACAGCAATCTGTGTTCTTGAAGAATCCACTGTTTATCTCTTTGCTAATTATTTTCAGAAACCCAGATCACTTCCAGCCAGCCAGGCTCCTACCCTGCAAGGACCCAGCAATTCCTCTAGTAGGTATTTCTTTAAGAGAAATAAAAATATATATTCACAAAAAGATCTGGAGAAAATGTTTAGGGCAGCTTTATTCATGGTAGCCCAAACCTGGAGCCAACCCTAATTGTCCTTCAACAGTAGAATAAATAAATAAATTGTGGAGTCATGGCAGATTTTTGCTGTAATGGACACCCAATCATTTTGACATTGAGATGATAAGAAAATAATATAAAGGGAGACTTGAAAAGCTCAGCCTACTATTATTGCTCTTGGAAACTGCCACATCAATGGGAACAAGCTAGGCTGCCCTGATGGATGATTAAATATGTGAGACCACAAATATGTGGTCCATTTGTTATCATCACCTGAACTAACAATCAGCCAACCCCAAGGAAAATAGCTGCCTAGATGACTGACAACCAACTACAGATGCATGAGCGAAGTCAGCCATGTTTAGTAAAAGAACTGTCTGTCTCAACTCAGCCCAAATTGCCAACCACAGAACAATGAGCAAACCCTACATTTTGGGTGGTTTGTTATGTAGCAAAAGTTAACTGACATACTAATATTCATAGAATGGAATGCCAGTTGAAAATAAAACAGAATGAATTATTGATAGTACATGCAATATCTTGGATTAATTTAAAAAATAGTATGCTCAATGAAAGAAACCAGACACAAAATAGTATGATTCTGTTTGTATAAATTTCAAAACCATGCGAAGTTATTCTATGGTAATCGAAATCAGAAAAGTTACCTGGTGGGTAGGGTGAGAACAACAGGAATAGTGACAAGGAAAGGCCAAGAGGGAACTTTCTGAGATAATGGAAATATTCTTGGGGTGTCTTGAGAATGCTCATAGCCCAGTTTAAGAGTTAATATGAATTACAATAAAATGAATTAAGTTGTATAATACAGGTATTTAACAGGGTGCTATATGAGCACAGACCAACGAGTACCTATCTGTGCCTTTTGGCATTTAGGAAATACTTCCCTGAAAAGTATTCTTCAAGTAGTCCATATTGCATGTAGGCACTCACTATCTGGTGTCAAATTGTGTTTGCTTGATAGGGAAATGCCATATTCAAAAGCATGAAGGTATCAAATAATATTGGGGGAACTGCCCACAGATTCAATATGGGAAAGTAAAGAGAAGCCACAAGAGTTGAAGCTAGAAGAGGAAATAGGATTGAGCCAAATCATGTATGTTCTTGAATGCTTTGCTAACAGTTTGTTTTAGGAGCAAAGAGAGCCATTGATTAGATTTTGGGGCCCTTAGACCCATACCACCCCTGTGAGCATCCACCTAATGTGGGGCTCGCCTTGCTCATCAGAAGTGAAGTGAAGGTAATTGGTGGCTCACCATCCTATGTCTAATATGAAAAGCCCACTCTGGTGCATAGAAGCATATATATGCAATTCAGAGGATGACTATAAAATCATGATGAGTTGAAACCACTGAATGAGAACCAAAATGGTAATTAAATGAGTGAGAGGGACACTCTAGTTCTCCTATATATTCCAGTTTCCCACAAGTGGCATTAAACTCCTCTGTGATTGTCTGGTAGCTGAGCCAGTTTGTTTCTTGCTGATTATCAATATCTGTGAACCCAAGGCTCCATACTATCCTCTGTATCCACATTTCCAATTTGGAAAACTAGGTGAACTTAATTTTAGGAATTTTTTTTTTTCTGAATGTGAATTCACTCTGATTTTTAAAATCTGATCCCTTCATTTGAGAAGGTTCTCAGTTTTGCCTGTTGGAGGAGTTAACAGTACTATGTAAGAGTGAAAAAAGAGGACTTCAGGGTTGTAGACATGGGTTCAAATCCTCTCTTTACTATCTCCTACTCTTGACACAGCACCTAATTTTGCTAAGCCTCAGTTTTCTCATTTATAAATAATGAGTGATGATACAAATTCTCTGTTGGGTTCTGGAAAGAATAGAGAGTACAATCGTTGCACAGATGTTCACACATGCTCAGACTGTAGTGGGCACGCCAACGATACCAGCTATTACCTTGAATACTAACCACGAATCACGAGCTTTTCCTTTTCTACCTCCCAGCGATTAACAGGATGTGGAGAGTTAGTCAGGTGATTGGTTGCTCTGAGGTTTAAACGTTAAAAAATAAAAAAGCAAAACACACAAACACAGTTGCAGTTTTTCCTACTTTATATACTCTCATGTGATAATAATTGTGTTACCAGTAATTAATGAAATCCTTTCCTTATGAGGTAGTTGACAGTGTCTTTCACCCTCACATTGACTATAAGTTATCTGGAAAGAAGATAATCTAGGATTTATGTTGGAAATAAGGTAACTCAGATAGAAAGGAAGAAAGGGTCCATGAAGAACACCAATCATAGCCAAGTTCGAACTCCAGTTATTCAATCCAACTAGATTATTCTGCTATATATGGGTAGGGTTGACGAGCCTTTTAAGTGACACTTTGATTCAGTTTGGGGCTTTTTAAAATTGTTATGGGAAAAAAACTGTTCTTCAAATGTGTGTCTTCTCCAATCCATATCATATTCCTCTTGGGGGTTCTTTTTCTGTTACTATTTTCACTCCCATTCATCTTCCTCTGCCACATATTGCAGTAAGCACTTTGCTTCCAAGGCAACCTTCATTGAATGCTACATAAAATATGTTTTCATAGAGCATAAAGCTTATTCCCACAGGTGTCCTGGTAAAGGACCAATTGCTCTAAGGTTCCTATTTAACTGTGTTTTCAAAACTCTAATAATACATCTGCGTTTACTATGACATCCAGAAGCAAATTTCCTCTCTAGCTTGTATGTCCTAAAGTTTCCTTTTTATATAGCTTTTTCCACTTTTAGTACAGTGAGAGCACTGAACACTATTGTATTCTAAATTGATCTCTTCATCATTGCTCTTTTCAGAGCCCAGGGCTTCAACCAGATGCAGATCCACTGTGTAGTCTCCGTGCATATTTTATACGTGTATGTATTCTCATGATATCATCTCATTTAAGATTTCTTGAAATATGGTGTTGTAGCCTGTGCTGCAGGATTAGGTACATTATATGTTCTACGCTTTTCCTTGTCTTCTATTATTTTTTTTTTTGAGGGCAGTGTCACTGGCCCTCACATGTGGGACCGAACCAGTGCCGCTGGCTTCCCAAGCCAGCGCTTAACGACCGCGCCACTTGACCGCCCTTTCCTTGTCTTCTAAACTAGCATCATTGGGGGAAAAGTATTAATGTGATTTTAGTATCTTTTTTAATGTTAGTTACTTTCACCACTAGTATTCAATATAATTCTCCTACTCCCTTCAGAAGAACCTGGCCATGTATTCTCACTGTTATCATCAGAGTAGCACACTCCCTCCAATGAAATATGTACGCTGACATTCTTTAGTCTTGTCTATTCATGTTGATATACTAAAATGGGTTAATTTATTTTTCATATGTCTTGCTTGTACAGTTAATTTAGACTATTATCTCTGAGAAAAAACTGTGCTATCTGAATTGTTTGTCCCTCAACAAATTATGTACTTATTTTGTTGAAAATTTTTGGCCACCAATATCGATTGTTCACATTTTACAGAGCATTTTAAATTACACTTTCAAATGCTTCATTATAAATAAATGAGGATCCCTATTATATGTGGCATATATACAATCTTAATCATAGTTTTGCTCCTAAACAATTAGGGTGTTGTTGATAGGTTGCTTTTTACATTTCCCCATTTTTAATTGAGATGTAATTCATATATGCGGTGTGACAATTAAGTTCGTGAACTTGTTGAAATGATGTTGTTAACTTTTTTTGATATCAGAGGGATTATTCATTATGAATTTGTACCAACTGGACAAACAGTAAACCAAGTTTACTATTTGGAAGTGCTGACAGGCTGCATGATAAAGTTAGACGACCTGAGCTTTTCACCAATTCATGGCTCTTGCATCATGACAATGCACCAGCCCACACAGCACTGTCTGTGAGGGAGTTTTTAGCCAGGAAACAAATAACTGTATTCAAACACCCTCCGTATTCACCTTACCTGGACCCCAATGATTTCTTTCTTTACCCAAAGATAAAGGACATATTGAAAGGAAGATATTTTGATAAGATTCAGGACATCAAGGGTAATACAACAACAGCTCTGGTGGCCATTCCAGCAAAAGAGTTCCATAATTGCTTTGAAGGGTGGACTAGGCACTGGAATCAGTGCATAGCTTCCCAAGGGGAGTGCTTCAAAAAGGTGACCATAGTGATATTCAGCAATGAGGTATGTAGCACTTTTTCTAGGATGAGTTCACGACCTTAATTGTCCTGCCTCGTATAACACTGTATTAGTGTTAGGTGTACAACATAATGCCAGTTATTTTCAATGAACAGTTTTGGTTAAGGACTCCCATTATGGTCCTACCTCAAAAACTGGAGGCATCTTATGGCAGTTCTACTGTACTAGATCAGCAATTTCTTTTATCACCTCCCAACTGCCGTATTTATACAATGGTTGAATCACTGCCCTCAGTACAATTTTTAAAATGAATCTGATCTTTAAACTCTGACAGAAATATTAACCGTGATGACATTCGAATTTTATTGGTTGTCCTTCACACTGCCTGAATATCTTCTGCTCTGCCAACTTTACTAAAACATTAGACTCACCGGAACTCAGGTAACTTTTTGGTAATTTTGCCCTGAAGAAATCTGCCAGTTTCCAGAGACCTATTTACAATGGGAATTATTGGGTAAACCAGTGTTGGTATTTGGTTCAGTTCATTTCCCAGCCTTAAATAAATAATACAAGTTCACATGTACATCTACTTTTATTTAATCTTTTAAAAAGTATTTAATACGGTTATGCTTGATGATGCAACACAATACCTAAAGGCAGGTCCTGGATATGCTTCTGATCCTCTGATAAGCTTTTCTGACCCAGTGGACTGTGAATGGTCACAGCAGTCCTAAAGGCAATCCTCCATGAGTGAGTGCAGGTTGATAACTGTACCTGCATGATTCGTAGCAAAGACAATTTGCAACACGCTCCCTAATAGTCTGGTCAGTGGAATACTAAGGGATAAGAATTATCTGGTGGACAACAGAGATGATACATATAAAAAAATTTTCATGTAAAAGACCTTCATTAATAATACTGATATAATCATATTGGAATCCTTTGCTGAAGTCCTCTCCAATTATATAAATGGAATAAGATACAAAAGAGCAAGAAAAATATTTGCAACTTAAAAGTATATTCAATGAGGGCATAATATCCTTCTGTTCAAATTCATATTACAAAAAGCATAGGCTTACAGCATCTCAATTATGAATTCAGAACAAAAATAGATGATTTAATTTAAATGAACCACAGAACTAATTTATTTGAGAATGAGATAATTGCAGATAAAACAATAAAAAATACTGTTTGCCAGCCCCAGTCTCCATTTCCAGTTAAAAAAAAAATAGTGTTGATTAATGATTCTATATTGTATCAACACCAAAAACTGTTGTGGACTTTTATTTGGTCTAAGGGCTTAAAATTAAAATGTGTCTTTGTACTTAAGAAAACAAATATATCCACCTTATTTAAATATATTTGGAAATTTAAAAATTATAATACCAAAGATTTTTAACATAAATAATAATACCCTACAATGTATTAATTTTAATTAAACTTTTTATCTGAGATAATTATAGATCAGAAGCAATTACATGAAATAACACAGAAAGGTTCTATGTACCCTTTACCCAGTTTCCCCCAATGGAAGCATCTTGCAAAGCTAAGTACAGTATCAATATCAGGATCCCGGCATTGATGCCGTCAAATACAGATCAGTTCCATCAGCACAAGGATCCCTCATGCTGCCTCTTTATGGCCACATCCACTTCCCCGGGACCCCTACCCTCCTAATTCCTGAAAAACACTAATCTGTTCTTCATTTCTATGATTTTGTCATGTCACAGATGTTATATAAATGGAATTACACAGATGTAACCTTTTGGGATTGGCTCTTTCCACCAGGCATAATTCTATGGAAATCCATGTATGTCGTTGCATGCATCAATAGTCCCTTCCTTTTATTACCGAATAGTATTCCACAATATGGATATACCACTGCTTGTGTAGTCATTCATTAAAGGACATCTGGGTTGTGTCTGGTTTGGGGTTGTTATGGGCAGAGCTGCTATAAACATTAGTGCACATGTTTTTGTGTGGACACGTCTTCATTTCTCTGGGATCAATGACCAGAGGTGCAATTGCTGGGCCTTATTATAGTTCTATGTTAGTTTTTAAGAAACCTCCAAACTGTTTTTTCAGAATAGCTGTACATAAATATTTTGCTCTTTCTGCTTTCAAGAGTTTTGTCTCCGGTTTTCAAATTTTGACTATTATGAATCAAGGTGTGAATTTCTTTGGGTTTATCCTGTTTGGGTTCCACTCAACTACTTGAATATATGTAGTTTAGGTCTTTTGTCTAATGTAGGCAGTTTTCATTTCCTTTCAGTACTTTTTCAGTACTGCTCTCTTTTGAGTTTCCTTCCAGGATTCCAATGACACAAATGTTAAATGTATTATTATAGTCTCATAGATCCCTGAGGGACTCTGGTCAACTTTTTTTAATCTATCTTTTTTCCTTTCTGGCCCAAACTGGGTTATTTCTATTGTTCTATTTACAAGCGCACTGATTCCTTCGTCTCCTTCGTTCTGCAGTTTTTTGTTTTGTTTTGTTTTGGTTTGGTTATTGCATTTTTTTCTTTTTAGTTGTAAATTTTTAATTTGGTTCTTCTTTATGTCTCCTATTTCTTTGCTGAGACTATTTCTTCATTTATCTCAAGTGTGTTGGTAATTGCTTATTAAAGCATTTTTGTGAAAGCTACTGTAAAATATTGGCCAGACAATTCTAATATCTCTGTCACCCAGTTCTGTGTTAACTTCCATTGATTTTCTTTTTTTTCATTTAGGTTGAGATCCTCATCATTATTGGTATGATGAGCAATTTTAAACTGAAACTTGGACATTTTGGGTAATATGTTATGAAACCCTAGATCTTTCATAAACCTTCTGTTTCAGCTGGCTTCCTTTGACACCACTTTAGCAGGGGAAGGAGGGACACTGACTCATTACTAGTGTGGGGCAGAAATCTAGGTCCACCACTCAAACTCCATTAAAACCCAAAGAGGCAGGGGCTTCTCATTACAGCTGGGAGGCCATGAAAGTTCCGGCTCTGTACTCAGCCTTTGCTGACACCTCCATAGCAAGGAGGGGTAGGAGTGCCTTGTTACTGCTTCCTGGTGGCTTCATCTGACACCACAGAGGCAGGGGACTGGCCTCATTACTGTGGGACTTTGGTGGTAATTCTCCACTAGACCCCCTCTGACACCACCCCACTTGGGAAGGGAGGGGTGCCTCCTTGCAACAGAGTGAGGCTAGATATCTAAATTCCCAGTGTGGCCTCTTCCAACATTATGGAAGAGGGCTTCCTCCTTCCTGGCAAGAATGAAAGTCCAGGATCCCTGCCTGACTTCTCAAACACCACTGCCTGGCCAGGGGAAAGCCCAGGCTCCCAGTATTTGCTGCTCTGGTTAGAGAGTGGGGCTACAGGTTTGTTGTTTTGTTTTGTTTTTTCCTGTGGTGTTGGCTAAATAAGAGCTATTATTGTGTTAGGATTAGTGGTCTTCCTAGCAGGCTTTTGTTGGTGTTCTTTCCTGTGTCCATTGGCATTTCTGGATTGTGGGCTTCTTTAGCTCCAAGTCTGGTATATATGAGACCCAAGAAAAATAGAGTACTCATTCCCATGTCCTTCCTCGGGCTCCAAGATTACTAGGCAGTCCCATCTTTCTGCCTTTTGCAGTCTTCCCATGTTTGTTACACATATAACGTCCAGGGTTTTGAGTCTGTACGTAGTGGGAGGGTTATGGAAAAGGACATCCATTCCAGCTTCCTAGAAACAGAAATCCAAAAGATTGTATTTTAAACACAAGGTTGTTACACTTTCAGTTATTACAATTGAATCTGTTTAAAATACTTACCAAAAGGGTTTGCTTTCCTCTTATCTATTAGCTTCTAAGTGAATTTCTGGGACATACCATCGTAATTTGGTTTATAGATATAAAAAAGAATTTTGAACCTGATTTAGTTATAGACAGAAAATATAATTTCCTTTCAGCCAGTAATGATATCAAGATAATATGTAATTCCCTATCAGGTGAATTAGAAGTGAACAAATCATATTAGATGTATCAAGGTGAAAAGATGAATAAAGATAAACACATTTAGGTTTAGCTCTGCTTTGAATGCCAAAGAGTGACACAGCTGGAATATTTTGAGTTTCTATTCGTGGATTATTATATGTGTTTGCCTAGTATAATATCACTGGTATCTTTTATGATTATTCTAACCATCTTTAAATAAGAAACAAAATGAAGTAATTGTATTTTAATTCCAGGCACTCAAATCTGTTCTGGCAGGCACTTTTCTCTGCTTTAGGCACCATTGCTCCCCTCCACGTTGCCCAAACTCCTCTGAACTAAAGCCGTTTGCTCCTTCCTGAACATAATTTACATCTTCCCAGAGCTTCTATAAGCTCTGCTTGGAAGAGGTCCTCTCCTTTCAGCAAACCACCAACAGCATTCGACTGGCATGGATTCCAAGACTAAAAGTGGTAGGAAATTAGGCTAGAAAGGGAGCTAAGTATCACATTAGGAAGGATTTGTGTTCCATTAAAAATTTTGTACTTTTCAGTAGTCACTTAGTGCACATTCAATTGTTTTTCCTTCCTTCTGACACTTATCTTAATCTACTTAGAATTACAACCATTCTTGCTACAAGATTGCATATTCTTGCTACAAGATTGCAAATTCCTTCAGGATAGGATTGTATCTAAAACGGTAGCTCAAACCGGGGCAATTTTGCCCCTAAAGAGACATCTGGTAATATCTGCTGACATTTTTGATTGTCTCAATTGTCAACTCTCTTGATGGTAGGATGTTATCAGTTAAACATCCTATAATGCACAACAGACCCCACAAAAAAGATTGTCCCACCCGAAATATCAAATGGTGTCACAGTTGAGAAATCCTGGCTTAGTTCATCTTTGCGGCTCAGGTGGCAAGTAACAGAGTTGCACATTATAGGAAGCATTCAGTTGTTACAAAGAATTTGAAACCCCTCCTCTATAGGTAAATTTTATATATTGCTATGAGGGAGTAAAAATTTAATTAGAAATGTATGGGGTATAGGAAAATGAGAAGATAACAGAGGTTTATGAATCTTGATTATTTTGTGGGATATAAATTTCCATTTGTATTTAGAGGTAACCAATTAAAAGCTGAAGTTCTCTTAATCAGCAAGCTTTGGTAATGAAATGCAGCAGGATTTACTTTTATATCAAAGGAGCTCCCCTGATAGTTAAAGAATGCAACTCAATACCATTAAAAGATCACGGGTAAGCAGAACACAGTGCCTTCGCTGCATTCTGGGAGAGTAGTGCAGTTAATAATCTAGAAGCTAGTGACACCTTAGTGAGAAATATTCACCCTCAATCTCAGAATTTATTCATGCTCTTTACCTAGATTTTTATTTCCAACGTAATGAAGTGATGAGTAAGAATCAAAAGAAAAGTTTGTAAGTAAAAAATTATTTTATAGATAATTCAAGTAACACGTATTTAGAATTAAAAGGAAAAGATAAGCTATTGAGAAATCTATAGCATTTAGCCCTGGATAATAAGGACTTGTGTGGTGGAAGGTAGGGAGCTATAGATATTACTGAGGGGATTTAACCAAACCCATGCCTCTTTATCTACCCACAAGCAGATCCAAGTACCAGTGACAAAGTACTCATGGGACTGAGTCACTCAGCAATCAGAGTATTTTCATGGGTCCTGGCGGATAAAAGATTAAGAAGTGTTAAGTACAGTCCAATTTTCCAGTATCCATGAAAATTCTCAAATCACCATATGATTTTGTTTGGTCAAGTCAAAATCTTTGCTAAAGCCAAATAGGGAATCCTGGTTTTGAATCGTACCATGTACTCTAAAAATAAGTACCAGAAATACAATGACACTGATGATTCTATTATATAAGGAAATAGTTCTTACTATCCCTTTTTTATTGCCAATAGCCATGTATAATTCAAGACAAAAAAAAAAAATGCTGACTTGGTGATTTTCCAAAGATATATTTAAAAAAAAAAGAGAGAGAGAACTTATTCTGGTAATATAGCGTTGGTGGCATCCTTATTTAACATTCTATCATGTGTACTAGCTCAGATACTACATTGGGGTGGCAGGGCAGGGGGTACACATTCCCTCTCACCTGGGATCTGAAAGCAAAGCCCTGGAAGCACATGGTGCACTGGGCTTCTTCCCCATCCATCCCTCCCCCAGGCAGGGTCCCCGCTTCTCTGCCAGGACAACCACCATTTCATTCGATGCCAGTTCTCTTTGGAAGAGAGCTAGAATCTGCCAGAACATTCTTTCTCCCTCAAACCCTAAGTAGAGATTTTCTGAAGTTCCTTTTTAACTGGACCCCCTTTGTCTCTAAATAGTTCTGTGCTCAGTAAGTACCTAGCAGTGTACCCTCTGACTTTCTAGTGTCCCATTCACATCTTCCAAAAGGACCACTGTCGGCTAATGAAAAACAGCGTCTTTGGGCTTATCACAGCACTCCTTGTGTCCTGTGTCTAAGCTTCCTGATGGAAGACTGCAGCTTTTCCTAACATTCCCTTCCCCACACCAAATACTGTCCTGTAGGGTCAGTGCTAGGCCAAGCCTTTCTGAAGTGTCACTATGAATAATCATCACTGTTCTGAGGACATATTTTTACAGATTCACCCAAGCTGTATTGTTGGGGGAACAATTTTTCCACTCATCAGGAAATGATATTAATTTGCTTCCTTTCAAAAGTGCTCATAATTTAACTAAATAAATATTACACTGATATGAAGGAATATAAACCGCTCAATCAGAAGGGATAAATATCAGAGAACTTTGCTGTGTTCCTTTCTGGGTACCAATTTCTGTGAGTGAAGACTTCCCTGACTGCAGGGACCTTTCTGTAGTATGTTTCAGAAAGGATGATATGCTGTGTGCAATCCCAAATTCAATGTGGTGTGATACTCCTTACCTACAGGCATCCACCCATGGCTTCTCAGTGACATGGCATCTTAATTATACTTGGTATGCCCTGGTTCCTGCTACAGGTCTAAATAAGAAGACTTTTTTACTTACAAAAGGTTTCTACAACATAACATGGAATTTCCCGAATAGTTTTCCCTCAAAGCATGTTTATGATAGTGGCGAATGCAAGTAAATTAGAAGTTGGTTGGCACAAATGCAAGCATGATTGCATTAATGGTTTTTTTATTAATTCTTTTTTCCTTTCCTGCACCTAAAATAACTTGTTTTAGAGTCGCTGGTAGTTTAAAAATCTTCCACATAAATACAGGTCAGAGAAAAATGGAGGAAAATATTTATAAGTTAGATTGGCATCACTTGAATCAGGAATCCACACTGAGTCAAGATCCAGTCTGATGAGCCCTTTGGAACTCTGACTCGAATCATAAATTTCCTGCCTTTGAAAAGTCCCTCCCCCAATGAAGTTCAGTCCTGTTGCCTTTGCCTCATGTCTAAAGCATCTTTGTTTTGTTTCAGCTGGCAGGGTTCATCTACGCCTGTTATGTTGTGAAATGTATAACTGAAGAAGAGGACAGCTGTAAGTATTAAAGCTCTATTCTGTTTCTTTCAAGTTCACAGCATCTTCTTACTGCCTTTTACCCAGCCTTCCTAGTTCCCAGACAATATCCCCCAGCACATCATTAGAGCAGGGAATAAAGTATTTTCATAAAAGTTATCAGTATATTAAAAAAACTGGGAAACAACTATTTTCAAAACATATTTCTTTCATTTCATTGAAAGGTACTTTTAATATCTATTCGTCTTGTAACAATTCTAATAGACAATATAGAGAGGAAACGGCGTGGAAGTAATTTTAAAATATTGCTAACTTGACTGTTCTTTTTTTATAAACCATTTATTAGGTATTGATAAGTAATCAGTGTCACCCAGAACTACAAATCTTAATCAACAATGTGCAATAGTTCCTAAAATTCTAATAAGAATTGATTTAGGATTTAATTCAAGAAATTTATCTTCAGGAAACCAAATGTTCATATGTCCTTTTTGTTCCCACACTTTGATACAAATGGCTGGAACTCTGTGTCAGGGTCTCAGCACTGAGCCCTGTTGCTGGATCCAGAGTGGAGAGGGTGGTACCCTCCTACAAGTCTCTAAGTGACTCCGCTGTGCTCTTCTAAAAACGGCAGGTAGAAGGTTTCACTGCTCCCTTGCATCTTAAAGATCTGAAGTAGGAGAACTGGAAAAACTATTCCCATTCTCTCTGAGTACTATCATGGATATTTGTCCATGCAGCTATGTTTACTCTGAAGAGAAATCAGAATTGGGAATCATTTGTTTTGCCCTCAAAAATGTTTGTATTGATTGGGATTTTGAGGAAATGGGGGGAAAGATGAGAAACCACTGCTCTACTGCAGGATGATTTGAGGAAAACAATCCAAAGAGAAATATATGTTTCTTTTTCACTTTTCAATGATAACTAGAAAGAAGGAGGTAGTATCAGAGGGAGAACTTTTTCATTCATACTAATACATGATATAAAAGCAGGAATCCACAGTACATATTTTCTATTATTTTCTGCGTAAAAGGAAATGATGATCCTTTCCTTACAAAGGTGTTTATAAAACGCTTTTCTATGTATCAAGTGCTCTGTCAGGCTTTGGAGGTTATAAGATTGTAACACAGAATCTTTTACCTCTAGGAATTTACCATCTAGTAGGGAAAAGCAAACATGTGCACAAATAAGTATGATAAAACTGTTCGAGTATATAGTAGGGGGAGATGGGAAAGGAACCGGGAAAGGCTTTATAGAGAAAGACAATCTTGAACTTGGTCTTGGAAGCTGAATAGTGGAAAGGCGGATAGGGGAGCTGATACAGGAGAAGGGTGGTCCCCGACAAAAGGTGAAAACGCACAAAGGCATGTCACAGCCAGCCGTGTTGGGGCAGAGGAAGCCAGGTTAACGTGACTGAATCATATCTGGTGCCAGAGGTGGGCACCCAGAGAAGATTGGAAAAGAGAGCATAGATGAATCAGTAGAAAAATTAATATGACAGAGTAAAGAATTTAGAATTTATTTTGTATAGCATGACGGCTAATCAATTGGCAGGTAGTTTATAAAAATAAACAGAAATGTATTTCTAAAAAGTAAATTTGTATACACTGGTATCAGTATAAAGGAAAGACATTGGGTTGGGGGCAGCAGGTTAGGAAAAGGAAGACTAGTGAGACACCATGAAAATGACTGAGAAAGGCCGGCCGAGTGGCACGGTGGTTAAGCTCTGGCTTGGGGAGCCAGAGGCCCCGGTTCGGTTCTACATGTGAGGGCCAGTGATACTGCCCTCAGAAAAAAAAAAAAAAAAGAAAAGAAAATGACTGAGATATGAGACGATGAGAGTCTGGACTAAGACCAGTCTTGGAGATGGAGAAAATAGATGTGAGAGACATGTTAAAACAAAATGATTAATGGGATATGGATGGGTACTGTGTAAGGGACAAGGAAAAAACTGATAGCTTCCTGGGTTTCTGGTATAAGTGAATAGGCAAATGGAAATGTCACTTGAAGAAAGTAGAAAGGGGATGTGACAATTAGTTCAATTTAAACAGGTTGAGGTTGAAATGCCTAATGAATATTCAAGAGAAGGCACCTAGTAAGCACTTGTCTTATGCACAAAAGGCTTATTCAAAGATTAGCAAGGGTGATAGATACATGGATTTTTAAGTATTCAGACTACACAAACTATATAAGTTCACTCAGGTATTACCATTCAATGTTTTTGTGCCAAATCCTTGATGAAAGGAAAAGTATACAGGTTAAATTTCACATGTGAATTGAACTTCCCTTGGACTATAATGACTGATTTCATTTCACAATGATGCTGTGCATTTTTACCTTCAGAAAATACTGACACACCAAGTCCCCTGGACAGATAATAACTATCTTTCCAGAATAGTGCCACCCAAAGGGGATCCCAAAAATGCTAGCTCTGTAAGATATACTGCTCAAAAAAGATCCCAAAGCCAAGGAAGTTTGACACTGAAAATTTATAATGCACATTTACGTGTTCACATCTCTGAGAGTACTGCAATAAAGATGTTAATTTTCCCTCATCCACAGTTTTGTTTTAACCATGTTACTTTGGTTGATGTATAGTGGGGCCAAATTCAGATCAAAGAGAGCAACCAAAAATAGTTTTGCCCTTTTATTATACTCACATTTCCCTGGGGAGAATACTTCATGACACCCAGGGACCCAGGCCACTCAGAAAGCACCAGGACTGGTCACAAGGCAGAGAGAGAGAGAGAGAGAGAGAGAGAGAGAGAGAGAGAGAGAGAGAGAGAGAGAGAGAGAGAATGAATGAATTGTGGCATGAGCCTTTATTGTGGTTTCTTTCCGTCTAAAGAAATGCATGAGGGAGGGGAAGCAGGCTTACTATTGGCTGGCTGAGTTTGAAAGTGGCACCCTGTAAAGTGAATTCATGTTCACTGTGATTGTTAGAGAGTATGGTTTGGAGCTATCTAAAGTTTCCAGATATTTTCTTTGAACTAGAGTTTACTTGGTAACAGTCAGTGGTCACTTTGTAAATGTTAAGGCATCAATTATAGAAATTGAAAGTATAGTTAATATCCAAACATTTGAACACAGAGCCCCTTTTCATAAGAAACCTTAATATTACAGAGAATTGGAATTCCAGAGAACTCATTTTAGGGAATTTCGCCCTAGATCAAGTTTTGGCCAAATTCAAGCTATTATTAATCCAAAATACAAGCTAACTTCTCATAGGCTCAGTGAGCAAGGTATGAATTACTTTTTATTTTTATATTCAAGTACACAACTTATACTTACCTTAGACTTTCAGGGGACTAAATAGAGTGGAGGAGATGGTCATTTGGGCTAATTCTCCATTCAGTTAGGTCCATTTACGTGTGGCCATTCACATGCACACAGACAATTAATGAATATTTGTTGAGTACAATGCTTTAGATTAATATTTGCCAGATATTATTATTATCTTGGTCCCTTGTCTGTATATTCGCCTCCTGACACTGCTTAGAACACATGACTTGTAGTGCTAAAAAGTAAGAAAGGTTAAAATTTTCTGTCTAATTTTTGGTAATTATATCATAAAGAAAGGTATTTTGATCTTTTAAAAGCAAACGCATACTGGCTTGTTGAAAGTCAAACACACGCGCGCGCGCGCGCGCGCTCTCAGAGAGCAAGCCCTGCCATACGGGAAAAGTTTAATGTCTGTGTGAACAGGGACTGGTTCTCTGTGTGCCTGTTCTTACCCGCTGTGGATTTGGAATGAAGCATCCTGATAGGAATGTCATGCAAGAGGAGGTTCTAGCAATTAATTTGTTAAGTTTCTATTCCTAGGAAACTCATGAGGAATAGAGGGTGGTTTTGACTCTGTAACTATGCTGAGGAGGTACTGTGGAGATAAGACCCCAATTATGGCAACTGGAAAATTAAAGTATTCTCAGCGTCAATATGAAGCTGACCATCTACGTGCTTAGTTTTGACACGTCAGTCCTCAGAAGCAAGTGTAGCCAGGGAGCCTCAGAGGCAGAAACCTCTGGGAAATATGGAAAGGGTTCGGGCTCAGGAAGCAAAGACTCAAACTCAGACTCCACAAAATAGCCATCAATCATCGTTGAACGAGAGGGAGTTAGACTGCAGGCGTATCAAATGCCTGAGAATTCTATTTTCCTTATTTCTCCTTTTAAGCAGTATCTCATTTGCTTTCCTAGAGCCTCACCTGATTAATATTTATATTGACATTTTAATGCAAAGTTGTTGATGTTGTTTGCTATGAAAAAGCCTGGACCTTGAAGTTCACATCTCTGACCCTTTCTTTATCTACGCTAGCGCCACAGTTTGACAGGCTGGCTGGCTGTGCAAACTCACAGGACACCACTGCCATCTACTGTGCCCCCCAGGAGTAACAACCACCTGGGAGCAGAGATGTCAAAACAGGAAGGTGCACACTCCAGCCCCCGTCTATTAACTGCCTAGGGCTGAAATAACAGAATACAACAACTTGGCAGCTTATACGACAGCAGTTTGTTTTCGCACAGTTCTTAAGGCTAGAAGTCCAAGATTAAGGTATTAGCAGGTTCGGTTTCTTCTCAAGCCTCTTTCTTTGGCTTGCAGACAACTGACTTCTTATTTTGTCCTCACATGGCCTGTCTTCTCTGTGGGTGTGTGCCTTTGATGTCTCTTTTTCTTCTTATAAGGACACCAGACCTGTTGAATTGGAGCCCCACACTACTGGCCTCATTTAATATCAATTATCCCTTTAATGGTCCCATCTCCAAGTACAATGACATGAGGAGGAGGGGTAGGCTTCCAAAATATGCCCCCTCCTCCCTGCCCCAACACACACACACACACACACACACACACACACACACACACACGCCATGTAGCTCCTGCATATTTGAAAATACCTACAGGGCACCGAGTTGGGCTCACTTTGGCTCACTGGCCCTGGAAATGCCTGTGGGTAAAAGGTTCCAGACTGCAATGCTACCAGCCTCCGTGGGCTCCAGGCTCCCTGCCTCCAGACAGCAAAATCCAGTCAGCATCTGCTGCTATGGGGCAGGGTGCTCTGCCTTCAGATGAGTCGCTGCTCACCAGAAAACAAGCTGGGACCCTGGGTACTTGAAGCCTATTTGAGTGGGGCAACCATCACACCATACTTTTATATATCTGTTCATGAAAGGGCAGCAATGTGTCCTAGGCAAAAAGGCTTTCTCCAGGAGAGCAGACCCCCATGTTGAGCTGTCTTTGTGGCTGGCTGTTCACTGTACCACCTGTGGCCAGCCATACTGCGTTTTCCTTATGACCTCCAGTATTTTCTGTTCCCCTCTACTTGTTCTCTCTTACAATATTCTGTGAAAGAAAGAAAATATTCTGAGACGCTGGGTCTGGTGCAACTTTTGTCATATGTGTCACTCTTCTCTCGGTCAAGCCTCAGTTCTTCTGCACCATAGTTGGGTGTCCACCTGCAGTGACAGAGCTAAAAAGAACTTACATCTCTGCCTCATTAGCATTGCCTCATGTGACAATGAAAAAGAAGACATGCAGGCATGGAAAATATCACTAATCGATAATAGAAAAAAGCATCATCATATGATTTCTCAATTTTTATTATGTTGTCCTATCAACCTTTTGTTTAACAGTTAAGCTAAAACTCAACATTGATCCTCTAAAAAGATGTCCATTTTTCGAAGTAGGCACTATGTTTCCTAAAAGAGATTCAATGTATTTACAAGTGTTATTAAATATTCAAATCATTTGGAGAAAGTTATGGAATGTCATTTATATGCTACAGGAACTTATTTTGAAGGAAAAAAGTATTTTAAAATGAATTTTCGATGTATAAACTTACAGATGCATGCATTCATCTACCAACCAAGCACAAGTTCATAAAAAGCTGTCCTGAATTCTTCAAAATCAACGGACCTTGGGATAAAAGTCACAATCAATTTATAGAACCTTTCATTTGAAAAGCAAACCACAGGAAATTATTCACTTCTCTGAGGCTAATAATTTTCTGTTATTTTTGTTTGATTTTTCTTCTAAGGCCTGCTGACCTGAGCTTCTGTGTATTGAACCCCATTCTGTGTGTTGATCATTTTTCCAGTTTGTCAGGATCACTGAGTTTGGATGCAATTCTTTAAGTACAATCATGCACTCTCCCACCTATGGGGGAGACTCGAAGAGGATCAGGGAGGAGGATTTCACTGTTAAAAAACATCTGTTTCCTCCTGTTTATAAAGGAATGTACATTGACTGCAGAATGTATAGAAAATATAAATTTAATAAAAATAGAATGACCCCACAATTCTGAATTCTGGTTCTCAGTTAACATTTTGGTATATTATATATCTCCCAGTTTTCCTTCCTTCCTTCCCTCCTTTTTTCCTTCCTTTATCTATCTATCTATCTATCTATCTATCTATCTATCTATCTATCTATCTGTCTATCTATCTATCAATCTATGATTCTTTCTATCTGGTTGTTAGGGCCATACTATACATCTGCTTTCTTTGACTTATAAATCACTCTACAAACATAACGTAATTAGCACTCCAAAAAAAGTGCCAAGTTCTTGGGTGTCAGGTTGACAGGTAGAGTTATGAGAATGATGTGTCTATTTTACTTTTCAAATATCATATTCACGCAATAATCTTATCCATATCTGCCATCTTCACATGAAAACAAAACTTTCCATTTCTTTTCCCCAATCACTGAACAGAATCAATACATGTTATTAGAGCCAGAAGACTCAGACTTTGAAGGCTGCTAATTTCTAGCCATATTCTATGGAACCATAGTGGGACCAAGGTAGAAGGTATCACCTTGCTCCTCCCCCAACTCCCCAAAGCACAGGAGCTCTGCGTTTATTTAATTTAATGACTTTTCATTCTGCTTCAGAATTCCTTTGGACTAAGAATACTGAAGCATTTAAAATGATGGAAAACTACTGCCTATAGCTCTATTTTAACACCTTAATTTGATAGATCCGTAAGTTTAAATGATGTTTCCAAAGCCACTGAGCTTATTTATGAACTTTTGACACCAATACAGCACATACTGTACTCCTTCAGGGTAAGAGAGTATTAGGGGATGCCATTGGGGACCACACCCACATTGACCATTACTATATTCTCAGCATCTAACATATCCCCAACCTAGAGCAGGACTCTATAAGTATCTGGGAAATAAATGAACCAATCAGTCAGCTCTCCTCAAACATTTCCTGGATTATATGGAAATTGCTAAGGAAATATGATATTTCCTTAGACCCCAGTTTATTCTAAGTAAGTGAATAACCAATTAGAATAAAGTATTTTTTATCATTTTCTAAACAGATAAAAGGCAAAACAAAACTGGGCTGTCATATGTGAAAGGAAAAGACTAAATAAATGGCCAATACCTGAAACAAATGC
Source organism: Aselliscus stoliczkanus (assembly GCA_033961575.1). Taxonomy (NCBI): domain Eukaryota; kingdom Metazoa; phylum Chordata; class Mammalia; order Chiroptera; family Hipposideridae; genus Aselliscus; species Aselliscus stoliczkanus. Next base: position 124,211,115 of record CM066733.1, read on the forward strand.
CTACAAGTGCATATGCCTCTTGTCAATCATATGCAAATTCCTATCAGTGACAACAGCATTCCCTAACAGTGAGACATATGATTTTTTTCATCAAGTCTCCCAAAATTAACACTGGTCCCTTTTTCAGCCTACTATTTAATTCCCCCCTCTTGTGGTCACTGAGAAAATACGTGAGCTTTACATACACACACTCACACACACACTCTCTCGTACACACTCTCACATGTTCAGACATACACATGCACACCATGAACATTTTAAAATAAATCTTAATGTTTTCCAATTCAAAAAAAAGGGGGAAAGAAATTGATTCATCTCTATCCTTTGTTGATTCAAAATAATCAGGACCTTGTTTCTAATTTTAGTATATGTGCTGCCAAAGCAAGCACAGGGACCTTGCTTCTAAGGAATCAATGTTGAGGTGACAATATTCAGACAAGCAAAGGAGGACTTTAACTGGGATGTAATAAAGGAGGTATTTGATTCAGAACACTGAAGTGATCCATTAGATGTGTAATATCCAAGTTGTTTCAGTCAGCCAGAGCATGTGAATGGAGGGAGAAATGGTGACATTCACAGAAATGACTAAAAGAAGAAATCTTCCATTCTGATTATTCTTCGATACCCAGTGCTCCTGTAACGGGGATTCTGTATGTGTTTCCCTATCATTTCTGGGTCCTCACGTTGGTGATGACTTGAGAAAAAAAAGCAGCTAACTGGAAGAAAGATAGGATGCTTTTAGCACAGAAGATGCTTACAAAATAAAGTTGCTGTGTCCCTTGGTCCCATCTTGAAAGAACAAATGAGAGCAAGACAAAGTGCTGACACAGGAAACAGAACTCTAAAAGCCCTCGGAAGCCGAGGTGTGCGGAGAAAGAACCTTCAAAGTTAGTCTTTTGATAAATGATGCTGGCGGGGATGCCACTTCATTATATCCAGTTGCACTTTGGTTTTGGAAGTGGCACCTAATGGAAACAGAAGGCTGGGCTTAGCTGTTTGCCTCTTAACAAAAGGAAGACTAAAAAACACTGCATCTCTAAGGATGGCCACCAGGTATGCGGAACTAAAACATCTGAGCATAGCAGCCTTCACGCAGCTCTGAAAGAGAGCCTTGTAAATAAGCAAGCTAGGGCAAACCCTCAATCCTATGTGACATTTAAATGAGGCTGTTCTAGCAGCGGGGGGAATTCGGGGGAGGCCTCTGCAAGGATTGGTTGGCATTGTGTGGCAGGGACAGAAGGAGAAACAAACTTGAGGCTCACAGGAGGTGAGGTTTGTTTAAATAATAGAAAGTAATTAGGCTGAAGACAAAAATCAGCAATGGCATTTTATAATTACAATTAATTTAAAGGTTAATTTCCTTTGGTGCTAAAATCTTATTTAAAACATTTACCAGGAAAGGAAATTAGGATGTTACTATCAAGAGGCATAGAGTGCTTCTGGGAATCCATGCCTATTATCACTTGAAATTAGGTTAGGCCCAAAGTGGGAATTTCAATTCATTTCTGTGTATAATAGATGGTGGTCAGGGCTCAGAGTCAGCAGGGTTGGCTGGGGCAGGCAGTGCAAAATTTGCATTTTTGGTTTGTTGGTTTATAGGATTAATTGCAAATGTTTCCAACAAAGGACCCTCGTTTATACATGAACAATCCTGACACAAAAAGAAAATTGGATATGGATTGCTGCCTTTGTAACTAATGAAGTTGATGTTAAAGGGATTCCCAAGAGCAGAGAGGCAAAGGAAGCACATAGTCACACATCCATACGCCTACATCCCTGAACTAAATTGAATGGGGCTACAATATTTCTGTGAGCTCCAAACCTGTCAATCCTACTCCCCTCTCCCAGGCCCCTCTGTTTTCCATCAATCTGTTTTCCAATTGGGAATTGTCATGTCTCAGGCTCCAAATGCCATATATATGTATATATCCTCTTCAGCAGACCATTTCCCTGTAAACTTGACTTGTAAAATCAATGCATAATAGTAGTGACAGCCGGAGGGAAATAACTTTTCTGTACTAATTTTCCCCATTCCCTGTGCCTTTGCTGATTTGCTCGTTTTAAATATTTTATCAATAACACTGGTATGTAAACCAATCTCAGAAATGAAGAATTGTGCAGCATTATAGTGCTAGGAACAACACTGTCAATCACCTACTTTCATCCCCTAATTTTACAGGTGAGGTCAAATTGAGACATGGTCAAATTGACTAGCTCCAAATCAATCCATCCTGTAGAGATAGAACCAGGAGTAGAACTTACATTTACTGATAAAAGGATACTTTCCACCTCACTCCTTTGTGATACTCGAGATACATTCTTTCAACACATATGTCTCAAGTAACTGCTCTCTGGTAGGCTGTGCTAGTCTCAAGGGATAAGGCAGGGAACCAAACAAATCCTGCCTTTGTTTTCATGGTGCCTTCAATCCAGCACATTTCATACGATGAATTACAGTAACAGCCTGACAAAGAGAGTAGGGGTGCTATAAGAATGCACCCCAGGGGCATCTTGTTCAGTTAAGAAGACTAGGAAATTCTTCCCTGAGGAAGTGACATTTCAGCAGAAACCTAAAAGATAAATCAGAGGGATATGCAGAATTTAGCAAAAATAGATGTGCCTTTTTTTTTTAAAGAGGACTACATTTTCAATCTATATTTACTAAATGTACACAATAATTTACACAGGATTAAGTGTTTTGAATGAGCTCACTATAGCAAATCTAGTTTCATCCTTCCCAAATATCAGTACAAATGTCACAGCAACCACTGGACATTCTCTTTCCTGAAACTGCAACTGTTGTCCTAAAAAAACATGATTAATTTAGGCTCAGGAACTTTGTGATTTTCCTCTGGAGGCTGCAAAATGATGCAGAGATTATGTTAGCACAAATCTCAAGCCAAGGAATGTTTCTATATTGGATCATTATAGCATGCATGCTTTATTTTTTATTTCCCTAATATACCCATTAATGTGCCCATACCCAGTTAAAATCACTGCATTTAAATGGGCTATGCATTCTAAATATACTCTGGATGTCAGTTGAGAAGACATGCCATCATGTCTAAGCAACTCACCTATAGCTTGTAATAACTATTTCAATTTCAACTGAAACGCATGTTGTGTATAATTGAAAGCAATTTAACAGAGAAGAACAAAACAAACACTGGCAAATCTAATCCATCCAAACAGCATGGCACAAAGTGAGCCCAGGCACCTTGAAGGTGAAGTTTGCTTAGTTAATTTATCACATTCTGCATGCTTCTCCACATCTATCAGAAGTAGTAAAGATATCTGGACAAATTTTCTGATTCCAGTTTTACAAATTCTTGGCCTTCTCAGCTCTTACTACCCTCATCACCACTCACATCATCTGCCCTCTTGGTTTCCTTCATTAAGGAGGCTAATTTGGATTGCCTTTACTATGGAGAAAGGAGGCATCTCCAAAATCACCAATTCCAAAGTTGTCTGCCTGACTGTAACTCCTATCTTTTCTCCCACCTTGTTCTCCAGCCTTCCTCCTGGAGAAGCTTTTCTTCGTTCTTGGTCAGGTGCTCCCCTGCATTGGAACCTTTGTCTCATACTTTGGATCTTTCTAGCCATTATCCAGTTCCAGGATTAGTCATGGTATTGATACTCTCACTAGCACCCTTGGTTTTCTTCCTTGCTTGTACTTCATCATGCGTGGATTTTCAGGACCTACGCCTGATAAAGCTCAGATTCAATTTCTCCCCTTCTAGTCCTGGGTTGCTGCACCGTTCAGGAGAAGTCACTACACACAGCTGTATGCTCTCTCCTGCTCACAAAGCTTTCATTCCTCTGCTGTTGACAATGCATCCAGGACCTGTTCCAAACCTTTCTGAGCTCCTTAAGCCTAGTACTTGAACCTAAGAAAATGAATACTATCAAACGTAAAATGCTTTATTGTTCCCCCAGAACCTTAGCAACTCTCTGTACCACCAATTATCCTTTTGTCTCCTTGCAACCCTGCCCAAATCGGAGAGGAAAAGTTAAGCTTTTCCTCTCCAAAGCAATCCCTCCACCAAGCACTGACCTCATCTCCTCTTCCTAACCAGGAAGATGAGCTTTCAATGTCTTGATTCTTGCCCCTCCATTGGATAGTTCCTTTGCCTACATCCATGTCAAAGCCTCATAGACCACAAACCAGGTTGGCTGCAGCCTCTCTCTGCAAAGTGCAAAGTGATTTCCCAAAATATTTTGAAATGTGGAAACTCAGTTCTATGTAGCTTTTAATATAAAATGCCTTTTCTTTGTTTCTACGTATGTCACACAGGCTACTCATGCTGCTTGTCAGACCACAGTTAACCAACTAAGTGGGCCTTAGAAGGTTTTCCATAGGCCTGCCTCAGTTCTTCTCAGCTTCTGCTGATGGCTTCTATGCTTATGTGATTCCATACAAAACTTTGGTAAATGACAATGCAAAGTTCTCATCCTCTCAAAAAAGAACCTAACTATGCATTTTAAAGCATAGTTCACAACATTCTCTTTGTCTCAATCCCTTTCAAAAAGAGATGAGATCCTAAATCCATCCATAATGTACCTTAAATATGAATATACATGCCTCTAAATATTACACACATATGATTGTCTCAATAACCCTATGAAGTTGGAATTGTGCTATCCTGCCCACCTTATGGAGTAAGAAATTTGTGACCTGCTTATGGGTTAGAGGCTAGTAAAAACTGAAGGCACAACCTGCGCCCAGGTTTTCTAATTCCAAAGCCTTCAGTCTTTCTGCTGCTTCACAGCTTCCCTGGGGTGTATCCAGCAGTGTTTTATATTATTAGAAGACTTTTAGATGGCAAGATCCCTGTCTCAGCAGAAAATCAGCATGGGTTTCTTCAAATCTCATCTAAGGTATTACCCTTACAGAGAGCTGGCAGAAATTGGCAAGGGCAAAAAGATGAAACAGTTCATCCAATGGGACTTATATTTCATTTTTTTTTTTTTTTTTGAGAGCAGAGTCACTGGCCCTCATATGTAGGACCGAACCAGGGCCGCTGGCTTCCCAAGCCAGCGCTTAACCACCACGCCACTCGGCCGGCCCTATATTTCATTTTTTAATGAGTTTCTAGAAACAAAACGTTTAACGTGATTACTCAAACTATTTCTAAACAAATATTTCATTTCTTTTTATGATACCATGGTGGTGATTGCTTTTCTCTTTCATTGTTCATCCTGTGTAAATGTGTTACCAAGTTTAAAATACTGAAGACCTGATTCTGATACAACTAAGAGAGAACATGGAAAATAGGATCCTAAGTCCCTGAGAAAATACATATTGGCTGAACAGGGTTAGGAAGTGGAGCACTTCTGGTGGCTTAGCTGATAAGTCTCCTTTCACTCATCATGTGCTTCTGCCAGGAGCTCTATAGCATAACACTTTAGTGACCTTTCAGGCACCAACGGGATAAAGCGCCCCTATAAAGGGGTGCTTTCCTAATCAGAAAAAAAAAAAATCTCAGAATCCACCCTTAGGGATTTTAGCCCAGACCGAATACCTCAAGCTCACACTTAAGTAAGCTCAGTGGCTGCCAGGAAGTAAGTCTGCGTGGGAGAAAGGCAGTTCTTTTGATTTTGGCCTATGGTTGGTTATGGTCTAAATTCCTTTTGTGCAACTGGAGATAAGTACCCTTGAAATCCTTACCTGCAGAGATAATGGATATACACTCTATTTTCATAGGCCCACACAAATTCTTTAATGCCTTCCAATGTATTCTTATAAATATTTAGGCTTAGCTTTAAATCTGCTGTTTAAATTTTCCTTTCATAGCCTTTTCCAGCTCTGTCTCCAAAAGAGAGTATGTTGATGAGTGGCTTTGTCATTAATAACCAAGATACAGATTTATTTTACAATACCTGATTACCGACAGGTATTTAAAATGGCAGCTTTGGGTTTGCTGCACTCAGGTGTTCATGAATAAAATGTTTAAATAAAAGGGAAGCTCACAACTGGGAATATATTTTAGCAAAGAATATGTATTCAAAATGCACCTTTCTCTTACTTGGTAATTTCTAAATCACATGGTTATCAATGCTATGAAATCATAGTCATTAAACTGATATGGCACTTTACTAATGTAAAATAATTGGACCTCCCAGTGCCTCCATAGATCAGATGTAAACACACCCATATTGCAGATAGGAAAACTAAGGCAAAGAGAAAACTCTGTAGCAACTGCAAAGAAAATGGTAACCATCCTGAGTTGTCTTCTGAGGACCCAAGGCAAATACCTCCAATGAGGCAAAGGGTAAGCAAGTACAAATTTTATTTTTTCACATTCTTTCTAGTTATGTACCTATATAACATGCTATAAACTGGCTAGGAGGAGAAAAATGTTTTTGCACCAGTTCTCAACATTTGCAACACTCAATAACATCCATTAATGAAGAACCCTCTCACGCTAGTAATTTTGATACTAAAGGATGTCCTAGCCTCTTTCTTTCCACCCCTGTAGGCCAGAGACTACAATGGTGGCTTCTCCCTATTGGTATCTAAAAAGATTGTTTGTTTGTTTTTATTAGTTTCAGGTGTACAAAACAATGTACTAGTTAGACATTTACACCCCTCACAAAGTGATAACCCCTCCACCAATCTACTACCCCTCTGACATCGTATATAGCTGTTACAGTTCCACTGACCCCATTCCTTATGCTGTACTCCACATCCTGTGAATATATATATATATATATATATATTCACATATAAAATTATAGTAGACATTCATTATTATTCAGCTTCAGCATCAAGTGTACACTGCAGAGGTAAGCAAAAAGTTGTTTTGTTTTGTTTTTTTTAATCTCACAGGACCCAGACAACAACTCCCATTCCAGATATTCTATAAAAGGTTTTCTCTTTATTATCATTCAAGGCCTTATCGAGGAAAGGGTAGAAGTACTCAGTCAAGTTGCACTTAGAAGTTTTTCCATGTTCCAATCGATCACCTCATTTTTCTTTATAACCTATAGTATCTAAAGAGTTCATTCAGTAAATCCATTCTGAGGGTCTTCTATGAACCAGACTGCACTCTGGGCTCTGGAGCTACTGTAATAAACAGTAGTAAGCAGTAGTTCTCATGCAGGTTACATTATAGTGATAGAAGTGACAAATAAACAAGTACATTTATAACAGGTCAGGCGGAGATAGTTTGCAATGAAGCAACATAAAGTCAAGTGAGGAGAAAGAAATTCCTGTCTAAAATCTCAGCAAATCTCCAATTCGCCTTGCAATAAATAATGTTACATTTCCTTTTTTCCAAGTGTTTCCTGGTTTTTGCCACTCGTTCATGCTACTTATAACTTAAATACTTGAATGAAGCAAAACACCAACTCCCTCCTGACATTCTTTTTTGTTCAGGTAAAGGCAGGAACATTCTCCTGCCTTTAATTTCCAAGTGAACTTTGCAACTTGCCTTTTCTTCCTCTTCCCCTGTATTCAAAAACTTGTCATGTTCTAGGTTTTCTACCTCTTTCTCCATTTATCTTGCACTCATAGTCATCTTTCCTTTTTCATTCCCCGAATTCTATTTCAAGCCTTCAATAATTCCTCTGTCTTTCACATTTTCTGATAAGCATTGAGATAACATAGACAGTACACCAAGTGGCTTTAAGGAAAACATCCCTCCTTACTTTGAAAAACACACTGTAATCAGAGTTACACGAGATGGGATTGAGAATATAAATAATTTCCAGAAGAATGGACTGCTTACATGTTTATATGGTGTCTGCACAATTTATCAGACACGAAGGAAATGAACTGAACCTTGAAAGGTGCTTACCTTATCACCTCTTAAAAATACGTTACAGAAAATCAGAACGTCTTATTCATAACTAGCAAATCCAGCACAGGTAGTTTTTCTTTCATTATTGTTCACATCAGAATATTCTGAGAATGTTAAATTGGAGGTAGGACAAAGATGAAAAAGTAAATTTTCTTAAAAAAAAAAAAAAAAAGAGGAAAGAAGCTGGAGAATAAATAGCAAAGGGAAGGGCCGGCCGAGTGGCCCAGTTGGTTAAGACTCGCTCAAGAGTGTGAGCTGAGCTCTGAGGAACGGCAGTTCAATGCCAGCCCGAGCTGAGCTGCCACTGAGCTGCCAACAGGTGGCAGGATGGCTCAGCTTAAAAGAATAAATAAATACAAAATAACAAAGGGAGACATCTACAACCAATAGAAACTCAAATCAAGAACCCTAAAGCTTTTTTAAATGAATAATAAAAGGAAACGAAAAGAAAAGCCTAAAGATTGGACAATTAATCCAAAATGTGATACAAAACCTTTGATAACATTTCAGAAATTTTCTAGAATGGCATGAGTCAAAAACAGAAATTGCTTTTTCAATATATTTAATAAGAAAAGAGAGTAACTGTCTTCTAGTCCCATCCTGAGCTGTTGTGTGGTCCCATGCAGTCATAGAAATCTGTATTTGTCTGTAAAATGAAGATAATTATTCCTACTCGCCTCACAGCAATACTGTACAGATAAATGATATCACCTGAAAGGGCTTTAAGAATGAACTATTTTGCAATTGTCAGGAATGTATTTTATTTGTATTTTTGACCCTGGTTTCAATTTTAACCCCCCTCACTCCATGAGTGAAATGGCAAAAAATCCACCCTGGCTACAGCCAGATGCTCATCTCATCTTGGTTCTGAATCACCTGCTGTTGGAACCTATTCCGTGGTCCTGGCTGATGTGAATGATCAGAACGTTTGCCATCCTTCCATAGCAGTTGCTTTAGTGCTATTGTCCCCAACTGATTAGCTGTAAGCCAGCTCTCCCTACCCACACACCAGATAGGTCATGGCTAATAAGAGCAAGCCCCAGAAAACTCAAGCTCCATTTGTGACACATGCTGAGGACACACCTCATCTTCCTCCTGGACTTTTCTTCTGTCTCATAGAGGTACATTGTTTCAGACTCAAGCTTTGTTTCCCATTTTTGGTCCTGATTGTATCAGCTGGACTTGAAGATTCACCTTGGTTTCTTGCGGGGGGGCGGCCCCCGCGAAGCCCAGGGATTCCCTCGGGTGGGACAGAGTCGGAAAGGAAAAAAAGAAAAGAGAGAGAGAAAGAAAGAAAGACAGCGGAGACACCCAAAAGAGTTTCGCAGGAGTGTCACACTTTAATGTAATAACATGTCCGTTTTATAGGGACTCTTGTACATGAGTCTGGCGGTTTATTTGCAGTCTTTTCTCCCCTGCAATTGCTCTCTCCAGGGTGTACTGTGACTTACTCTTCCGTTAAAGGATTACCTTGTCTTTATTATGATAATTTCCATGAAACCCAGACTTAGTTTCTGTATATCACCTAAAGAATGTTTATCATGACTATCTTATGTTAAGGATTGATTTATTTTTACATATTGTCTAAAGAATGTTTACTATAGCTATCTTGACTATCTAGAAATTATCCTAAATCCTAGCAGCTAAACACAATCATAAAACTCACAGGACGTATACTTGAGCTATACTAAAAGACTAGAAGTGGCTGTGTTTGGGGAAAAAGCTTCTAAAATCTATTCCTATGTAAATACAATACCTAGCAATCAAAAGGGTCTCACACCTCTCTTATCCTACAGAGGGCTGCATCTGTTTCTCAGTCAAAGCCTCAGTATCTGTTGCTGCAGCAAGGCACTAGGCTAAGGAATTCACACAAGGCTGATTAACATACCCCATGGTCAGCAGCTGCCTTTGAGCTGCCTTTTACCAGATCTCTCATGGCCTGAAGACTTTTAATCTTCAAGGAGACTATTCACAGCAGGGACCCTAGGCAAGTTCATCAGCTTCTCACAGGCCTGAGTTTTCTGGCCTGAATTTGTCAGAGGTCTGTGCTTCAGTTTCCAAGTGGCTTGAGTCCCCCATATCTCAGTTCAGGGGTCCCCTCAGGCTGTAGCCTGTTTTAGGGAGTTTCCTTTTCTTTAGGAAATCTTGCCCCATCATTGGCTTACACAGCCAGCTATCATCAGGGTACCACAGGAACTTGTCACAAATGCAATGAGTATATTGTCTCCTATAGGATCTGATGTGGAGGAAAGGCACATGGGTTCATAGAGGCAGGAGATATTACATGACGAACCATAAGGCAGCACCCCTAATATCTAGTGCTGATCAGGGCAATGTGACCTTGTCAGACACTGAGAGGCTGTCAGCTTCCCACAGTTCCTTCAGGTTATCCCATGGTTCACTCCATGATCTTTGTCTTATCATTACCATGTGTCTTTTTCTGCCATCCATCTAAAATGCCTGAAAACAAGCTAAGGAAATATTTTAAAACAACAACAACACTCATAAGCCTGAGCGTGACTTGGATATTTACATCAGTGGAGGAGACCTTACTGTTTACACCTGCCCTGATCTTCATCTTCTCTAATCCACTCTATTCTCCAGCACCAGGATGCCAACCATCCTACTAAAAGGGGACCTCAGAACAAGGAAACTCTAATGCTGTGAATATCTTTCAGCAAATCAGTCCTTAATTAAGTCTCAGGGTTGACAAGAGCAAACACAAATGGACAAGAATTTAGGCACTATCTGCAGTGAATCCCCAGTCATGGACAATAATTTCTCAAAATACAGACATTAAATATAGTTGTCATTAAACTATTACATAGCTCTTCTAGTACAGCTTATATAAGCTAAAGACAAATGTGGGCAATTCAGAAAACAAAAGAGGTTCACTCTCTTTTAATTAATCTTCCATAAAATACTTGGTGTAGTTCCATAATTGTCCCACATTAAACATTTTGTCTTTTTTTTTTTTTTTCTCCTTGCTGTATAGGCTTAGAAGAGTCCTAGAATTTTTCAGGGGCTTTTAATTTTCTTCTTCCACACCATATGTGTCACCCAGGGCTCTGCATGCATTATCTTATTTTATCCTCACACCAAGTGTGTGAAATAAGTATTATCATCTCTTTTTTAAGAAATGTTAAGAGATTTGTCTAAGGTCACACAGCAGGCAAGTGGTCAAACTAATATTTAAAACCAGATCCTTCTAACATCAGAGTCTCTTTTTTCTCCTAGTCCACTTTTGATGAGAAGAGAAAGTCTGCCTCGAAAAAAAGGGTTTTCACAATAAGAAGAAATGAGATATTAAACCATAAGTAGACATGGAGGCACTTTAAATGCATATTAGTAAGTGAAAAGGAAATCAGAAAAAGCTACACACTGTAGGAGTCCAACTACATGACATTCTGAAAAAGGCAAAACTATGGAGACATTTGAAAGATCTGTGGTTGCTAGAGATTAGAAGAGAGGCAGGGACAAAAAGGCAGAGAACAGAGGTTTTTATAGGGCAATGAAACTATTCTATATGATACTAAAATTGTGGATACATATTATTATAAATTTGTCAAAACCCATAGAATATAAAACACCAACAGTGAACGCTGATGTAAACCTGGACTTTGAGTGGTAATGATGTGTTAGTGTGGGTTCACTGATTGTAACAAATGTACCACACTGGTGGAGATGTTGATGATGGGGGAGGTTGTAGGTGTGTGGGGACAGGAGGGATATAAGAAACTCTGCTTTCTGCTCAATTTTGCCATAAACCGAAAACTGCTCTAAAAAATAAAATCTATTAAAAACAAGATTTCCCCACTAAACAGACAAATAGACATAATGGAGTTTATGGTACTTCACACCTTTCTCCAATTTCCACCTGTAACCCTTAGGATATTATAAAGAAAACCAAAATTTGTCATAATTAAGCCAATAGAATACGGTACTTGTAAAAGTAAAGCTATCCTAGGGTGTCCCTAATTCAGTCTCTATCTCCCTTTCTTTCTCTTTCGTGTCATCTATCTTGTCAGCCTTTTTGTTGTTTTGCCTCTTTGACCCCCCACCGCACAACCTCTAAATCCAGGAATGGAAAAGAAAAAACAAAACCTTTCCATAGTACTCTTAGTATTTACTGTTCCATTTACTACTGCTACCAAAGTATAGTGTGTAAAACAACCTTTGAGTATGCTCATGGAGTCTGTGGGTTAAAACTTCAGACAGGGCACAAGGAGGATGGCTTGTCCCTGATTCCTAAATCAGGGTCCTCAGCTGGGAAGATACTAAAACTGGGCTGACTCAACAGCTAGGGGCTGGAATTTTTTGGAGGTATTTTTTTCTCACAGGTCTGAGTGTTGATACTGAGTATCTGCTGGGATCTCAGCTAGCCTGTCAACCCAAATACATATCCATGGGTTCTCCATTGTTCTCTCCATGTAGGCTGGTTTGGGCGTGTGACAATGCTCCAAGAGAGGGCATCCCAAAAGAACAAGAGGGAAGTGCATGACAGTTTTAGGATCTAGACTTGGAAGTCACATAGTGTCACTTTTAGCATACTCTATTGATCAAAACAGCCATGAAAGTCTGCTCAGTTTCAAAAGAAAGGAACCCAAACCAATGAATGGGAGTTGTGTCAAGGTTACATTGTAAGCACATATGAAGTGAAAATATTGTTGTAGCCATTTTGGAAAATATAATCTACCACAGTAACTCTTGTTATGTCATATTGTACATTAAATATCTAGGTATGTATTGCATTTGAAAGTTAGACATTGCCCCACATCTTTATTTGGGATTGTCGATTTCAGATTACAAACCACAATGGCAGGGACAGCCATGTTGAGTTAATTTCATGAACTTCACTATAGCACCTTGTACTTGATAATCACAGTACATAGTATTATTACTAGTTATTACTAGTGCTGTAATTGCTGATAGACACATGCACTTGACCTGCCACCATTTTTTTTACATTTGTGATATGTTGTAGAAGATCTCCACACTAACCAAAAAGACATATAGCATGTTTAATGTGCAAGTGAATTTTATTACTACAATTAGGTTTGGGTAGCTTGAGAGGAGTACGTACATTCTTCTCCCAAGTGAATAGATTCTTGTAAAGCAATAATGGAATCTCACCGCGGGGAGTGCGGGGGAGGGAGGGGATCACTCCCTTGAGGGAACTATCTTTTTTTCCACCACAATTAGTCACTTCTGGTTTACTAGATTATTAAAAGGTTTATATTAGGCAATTGTGTCATGTCATGATTGTGAATGCTTATATATTCTGAAAAGTTAATTGATGAAGGCAATTGTCCCTTTTCAGTTGATTTCATAGGTGGCTTTGATTCTTATGGCTATCAAGGGCCTCAGAAGACATCTCATTTACAACTACAGCCTATGTACATGTAAGTACTTTACTTGGGAGGTATTCTTCTGCGATATTAAAAAATGGTTAAGAAACATACTTGTGGCACAAAATAAATGGCATGCAACTTTTCTTCAGTTCTATACTTTCAGTATTTTCTCTTCTATTCATATTGTTTTGTCTGGGATAATTCTAATAACATTTTCTTCATAATATTTTTAAAATTTAACTTATCAGAAATGCCATAGCTAAAGTTATCTTTAGTCTTATATGGCTTAAGAAAAAAAAAAAAAAACCTATATAATATGTTACTTTTTTGAATTACCCAAAAGTTGTATATTTTGAAAATGAAAAAACATTTTATATAGTTATACATAACTATATATAAACCACATATTTTGGTTTTCCCAGGATAGTCTGAGTTTACATGGGTTGTCCTGGTATAATCATTACCAGCACCCCCCATTACTCTCAAAAGTATTCTCATTTGGATGATAAATGATAAGCTATCAGTCTAGTTATATATAGTGTTAAAAATCAAAAACTGAACAATACTCTTTCTCTATAATTTTTCTGATATGGAAACTGAAAATGAAACCATAATAATAACACTGAAACTTATCAGACCCTTAACTCTAGCACTCAACAGAGCAGACATACAATCAGAGCCTGATTTTTATATCTGTGTTTAGGCAAATTCCCTTGGATAACAACTGATAACAAATTCTATATATCAGCATCAAGTGATATGCTGAATTGCAAGCGAAGATCAAAATAGAAAGTAAGATTCCAATTCATTTTGAAATGTGAGCTTCTCTCTTTGAAGATATGTGTTTGTCGTTGTTGTCCTTCACCATTGAATCATTTTCCCTTTTAATATCGTTAGTGTGTAGGATGATAAATGGACTTTTGGAGACATTAAAGTAATCTTTATACAGACCTTTTAAGCTCCTTTTTTTTTAAAGGGAATGATCTATGCTTCCTACTTGCATTTTTCTTCATGTCCCTTGTAGTTCCCTGGAAGTATTAGGTAACACCACTCATAAAAAAGGTTTTTATCAGTTCAGATATCAGTCAATACTATATGCCATTCAAAGCATTCCCTCTGTAAACAGTATATCACACATCCCCTCTTTTACATCCCCACAACCACTGCCCTACATCTGGCATTCATGACCTTGAATTCTCCATTCTCTTTCTTATTTTAGAACCCTTATCCCATCTTCCATAAGGCTGCCAAATTCATTTTCCTGAAGTACAACTCTGATAATTTTACTCTGCTGCTCCCAAATTATCAATGACTCCCTGTTATCTACTGAACAAAGTCTAAACTCCTTACCATAGCCTGAAAGTCTATTCTGATCTGGCCCCAAAGTTTTGTTGAAATATCGTCTAGTCTCTTCAGCCCTTACTAACCTTTGAGTCTCAACAATATGCAGGTGATTCTAGGACATGCTAGGAAAATCTAATCATTAATAAAAATTGGCCCCAGCCCTCCAGAAGCTTATAATCTATTGAGGGCTTAAATAGTCTGATGTCTCCTCATAGCCACTTTTTTTTAACAGCCAAACGAGAACTTTTACCTTCTGCAAAAATGACGTGTATTTTTCCAATTGTCTATGCTGTCTTCTTGACATAAACATCGTTTTTTTTTCCAAATTCCACTTTTTGAAACCCCACTAACCTTCAAATTATGTCTTAAAATATATTTCCTTTATGAAACATTTCTTAATCCCTTTTCCTCTGTTACTTATCTTTTTTTCTTTTGCCCTATACTCCAATTGTTTCTATTTATATCATACCTTTCCTATCTTCTCAGGAAGATTTGATAGCTTAAACAATAACAACAACATCAAAGTGATAAATCCTTTAACTACTTTACCATTCTTCTCAATATTATATTATAGCCATACGTTAAAGTATTCTATTAAAAATCAAGACAAAGTAGTAAGGAAAAGTGATTAAGATGACTTATTGCTGACAGCCTGAGATAAAATTCCTTATGACCTTGGACATATAACTATTTGAATAACTGTATTTATTCCCACGAAACCTAAGTTTCCTCATCTAAAAATAGAGATGATAACATAATACACTTCATATAATTGTTCTCAATCTATATGAAATAATGCATGTAAAGCATATGAAACATAGGATGTACCATATAGTAAGTGCTTAGTAAACATAATTAATTAGTAGGAACAATGCTTATGTTAACCAATATTATTCATGAATAGACTTTATCAAATCAGAAATCAATATATACTATATTTCATTCCCAAAGGGTTTCCTCTGTAAATAATATATCTCATATAATACTAGCCCAAGTAACATGTAACTATATGTTTGTGTTCAAGGGTAAACCAGGACACCTACCATTGCTTGCTTCTGACAATATCATGTAACATTTTTATCATGCAGCTGGTCAATAGGAGTGATCAATAAATATGATCAAGCTACAATAAGTTAGTTGTAACCATTTACATAAGGATCAGATATAATAAAAACATAAGAGTGCTAATTATACACAATCAACTATTTATTTCAAAATGGGCATTTATAATTCTAGTGTCTTTCAAGAGGAGACTCTGCAAATTTAACATCCAGCATTAAATTCTTTGAGGACAAAACTTTCCATGATTTTATTAAATAGAATACTTTAAACGCTAAAGCAAAAGGAATAAAAATATGGTTTTCTTCTTCTTACTGCCAGGGAATGGTAAAATTCTATAAGAGCTTTCAAGTCTTAC
This sequence comes from Aselliscus stoliczkanus, assembly GCA_033961575.1. Classification (NCBI taxonomy): domain Eukaryota; kingdom Metazoa; phylum Chordata; class Mammalia; order Chiroptera; family Hipposideridae; genus Aselliscus; species Aselliscus stoliczkanus. Next base: position 124,227,029 of record CM066733.1, read on the forward strand.
TGCTCATGAAATAAGTTAATGTTTAATGGCATTCAAATTTAGGAAGTTAGAAATACTTAAGATATATAATAAATCACCAGTCAAAATATGAGTATTACCATCCCTTCCACAAAGCATGCCCTAGGGTCTGTAAATTCTAGAACACGAAGATGTTATTTAAAGATCGGGAATCTGAATCAAGAGAAAGGAAAACAAGGTCACACGACTTGTCAGCTGTGCAGCCCCAATTATCAGCCGGTTTTCCTGACCCCTTAGGTCCGGGTTCTTTCCAAATTCTTAGATGGGCTGTGAGTTTGCTCCGGCATTACGTTCCCTGGTTAACATACTTATTTGTACTTCTTCACACTAACTTAGCTGCCATGCTTTCATTCATGCCTGCACCCCTCCCCTTTTCCTTCATTTCTTTTATTCTCTTTTGCTTTCACATTATGCAGTGTTGAATGAAGAAGGGCCTTTTCGACTTTGTAGACCTCAAAAATCAATCACCGGAAAGCTGCTTGCTGCCTATACAAATCCTATGAAAAAACAAAGCTGACTCACATATAAACCTTGTCCCCTGCTGAGCAGCAGAGATCTGAGTGTCTCCTATATCTTTGTCCTTCAGGGCATACCTTCTCCTGTCAACCTGCCATAAATAAGTCTCATAAAGTAAGAGTAATTGAACATCACGGGCCAGTTCAAGCACCCTGACAGTATTATACAGCAACTGGAAGGAAAAGCTGATTCCCTAGAAAAGTGACGTGCTGAAAAGTGACATGCAGTTTTAGCCGTGGGGCTTCCATTTTCCTAGCAAAATATCTGAGACAGAGCCTGGTTAGAGCTCTGCAAACACTACCTAACTGGCCCACTCACAGCCGTGTCTCCACTCCTGTAGTAGTGAACAGACAGTCCTCCTTTTTTTGTTTTTACATTTGGTAAGTGTTCTTGGCCTATAATTCTTCAGATTATCTATAATCCATCTAAAAAGGAAAGGTTTCCATTAATTTTTTTCTTAGAGTTTGGTAAACCTCTTTGAAACCAACAATCCAGCAATAGCTATGAAGTTGATGCACAAAAGCATTCCAATTTTCTAACAAAATAGCTGTTTTGACTACCACTGACCTATATGCCATAGTAAGTAGAGATCTGGTCGGGCTCCCTGCAGTGTAAACTGTGAGAATGTCCCATGGTCTATTAGACAACATTTGAAAACATCACATTCTTTCTGGAAATTTAACCGTACGGCAATACATATTCATTCCATTTGTCACCAGAGATGGATTTTAAATTACCATAAGTGGCCTTTCTATCCAGGTGGTTGCACCTAGAAAAAAGAAAAAGAGAGGAAAATTGTCTGTTTAGAAGCACATTTGGGCTTGGACTTTTTTTTTTTTTTTTTTTAATGGCTTGCTCTTAGGCAAAAGGTGCTGAGCTTCCTCCCTGGATTAAAAGCATCTTTTCTTTCTCTCTCTCAGGTCAAAATGATACAGATGGCTTCAGAATGTCAGCTCTTGGACCTTTCAAAAAACTTGTTTCCCAGTGGCCTCCTGCATTTTATGAAGAGCAAGAAGCAACTGAGTTTAAATATCTATACATATTAACAAAACAAACACAATGCCTCCACATACTCTGGGGGTGCGTGCACACACACACACACACACACACACACACACACACACACACACACACCAGTTCCACTTGGCATCCCCTGTATAACTGAAACAGACAAATATGCAGGACATGCCCATCTTGGATTTCCTGAAAGCAGGCTTCTTTCTTCCAGGCCTTTGGAAAGTGTAAAAGGAGACGTGTTGGTGCCCTCTGCTGGCCATCACTGACTCCTCTGCAGCCCCGTCAGTCAGCCTCTGCACGCTGCGAAGTCACCCAGGGCACAGCAGCGTGAGAGTCCCGTCTTCTGCATTCCATAAGTCTTGATAGTACCACGGCTATGTAGGCAATGTAATTGCAAAAACAAACCAAACATGCCCTGATGACCTTGTCACCGAAATCTCAAACGGCAGTTTGTGTGCCCTAAAGGCTGTCCCGTACATACTTGCCTTAACCCACCTCAGTTGTGCGCCCGAGAATCTCAGTGCAGATCTTCCCAAGTCACTTCCTTTAGGCTAACACACTGCTATTGATTCCGAATGAGTTCCAGTCTGTGTGTTTTAAGTCAAGAAACAAGACTGACTAGTCCAGCAGCTCCAGTGTGTCTGTGGACGAAAACTGCCAGCTGTGGGCAAAGTGCTTTACCAGTGAGCCTCCACCGTGGCCAAAAAGAGACAAGTTACTATAATGACAACAACAAGAACTGTCATCTTTATAATTCTTAAATATAGTCTTCTGATGCGGTCGGGTGGGACAAAGTAACAGTCTACTAAACTCATTAACCTACTGGAAGCAGAAAGCAGAAATGGCATAACTCACTGATCTAATTTATCGCACTCTATGTGCTTTTGTAAGTCTGTAAGCATCTACAAATGTCTTTTACTAAACACAGAAACAGCTGTGGATTTCTATCAACAGAGGCCACCTGAATATGTATTAGCTATGTTTACTCTTTTATATCTAATTCAAATTGAAAACCCTATGTAGGTGAACTTTTTTTCCTAACTTCAGCGTATGAGATTATTTTTTGGGTGGGTGGGGGGGAGCAATAGTTACCTTGGTGAAATATTTGAGATCTCTTCGTGGTAATTGGGGGATCTGTTGTGTGTTAGAGTGTATTTTAATCCTCCTGTATTATTGTGGCAGAAAAAAAACTGTGCTGTTAATGTAGTTGGCAACAAGATGCCTTTGGAAACTTAATAGTAGGTCAATGTGTTTATGGAATATTCTGAATTCCTAGGAAATTTTGTTCAATATACTCAAGCATTATTTGGTTTTCATTAGTAGAAAACATAGTTAGCTCAGGCTTGTCAGGAACTCGGATGAGTCGTATTTTTCTTGGATCCACCTGAAACACTAAAATCAATTTTTAAAAAAATGAATACACCATCTTTAAATACTGCAGTGAAATTCAGACTTGAAATGTTATGGATTGGCACGGACCAACTTTTTCCCTTGGTTTCTAATACATTTCCGTTATTGGGTTAACCTACTGTGGGCCTTAGCCCATCCAGGTCTACATAAACCAGTCCCATTCATGTGTTGCATGGATGTCTAGGATATACAAGTACACACATATACATTTGAAAATGATAAAGGAACAAAGGTTACTATTAGAACATAAACTACAAAAAGGGTTCCAGCACTTGTGCTTGAATTGTCTCAGTGGCTTGTATATGCTTGTCCATATATACATGTACAAGACATACAATTACAAATACGTCAGTGAAACCTCATCTAATGAGTTTATGGTGACATGCATGTTTAATATATGAGGAAATATTTACCAATATACTGTTCTTTGATTCAAATATAAACACTATACATGCCAGAAGCTATTCTAATGTAGTTATCAATGTGACTATTAAAATGAGGTTTCACTGTGCATTTGTGCTCTGATCAGATTCCACCTCCTAGAACATGTCTATGCATAGAGATTGAAATGCACAGAGAATAAGCCCTCATATTCCTGCTTTAAGTTGCAGTCAAGTTACCACTGAATCACTATTATCATTACCACCAAAATTAAAAAAAAAAAACAGTGTTGACTACTAAAAAGTGGACAGATCTTTTTTTGGGAGCAGTGAGCACAGTAGTGTGATTATATCTGGAAAACACCTAAATGGTACAGCTGTATCTCCTCAAAATCCGGTGAAGAATGCTATTTTTCTAGGCTGAGCTTTTGTTATAAACCTAATATTCAGAAGGCAAGACTTACAATCCTGATGTGTCTTTTTTTTTCTTTTTTTGCGTTAATTCTGAATGTATTTTTAACAGAGTGATTTTTTTGACTTACTAGTGTAATTTGCATTTTAAAAATAAATGGAAAAACAATTGAGTTTTGGAGCCATCCCTGAAAGCCCCTGATCCTTTGCACAGTGTACTTGATTATGTCATTGACAGGAAAAGCCTATTAAACTTACATGAAGGCAGTGCTGATGTTTCATTCTGTGTATGGATGTGTCAGCAGTAAAAAGAAAATGCCAGGTCATGGGGCCATTTTAGCAGAGTCACATAGGTGGCATGTACTTCCATTATCTCCTGACACTGTGTTTTGTTTTGTTTTGTTTTGTGAATGTTTTGTGGGTTTTGTTTTTTTTTGACAAGACTGCTTTGAATAGACTTGCTATCATTTGGGGATCTTTTTCTTTTCTTTCCCCACCTTTATCTGGAATTTAGAGTTAACATCAGTCTAAAGCTGACAGAGATATTAAGGCGCTATATTAAAAACCTTTGTTTAACATAGGTAGGGTTTTTCATCTTTTGTACACCAAATTATTTAAAATAAAATAACTTAAAATGCTCATGAATTGCCCCTTTGATGACATAGTCTTTGATGGCAACTCTAGTGAAGATTGTGGGGGTAGAGTAGGCAAATAGAAAAGATGAACCCCTGGCGTTTGTGATTGTCCAACCCCAATTTCAGCTGAGGTTCACTGTATGGACTGAAGGGATAGGAAGCAGCAGACTCAGGCTGCTGGTGGGGTTGTGTCCTTTCTATCACTGGACGCAGATACACACCAGCCCCCAGAAGCCAAAATGCCCAAACTGATGAAAACAAGGAAGGCTCTGAGGCAGCATTCAAAAAGCTGAAGATCAACTTGTCGTACTTGACTTCCCGGCCGCATAGTGAGAGACTTGTAAAGGACCAAGTCTGTTTTCCCTTTGCTCACTGCGTGAAAAGTATGCTGATGAGGGTTCATTGAAGTAGGTGTGTGTGGGTGTCAGGCTGTGGCTTCACACTGTGAGGTCAAATGCACACAGCAGCTCAGCTGAATATAAAGAGACAAAAATTAATCAAATACACACACACACACACAAACACACACACACACATTTAGGATATATATATATATATATCCTAAAGAAAAGATTTCTTCCTTTGGATTTCTCAATTAAGTAGTGTGTGCATTCATTCAGTCAATAACAGTACCAAGATCTTCATTTGGTAACTATTAAAAAACATAATCTCTGATACAGTGAAGCAAATAACTAACACTGTTCTTTAACAAGTGAACCATTATGAACTCAGAAATACAAATTTGTTTTAAATTGGTCACATTGTAGAACAAACTTCTGAGAGCCAACCCACTTATTAAAGAGACAGTATACTAAGGCCCATAGAGGTTGAGAAATTACTCAAGATTACCATATATCCTGAAAATGCAAATAACTCACTATTCTACAACAAATTCTAGTATGTGTACTCTGGTCAGAATAGAATAAAACAAATCCCAGATATATTAACTGACCCTGGACTGTATAAATCAGAATGAACCCTGATAAGAAAGACCCTAAGGTAGTATAAGATCATAAATGTCTCAATTATTGTGTGTTAGCTTCAGCATAGTCTAAATGTTAAACATGTTTTATTGCTATACTTCTTTTAAAAACCAATAAATCATACCCATATGTAAATTTATATGTTCTATATAAGTCAACTAATTATGTTGGGTTCCAGGGTTAAAATTTGGCTATTTCTTTTATAACACATTTATGAATAGCTAATATTAGCAAAATTAAAATTACTTCAACTGTCCCATCTTGAATACTTCCTATGATTGTCAAGGTAATCTTCCTTCAGACATCTGTTTTTGGCAAAATTTTAGCACTCAACACTTGCAGCTTTGATATCAAAATCTTCACATTTAAAAAATGAAGCCCCAGGTATTCTCATCATATATGTGAATCTTTGCTTAGGAATCATGTTCAATCCTCGCTTCATTGTGTTACTTCTACTTTCCACCTACTCTTAAGAAAGGAAAGGACAGGGGGGTGGGGGTAGTCATTTTGTAAGGGGTGAAAAAGATAACTATTGCATAGTTTTGTACATCTGTAACTATTAATAATAATAAAAAATAAATTTAAAAAAAAAGAAAGGAAAGGACAAAATCTGGTATTGATACATTATGTCGAATTTTAAACATACTAGTATCTTGAAACAATCACTTTTAATAGCTATGAGAGCAAAACCTCTAAGACATTTATGTACACTATGCCTTTTAATTCAACAAAAATGTAAACTGTAGTACATTCAAAGGTCTTATTTACCACTGAAATTTGCACAAATGTCATGAGTTATGACTGCCAGTGACAAGAAAGAAAACAAAGGTGAGTTCCTCCTACAAGGGATAAAGGCAGATAGTTTTATATTCTCTAGAGTTATAAAGAAGGTTGATTTTTTTAATCCTTAAATATTATGGAGTTTAGAAACAAATGAGCTTAAAATTTCAATGGGTAGTGAAAGTTGATTTTTGTAAGATAAATTCAGAGAGGAAATATCCTTTTATAGGCCACATGTAGATGCTCTGACACAGTCTAAATCATTATTAAAAATGTAAATCTTTTCTATAATGAGGGCACAGAATTGTGGCACCTTAATAATAAAACATATATATTTTTAACCTCTCATTCTACCCTTATATGAATTTATGCTGTAATAGCTATGGAATAAAAAGACTCCCAAAAAAGATTGCAAATTGATGCTGTCACCCCAAGGATGATGGATTGATTCAATTAATCAGTAAGTCTTTTCTAAGAGTCCTTCAGGGAGTTATTTACCAGAGGCATACCCTGTTTATTCCCCTCCTACGCGCCTGTCATTTTTCTTCATTATTCTTCTAGTTTTACATGTTATATCCTTTGGGGATATGTTGATCTCCATGTGCAGAGATGTTTTGCACGCAGCTGTCCAGATATAAATCTTCCAAACCTCAAACTGGAGGCCACCAGAACACCTGTGCCTCTTGTCATTGTCATCTCAGGCTGAGCAAGACTGGCTCGGGGAAGTCGTGCAAATGGACACTGAGTTACAAATGATATGTCACTGGGAACGCATCAAATTGAATGAAGACTATGAAAATACTCCATTGGTAAGGATGTAACAGCCTTGTGCTCCACACACCATGGAACTAGCCTTCCTATCTCCAAAAGCAGGTAGGTAGGGAGGAGCCAGAGGGCTGAGAGGCTGGGCCTATCCTTATAATTCATGGAGAAACAAAACCTAGTCAGTGATTGTGTTGTTTTCAGTGCTGAAAAGGTAAATATCCTTAAACATGAAATATTTCTAATGGGCAAAATCATCTGTCAGTTCAAGTTGTAAAGAGTAAAGTTTCAAGAAGAAGATGTCTGAACCTGAAGGCTAACTCTTGCTACCAGGGCTGGCTACATGGTTGTGAGGCCCAGTGGAAAATGACAATGGGGGCCCTTGTTCAAAGAGTAGGGGGAAAAAGGTTAAAGATACTAAAATATAAAAGATTTTTCCATTAAAACATTGTATCTTCAATCAGTATAAGTGAATGTGAAGTAAGTCACTCTTGGCAAATGCATCACAGCTGATTTTTTATCATTTTTAATTTTGAGAAGAATCGTCCTGCCGATGCCAATGTTAGTTTAGCTATAAAGAATTTATAAATGGTGACAACACTGGGATAAACTTCTGATAAATTATTTTGAAATATAAATGATTTTTTTGTCATTTGAGTGAGTGGTTCACAAAACAGTTTTTCTAGAAAAAGATTTAACTTCATAAAAATCAGTTTCATGTATGTCTGAATTCAGTTTTAAACAAAAATTATACCACAGCATTTTAGTGTTTTCTCTGGCATTACCTATAACTTGTGGAGGTTGTTCAAGAAGCTAAAAACAGCTCTATTATTTCTATATAGTTGAAAACACCTACTTATGTATGTATTTTATGTATGTTGCTGTATCTTCAGTTATAAGAAAAATAATTTTTAAACTGTCTTCCTCATTAATAATTAGTTTTTCTGAAACTTCATATGAAAATATAGTTATTTTCAGTCTATTGCTAGTACTATAATCTTTAAGTTTAATTTTTGTCTGTAAACCTGTGAATATTTGTTTTACAACTTTATGGTAGTTTTCAAAACCAGAGACTAAACTCTTTGAATAATTCTAATAATTCTAATAACTCTGATATGCTGTATTGAAATGCCCATGTTTATCTTTTACCTTGTAATAATTTACTGACAAAGTTTCCTGCCGGAGCACCAGCAATTCCTGTCCCAGCATGGAGCCAGTTTAATATTTAGGCAGAAGCTGCAAGTACTGGCTCTCTTGGGGAATTAATGGAGCAGCTGGGATCCCACAGTTCCCAGGGCTGCCCTGGGTTCCTGCTTTCCCCTGGGGCACAGCTGCCACTTCTGCTGCTGCTGTTGCTGCCACTGTCACCACTGCCAATCTGGTCCTAGGTCTCTCCGTCAGCCTAGTGACTCCTCTGACCACCCTGAGGCAAGCCAGGCCAATTGCTCTGCAAGCTGTGCTCTGTGCCCAGGGGTCTAAGCCAGCATCATTGGGTACTGGTGGTAGATCACAAACGTTCAGATGGGCTGTCACTCCAGGGCATTACCTATGCTTGCCACATGCTCAAAAATTATATATTAAGAATTTCATGAAGAGGCTAATAGAGCATTAAGCCAAGCAGCAGACTCCTCTGAGCATGGGGACCATTGTGTGATGGCACATGTCACATGTCCATAAAGCTAGCCCTGCTTGCTGTAGAAGCCAAGAATAAAAAATTCTTCTATTGCTATCCTCATTTCAAACTTACCCTCATTTTGCTACTGGAATAAACAAAATTAGGACATATTTTTCACTTATTATGAAGAATAGTTCTGGGGTGTTTTTTCTAAGAATGAGTGATTATGTTTCAAAAAAGAATAAAACACAAAAAGAATTGATCGGATATCTTGTATACTAAGACTGGTGAGCATTTTCAGACCTTCCAATAAATTGGATCAAACATCTGCTTACATGCATAATTAACCAGGTTTTTATTCCACTTCTATTAAAGGAAGGGTTTTGTTGGTGTAACTGAAACCCATTATGGTGCATGGGCACTAACATTTCATGGCTCTAATGCAATCTGGTTAAGTCAAGCTTAAGAATGTGTCAAGAGTAACAGCAAGGGTTGTTTCTCAATCTCTCCCACTATCATTCTAAACTGAGAATTGTTGATGTTAGTGATAGTATAATCTAATACAGTTAAAATAAGACGGATATATTGTTAAAATGCATTTAGACACTAAAGATATAAATGCATCATTAATCAAGACACCATGTATCAAAAGAGTAAATTGAAATGATTATACTTTATGTAATTGAGGGATATTTTCTTCCTTCATGTTTCTTTATGTAGAAGTAGATTGGAATAGCAACTGAGTAGCAAATTCCCCTCCCATACTCTTTCATCTAGTTTTCAACATTCAGCAATGTAAGATAGTATTAAAGATACGATAAGTGCCACACAATACTGTACATGCTCAGAGCATCTAAGTAAAAGATCCAAATCTCAAATACAGTCTGTCCACAGAGCCCACAGTTCTAACCTCTAATTAACCAGTCTCCAGGGAGGAGTATGCAGATGTGATTAGATATGTTTTCCTTTGAAGTCAAAGATATGTCTCTCAGATTATAGTCAATTCTTATTCACTCAGAGAATATGTAGTTCTGACCTTAATCAAGTCACTTTCTTCCATCTGCCCCCACTTCCCCAAACACATTCCACAGAGGCATGACATGGGATTTCTTGACAACGAAGGCCACGAGGTATAAGGTGGACTTATGGGGCAAAACTCTGGAATTATCCCTCTCTGAGGGTCACTCAAGGCTGAAATATGGTCCTATCCTGACCATAGGATCTCTCATCAGCATTCATTCCCTGTCTGTACAGCGGGAAATAAAAGCATAGTAAATCTTGGTAAACATGGTCAATTTTGAAGGAAAATAAGATACTTATATTATGTTTACAAATTCCCTTCTCCAAAAGCCCCACTTTGGTAGTGCTTGACATTTAAAATTAGAACAGAGAAGTGCAGAGCCAGAGTAAAAAGGGACATGGATGGGCAGTAAACCAGAACTTGTTCAGGATTTTTGCCAGTGTCATTCATTCCTACAGACAGAATTTAATGTCACTACAAAAAGTCACATCTTCCTAAAGGACTATTTACATTAGAAGGCTAGACAAAAGTTGAAACAATTCCCTACAGTCTTCCACCATTCATGCCAAGTGTAATGGTATTTCCTCATTCTTAGTCTCATCAAATATCTGGTAGCAATTTCTCCTTCTTAAATAGTATACATTTACAATTAAAAGTCAGGGATCTGAAGAAAAAGAAAAAAAAAATTTCTAAAATAGCTTACCTACTGATTTATCTTCTCATATATTTTGTCCATAAAAGTCAACAACAAGTTATGGGTATTACTCATGATTAGTGGGTGGTCACATGTTTTCTTCAGTCTTGCTTTGGTTGACAATTTCTATTTGTATTAAGGGAGATGGAAACACATATAATTGATATAACACTCAAATTTTAATTCTAGGTATGAATCACTGTATTAGTTGCCTAGTGCTGCTGTAACAAATTACCACAGCTTGGTGATTGAAAACAACACAAACATATTAAAATACCCTTCTGGAGATCAAAAGTCAGACATGGGTTTCACTGAGATAAAAATCAAGGTGTCAAAAGGACTTTGTTCCTTCTGGAAGATCCAAAGGAGAATCCATTTATTTGCCTTTGCCAGGTTCTAGAGGTGGCCTTCATTCCGTGGCTAGAGGCCCTCTCAAAGTAAGAAGTGTAACATCTTCAAATCTCTCTCTGACTCTATGACCTGTAATTTCATCCTCACATTTCCCTCTATGATGTGACCCTCTTTCCTCCCTCTTATAGGTCCCTTGAATAATCCAGGATAATCTTCCCATTTCAAAATCCTTATTCATATCTGCAAATAGGACTACAAAAGTCCCTCTGTTATGTAAGGTAATATATTCGTAGGTTTCAGGAATTAAGACATGCGAATCTTTGGAACCATTATTCTACCAGCCATAATCACCTAAATCTCTGCCAAGGCACTACCCCACACACCCTGGCATAAAATGTTTCTGCAGAGAGTCAGCATTCCTAATTGCTGATATATAATATCATGTAGCATATTTTAAAATCTTCACAAAACTACTTAAATTAATCCTTTGTTTTCTAGCAATAAGAGAATCCAGGAATGCTAAGGTGGGACAGAATCTTAAAAGTGAACTACTGGGCTGGCCGAGTGGTGTGGTGGTTAAGAACTGGCTTGGGTCCCACATATGAGGGCCAGTGACACTGTCCTCAAAAAAAAAAAAAAAAAAAAAAGGAACTAGTTACCTCTTACTTTTAGCACGGGGAATTACTGTGTCCTAGGCTGAAGGTGGCCTAAGTGGAAGAGCCCCAGTGTGACTCTCAGGCCACTGCTCTTTCCATGGCATCAGACTATTGCTAATAATTGGTAAAATCCAACTCATTTTTACTAAATTATTTTTAAAGACTGAGTGTGACTGAAAAAAAGAAAAGTAAGTCTCTAGAATGGATGAGCTGCTATCTATGTGTGAAATTTTTACAGGAGTTTTCTATAATATATAACTCATCCATTTTGATTCACATCAGCTTAGGAAAACATGAAATATGATGCTGAACATTTTTCATAGAGGCATAATATAAATTGGCTTTTAAGTATTCATTAACTAAAAATAATATATGCACATATTAAAATGTAGATACTACAGAGATTTATAAAATGACAAATAAAAGCCATCCACTCATTCATCCCCTGTATTTTCTCCCCTTAAGGATAATCCCTATTTATCATTTCAAGTGTGTCCTTCCAGAAAAGAACACTGACATACAGAATAGCATAAGTGCATAATGTTCTTCATGTGGGCTTTAAAAATGTCCAGAAATGAAACTTTGCACATACTGAACTTTGCTTTTGTTTACTTGCAAATTTATCTATACCTCACTACCTCATACTTTTTAAGAGATGCGGAGTATAATCCATTACATGGAGCACCATAACTTATCTAACTACTCGCTTATTGGTAAACATTAGATGCTTTCGAGGGTTTTGTGTACACAGTTGTTTTTTTTAGTCACACAGGGTTCTTTAAATTGTATCATTTTTATTTATTTCAGCATAGGTAATATATGCACTTGGTTCAAAATCAAAAAGGTCTCTCTCACACCCTTGTCCTTTAAGACCCAGCATCACTTTTTGAAGGCAGCCATAGTCATACATTTTGTGGGTGCACCTTGCTTTTTTTTTACTTAACAAAATACTTTGAAGACCTTTTCATAGCAGTACTCACAGTCTTCAGTGAAATCTATTCCACATCTTTTAATTATCACCAGCTCTGGGAATAACTGAGGCCTTTTTCAAAAGGACCATTTTGGTGGGAATTTTTGTTGGTGGTGGTGGTTGATTTTTGTTTTCAAAATATGGGAAATATACATTTGTTTATGATAATTCAAATCTTATTAAGACAGGCAAGATTTATTAATAGAAACCTATTCTGACACTAACCTACCATCTATGTCACCCATTCAAGAGCCCAACAATGCTTACCACAAAGACACTCTTCCCTGTGCCTATTCTAATCGCATTCTTCTGCTATTTAAACATATTGACAATTGCTTTGTCTTCAGTGAAGACAGAATTATTACTTATCACTCACTCCAAAAATGACGATAAATATTTCTCTAAAAAAATCTCTGCATGTGGATTTCACTTGTTTCTTAATATTTCAAAATAACCCAATCTTTGATATAACATATCAGAAAGAGAAACATGTACAGACAAAAAAAGGATATTGATAGATAGATAGATATAGATATAGATATAGATATAGATATAGATATAGATATGGCACACAGAAGAGGAATGCAATTACTGACAGATGCAGTATATGTATAAATTGTGGTCAACAAAAGAGGCAACAAATGCTCCATCTTCATCAGTGAGAAGAAATTGATATCCAAGGGTCTCTGGGGAGTACTTATGTATGCAAATTGCGATAAAGATTGTAGTCAAACACCATGTTGGTTCCAAAAAATGGTTTTATAACATATTTTTTTCTCAAACTTTACAAAATGCTTAAGAGTGAAAATCTTGTAAAGACAAGCTTTGAAATATAGCACCATTCTTTGTAAATTTCTACTCACATTTCAGATATATATATATATATATATATATATATATATATATATTCTTTTTTTTTTCTGGAATATTCTCACATTATCCACCAGATATTTCACTTCTAAATGTTCATTAACTTATGCACAGATCTCAAATTTTCCAACAGGAATTACCAATGAGCTTCAGCCTATCCTACCTTTCACAGCTATATAAATCAACTTATATGCATTGTGGATCTACTATGTACTATGATTTCTAGTGGAATACAAAGGAGTTTTAAGACTGAAATAGCTGCTTCAGTGAACATAAAGGATTAATAATGCGTGTTAAATATGCGGTGAGTGTGATAGACATTTTGCTGATTGGAACCACTTATGACTAAAAACAAACAGTCTAAATTTCAATGATTTTTTTTCCTCATGTATGGTACTGAGATTTCACTAAGCAAATAAGACTAAATAGCCTTAGTGAGAAAAAATAAAATACCTCTGATGATGATAGGCACCTATACTGTGAAAAACTTACAAATTATTCATAATCTGGTATGATTAAGAACAGAGCAATCAACTGCAGAAAATATAAAGTTCGTTGGCTCTCATTTTTTTTCTTTCCCATCTTAACCTCTCTCCTCTAAACCTATTACAGAGAGAGAGAGAGAGAGAGAGAGAGAGAGAGAGAGACAGAGAGAGAGAGAGAGAGAAAGAGAGAGACCAATATAATTTTCAATTATACAAAGGTCTTGTATCTTTTTGTCTTGTATTTTCTTACTTCCGAAATAGTTGAAGAATCAGGAATTCCTGTCCTGGCTTTAGATGTTAGTGCCAAAGGGCTTGACCTAAACATGTGTTACCTAACTTGTCCTAGAGAATTTAGACCAAAGGGGCTTAAAATTTAAAATGAAAAGAAATGTTCCCTATTTCAAGAATCAGGAAAAATGCATTTGTTTTCATATTAGACACACTTGAAAAATGAAACTCTGAGAAGTTAAATTGCATGGTTTTCTTTGGGTAGGAAAAGCAGCAACTTCAATTTGGTGCTACAGTCATCCCGCTTATCCGGGGGATACATTCCAAGGCCCTCAGTGGATACCATGACAGCTGATCTGATAACCCAGGCTGCTACTAAATGACTAACAGACTGGAGCATGTACAGCTAGGATACGCCGGACAAAGGGATGATTCACATCCTGGGCAAGACAGAGCAAGATTTGATGGCACTACTCAGACTCAGAAGGATGAACAATTTTAAACAGATGAATTGTTTATTTCTGAAATTTTCCATTAGTATTTTTGTACCTGGTGTACCACGGTTGACTGGGTAACTGAAACCAGAGAAAATGAAATTGTGGATAAGGGAGGTAGTATTGCAATTAGACCTGGGTGGGAGCTACTAAATCCACAGTTACATCTGGATTTTGAATAAAGTGTGTTTTTCAAAGCTAAGTGCCACTCTATTCTCATTTGAATAAATCCAGACACGTGACCTCTCATGGTGGTTACTGAGATTCTTCCCATGCAGCCCTTGGGCCCAAGTCCATCCTCCTAGAGCTGCCTCAGAGTTCAGATACTAAATATCTGATGTCTCACCCATCACGCAATACAATCTCAAATCCCATTCCCCCACCATTCTCCTAAACCTGTCGAGTACGTGCTTTGCAAGCCACAAGTTTTTCATAAGCAAACTCTCCTATATCCTTATACACTTCTTTAACATGTATGTGAGCCTCCATTCTCTATATCATGGTTTTCAGATGGCGGGGTCATAAACATCACCTAGAGTGCTGGAGACACTGCAGCAACATTGTCTCCCACCACCCTTTTGCCACCGGACTTCTCAGGTGCCTGCAACCACCCAATGAGTAGCCCAGAGACACTGGCTCAACCAACTACTATGGGCTTTGTGTCCAGCCAGCAAGTTGTGGGTGGCAGTGCCAAGGCACAGGAGGAGGCACTGGAGGATATGGTCCTGGTGGCAGAGGAGCCACAGCTGCAGCACGATGCAAGCATGTGCCAGTGAGTCACCGTGTGCAGCAGGTTCAGTTACCTCCCCATGACCTCCAGCACAGAGGTCGCACTCAACCCTGGGTTCAACGTCTTTGTTCTCCAGAGCAAACTGCCCATGCAAGGGTGTTGAGCCTGAAGGAGGATGAGGCAGTGGAGTTCAGCTTTAAGAAATCTGCGTTAAGGACTGGAGTCTCACAGTGTCACCAGCCCTGGTGGGTGTGCGTATTGGGAATGAGAGGCAGTCCAAAGCAAAGAACAAGAACACAAAGAAGAGCAGATCAAAGGGAGACAAGTGCTACAAGTACGGAGGGCTAGACCATCAGGCCCAAGAGCGCACGCTGCCTCCCTAGCTTCAGAAGGGCCCTTCTGCCACAGCATCAGCCGCATGGTAGCCTCACGTCCACGGAAGACCCCGAAGGACCCCAGCTTGCAGGAAAAGTCAGCTTACTTTCAGAGAAGAAGAGATCCACATCCCTGCCTGTTCCCAGAGGCCCAGAATTGAACCACATGGGGTGGAAGCTATTGTTTTGCCATCAGGAAGTTTCAAGGGGCAGGTATCAGTCATAAGGTGGAGAAAGTGGGGATAGGGTGGATACAGGCAGCTGGTGCTTCCATGTATCTGCGGTCAGGTTCACATCATCACCCACTCTTCCTCCCTTGGAATGGGCTTGGGTGAGGCAAAGGAACTCTAACCATGTTTTGTGCAAACGGACATGAGGGCTTTGGAGGAAATCCCTTAGAGCCTGAACGCTGCATCAGAGTCTCCATGCCCAGGATCTCCAGCTGTTGAAAGTGTCCTGGATAGGAAAGTTGCTTTCTTTTTCAAACAGAATATGTAATAATATTTCCCATGCCAGAGTGAAAAGATTAAGCATGAGACAAGATTGATGGGTCCAACCCACAAGCCATTACATTCTGTAGGAGGGGGTCTCTCAGGAGTAGGGCGGGGTCTTTACACATCTTGTCACCTCATGACCCTCTCTTCAGGTAGGGTGCCATCAACTGTCCCCCAAAAACATGGGTTGGGTTGATAGGCAAAAGGCATGGTTGATGGAACAGCTGTACACCTGCTACTCCTAAGCTTACTCCCACCCATATTGTATTCTGGACCAGTTCCATTTTTATTTACTTGGTCCCTTGGATAACTGCACCTTGGGTCCCACTTTCTCAGGACATGAGCTGCACTAGCTATGTAGGAATGGCATATCTTGTTCATTTTAATTTTTTCTTTTTTTTGCTGTCATATTGTTTTTATTTTAATTTTATTTTTATTAGTTTCAGGTGTACCAAACAACATAATAGTTAGACATTTATACCCCTCACAAAGTGATAACCCCCCTCCCCCAAGCTATTACCCCTCCGAGCTCTTATGTAACTATTAAATTACCGTTGACTGTCTTCCTTATGCTATACTCCACACCTCATGACTATATATAAGTGTGTGTGTATATATATATATATATATATATATATATATATATATATATATATTCTGTTCTTTAGATTCCACATATAACTGAGATTATATGGCATTTGTCTTTCTCAGTCTGACTTAATTCACTTAGCATATATTCTCAAGGTCCATTCATGATGTTGCAAATAGTTAAGATTTCATTCTTTTTCATGGCCAGGTAATATTCCATTGCATAAATATACCACAGCTCTTTTACTCAATTATCTATCAATGGACATTTTGTTTTTTTCTATATCTTGGCTATTGTGAATAGTGCTGCCATAAACATAGGGGTACACATATTTTTTTTGAATTAGTGTTTTGAATATCATTGGATAGATACCCAGGAGTGGAATTGCTGGGTCATAAGGTAGTTCCATTTTCAGTTTTTTTAGATACTTCCATACCGTTTTCCATAGGGGCTGCACCAACCTGCAATCCCACCAACAGTACATGAGGCTCTCCTTTTCTTCACATCTTTGCCAACACTTATTTGTTTGTTTGTTTGTTTGTTCGTTTGCCATTCTGACAGGAGTGAGGTGGTATCTCCTTGTGGCTTTTACTTGTATTTCTCTTATGGTTAGTGACATGGAGCATTTTCATATGTCTGTTGTCCATCTGTATGTCCTCTTTAGAGAAATGCCTCTTCATATCCTCCGCCCATTTTTTAATAGGGTTGTTTGTTTTTTTGGTATTGAGTTGTATGAGTTTTTATAAATTTTGGATATTAATCCTTTATCAGTTGTATCATAGGCAAATATCTTCTCCCAGTTGGTAGGATGCCTTTTTTGTTTTATTGATGGTTTCCTTAGCTGTGAAAAATCTTTTTAGTTTGAAGTAATTCCATATGTTTATTTTTTTTCTCTTATTTCCTTTGCCCAATAAGCTATACCAGTAAAAATATTACTAGGGGTAACGTCTGTGAATTTACTTCCTATATGTTCTTCTAGGAGTTTTATGGTTTCAGGCATTACATTTAAGCCTTTATTCCATTTTGAATTTATTCTTCTATTGTATATGGCATAAGAAGGAGGTCCAGTTTCATTTTTTTTTTGCATGTATCTGTCCATTTTTCCCAGTACCATTTATTAAATAAGCTATCTTTACCCAATGTAAATTCTTGCTTCCATTGTCATAGATTAAATGACCATATAGGCATGGATTTATTTCTGTGCTCTCTATTCTGTTCCATTGATCTATGTGTCTGTTTTTATGCCAGTACCATGCTGTTTTGGTTACTGTAGGCTTGTAGTATGCTTTGATGTCAGGTAGCATGACACCCACCTGCCCCCCCCCCCCAATTTTTTCTTATTTCTCAAGATTGCTGTGGCTGTTCAGGGTCTTTTATGGTGCCACATAAATTTTAGGATTATTTGTTCTACTTCTGTGAAAAATGTCATTGGTAATTTGATAGGGATTGCATTGAATTTATATATTGCCTTAGGTTGTATGGACATTTTAACTATATTAATTCTTCCTATCCATGAGCATAGTAGGTGTTTCCATTTATTTGTAACTTCTTTAATTTCCCTCTTCAATGTCATAATTTTCTCAGTACAGGTCTTTTACTTCCTTGGTTAAACTTATTCCTAAGTGTTTTATTGTTTTTGAGGAAATTGTAAATGGGATTATTTTCTTTTTTTTTTAATTAAAGTTTATTGGGTGACAATTGTTAGCAAAGTTTCATAGATTTCGATTGTTATCTTAATTTCTCCTTCTGATAGTTACTAGTGTATATACAAATGCAACTGATTTCTGAATATTAACTTCATATCCTGCTACTTTACTAAATTCATTTGTCAGTTCTAATAGTTTTGTGGTGGAATCTTTGGGGTTCTTTCTCTATACATAGTATCATGGCATCTGCATATAATGACAATTTTACTTTCTCCTTTCCAATTTGGATGCCTTTTTTTTTTTTCTGGCCTGATTGCTGTGGATAGAACTTCCAGAACTATGTTGAATAAAAGTGGTGAAAGTGGACAGCCTTGTTTTGCTCCTGATCTTAAGGGAAATGCTTTCAGCTGTTTTCCCCATTGAGTATGATGTTAGCTGTGTATTTATCGTATATGTCCTTCATCGTGTTGAGATATGATCCCTCTATTCCCACTTTGATAAGAGTTTTTATCATAAAAGGATATTGGATTATGTCAAATGCTTTTTCTGCATCTATTGATATAACCATATGATTTTTATTTTTCATTTTGTTAATGTGGTGTATCATGTTAACTGATTTGCAGATGTTGAACCAATCTTGCATACCAGGAATGAATCCCATTTGATCATGATGTATGATCTTTTTAATGCATTGCTGAATTCAGTTTGGTAATATTTTGTTGAGGATTTTTGCATCTATGCTCATTAGGGATATCGGCCTGTAGTTTTCTTTTTTTGTAATATCTATGTCTGGTTTGGGAATCAGGGTAATAGCAGCCTCATAAAATAAGCTTGGGAGGCTTCCCGCCTTCTGGATTTTTTGGAATAGTTTAAGAAGAATAGGTGTTAATTATTTTTTTAAATGCTTGGTAAAATTCACCTGTAAAGCCATCTGGTCCAGGACTTTTGTTTGTTGGGAATTTGTTGATTACTGATTAAATTTCAGTGGTAGTAATCTGTCTGTTCAGATTTTCTGTTTTTTCTTTTTTTTTTTTTTTTTGAGGGCAGTGTCACTGGACCTCACATGTGGGACCCGAACCAGGGCCGCTGGCTTCCCAAGCCAGTGCTTAACCACCGCGCCACTCAGCCGACTCTTTCTGTTTCTTCTTGATTCAGCCTTAGAAGATTGTATGCGTCTAAAAATGTATCCACTTCTTCCAGATTATCTAATTGTTTTGGTGTATAATTGTTCATAGTATTTTCTTAAATTTTTTTGTATTTCTGTGATATCTGTTGTCACTTCTCCTCTTTCATTTCTGATTTTATTAATTTGGGTTCTCTCTCTTTTTTTCTTGATGAGTTTGTCTAAGGGTTTGTTGATTTTATTTATCTTTTTAAAAATTAGCTCTTGGTTTCATTGATCTTTTGTATTTGGGGGGGTGTTCTCTATTTCATTTATTTCTGCTGTGATCTTTATTATTTTTCTTCCTTGTGCTCCCTTTGGGATAATTTGCTGTTCTTTTTCCTGTTCCCTTAGGTGTAAAGATAGACTGTTGATTTGAGAGTTTTCTTGTTTCTTTAGGTAGGCTGGCATTGCTATGAATTTCCCTCTTAGGACTGCTTTCACTGCATCCCATAAATTTCGGGTCACTGTGTTTTCATTTTCATTTGTTTGGAGGTATCTTTTGATTTCTTCCTTGATTTCATTTTTGACCCACTCACTATTTAGTAGCATGTTATTCAGCTTCCATGTATTCATGTGTTTTCCAGTGTTTTTCTTGTACTTGGTTTCTAGTTTCATAACACTGTTGTCAGAAAAGACACTTGATATGATTTCAATCTTCTTAAATTTATTAAGTCTTGTTTTGTGGCCTAGTATGTGGTCTATCTTGGAGAATAGTCTATGTGCCCTTGAGAAAAATATATATTCCGCTGCTCTGGGATGAAATGCTCTAAAAATATCAATTAAATTCAACTGGCCTAATGTGTCACTTAAGGCCGCTGATTCCATATTGGTTTTCCGTCTGGAGGATCTGTCCATTGGTGTCAGTGGTGTTCTGAAGTCACCTACTATGATTGTGTTACTGTTGTAGGTCAGACCAGACAGTGCTCTGGTTTGGTCTGAAGCTGGCCTCTGGGTGTATTGTTTCTGGTGTCTCTTGGGTGGGGTTTCCAGGCAAGGCAGTTTCAGCCCTGTTACTGAACTCTGACTTCCTGATAGGTTCCTCAAAGCTGTATGCAGTTGGCTGCTGCCTGTGCTGGACCTGGAGGCATGTGAGGCCGGCTGCCACCAATATTGTGCCTGAGGCAGCTTAGCAAAAGGCCCAGAGGCCCTATTAGCTAGCTATTGCCACCCATTAGCTAGCTGCCCATAAGGCCCAACTGTTGAAAGAGGCTCCTTAGGAGTGTGTGTCTGGCTGGTTGACCCAGCGTTGAGGTGACGCTGGCAATGCAGCACTAGCTGGTCAGGATGGACTTCAAGTGAGTCATGAAATGAGACCAGTGGTTTTTACATCATTAATGCGGATTCAGATCTTATGTCATTACTGAACTGTGACCCCATTATATAGTGCCCCAAGGGTGCTGCAGCCAACCCTCCACCTCAGGCTCGCAAATTCCAAAGAGTTGCTCCTGAGTGCCTGTGGTGCAGATTTTGGATCACTGTTCACCACCAAAAGCTCCCCAGGTGGACAGTGCTACAAACTGTCCACTGCTGTAAAAAAAAAAAAAAAAAAAAAACGTATCTGCCGCTTGTGTGTGTGTGTATGTGTGTGTGGGGGGGGGGGTATGTCACTCAAGAGCCCCTGGCAATGCAGCTGTAGGTGGGCAGGGTGGTGTTACAGGGGCTAAAAGGTGTGGTCAGTGGTTTCTACAAATTCAGTGTAGTCTTGGCTCCTGGACCAGTGCTGGGCCCAAGACCACCTCGCAAAACAAAACAAAGCAACAACTAAAAACAAATACACCCACACACATAAACAACAGACAAGACAAACAAAAATACAAAACCATAAAATCAGAACAAACAAACAAAAAAGTGAACAAAAACAACAAAACAAATAAGAGAAACAACAAAAAAGAAAATAGGAAAAAGAGGGAAAAAAAGTAAAAGAATAAAAGAAAAAAGAAAAAGAAAGAAAAGGGAAAGGGGAAAAAAAAGAGAGAGAGAAAAGGCTCTCTGCCTGCTTTATTCTACAGGTGGCCTGTGGGGCAGAGCCAGCCATTCAGCAGTAAAGAGTCTACAGGTGATTCAGCACCAAGTGTGCAGAGGTCAGGAACCCAGCGCACAACAAAGCAGTGCCTGTACTTAGGTTCCACCAGACAAATGAGGTCCCAGAACTGACTCCCTGGGGTACGGTCCAACCTGGAAACAATGGCACCCCCTGCGAGCCATACGTACACTGGCCTCCACCTCAGGCTCATAGGCTCCTGAGAGCTGCCTGCAAGTAGCGGCAGCGGTCTCGGAGACACTGCTTATCACCGAAATCTCCCCAGGTCACTGGGGGCTGTGCTCCACTGCAAAAAAACCTCCATGGCCTGTGGAGGCAGGACAGGCCACAATCGCCCAGCGTTCCCCTGGCAACGCAGCTCCAGCTGGGCAGGGCAGGCCCCCAAGGAACAACAGGGCACGGTTGGTGGCCCGCACAAAGTCAGAGCAGCCCCCAGTCCTGCACTGGCAATCAACCTGCAAAAACTGACCAAGAAAGCTTTGGCCAGCCACCGCTCCCAATGAGCAGCCCAATGCCCTCCAGCAAGTGCTCTCCCACTGCCAGAGTACCTCTGCCTGTGTCAATCTGCAGCCCATGGGGTGGGCCAGAGGCCTGGCAGTCACGTGTTTCCCAGGCAACGCACGCAGCACAAGCAGTGTGGTGGGCGGGGACCAAGGCAGCATGCAGCTGTGTGTGGATTCCATCAGATCAATGAGATCCCAAACCTGGCCCTTTGGGGCAGGGCTTAACTCTGAAAAGATGGAGCCCTCTTGTTATCCACACTTTGCAGGCTCTGCCCAAGGGGAGCAATGGCCCCAGACCTTCGAGCTCCAATACCAACGGTGTTCAATTCAGTTTTTCCCTGCAGGCTCCTGGGCCCCCCTGAGCTGCTACTCCCTCTACCAGAGACCCGGTGAGTGCTCGCCAGCAAACGAATCCATGTGCTTGCTCTACAAGAGGGCGTCTGGGCCTACAGCTGCCCTCCACCAGACCTGGATGAGCAGATAGAGTTCTCACTGATTCCCACTACCAGCTATCACGGAATTCCCCTTCCCAGCACAGGATCCCTGGGCTGGGCAACCCGGTGTGGGATGGGGGTGGGGGTGGGGGGCTCTTCAGGAAGGCCCTCTGCTACTGAGGGGTCCTTCCTTGCTTTCACCCCCTCTGCAGGCCTGGAGTCAGCCTGCTTCATGGTCTCTGCCCCTTCTACCAGTCTTGATGTGGCCTCTTCTTCAAGTGGTTTTAGGGGTTCTGTTCAGCTAGTGTCAGATGAATCCAGAGGTTGATTTTTGTATAATTTATTTGTAATTTTGGTGTGATACTGGGAGGCACTTGGTTAACACCCACCTAATCTGCCATCTTACACTGCCTGTCATATATCATTTTAATTTTTCTTAATATAAGAATTCTGGTTTTGTATTCTTTGTGTATTTTAATGAGCAATCTTAGGGATAATGGACAGCAGCTCCAGGCCTGTATAGCAGGAATACTTTTTGTTGTTGTTTTATTGTTACAGAGGACAACTATTTGGAGTGCAGAGCCTCTTGACCTACCTTACTTTTGCCTATTAGAGCTAGTTTTTCTGCCATGGTGTCCTCTTGAAACCTCTTCACCTTAAATGTTTCATGGGAGACTAAGTTTTAACTAGGTTACCCCATGACTCGATTTCCTTTTACTGAAAGATTGGAAATTAGTCTGAACAGGATTAGATGGTGCAGAGAGGTTAGGAGAGGCTGGGTCAGGTGAAAGGCATTAAGAGGAAGCCAAGACTCGGTGAAGGTTGTCTAATAGGTGATAAAAAAAAAAAAATGTCCTGTTCTGGACCTCTAATCCCAGGGAACAATATTCGCTTTCTATACCAGATCCACCCTTCACTTCATTACTCCAGGCCTACCATGCACAACAGGGTGTATGTGAGTTTTTATAAAAAATGCGAGTTGATAAGAATAGGTTTTAATAATAATACCTTGGTACCCATCCTTTGCTGCCCAGAGATGGATATATGAAGCAGGAACTAAAATCTTTAACCTTCCCAAATTCTGGGTCCCTCGGCTTCTAGAGAGGGGTGGCTTCCTTGTGGTGCCTGGAGCCAGTGTCTTGCCCTGCTGCTACTGTGATTCGTGTCCTGATAGCTAAAGAAAACAAGGGGGTGTTCACTTATCAATACTCTCAGTTTTGCACACTCTGTCCCAGTCACACTGGACACTTTGTTATTCCTTAAATATGTTAGGCATCTTTTCTCTGTATATTGTTCTGCCTGAAATGCTCTTCTTCCATATATCCACATGGCGGTCTTCCATCCCTCCTTCATGCCTTTATACAAGAGTCATTTCAGTGGAATCTTCCTTCAGCATTTCATATCTTCCAACCCTCTTCATTTTTTTCTCTTTAGTCCATATAACTAATACTATAAATCTACTTTTTATCTTGTTTCTCATCTATTCCCCCAACTAGATGTACACTTCTTTAGAGCAGAGATCTGTATCTGTTTTGTTTATTACTTTATCCCCAGATCCTAGAAGAGTAGCCTGGCATATAATTGGTGTTAAATTAAAAATTTCTTAAATGCATGAACAAACAGTCTATCATTAAATTATTCCTCTTGCTTTAAATATGAATAATATTCATAAAGAAAATGCATGTTCTGGAATCTTTATTTTCTTTCAAATATTAAATAAGTGAATTTAATATAATGTGAAAAATGGGATGGATAGAAACAAAGTCAGGAAAACTAGTTAAAACAGTACCATGCAAATGCGAGGTAATTTTGATTTGGACCAAGATGCTGGCAAAGAGATTAGAACAGCAGGGGCAAATTTGGTTTCACTGTGGGAGATGATAAGATGGTATGGAGGAAAGGAGGCAGAGTCAGGACTGAGACAGCACTTTGAGTTTTAGTTAGTAAGGAAATGACCAAATTAGGAGGTTCCTGAGTGACAAAGAAGTTGAATTTATATATCCCAGCAGGCATTTTAAATTGTGGAGCTGAAACTAAAGAAAAACACATAGTAGAGATGAGAAGTTGAGGATGCTTTACATAAGGATACAAGCTGAAATCATGAGGGAAAAAAGCTCTCTAGAAATCAGAGCAAAGAGAGAAACTAAAACCAGCCATACATGGGCCTTGTCATATACTCATATTTGTAGGAGGAAAGAAGAAGTGGAGAAATGTGACATAGATAAGGATCATTCAAAAGGTAGATGTAGATAACAAAACTGCAATATTAAGCGAAGAGAGTGTTTTAAGAAATAGAAATGGTCAACAGTGATAAAAGGTTTAGGGAGATCATAAAAAATAAGGTCGAATAAAGCTGCTTGGATTTTTCAATTTAATGTTCAGGAGTCAATTTTTAAAGTATTAAGTAAAGATATATAAAAGGAAATTGATTCTTTCTGTGTGTGTGTGTGTGTGTGTATACACACTATAATCTATTGTATTTACAAATACACATAAATTTATAACACACTAGTTCATTAACAATATAGGAAATGGTATATTTTATGTTAATGCACTAATGGTTTGGCTATTAATACATCACTTCTTTCAGGGGTGATAATTCAACTTTATTCCTTTGCAATAGAGCTATGTACAAGTCCATTGAATTACCTCAGAGTCTACATCAATTCCATTAAAAAAATTAATCCTAATTCCAAACTAAACTTGAGCAAAGAGAAACAAAACTGCTAAAATACCCTCTCTCCTTCCCCAGATTTATATGCTCCAAGAGGATACTAACCTCCCAAATACTCTGAAACAGTGATTGCTCCAAAACAGAAATTTTAGTAGGTCCCTCATTCCCTTCTCATTTTTAAAAATGAAAGGATTTTGGACTCTCCTTTCCAGTCATCTGCCTACCTAGCTACCACCAACATTTAGACAAAGGGTCAGCAAAACATTTTTTTAAAAGGCTAGAAATAGTAAAGATTTGAAGCTTGCTCACTCTACTGTGTCTATCACACTTATTCAAGTTTTGCTATTGTGGCTTGAAAACTACCATAGACATGTAAAAATGAATGGGTATAGCTGTGTTTCAATAACACTTTATTTATAAAAAAACAAGCAGTTGACTGGATTTAGCCCAGGGGCTATAGTTTATTGATTTCTGACATAAGCTAAAAGTAGGCTGAAGAGGGAATTATAACCTTGGAGTATTGTCTATATCAAAATAAGATGATAATTTCTTGTAAACATAGAATAAAACACCCTCCTTTATTTTTGCCAAGAATCTCTGGTTGTTGCTTATTTAATTTTAAATATAAACATACCCCTATGGCCAAAATATTAAGAGTTCAAATAAACAGGCAAGAAAAACATACACTGTGACCCTCAAATCAGACAATACTTATGTATTCATTAATTTATTTTACATCTATTTGTAGGTTGCCTATGATGTACAAGTCACTGTGCTAGATACTATAAGGAATGCAAATATGGATAAGATTTAGACTCCTTCATCAGGAAGTCAAGAGCCCGATAGGGAAAATAACACATGTTCATAAATATATATTAATACAAGGTAAACAAGGAAATGTGTCACAGGAGAGCTAAAGATACATTTTTCTAGATGCAGGAGAAATTACTCTTGACTGGCTTAAGGAAATGTGTAGGTTTGGGAGAGAGATCATATTTCTTTTCATGAAGGAAATGATATACAAACCAGGTCTTAGAGATCTAGGCAAGTAGAAATTAGATGGGAAACACCAAGAGAAAGGACATAGAAAACACGGAGAACAACATAAACAAAAGTCCAGTCATTAAAGAAAAAAAGTACAGACTGTGTGGAATAAAAATGAATAATTACTTTTTATAGGAATACAAGATTAAGGGCTAAATACAGATGAAGCCAGGGAATTAAGCAGGAGCAAGGCACTGTGTGTATTACATGCCACTGAGTGGGCTCTGGCTCCTGGTTGGCTCTATTTTTTTTTTTTTTGAGGGCAGTGTCACTGGCCCTCACATGTGACACCTAACCGGGGCCGCTGACTTCCTAAGCCAGGGTTTAACCATCCGCACCACTCGGCCGGCCCTCCTGGTTGGCTCTATGAATAAGCCCACAATGTGTTGCCCTCACAGTCCTGCTCAACTCCTGTAGACACATGCCTATGGCTTCTTTTATGAGGTCACTCCATCTCATATTTGGTCTTCCTTTTTTCCTGCTTCCTTCTATTTTCTTAGCATTGTTGTCTTTATCCAAAAACCCTGCCTTCTCATGATGTGCCCAAAGTAGGATACAAGGTATTAGCAGGAATTAAAACGGGCTCGAGTAGGATGGATCCAAGTCCAGGTTTGGGCAATCTGAAGCTTACACCATTTTTTGGAGCCCTACTTAAGAAAAGGAAAGCAAAATTGACATGAAAAAATTAATATGTATTTGGAATGAGTAAAGAAGCCATAACAAATCAGAAACTTTTAAAAGGTGACAAATACTGCAATTATCCCAAGATCCAGACATGATGGAAACACTTGGATTATATTACTATCTGACTCACCTCTTCCTGTTGACCAAGTACACTCTTCAATCACATCTCCATATGACAAGGAAAATAACCTAGCCTTTCTTTTAGCACAACTGATCAAAATTTATTAACAATAGTATACAGAAGTTTCTTTCAGTTTCACAAAATTTTATGGATGATAAGTAAATCTTAAGGACTGCTACAAATTTAGAAAGCCCTTTAAATTGGGAGATTTCTGGGCATTTCAACGTATTTTGTACAGTGACTAATCAAAAATATTCCTTGGATTGATGACAAATCAATCATGAATCACTGATGTTGGCACATCATTTGTCTTTTCTTTTTAGGGGAATTTATCTTTGCCAAGAATTTAAATCTTGTATCAATGTGTGCTTCTAATTCATGTCTCATCATGAGTCAGATTATCAAACAGTTCAAGAACATATTCATTATTTCCTTTTGCAACATCTTTCTCCCTCTTAGTGAATTTAGAGGGAAACAACCTCAGATGATGCTGAAGCCTTCGGTAAGGCAATACTTGTGGATCACTGAAATAATACTTTCAATGATTTTAATTATGAATTATGTATTTCTACAGTCTGACAATCTTACTATCTATGTCAATAATCAGTTGTATTAGTAGCACTTATTTAAACTGTTTTTAAAGGTTTAAAAAAATATGAACAAAGGAGATCATAGAATTATTTATGCTTTTTCCTGATAAAAAACAATTTATCATGACATATATATTTAGTGCCATCTAGTGTTTAAAAGACTTCATAGACAAAATAAATAAACATTTTACTTTTACTTTTTTTTTTTTTTTTTTTAAGATTTTATTGGGGAATTGGGGGAGGGAACAGCATTGGGGAACTGGGGACGAGGAACAGACAAGTTGCTGTCCTTTTTGTTCTTCAGTCTAGTTGCGGAGGATGTTGCTTCACTGGCCCATGTTGGTATCATCATTGCGTTCTTCTTGGGTGAGTCAGATGGGTCGCTGGCCTCTGGATGGTCACTCATGGTGGCTATTGGCAGCTCACGCTGGCTGCTGGCCACTCACTGTAGCCTATGGCAGCTCACTGCAGCAGGGGCTGCACCTATGCCAACCAGGGACTCACAGCAGCTCAGCTCCAGGTGGAGCTATTGTTCACCATCTTAGCTGTAGATGGTGCAGTGTCACTGGCCCTCATATATGGGATCCCAACTGGGGTCCCTGGAGTCCCAAGCCAGCTCTTAACCAATGCGCCACTTGGCCAGCCCAATTTTAATTTTTTTATCAACATATATTCTTCGGTTCTACATCCCAGTAATTCCTTCTAAGATTTTATGTTAAATATTGTCAAGAGGCCGACCAAGTGGCCTAGTTGGTTAATAGCTCACTCAAGAATGCTAGCTGAGCTCTGAGCAACAACAGTTTGATGCCCAGCCTGAGCTGAGCTGCCACCAGGTGGCAGGATGACTCAGCTAAAAAAAAATTGTCAAGAAAATAGTTGAATGCAAGGCTACATGAACTTATAGAAATTCAATTCAATTAATTCTTTGCAGTAAGAGGAATTAAACTATTCCTTCACTATTAAGGAGATGTGGGGTGAGACCTCAGCTACCATAAAACAAAGAGACTAGTTCTCCTTAAAATGAAATGTACAGTCAGAATGTTTTCATAGACTCTGGTCTAGAAGGATATGTTTGATTCAAATCAAGATGAATTTAGGCAGTATATGATATCTATACTTAAAAAAAAATTGTTACTAAATTTAAATCTCTACTAAAAGAAAACGTTTTATTTTGCAAATCAATAGATTTTTATTACCATCACCAAAAACAGATGTTTAAGTTTCTTAATTTTATCAAAATAAAGTTTGCTGGGTTTGCTACTTTTATCCTATAACAAACAATACTAGTTTAACAAAACAAGTTTATTTAACCTATTTTAGTGTTATATATGAAATATAAAACTAAAAGTGAAATAATTTCCGCAATGTCAACATGGGAAATAATAAGTGATAGGCAACAGAGTCACTCTTTTTCTTCCTTTTGTTATTAATTCATTGACTATATAAAAGACCTGAATTTGCATGCTATTAAAGTCATATTGCTCTTATATTCAGAGGATTTAGACTGAGAAATGAAGTCAAAACAAATTACCGATTTTTAAAATGCAGTGCATACTGCAAATACCACAAGATCCTGAAAATACCATATTTGTTACATTTTTTTATCCTAGGCTAATTTTTTTAAAAAACTCCAAGTAGAAAAACACTCCTGTTGCCTCACAAAAACATTTGCAAGGATGAAGCAACGCCACTCAGCTGTGACTGTCACCAAACACTGGTCTTTCTAAGTGGAGGCGGGGACTCACTCAGTCCTTGGAAGACTCAGTCACAAAGTCATGGCCTCTGACTGCCTTTCTCTGCAGGAGCAACCCCTGCCAACCAGCTCCATCTAGTTCAGGCCTGCCATGCCAGGGATTATAGGACTAACTCTTTATGGTCCATCAGGAAATTAGGGAACTATGAATACGTTATTTCAAGAAGTTATCAATCAGCAGTGTGGCACACTGAACCCTAGTCAATCCAGGGAAGGAGAACGGGTGTGGGGGGGTAGGGGGTGGGTAAGGCAAGTGAGGTGCCTGGTTGGAGATTCCCTTGGTTAAAGCTGAACCTCGGATAGCAGCAGCAGCTGTAGGTGTGTGAGGGGTGTATGTGAGAATATGTGTATATGAAATGACAAGCAACATAGACAGGCCTCTCTGATGAGTGCCCCAATACAGTACGTTTTGCTGTAAATTGATCTTTAATTCATAAACATATATCCACTATTTTGCTATACCTTTTAGGCTCTCAGCAAATACACTCTGAGTGATTGATTTCTCCCTTTAAAAAGAGAGCAAATGAGAAAATTTTTTTTTTTGAGAAAATTTTTCATATATGGAGAAGAAGCAATTTTTATCTCATTAGTTTCTACTTAATACAGGCTCTATTAGTTTCATCTGATAATTAGAGCTACAATGTTAAAAGAGAGTGCCCCAAATATTTCTTGAGTTATTCATCTTTAACCCTGAAATTTATTCTGGTTTTGGTGGATGGTTGAGTGTGGGCTGGAAAGTCTTACTTATTATAATCAATTACAACACTAGTACTCAAACAAGATATAGAGACAACAAAAAGAAAAAAAAATAGTAAATTTGATTTGCTATTGTGTTTTGCTTACAATTTCTTTTTCCTTTAAACATTCCATTAACATATGCTTCAAATGTGACACAATGGTATGATATAAACAAAACTTCTATCATTGCAACATTTTGAAAATGAGTGTTATATGTGTTTTTTTTATTTTTCTAGAAATAAATTTGTAGAAGAGTCATATGTTTATATTTTTATGGTTAAATTATTTATTGTAAAAATTATTTCTATTTAGCCCATCTATCCTATCTTTTTTTCCACATAGACTTAAGTAATTAAGTAATTAAGTAATTACTTAAGTAATCTCAGTAAGACAAGAATTAAGTAATCTCAGTAAGACAAAAACAATTTATTTTTAAGGAATTGTCTAAAAAGTCCCAATCACAACTACCTTCATTAATCTTTTACAATATTTCACAACTTTCTCTGTACAGAAATTCTTTCTAATATATAACTATTCTATTCTTAAATATTTATGATAAATACTCGAGATCATTTTCTGAGGTCTAGTATTCGAAGAAAATCCATTTTACTGCATCATTCTGGAAAACATCTTTTAAAAGATGCTTTGTGAAGCTTTCTTCTGTAAGGTAAATAATAGTTTCTTTTTTCTAGGTCTGCACTACAAACTCTCCAAGGCAAAGTAGTTTACCTACTTAAATATTTGATCATTTATTCATTTAATATTGAAGTCTTTTCTTGATTATGCAAAAGAAGCTTAAGGCATTTTACAGATATCAGAAAGTTTTTTTAGAATAAAGCATAAAGGAAGGCAAAAACAAGTAAAATACTTAAGTATTAAATATATGCGTGTCCTTATAAGAGGAGAAGCAAATGCCTTTGGATAGGAGACAATGAATCTTTTATTGTGCCGTTCACAATAAGCCGGTTTCATTTTTGCATTTCCTACTGTGGTGAAAACCATAAACTGATGTACCATAATTTAAAGATAACCATGCCACATGGATTGTCCATGTTTTCTGGCTGTACTACCTCTGCTGACTTGAGAAACAGACTGCAGCTGGGTAGGGCTGCAACCCACATCTGGTACTATTAATACTTAGAGAGCACAGGGGTGCAGTCAACAGGGTATTTTTACTTAAGAGACAAAGGAGCATCATGGGGGGAAAAAATCACTCTGAACAAAGAGAACCAAAGCCCACATGCTGAAACCAAGCACCATAGGTCCTATCACAGGGGGCAGGAAATGTATTCTCCCAGCTTCTGTGGGACAACAACATATGATGTGACAGGAGGTGGCATTTTATGGACCAAGTGAGCAACAGGAGATGAGCGCAGTGGCCTGGCAAGCAAATCAAACCAGCTCATTTGGGTGGTAATGACGGGGAAAACATCACTTGATAAGTCAAGAATCCAGAAAAAAATGTATGTTGCTTGGCTGATCTTGACCTGTAAGAGCCCTAGAATTCTTATTTAGAATTAAAAAGGACTATATAGTCACAAAGAGATAGATACTATATAATGCCACTTATACAAGGTACCTTGAATTCATAGAAACAGAAAGTAAAATAATGATTGCCAGGTGCTGGTGGGGGGAGGAAGGAGTGGGGAGTTATTGTTCGGTGAGTATAGACTTCTAGCTTTGGAAGCTGTAGGAGTTCTGGAAATGGATAATGGAAACAGTTACACAATATGAACGTACTTAATGCCACTGACATGTACACTTAAAAGTGGTTAAAATGATAAATTTTAGGTAATGTATATTTTACCACAATAAAAACAAAGGGGGAGAATAGTTAACTAGTCCTCTCCAAGTACCCTGGAGAGATGGAGATGGGCGGGGGGGGCGGGCGTTGAGAGCTTGGAAGCAAACAGTGGCCACTTCGGAGTTAGCATCATTGTGGAGTTAGTATCTCATCTTCAGCACTTCTTAAGGTGTGACCTTTGGCAAGTGATATAATTATGTGAGATGGCTTCTTTTAATTTGTAACATGGGAATCATATCTACCTTGTGGTGCTCTTGTGAGAAATGAGTTTTGGTTTTTATTATAAGTTTTAAAGCTTCCTACCTTCACAAAGTATTTTTAATATCATAAACAACAGTGATAAGAAATCCATCTACAGGACATTCTTTACTTTCTTCTAAGCTGCACATTTTTACATTACACATTAATATCTTTTAATGACATATTTCATACATCAAGTATAAACTTTCATTTACCTACAATGATAAGTTCCAGGATGGGAGTCTACCTTCCTCTATGAGCAGCTAAGACTTCATGGTGCAAAATTATATCCACCATTTTGCAAATATTCTTTACTCCCAAAATCTCTCCTTAAGTTCATCTAAGAAAAAATCTTCTCACCTAAACCTGAGAGCTGAATGTGCTGAATACAACACACAACCAAGACAGGATAGGTTAGTTTCTGGGGAGGCCTTAACTTAGGGACCCTCTACTAAGGTCTTACAGCATGTCTAACTTGCCAGCTCCATTTAATGTCCCCCTTCTCTTCACTCACTTTTGGAAAGAAAATGATATTTTATGTAATTTAGCATTAAACATCAAATGATATTTTATGTAATTTAGCATTAAACATCACATCCTTCTATCATCAGCTGTCTTTAAGAGATGCATTTGGCTTCAGAGGGTGTCATCTATTTTATGGTATTGTAGTTGAGTTGGGCATTTCACATGTTGGATATCAACCCATTAAGTTGAGGAAACCCAATGTCAAATATGGACACTGGGAACTAATGACCCTGACCCTTGATTAAGACATTCATCGATTCCCAACCTTCCCACAAACTCATGATTGTTATTTTCTCAATCACTTCTACAATATTCTACAAAACCAAGCCTGCACTATATTTCCATAAGCCTATTTCTTTTTCTTTTTTGTGAAAATAAACAAGTGAAGTGTTTCTCATCCACTCCCCAAATAATCTTGGTCATACTCCCAGCCACCACAGCCCATCTATCACTCTGAACCTTCTGAGAGAAGAGGCGTTGAGGATGAACAAGACAAGGGGAGAGGAAGAGAAGGGGAGTGTGGGAGAAATGAGCGCTCTGAGAATGGCAGGGGCAGAATAAGACTCTATAAAAGTAGAGTAGGTCTTCTTCTCGCATGTCCTCTGATTTCAGGTGTGTAAGTAACAACAACAACAAAGGGAAGAAGACCAATAAGAGAGGAGGAAGGCAATGAAGAAATAGTAGCTAGGGGCCAGGAAAGAGGAAGAAAAGAAAAGACATCTATTGGTCATTGCTTTGTGCTTATATCAGTTTTCTGTTGCTGCCATAACAAATTACCCCAAATGTAGGTGCTTAAAACAACACAAGTTTATTATTTCACAGCTCTGGAGGTCAGAATTCTACAGGCTCAGTGTCTTTGGGTCCCACAGTGCTTGAAATCAAGGGGTTAACAGGGCTGCATTTTTTTCTGGAGGCCCTGGAGAGAAAGCAAGCTGCTTCCAAGTTCACTTAGGTTGTTTGACGCAATTCATTTTCATGCAGTTGCAGAGATGGTGTACCTGTTTCCATGCTGGCTGTTGTCCAAGAGTTGTTCTCAGTTTCTGGAGGCTTGCCTAATTTTCTTGGCTCACAGTGGTACTGGATCCAGTCTTTCCCTGCTTCAAGTATCTATGACTTCTCTTTCTGCTACATCCCTCTGACTGATGTTTCTGTCTCCCTCCTCTACTCTTAAGGGCTAACATGATTACAGTGGGCCCACCCAGATAATCCAGGACAATCTCTGCATTTTAGGATCAACTGATTAGTAACCTTGATAGCGTCTGCAGAGCCTCTTCACAGCAATGTTGAGATTAGTGTTCGATTGAATAATGAGAGGATGGTAATTTTAGGGGGACAACTTTAGAAATTCCTAACTATAGTGGTAAATGCCATGCAGACTGCTTTCCATACTTCATGGTATTTAATTATCCAAAAATATAATGATACAACCAGGGGATAAGTACAGTTACCACTAACAACAGCAGCAAAAATCCCCATATTTTTTGTTTCCAAATGAATCAACTATAGCTATCAGGCTACTTTAATAAATCTATAACAGAATTTTATTTGTTAAAGATGTACATTAAAAAAAATCAACTCTTTTAAAGGACGTGTCTGTTGCATAAGCAAGAGACAAATATAACAGGTTATTTTGAATCTTTTAAAGGAAAATCTAACCTTGCCTTGTCTCTATGCTCATTTCTTGTGCCCCCAAATCCTAATGCTGAATCAGTGATCGTGGTATTTCCATGGAAACACATCAGGGTGCCTCCAGCATAAGGCCATCTTCACTTAACAGCAGCATAAACAATTCACCTGATTATGGGCTGTTAAGAGGCTAGACTCAGGACAT
This sequence comes from Aselliscus stoliczkanus, assembly GCA_033961575.1. Lineage (NCBI taxonomy): Eukaryota > Metazoa > Chordata > Mammalia > Chiroptera > Hipposideridae > Aselliscus > Aselliscus stoliczkanus. Next base: position 124,261,305 of record CM066733.1, read on the forward strand.
GTGAGTAGAAAAAGAAAGGGAAGGTTCTCTATGTACCTTGGGATACATTTTGGCACTCTGTAATAAGCCAAGATGAGAAAGAAGATGCTGATAAAATGGTAAAAAAATTCTTCCAATTGGAGTTTGCAAAAATTGGAGAGGTTCTCAGCTAGCTGACTTTGTAGAAATGATTTGCAAGATTCAGGATGGTTTTTCTCTGTATGAAGTGCCAATTTTGAAATATTTTTTCTCTCTTTCTCCCTCATTATCCCCATGGGGGGAAAAAAATCCTTTTCTCACACATAAAACACAAAAGTATTTTCTCACACAAAAGTGAAAAAGTTTATAATATACTTGTATTATATGTGCTTTATATATTATTTTGAGCTGAGAGAAAAGAAAAAGAGCCTATAATTTGGATTTCTATGTCAGGAGCCAAACCCAGAAAGAGAACAGCTTTTTAAAATCATCATTCACCATGTTTAAGTCCACCAAAGTGCACAGTGGTGTCCTGAGAGGTGCCCTACCAATCGCCTTCACCTCCAAAGTGAACTTTCCAGGCAGACTCCTCACTGAAATTTATACATACCATTACCTAGGCTGTCAACCAATGCTAAGATTTCTGTCTGTCGGTAAGCTTTTTAAAATTTAACTATTCCGGGGAGAAGAAATGTGTTAAGTCACATTAAAGTCAGTGAGTTTTAACAAGTAGACTATCTCACTATGGCTCTTCAGAGCCCCCACTATCTTTAAGAAAAAGGGGGTGAGGGCCGGCCTAGTGGCGCGGTGGTTAAGCACTGGCTTGGGAAGCCAGCGGCCGTGGTTTGGGTCCCACATATGAGGGCCAGTGACACTGCCCTCAAAAAAAACCAAAAAAACAAAAAACAAAGAAAAAGAAAAAGGGGGTGAAACTGCTTCCCATTAGGTACACATCTTCTATATGCTCCAGCGCTGCCTTTCTGTAAGTTCTTCCCCCAAAGGTGCCCTTACTGTGCATTTCACATTCCAGCTTCAGCCCACTCTCCACTCTCCACATGCAGCATGTTTTGCTTGCGGATAGCTTTCCTGAGGATGAATCTCAAGGACCTATGTATTTGATGACCTCAGCACTGAAAATCTAAATGCAAAGTTCTCTCTGCTCTCTGACAATGACACAATTTTACCAGGAACTCATTAGTAAAATTATTATTCAACAAAGTTAATGCTTTGATCTGATAGAGCACTACAGAAAGCGCAGAATATTAGATAAAGATAATACAACCATTCGATGTCATAAGGGCTTTTTGATATGACCATATAAAGCACTGTGTGATGATCACTCTATAGAGCAACCAAACAGAATTATATTTTATATGTAAAGTTTAATTGCAGTTATGACTTAGCCTATAAATCCTGTAAGATAAGCAATATATCTTATGCCTCAATAGACAGAGAGCCAAAAAGGCCTGAAGAAATTCTGAAGATGTTGTGACAGATGTAACCATGGCAGAACAAGACAAATGTGGGCTCCAGGGTCAGGCAGACTTTACTTGGCAACTTACAAACTGGTCACCTTGGGCACATTGCTTAACTCCTCTGGGCCTGTTTCCACAAGCATAAAACATGGATAATGAGAAGGACATGTAATACATTGTCCAAATTAGGATATTTTGAAGAGTGAAAGGGGGTGCTATTAATAACTCCTGGACAACAAGAGTTAACCAAGATAGATTATCTGGAAGCCAGGAAGTATATTTATCCTAATACTATAGGATTGTTGGGACAATTAAGAAAAACAAAATACTTTTACTTAGCATGTAAAAATCACTAAGTAAAAAATAGTGTCTTTCTATGATTTTTTTCTTTCTCTCTTTTTCCCCCTCATCTGGGGGATAAGAAAAAACACAATATTTTGCATTTAAAAAAGGAATAAGAAAGACACAACTGGTTAGTACTTATTACTAGGTAATGAAGAAATTATGTCATCTAACAGAATTTATACTCTATCTGCCCACTAAAATATTATAAATTAAAATATAACTTATTTTAACAATATATACTCTACACTGCACAAATCTAATCATGCTTGTTAAAGGAGTACTTGAATAAATGAGTCACAAATACTTCTCTGTCATACATCACTCTTTTTCTGCTTGTCTCTATCTTTCATCATGTGTTAGTGGAGAGAGGACAGAATTTGGAATCAAGAAAAACTTGATGCCTGGCATGACCAGTTATGTGATCTGTGAAAGTCAATTAAACTCTTCACGTCTCAATTTCCTTTTTGTTAAACCAGCAAGTACTGGACTCTTTGAGATGATGGCTAGGGGATACATAGTACTTCATTTGACATATAATAACTGCCGAATTATGTCAGCTTTCTTGCTTCTTCTTCCCTTGTGGTGTTCCCATTTGACTCCTAAGATGCAATGCAACTTGGGTCCCAGATGTAAGTAAGCTTCTTAGAGGCTCCTGGTGCAGACAAATAGTTCCTGGTCATCGTGCCCTGACTGCATTCAAGGTAAACTGATCAATCAGTAACTATCAAAATGCTTGACCTACAGTCACACTTTAGAAATTTAATTATAAAAATATGAAAAAAAAATTCTGACGCAAATCTTGGAACCCACTGATATCATAAAATTCAGAATTTCTCATGTGTACCTGTAACCAGAAGAGGGAGCTCTAAGGTTAGAATAAAACCAGCTTTTTAAAGCTAAAATTTTATCAGATTTTCAATATGAGCAAACTCTGAACCTAAATTACCTAAATTATATAATAAATCCAGAAAGACAGCAAAAAAGTTCTGAGTCTTTATCCAAAGATTTAAATATGGAATAATTTATCTTTTTGTTCTAAGTGTAGTATAAATGCTGATTTTATTAATACAAAATGCTTCCTTTCACATGTTTATAAAACAGTATGTCAGCTCATATATCTGAATATATACAAGTATTTTAAAGGTTTCTAAATGTATTATGACATGTTATTTTTAATTTTTAAAAATGTTTGAAAGTTAAGGAAGGTAAGGTCATTTTCCCCTCTGTTATGTTCTTCTAGCTTAATTTCTCCTGGTTGCCAAAGTTTAAGGATCCATTCCTAAGGCTTTACGAATGCCCAATTTCTGTGATTCTCAGCAAAATTAAGTCTTTTATCCATTTATGGTCCAGGCTTACTGGCTTTTATTTTTCCCAGAAGCTAAATCTATCTATCCATGTATCTATCTATTGTAACTATTTTATAACATCATCAGTCACACCTTGTGACCTATATTTTGGCAATTTGTCAGAGATTAACCAGAAACTATGAAAACCATAATGATTTCATAACTTACTTCCCACATAGTTACATACACAACAGGAGGGGTAGAAAATCAGATCATAAACTGCTCCAATCTGTTAAACTAGCTGAAAAATCAAAAGGAGGAAAAGTTAATCTCCATTCAATCAATATTATGGCTTAATCACATACAAGAAAGTAAAACTACGGAGTTGGGCAATTTGAATATGGTTCTGCCACTAATTATCTGTTTGGATCTTAAAAGAGGATTTCTCTGATCTCAGTTCTGAAATGAAAAGAAAATTTACCATTGCACAAAGCTGTTGTGCAGACTAAATAAGAAAATATATAGAAAGTTCCTCCCACAGTGCCTGTAACACAGAAGATCAATATAAATGGCTTTCTTCTGTTCTAATTTTATTAGACCTCCATCATTAAAGTTTGCATTTTTATACCAACCACATACAGAAAGCGCTATTAATCAGATTTCCATATCAAAGTTTTCTCATATACAGAATTGATAGTTGATTATATAATGATAGTGGCAAGGCAATGTCAAATTCTAACAAAACCTAACACTTTTTTGAACCGTTTATCAGGCACTGTACATCACAAGTTGGAGTTAATTTACTCATGAGACTCTTTTAAGCTAGGTCCTCTTAACTGTCATCCTTTTACCCAAGAAGCCATGAAGAGGCTACTTATTTGACTCAAAACCACACAACTAGTGATGAATAGTTTGATAACAAAATCCAGAACTCTTAGCCATTGCCCTTTACTGCTCAAGTGTATTCTAAAAAAAGGAAGTTTGCTTAAATATTATTTGCAGTAGAGTTTCAACACTTGGTATATGTTAAACAAATTGGTAAACAAATTGGCTGTATGTATGCGCCAACTCTGCTAATATGATGAATCTAAAGGTCACAATTTCCATCCCTATTTTTCAGACAGACGTTGCTATATCATCATTACAAGTTTGTCCTAGAAAACAGAAGAGGTAGTAAACAAGTAAATTAATAACAATGTTATAAATTTATTGACACTGACAGTATATTAATATGCAAATGAGTGAGGAAATCCTCTTTTTTCATTGCTGGTTAAAATTCAACTGATATGAAGGCTGGCGCGGTGGTTAAAAGCTGGCTTGGGACACCAGAGGTCCCGGTTCGGATCTCACATATGAGGGCTAGTGACAATGCCCTCCAAAAAAAATTCAACTGATATTATTTGCAACAGTAACCCATTTTGTTGAACAATATTGGAAAGGAAAAATATACTGAGCAATGATTGCTTCCCTGCAATCAACCATCATTAATTTACTGGTAGTTTCAAACACACATGCATTATAAGATACATTGTTGTGTTATTCAGATGTCTCTGTACCTTGAACCAGAGAAATTTTCTTCAGTATTACTGAAGTCCACAAAATGATTGCCAGTCTTAGCCCTGATCCTCACCTGCTCCATTGGAAAGGCTCTTATCTGGCTTGCTATGCTATCTACATTCTACTTTATGTTTTTATTTCACCAACACCTATTGATAATACTTATTATGTACCAGGTACTATTCTAATCATAGATTGACTCTGAAATCTCACAATATCTTTGTGAGATATGTATTTTTGCTATCCCAATTTTGCAGATGGGGAGACTGAGGCATAAAGTGCAGTAATTTGCCCTAAACTAGTAAATAAACTCTAAACTAGTAAATAGTAGATGCAAGATTTTAACCCAAAGTCTAGCTTTAGATTTTATACTTTTAACCACTATGCTATCATACACACTACCTCCCAAGCTAATTTTCTAACACAGAGATATAACTATACTACCCCACCTCCATTTTGTCTGAACCCTTGTCAAAGGTTCTGGTCACTCGGAACTTCTATTTCATGAATATACCATATATCAAGTCTTTGCAAGTCTGTTTCTACCGACTAAAATTGCCCTTTTAATTTTCTTTGCCTGACACACTGACCATTCTTCAAGGCTGAAGTCAAAATTCTCGTTCTCTAGAAAGCCTTCCTATAGTATCTGTGCTGAAGTTAATCAGTATGCTCCTAAGCACTTTATTCATTTATTATGATGATAGAATTGTATTATGATTCATTCATTTAAGCACCGGGATTGTTACTGTATGAGAGTAAAGTCAAAATATTTTTCATTTTAGTGTCTCTGCCACCTATCCCACATATTCCACACAATACTAACAATTGGCAACTTTGAGCAAAGTACTTATAATGTGCAGCAATTTCTGTGTCATTATATGAGCTCTCTTGGACACTACAACTCTTCAAAAGGTAAATATTATCCCCATTTTATACTTGAGAAAACTGAAGGTCAGAAAAAGACACATACCACTGGAGAGATAATATACATATAACACAGGGGAAAAAATTATTAATACTAATGTCCATATAAAAGAAGTTCAGTGATAAGGAACTTTTGGGAATGTTCTAAGCATCCTTATTTAGCAGAAAGTAATCAAAGAGTTATTTATACTAAATGGAAATATTATTGTAACTGTCTTAGAAAATATGCTTTTGAAATTTAATCATTTGGTTCAACAATAATACTAGCAGAACACCAAGTATGTATAAGGAATTGAAGTTGAAGGAAACCACTAAATGGAAAACAATGATGCAAAACAAAAAAGTTTCTGTTCTCTCAATCTTGGGAAGAGCATTAGAGAGCACTTATCAGGGAATATCGGTATATCCCTGACCTTAGAAGGCCTGAGGACTTGAACCTAGCCATCAGAATCAGTAGCAGTTATGAAAATAACTTAGCCTCCTAATGCATGCAATATACATTTATGTTATTAAAAATAAGGGAAGAAAAAAAATGGCTGGAAGAAATGGCCCAGGGTTCGTCCTTCTTCTACCCAGAATAACATCAAAAGTTCACCCTGAAAGTCTGCAGTTTATTCATTTGCATATTCATTCATCCATGCTTTCTTTCAATAAATATTGAGTAGTCCCTACTTCATGCCAGGCACTGTTCTATGTGCCCCAGATACCAGCAGAACAAGGCAAGCAACATCCTTGGTTAAGCGACATGCCTGTGGCCTCTTCCTTAGAGGTAAGGTCTCCTGCAGTACAAGTTCACTGCTTTAGGCCTTTAGTTTCTCCTGCTTTTGCTTTTCCTTAATGAAAATCCTTAGTAGCTGATCAAGGAATTCAACTGAGTTTCAGTAGTATCCAGTACCACTTAGGTTGAGGGTTAAGATACTTGGTTAATAGAGCAAGGAAGAAGTAAGGCCTTTAAAACCTTGAATTCTGTGACATAAACTTCAATTGTTATGCTCACAATTTCTAAAGTGACAAGAACAGCAAACTCAGGGAAATAGCTGTAAAAAATGAGAACCTCTTGTGGAATGCAAAGTCTGCCTTCTTTTTTTAAAACATTTTTTTTATTAGTGTCAGGTGTACAAAACACTGTAATAGTTAGACATTTACACCCCTCACAAAGTGAGAACCCCTCGCCCCCAATGTAAAGTCTGCCTTCTTTACAAAGAAAAGGAATTTGAGAGTGACTCCCATTTGAGTAATCAATAACCAGCAGAGACAAATATATATAACATAAGAGCATGATTTTCTGTCACTGAATTGTAATAATAATACTTCCTTCCAAATAAAATTAAAATTTTCTAGAGCAATTGATTTAATTTCCTAATCCTTCTTTGCTAGATGGTAATAAATGGCCCCCATCCATCCCAAGGATAGAATATGTTATAAGTAGAACACAAATGGTTGAAAGTTATTGGAGAATAGATGTGCCACCAGATCGCCATTTATAGAACTGACTCAACGTTTATCCTTAGACATGCTGAGTAGTTTTCGTATTTATAACATGGGGTTCACAAAACTTGTTACTAAGAATGTGTGAACCCTCAAGTAAAATTTAGTACATGGCGCCTTGTGCTCAGAGTTATATCACATTATTACCCAAATTGGAATTGGCTTTGTGGCAGATTTCAGATACCAGAATCCTGCAAAACAACTGCAACAAGTCTGTACATTCCTAGCAAACTGAAAGCACATTCGACATATTGGTGCATCTGGTTTGCCCTAAGGCAGCAGCTGCAGCTGCTCACGTTGCTGTGGAATCTGAAGTGACAGTCCCCTCCTGACTGGCAGTGTGACTGTCATTCAGGAGAGAGATCACAGAGACTATGTCCTCTCTGCCTTTGACAGTCAGTTTACAGAAGTCAGTGGGAGACCTGATGGCATATCTGGCAAGAGATTAGAAACCTGCAAAGCAGGAATGCCTTCTCCTGCTCATGGAGACTCAACCATCCCTGTTGGGACTGTACAGACCCAAGAATGAGAGAAAAATGCATTGGAAATCTCCACCTCCTTAGGTTTTTATTAAGGAGACAAGCAAACCCAGAAATATGAGGAGAGAGAGAGAGAGAGAGAGAGAGAGAGAGAGAGAGAGAGAGAGAGAGATGTTACTGTTACTTTAAATGGCTCCTGGGGTGGGCCAGGGGAAGTTTCAGGAAACAGCAGACTACACTTTTTTCCCTCCTTTTTCTGCAACTTTTTTTTTTTTTTACATGGGATTTCCTGGTCACATCATGAGGAACTATGTAAATATGCCCCATTTAACTTAGTGGCAAAAGTCATTTCCTGTCAGGTTCTTCTAAAGAAGATAAAAAGACCTCTAAAACAACCCAAAATAAAAAGGTACATGTTATCATGAAATTCGATCAGAAAAATTTTTTAAGAGAGGCAAGAATAATTCTGTAATTCACCTTAACGTAGTTGCTTTTGTTTTCTATTGTTCTTTGGGTCAAATACACTATTACTTACATTGTAAAATACACTTGTATTTCCATTTTGTGATCATTGCTCAAAATAAATTTTACTTCTTGAAAGGCTTAGGCCTTATATCAAGCCCAGTGTGATTTATTGTTAAAAATACTTCCTCTTTCTCTCCATTCTCATCCCACCTTGTTTTGTTTATTGTGAAAGGGGGAAATCTTCAGTTGACACAGATGTGGGTGTTTAGTTTAAGAAAGAAAAATGTTCTAAAATGTTTTTCCACACCAATACAGAAAAAAAAATAAATTCATGGAACTAGATGGGTCATTTGCCTTCTGGTCTAAATGATTCTCTCTCTCTCTTTCTCTGTCTGTCTCTCTCTCTCTCTCTCTCTCTAATAATAATATATCTAGGTAATACTACTATTTAATGAAGCACTCTTTGGAAAATGTTTTTCTAAATTAAGAGCTTTGTAAGAATTTAGTTCCCTATAGCTATACCACATATTATACCAAGTATAACATTTTGTTGTAAGCAAATATATGTATAAACACTAAGCACCCAGACTTTACCTTCTCATTTTTGTTAGCGAGTTCAAGAATGATTATAGTTCAAAGTCTATCTTTTTGAAACAATCGCAGGATCATATACTGTTAGCTTGCTTACATGTTTTGATTTTCTTTTAAATCAGGGAAGAAAGAGGAGTAAACACCTCTAGTATTTACATCTATTTGAACGCCAGCGTAAGTGATAGCTTTCCAGATGCTCAAGTGTTATGGTCTGAATATTTGTGCCCCCCCACAATTTATATGTTGAAACCCGAATCCCCAAAGATGATGGTATTAGAAGGTGAGGACTTGTGAGGTGCTTAGGTCATAAGAGTGGAAGCCTCATGAATGTGATGAATGTCTTCCTTATGGAAGAGGCTCCAGAGAGCTCCTTAGCCCCTTCTGCCAGGTGAGGACAGAGGTAGTGAGGACCAAGAGGGGAGGTACAGGCCTTCACTAGCACGTGACCATGCTGGCGCTTTGATCTTAGACTTTTCAGCCTCCAGAACTGTGAGAAATCAAGTTCTGTTGTTTATAAACCACCCCATCGGTGATATTTTATTATAGCAGCAAATGGAGTAAGATACTAAGTCATTGTTAAAGAAAGTGAGAGAGAAAGAGAGAGATGTCTGTAGTGAAGAAAATTAAAAACTATTTTATGCAACATGTTTTGGAAATTTATAACTGTTTTGGAGATTTACAATGCATCATCAAGTATTAAAAATAATAGTAGAGACATCACTTTCATTCTTTTTAAACCAATGTTTTCCAAAGTTTACAATAAAACTTTTTTAAAAAGTAATATGACTATTCTACACATCCTGTGTTCTTTTTTTTTTTTTTTTCTTTTTCTTGAGGGCAGTGTCACTGGCCCTCATATGTGGGACCCGAACCGGGGCTGCTGGCTTCCCAAGCCAGCTGCTTAACCACCACACCACTCGGCCGGCCCAATCCTGTGTTCTTTAAAACACCCTTTAGGAATCACAAATGTAGAACATATATAAACAGCACTAAGAGAAAAATTCTAATAAGATTAAAAGCATTTGTCGTTAATTTTTAAGATTAAAAACTATGTATATTTTCCCAAATTAGCCACTACATCAGGCTGCTATAGTACTGTTGCTATGACACTTGCCACTACTTTAATTATATTTTCAAATTCAACCCAAGAGCCTATTTGTTCTTCCATGCATGTTTTTCCGCTGAAGTGACTGAATGATTCCAGGACCACAAGTGCCTTCTTCAGGCGATCAAAAACTCAAGCCCATGTTTTATCAGAGAATGAGATACCAATATCCCACTCAAACGGAACTCTTTATTAAGTCAACTATACATGAATTACTTTAAAATGGAAACACTAGAGAAAAGTTTTCAGACATCAGCATGGCTATTTCACTCGTTCACACACTGTCCTCACACCTTAGCCCCTTTCTAATTCACCCATTTCCTCTCATACAGTCAGATCTCTCTTCCGGGGACACCTAGTTTATAAAATAAGTGATGTTTGGTATTAAAATGTTTTGTGGCTGTCACTTAACCACGAAAAATATTTAAGGCAAGGCCCTTTGCCTCAATGAGCTAAAAAACTAGAGAGAGAGAAAGTTGCATATGCAAATAATAAATGAACAAGAGTAATAAACATTATACAGGCATACTTCCGAGACCTTGCTGGTTCCATTCCAGACCACTGCAATAAAAGCGAGTAAGGCAATAAAGCGAGTTATAATCTTTGTGTTGGTGGAGGGTCTTGCCTTTAATTTGCAAAAACCACACTTGTGAAGTACAATAAAGTGCAATAAAATAAGGTATGCCTGGGAGTCTGTAGGGGTCTGTAGGAAGCTGTGGTGAGAGCAGTGCAGAGTGACTCAGCCTCAGGGAATTCTTGAAGATTCACAGAGGAGAAGTGTAAGGTGGATCTTCAAGACAGAGGCATAAAATATGATTGTGTATTGGGGGTTTCCTGTGTGGTTGAGATAGGGTGTATAGGTTAAAACCGACAAGAGCTGAGACCAAATATAAAGGTCAGGGGTAGCAAATGAGACATGCCTCAACCAAGCTGAGAGAACTGAATTCTTCCCTGAAGAAGATAAGAGCATCAAGGAAGTTTTAACCAGAGAGGTGACACTGTGAGGTGCTGTTCATCTTCTTCAAACTGTTTGTCAGAGAAAATTAAAGGTTTTCCCTTAGTCTTTAAAAAAGCTTACATCAGACTTATAGCCTCTGATCCTTCCATGATCTCATGCACACAGTAGAAACAGAAATAAAAAGCACGAGTCTCTGATCTGTGTCTCCAATGGGAGCAAGCTGCTCTTGGTGAAAGCTCTCAGACAAGAATGGCTGCCCTATTTTGCTCCTAAAGAAATATACTTTCTCAGTGGTTTTTACGTGGAAACTGCTAGTGAGGCACCACTTCATCTATATGTTTCCTTTATTATTCCAAAGTCTGTTACTATCAAGAGGGTCCAAGCTCTTTCCCTCCTTCTATGATAGAACAGCCTCATTAAGATCAGAAAGACACAAAGCCTACACTATGTATAAGGCACTTCTGATAGGTCTAAGCCAACATATAAACCAATTTTATGACAGAGGGACATAGTCAGGAGAACAGCTCTGAAAACTTTTCTTTCTATGTTTCACAGGCCAAGAGTAAACTTTTAAAGCATTACATAGTCTTAAGGCAATTAGATTCAATGTAGCATAATTTGACACAGGTTAAAACAAACAAACAACAGACAGGTGGAAACTGATTAGTATTGGAAGGGAAACATTTTACAAAACCATAAATCATAGTCTTAGGAATGTGCACAGAAATGGAAGGGCCACAAAAGCTGAAACTGATCATCCCAAACAAATAATCATCTTCTTATCTCAGTTATTTTATTATCTATGCATGAAAATGGAGTAAGAGTAGTGCATTCTTTGCAGGACACATGTTGGAGCTTAAGTGAGATATGTTCAAGGAAAGCACTCTGGAAACAATACAGTGTTTTATAAGTTTGAGTAGTTCTTGCTGAATAACTGTAAACATAGTCTCAGCTCTTTTAAACACTGGCTTATAGAACCATATCCCCTCTGCTGCTACCCCATGAAGCAGTGCACACATCCTCCTTGCAATGAAAAGTCCTGATTCCAGAATTTTCTATGTGGTCTGTAGGGCCAACGTATTTTCTTGACCTCATATTCAAGTACTATGAAAAATGTTTTTAGTGATGTAGTTATAGGTAAAGGTCTATTCATTTTCTATTTTAATCTCAAAGTTTTTTTCTGCCTGTGGTTCTCTATGTTGTTCCTTATCCCTAAGATCTTTAAACTGGTTTTCACAACTGTCCCTTTCCTGGACACTCCACCCTGATGGACTGTGTCTTACACATTCCTTTTGGCATTGCTTTTCCTTCCTCTCAATGAGCAAAGCATTCTGCAAACAAGAATTGCTGGTCATTGTTTTCCTTCCTTGAGAAAGCCCATCTGTTTCAGGTCTTCAGCCATCGTTTTTTGTGAATGATTTACCCACTGACCCTTGACCCCATCAAGTTCTGCATTTTTTCCTGTTCTCTGATGGTGACACCCTCTGACCACCCTGTCAATTGAGAAAAGATAAACACTAAAATCTCCATTTCCTCCCAAGATTTGTCCATTCTCCCAAACAGGGCCCTTCTCAGTTTCACTGACTGTGCAGAACCATCTTTCCATTCTCTCCAGTGCCCTAAGGAGCTTTTTTTCCTATTACACCTAATCAGTTGCTAGATTTTGTTGCTATTTCCTCTGTTTTATCTCAGAGATCTGCTCCTTCCCCTCCATGAAATAGACAGATACCTGAATCAGATTTTCATGCCTGACTAAATTGGTTCTCATTATCTTATGTGCCACAGTTCTCATTTTAAAGTTTTGAATTTTTTTTTTATTATCTGTTAGTTATCATCTTTTCCACCCACTTACTTGTGCACATTTTCCTCCAGACTTTCTTTTCACTGTGCACTCAGTTCTATGTCATTTGTACTTGGTTTGAAGAACTTGATCCAAAGCAGTCTACAAACATGTTCTCTCTCTTCTTCACATTTATTTTCTTTACAACCCAATTGAGAAATCTTGCAATATTCCATAGCTAAATTGATATGCAATCTACAGATAGCATGAATGTCTGTGCTTCCAGGGCTAAGATTGGCCCAGATCAGTACTGTCCAATAAAACTTTCTATGATAATGTAAATGTTCTATTTTGGGATTCTTCAATAGAGTAGCTATTAAACGCTTGTGATTATTGGACATCTGAAATGTGACCAGTGCATCTGAGGAACTGAATTGTAAATTTCACTTAATTTCACTTAATTTTAATTTAAATAGTCACATGTGGCTAATGGCTACTATATTGGACAACACAGCCTCTAGGTTATCAAATGATGCTATGAGAGTTCAACCCATTAAAACACAATAAGCTTTTCAAGAACCTAGGGAAATATATACGCTCTCCCCAAAAATTATTACAAAATAATAACAAACTTCAGGGCCGGCCGAGTGGCGCAGTGGTTGAGAGCTGGCTTGGGACACCAGCGGCCTCGGTTCAGATTCCACATATGAGGGCCAGTGACACTGCCCTCTACAGCTAAGATGGTGAATGGCAGCTCCACCTGAAGCTGGGCTGCTGTGAGTTCCCAAGACGGCATAGCTGCAGCCCCTGCTGCGGTGCACTGCCACAATGGGCTGCCATAAGCTACAGTGAGTGGTTGGCAGCCAGTGTGAGCAGCTGGCAGCTGGTGTGAGCTGCCAAGAGCCGCTGTGAGCGGCTGTCAAGAGGTGGGCGACCAATCTGCCTCCCTTGAGAAGAGCACAATGACGATACCAACATGGGCCAGTGAAGCAACATCCTCCACAACTAGACTGAAGAACAAAAGGACAGCAACTTGTCTGTTTCCCCTCCCCGGTTCCCCAACACTGTTCCCCTCCACCAATTCCCCAATAAAATCTTTAAAAAAAAACAAAAATTAAAAAAAAAAACAAAAAAACTTCAAAATCAAAATTTATAAATGTTTAAATGTTGCAAAACATATTTGTCAGTTTTAAAAATTATTTAAGAACTCAAAAAATTTCACCGTTTCCAAATAATTTGTTGTTTGCATATTTTTCTCTTTGCAAGAATTCCAAATATACATAATTACCAAGAAATCAAATAATAGCCAGTTGTCAATTACATGAGTTTCTCATGGCTAAATTTTATCAAAAACAAACTATTTAAAACCCTTACAATTTTATAATAAAACTTAATATTTAATGTATATGTTTTTGATATATTTGATATGACATGAGGTGGAGACTCTGCAGGAGTGTCTAGTCCATGCTCAGATGTACCCTACTGATCTACCTAACTAAAAGTAGGCTCCAAACCATATATTCAGTCTCTCTTTTCTTTACTCAGGCCATCCTTAACATTTACAGGAGAATGCAGAGTATAAATGGAGCTTCCTGCCCCATACTCACAGTTCTTCCCATTTTACTTCCTCCAGTACCAAGAAAGACCTCATGCTCTAACCTGTGGACATCTCAGTCCAGCCTCCTTGCTTCCAGAAATTGTCCTAGGTAAGTTCACACCTGTGGCTCGTGCTCCCCTTTAGAATACAAGCGCCTAAGGAAGGCCTGGAAGTGGGGAAATCTTGGATTGAGATTTGAGGTGTCTGTGACCCTTGCCTGCAGGTACTCCTTACTTTGTGGACAGAGGGCCAGTGGGGTCCTCTAAAGTATGGAGCCTGGGTAGTACTGCTTTTAGTTTTCTATACTCGCATCATAGAATTTGACACTATCTGAAATATTCTTTTGTTTTTTTTAATCTACTTTTTAAAAAAATATATTGCTACCACTGGATTTTAAATATTTGTAGCAGCAGACTTTGCCTGTTATGATGCTTAGAATGATAGAATCCTGATGACAGAATAGCAACTGGCTTTATCAGATACTAAGTATTTGTAGAAAAAAATAAATGTGTTTTTTTTCCACAGAAATTTCCTATTAAACAATGGTATTTATATTGGAAAGAATATTGATTAACTTAAATTAAATTAAATCCCCTCTCACCCAATTATTTGCCATGATCTTGGTTGGTAGGGATAAAACTAAAATCTATTCAATGATATTTCTTTCATTACCGCCAAATTTCTTGTTTGTAATTTTCTTGCCTTATTGTGTTCTCTATGTCCAACTACAGTTTGCCACCTGTTAGTGGGTTGCCAAACTAATTTAGCATTGTAGTTCCCAAAGTGTGGTCTGTGGAAACCTGGCTGGTACCAAGATATTTTCAGGGGATTCATGAGATCAAAACTACTTTTATAATAATGCTAAGATGTGATTTGTCTTCCCCACTGTGTTGACATTTGCAACACAATGCATGATCTCACAAATCATGGTGCAAAATCATAGTACAAAAGGAATAGTGGGTGAAACCACAGGTCCTTCACAAAAATCAAGGCAATAGTACCAAACTGTACTAGTAGCCACTATTTTCTTCATTGCAACGCACAGTGTTTTTAAAAAATGCTGATTTCACTTAGGAATGTCCTTGATGAAACAGTAAAAGTGTTGATTTTATTAAATCTCAACCTTAAGTATACATCTTTTCAATATTCTCTGTGACAGTACAGGAAGAGTGAAGTAAAATATCTCAAGGAAAATTCTCATGCACTTGAGGTATAAAATGAACTACATACTTTTACAATGACATACTGACAACTGAGAAACTGTTCTTATTCAGGCTAGCATATTTGGCCACTACTTTCTTCAATATGAACAAAGTGAGCATACATCATTATTACCCTAATAAAATTCAAGATTTTTATCAAAAACTGGAATTTTTAAAAACTTATATCCACCACTGTGAGCTTGACAATTTCCCAGTACTTAATTGTTTTTTTGATGAGATGGATGATGACATTGCCAAAAATAATTTTTGATATTATATAACAAAGTATATTAACATTTGGAAAATCTTTATAATTTAGTTAACCAATAGTTTTCTAAATGGCCAATGTGTGAAATTCCAGAAACATCTATGGGTAAAATATTCATTCAAAGTGCAAGTCAAGCCAATGGATTTTATTGTATATGTAATATAAATATTATACACACACACACAAAATGGAATGTTACATAGCAATAAAAAAGAATCTTGCCACTTAAAAACCAACAACATGGATGGACCTAGAGGGTATTATGCTATATGAAATAAATCAGATAAAGACAAGTACCATATGATTTCATTTATAAGAGTATGTAGATAGAATCTGAAAAAACAAAACAAACAAACAAAAGAAGACAAAAATAACCTTACAGAAACAGACCAAAGGGATGGCTACCAGAAGGGAGGGAGTGAGGGGGATGAATAAAAAGGTGAAGGGGAACATGGTCAATAATATTGTGATAAATTTGCACAGTAACAAATGACTAAAATTGGTCAGGTGATCACATTTTAAAATATAAAAATGTTGAACCACTATGTTGTACACCTGAAACTAATGTAACTAACATAATATTGTATACCATCTATACTTAGATAATCAAATAAAAAAAACAAACTCATAAAAATTAGTTCATTGAACAGCTTCAGATTTCATGATGCAAGTAACTTTTTAAAAACTATCACTCATTGAATTTTGGTATAGTATCAAAGAACACCCACCATTAGTCAAAGGGCTGTAAATATGCTCCTCCCTTTTCTAACTACATGTCTGTGTAAGGCCAGGCTTTCTTTTTTTTTTGAGGGCAGTGTCACTGGCCCTCATATGTGGGACCGAACCGGGGCCGCTGGCTTCCGAAGCCAGCGCTTAACCACTGCGCCACTTGGCCAGCCTGGCCAGGCTTTCTTTATATGTAATTCATATTAAAACAACTTACCTCAACAGACTGAACACAGAAACAGATATGAGAATCTAGCTATTTTATGCATTAAAGGGATTAGGAAAAATGTAAAACAATATCTTTTTTCACTAATTTTTGCATGGGTTTTCATTAAAAATAAGTTATGTTAACATATAATGGATTTATTATTCTCATTTGTAGATAAATATTTTAGTTATTCATTTGAATTTACAATATGGTAAAGATCAATATGTATAACCCACATAAACAAAAGCTTTTTTAGGGGTCTTTAATAATTTTTAAGTGTTAAGAACTCCTGAGATCAAAATGTTTGAGAACCACTGACTTAATAGATTTTGGCCAGCATTTTTAAATGAAATAGAATATAAAATATTTTAACATTTCTAAAATCATATTTTACATTAATTTTATGTTTTACATGATATAGGTAAATATAGTTTCTTGAAACTTTTGTTTCAGTTATGCAGATATATGTGCATGTGTACTGGGTCACAAAATAAAATTTATTTTTTACTTTTGCAGTCAAAATTTTGAGAAAACCACGTACTAGTTCATCTGCTTCTTAAGAGCAGAGACTGTGCTTTTTTATCTTTCTAGGCCAAAATACTTAGTTCAATATCTAATGCATATACTGACTCAATAAATATAAAATGGATTTGCTTTCAATTTCCACATCATATGTATCAGCAAATCCTGTTTGCTCTTCTTTCAAAATCTACCTGGTACCTGACCACTTAGCACTAAATCCATGCCACTCTCATTTCTACCCTGGATTATTGTAATGATCTCCTACCTGTTCGTCCATGATTCAACGTTTTGTCTATAGTCAGACCCTAGAATAACCCTGTTTCCTATCTGTGACATCAGTTTCTGCTATTCTTCCCCTTTGTTCATTCCCCTCCACCTACCCTGGCCTCCTCCTTTCTCCTAGAACATGCAGTCCTGTCACTAGGACTTATATTTCATCATCACCAATTCTCCATTTCTATTAAGGATAATCAGTTAGCACCCCTTCCATGGGTGCCTTTTGCCACCTGCCTCCCTACCTCACATCTCCCACATTGTTGGATGGGTTTTTCCACTATTTTCTCGCGATTGCCAATTGCACTCTTCTTAGTACTGAGTAAATGGCAAGGTCCATGCTTGTCACTGAATCACCTTAGCTAAATGCTAATGAGAGATTGGCAGAAAGCAGTTGAGAAATTAGCAGCCCTTTCATCTGGATAGTGCCCATAAACCAGATGTCAACTTATAATCAAAGGAAAGCTTAACAATTAATATGAAATTCAGTGATAACTCAAATAGCATTTTCTGGACTAAAAAGCAAAATTTTTCATATGGACCATTTCTAAAATAGGCAGTAGGAAAATTTAAAAAACAGAAATGTAAAGTGATATTTTAAGGAAATAATTTCAGTAAATTAATCAAGATCTAAATTAAACCAGGGCTGTGAGTTTATTGATAAAGTGGTGTTAGAGAAAGACATGTGACTAGGTTTATGGAGGTACTGGCTCTACCCTTTCCTACATGGTAGCTGAATTCTTAAAGTTCTTATTTTAAAAGTAACTTAGAGTTTAGCTATAAAATTGACCAACTAGGGTTTTAGAAATTCTCTATTGAATTACATTTCTATATTTTCTGAACGTTTATATATCTTTCTGTCAAGTGGAGATAATTATTTTTCCTGGAGTAGTATATGACCATAAATTTAATTTCTGTGATAATTATAATCGCTTTCTTGGGCAAGTAACAAGAGAATCATAGAGAATAGCAGACATTGCAGTTATTTCCCAGACAGCAGTAAACAATTTTTTTTCTATACATGACTAATTACTACTGGTCCTACTCCAGCTCCAAAATGATTGTAAATCACGTCAGATTTCTGCAACATTTCTTTCACCATGTAATTTACATTGTGAATACTCTTATAAGGTTTGAGGGATATAAAATAATGCTAGAAGAAATTTTAATTTTATTTATGATAAGGGAAATGACTAAAAACAGAAAGTGAGGGGTAAAAGAAAAAATAACAGACAAATATAGATGAATGTAAAAAAGTGGATCCATTAAATGGGTAAAGATAAAAAGAAAGCAAGTTCACAACAGAAAGTCAATTGGCAGCTTTTTCAAAGCAGTCCACACCAGAGTCTGACACTCACTGATGTCACCCGAAGCCGGGGAACTAGTGCAGCATTGTAGTAAATACACTGTTTCAGCTCACTCTGAGATGTCTCCAGCCTGCTCCTTTTCCAACTTAAATCCCTGGGATGACCCAGAAGGTTCTTAATCCACACAGGATACAGGACTATGACTAAAATTAATCTGTTCCCATAAAAACAGAGATATTAAGCCTGGAGCTGAAAAACGCCCAGCCAGCACTGTGGCTTTATTGCCTTAACCAATTTTTTAATAAAAGAACTTAATCAAAATAATAATACATAAAAGATGAATGAGAAATATACAATAGAAAAAAATAATCAAGGCTGTATCAATATTAATGAGTAGTGAACAGGCAATTTGTTATTCCTCCATTCATTATTTATGTGACCAGTCAACAGTCACCTATTATGTGCCTACAACTACAGGTGGACAAGCACAGATGAGACAATGTTCTTTTTCTTAAAGATCTTACAGTCTCCTATCTGGCCATTGCCTCAAATCTCAAGGTACCATAGCTGATAAGTTTGTACTAAGCATAAATAGTTATGAAGGTGTGCTATTGAATGCTTAAGACTTTCAAGTACTGGGAAGAATATCTAAGAATAATATCTCAGAGCACCATTTCCCAGACACCTGAGGCTTCAGTTTGGTGAACAAAGTCCATAAATAAGGAAGAAAATAAATGGAGATTATAGCACAATAATTTTATAGTGTTAAGGTTGTGATATCAGAGCCATTCTATGAATTTGGATTGCTGCATTTGTTAGCATAAAAGAATCAAAAACAGAAGAGGAGTATCCACAGAAACTGACTCTAAAGTAGGCAAATCTAATTCCATTTGGAGTTTATCAGGACCCAAAGAGTGACTACTATGAGAAGCTGTTGCAATTTCCTGAACTTTCTTACTCCTCCTCAACATATTATTTTGTTTTTCCACAGAGAATACAAGTAAAACCCTTCAAAGGAAAAGACCCTGCATGCTCTTTTACTGACAACTAGGAAAAAGGAATCGAGGAGATGATGTCTTTTTGCCCAAGTGGCCCAGGGGACACAGGAGCCACAGGATGAGCTCTTGACAGTGGTGAAACGAAGCAGTCTGCTGATGCCTGAGGTTGCCCTGAAGTCGCCAGAAGGAAAAGACAGGTAAGGAGACAGTTTAAAAGAGGCTTTTAAGGCTTTACCCAATGTTTTCATTCCTGTACTCCTGGGTATTTCCCTTTGAATGTGTCTCAGCCTAGCCTTCCAGGGGAAAATATTTTGTGTGCTTATATTCTGATGAATTTATGAAAAGGATACCCCCCGCCCAAAAAAAAACCAAAAAAAAACACCCAAAACAAAAATACCCAAGCTCATTCTTTCCTTATGGAATAGATAAGTTCGGATTTTATATAGCAAAGGTTAACATTGATAGAGTGTGTATTCCGTGCCAGATATTCTACATGTGTCGTGTCCTTTCGTCTCAAAGCAGGTCTGTGATGGGTCCCCTTCAATTAGACTCCATCTGCAGCAGAAGTGAGCAGGTTACTAGTATCCTTCGTCATGCAACTACTGAGTGCTGTAGCTGGGTACCAAGGTTCTGAAATTTTAAAACCTGCTTCCTGAGGCTTCCTGGAGCCCTTTCCTTATCCTGTTTTTCCAATGGCTGTTTACTGAATTTTTTTAGCACTTTGTTTTCTGGTTAATACACAACCTGTAGATGTCCTGGCTTCTGTTAAAGGAGTAATGCCAATAGACCCTGCAAAACATTAGAGAGCAGCTGTGTTATCTCAAGTCACAAAATGCCCCCACGTCTCAGCATCTTTGTAAAACTTAGGAGTTAGATTTGAGGATCTTTGAGCTCAAGGATTATGTTGTTGATTTTCCATTCTGGGAAAAATTATAGAGATCACAGATGTTTCCAAAGTATAATAGATTAAATCTCACTAGATCGCTTTTTTTTCAAGAATTAGATCCAGAAAGATGTTAGTGAATATAAAAATAAGGAGAACAAAATTCTCTTTATTTCTCATCAAATCTACTTTTTGACAGCGAGGAAAATATATATACTATATATGACGCTGAACAGGAAAAAAAAATCAATTTTGTAGTAAAATATACGTAACACAACATTCACATTTTGACTGTTTTTTTTTTAAGTGTACAGTTCTGTGGCATTAAGTACATTCACATTTTTGTGCAACCATCCCCACCATCCCCACTCTTCCATCTTCTCCCCAAACTGAAACTCATCATTCTTTAAACATTAACTCCTCCCTCCCCTAGTCCCTGGCATCCACCACTCTAGTTTCTGTCTCTATGAATTTGACTACTCTAGGAATCTTTCTTAAGTGAATCATACAGTAGTTGTCTTTTTGTAATTGGCTTTATCAGTTATAATGTTTTCAAGAGTTCATCCATGTTTTAGACTATGTCAGAATTTCCTTCCATTTTATTTTTGTTTTTGTTTTTGTTTTTTGTTTTTTGAGGGCAGTGTCACTGGCCCTCATATGTGGGACCGAACCGGGGCTGCTGGCTTCCCAAGCCAGCGCTTAACCACCGCGCCACTCGGCCGGCCCTTCCTTCCATTTTAATACTGAACAATATTCCACTGTGTGTATGCACCACATTTTGTTAATCTATTCATCTGTTGATAAACAATTACGTTGCTTCCACCTTTTAGCTACTGTGAATAATAGTGCTATGAATATGAGTGTACAGGTATCAGTTCCCTGCTTTTATTTCTTTGGAGTATATACCCAGAAGTATAATTGCTGGATCATATAATAATTTTATGTTTGATTTGTTAAAGAACTACTATACTGTTTTCCACAGCAGCTGCACTATTTTATATGCCTACCAGCAATGAATAAATGTTCTAATTTCTCTACATCTCCCTAGCACTTGTTATTTTCCATTTTTTTAAATAATAGATATCCTAAGGGATGTGAACTGGTATCTCATAGTGGTTTCGATTTGCATGTCACTAATTACTAGTGATGTTGAGCATCTTTACATGCTTGTTGGCTATTTGTATATCTTCTTGGCGAAATGTCTATTCAAGTTCTTCGCCCATTTTCTAAAAATCAGGTAATTTGATTTTTGTTGTTGGGTTGGAGGAATTCTTTATGTATTCTAGATATTAATCCTTTATCAATTATAGGAGTTGCCAAATTTTTCTTTCATTCTGTGGGTTGTGTTTTTACCCTGTTTCTAGCGTCCTTTCATACACAAAAGTTTTTAATTTTGATGCAGCCCAAGATATCTATTTTTTCTTTTGTTTTCTATGCTTGGGGCCTCATATCCAAGAAATCATTGCCAAATCCAATATGATGAAGTTTTTCCCTGTTTTCTCCTAAGACGTTAATAATTTTAGCTGGTATGTTTAGATCTTTAATTCAATTTGAGTTAGTTTTTGTATATGGTGTAAGGTAAGAATCCAACTTCATTTTTTTTGCATGTGTTTATCCAGTTTTCATAACACCATTTATGTGAAAAGACTCCATTAAGTAATCTTGACCCTCTTGAAGAAATCTTTTGAACATATACATAAGGGTTTATTTCTTGACTCTCTATTTTGTTTCATTGGTCTGTATGTCTGTCTTTATGCCAGTACTACACTGTGTTGATACTGTGGCTTTGTAGTAAATTTTTAAATGAGGAACTGTGAGGCTTCCAACTTTTTTCTTTTCTTTAAAGATTATATTGGCTATTCAAGAAAATTAATTTTAATGCAGACTGAATGTACTTAAAGTAAGATTACGATAAGGAATTTTATCATAGACATACAATACAATACTCTATGAATGGGAACTTGTTCTCAAGGAGCTAGTTCTCTGGTGGGGGCAATGTGTTCTAAATTAGATGCAAAGTAAAGTGCAGTAAAAGAAACCAATAACTAAGCAGATTTCAAAGAAGTGAGAAATTATTCCTGGTGAATGGTAACAAAGAAGATTTCTTTTTTTGAGGACGATTTTGAACTCAATCTTAAAAATAGGAGACCAAGATTATGAAGGGTATATTTGTCTTCTACCTTCTACTTCTATTTTGGTTCTATATGAAGTATAGGAGATATCCAAGCTGCTAGTGCATTATTTTAAAAGTTGTGGCTAAAAAAGAATACCCAAATAACTGCATATATAATATTTCATATTTTGTCTCATCATGTACTTTCCCAACTTTGAGGAAGAACTGCATCAATTTCTTCAACATGCGTTCAGAATTAATGATTTTTTAAAATTCCTATTTAAAAAGGCCTGTTGTTTCATCTACCCCGCCCTCCCCAACCCTCTAATCTCTGTCTCACCTGACAACCATCAATTTGTTATCCGGGTGAAAAGCAGGAAGGGATTAAGATGTACAAATTGGCAGTTATAAAAACAGTCACGGGGATGTAAAGTACAGCATAGGGAATATAGTCAATGACATGGTAATAACTATGGATGGTGACATATGGATACTAAACATATCAAGGAGACCACTTCATAAATTACATAAATGTCTAATCACTATTTGTACACCTGAAACTAATATAATATTGCATGTCAAATTTAATTGAAAACATTTTTAAAGTTAAAAATTAATTAATTAATTAAAACATGTGTTTTAACACATCATCAAAGAAGTTATATAGGTGGCAAATACATATGAAAAGATGCCCCATATCATATACAAATTTAAACAGCAAAATACCACTACACACCTACTAGAATGGCCCAAATCCCAAACACTGACAATACCAAATGCTAGCAAGGACATGAAGCAACAGGCACTCTCATTCATTGCCCACAGGGATGCAAAATAGTACAATCACTTTGGAAGATAGTTTGTCAGCTTTTTACAAAACTAAACATATTCTTCCCATATGATTCAGTAATCATGATCCTTGGTATTTACCCAAGGAGCTAAAAACTTATGTCCACACAAAAGCCTGCACATGGAAGGTTAGAAAAACTTTATTCAGAATTAGAAAAGTGTAGAAGCAATCAGATGATGGAATGTTATTCAGCACAAAAAGAAATGAGCTACCAAGCCACGAAAAGACAAGGAGGAATCTTAAATGTATATGAGTAGGTGAAAGAAGGCAACCTGAAAAGGCTAAATACTATAGTATTCCAACAATGTGACATTAAGGAAAAGGCAAACCTATGAAGACAATAAAAAGATCAGTGGTTACCAGTAGTTAAGAAGAGGGAGGAATGAATAGGCAGAACCCAGAGGGTTTTTAGGGCAGTGAACATACTCT
This sequence comes from Aselliscus stoliczkanus, assembly GCA_033961575.1. Lineage (NCBI taxonomy): Eukaryota > Metazoa > Chordata > Mammalia > Chiroptera > Hipposideridae > Aselliscus > Aselliscus stoliczkanus. The sequence goes on from CM066733.1 coordinate 124,285,092, forward strand.
GTATGATACCATAAAAATGGATGCATATCATTGTACTTTTGTCACAACCCATAAAACATATAGCACCGAGAATGGGCTTTAATGTAAACTATGGACTCTGGGTAATTATAATGTATCAATGTAGGTTCATCAGTTGTAAAAAATGTACCTCTCTGGTAGGGATGCTCATAGTGGAAGAGGCTACACATGTGTGGAGGAAGTAGGTATGTGGGAAATCCTGTACCTTCCATTCGGTTTTGCTGTGAACCTAAAACTACCCTAAAAAATAAAGATTTTTGTTTTTTTTTAAAAAAAGGCCCATTTTGAGTTTCTGTTTCAGATGATAAAAAAGTTCTGGAAATACATAGTGGTGATGATTATACAATAGTATGGATGTATTTAATATCACTGAACTGTACATTTAAAAATGATTAAAATGGTAAATTTTGTTATGTATATTTTACTATTATTGCCTCAGATATAATATTATTTTGCTAAATGAAAAGTTCTATAGATGTCAGGCAGTATAGAAAAAATATTACATATAGTTGAAAGCCTGTGGGAAATATGTATGCTATGATAGGGGACCCTAAATATTGGTAATTGCTACTTATACAAGTGGGTTTATGCTCCAGGGCAGATAAACTGATAATGTTGTACTATGAAGAAACAAAAGAGCTTCCAGGAAAAGTCAACTGAAAGATTTTAACTTAATGATATGTTTAAAAGCAATTAAAAAGCAAGATGATTATCTAATTCCTCAGGATAAATCCCAAGGGATATAAACCCAAACTGGAAAGGCAAGTTAATGGAGCAATTTTTGACATGACACTAAAGAGAGAGTGCTTGGTACCCAGTCAAGATTTTTTTTCTTCAGGTATCTAGAGGAGGAAAGAAGAGAATTCACTCTAGGCCTGGAAACCAACCAGAAAGGACCCCAGAGATCTTTGGCTTTTTCTCAACTGGAAGGAATCCTCTCTCTCTCTCTCTCTCTCTCGCTCTCTCGCTCTCTCGCTCTCTCACTCTCTCGCTCTCTCGCTCTCTCGCTCTCTCGCTCTCTCGGCTTCTCTCCCTCTCTCTCGGCTTCTCTCCAAGATGAGTCATGCATCTGGGCACCAGCTCTCTCTTCCTTAGTAGTCCTCAAACATTCTGGACCCAAGTTTTCATAGGAGGATAGAAACAATTATTTGGTGTTTTGAAATGATGACAGCCCACCTGAAAGACATAGGGCAGTGAGGATCTCCTGCTACCCCAGAGTGGGCCTTCAAAAGGTGCTCCTTCAGATTCCTCCCCACTAAAGTAAAGATGAGCTCTGGTCTAGACTACATCAGGCCCCGGCCTACATGGTTACCAGATAGTGATGAAAACCCACTCTGTGCAATGAAGGACAGACATGGATGGAACAAGGAGGTTGCTGTCTTCGAGAAAGTTTCAGCATCCAAGAAACTTGACCTACTCCATCTCAGCAAAACAGCTCAAAATGTATTAGACTGATGGTGTGTTCATTTACTCAGTTAGCCCTGAGGAAGCACCTTCCATGTGCTGTGATTGGTTCTAGGATTAGGGACAATGTAGACTAGTGCCGTGCACCTGTGTCACCGTGGAATTCTAGAAGTAAGGTACAACCAAAGAAGAGAAAGTGAGCAAAATCAGTGGATGACATTCAGCATTTCTTGAGCCTTTTTCCTTATTTCCTCGCTTCCTGTTAAGCACTTTTGTTAACTCATCAACTCCTCCTCAAACTTCTTTGAAATGGGAATTAACATATTCATTTTCAAAGCTGAGAATCCTAAAACTTAAAGAGGTTAAGTAATTCACCCACATAACTACACAATTTTCAGTAAAAGTATTTCTCTGAGATAAATGAAATCCCTTTTTCAGAAAAAAACAATAACGAAAATCCACATGACAGAAAAATAAATATTTACAGAAAAAGGTCCCTATGGACATATTGTAAATATAGTTTCCTCTGGGCATTAAGGCTGAAAGGGAACAAGAAAATATCGATTTTTTTTTTTTAAAGATTTTATTGGGGAATTGGGGGAGGAGAACAGCGTTGGGAAATCGGGGATGGGGAACAGACAAGTTGCTGTCTTTTTGTTCTTCAGTCTAGTTGTGGAGGACGTTGTTTCACTGGCCCATGTTGGTATCGTCATTGCGCTCTTCCTGGATGAGGCAGATGGGTCGCTGGCCTCTGGATGATCGTTCACTGCAGCTATTGGCAGCTCACGCTGGCTGCCAGCCACTCACTGTAGCCTATGGCAGCCCACTGCAGCAGGGGCTGCAGCTCACACCATCGCTGGGGATTGCTGCCCAGCTCCAGGTGGAGCTGTTGTTAGCTGTAGAGGGCAGTGTCACTGGCCCTCATGTGGGATCCGATCCGGGGCCGCTGGCATCCCAAAACCAGCGCTTAACCAATGCGCCACTCGGCCGGCCCTCGATATTTATTTATTTATTTATTTATGTATGTATGTATGTATGTATTTATTTATTTATTTTTATTTTTTTTTTATTTTTTTTTTTTTACTCTATATTTGTTAGATGTGGTTTGTGGCTTGAATATTTACTGTCATGCCTTATTTTGTAGCAAAAATGTTTTCCTAAAAAAAAAAAAAAAAGAGTACTCTAAGGTTACACAACAAGAGTAATTAAACTGCAAATGTTATAACCTTATATTCTCATATTCTGTTATAACCTCATATTCTTTTGCATCCCAACTCCAGTCTAAAATATGTGGAAGAGAAATCTTGACTCCCCTCTACCTTCTTTTGAGTAATTCATCCAAAAAAGTTCTTGAGCCCCTGTTTGAGCATAATGTAACCCTGTGGAAAGAAAAATGAAAAGTTCCTAGCTATATTAAAACATGTTCAAATGCTCCTGCTGAGTCTTCCAACACTGGTGCGAGCGGTCCTTCCAGAGTGCTGGGCTGCATGGGAAGATCTTGCTTGGTGACAGACTCAGGGGGGAAATTACAGTCTGAGGGTGCACAAGCATCATTCTTTTGTTGTTTGTTTCATTTTGGTTTTATTTCCTTGACCTTTGTTAGCAGTTCATTTATATAATTCTCTGGGAATTATTTACTACCACATCAGCAATAAAAGAGACCTAGAAATGAGAAAGTAAATGCGGGATGTCTGCATTCACAGAATTATTTTCTCTGCATAAAAACAGGAGGCTCTTTCTTTTGTCTCCTCCTAGCTTAGAATTATTTTCCTTTATAAATCAACATACTGAAAAAAAATGGAACAATTGGCATATAATTATAGAGAAAAGTAAATATATGAATATTAAATTTGGGAAGCCTATTCATTAGTTCCAACCATAAAGTTATTCCTTTTCTATATTTGGTTGTCAGAAGAAGGATTTTTATTACACACACACATAAAAACACTTTTTAACAGAAAAAGTCAAATTAGAAGTTTCAAGGAATTGGGATGTAACTCTAAAATAGCAGTAATAATAGCTCTTAAATGATAAACTTTTTAATGCATTAATATACTTAGAATTAGAATACTATAGTCTAATTTCCCTTGAGTGCCCTTGCTCTGCTTAAGTAAAAGCCAGCATCGTTGGATCCATTTTCCTTTTCCCTTGAGCTTGCCTTCCCTAATTAAAGGAGATAGTAATGGCACTTAGATTTCATCTAATCTGGCTTCAGGTAATTATGGTTCATTGTAGCAATTACAAGTTACATTTATAATGAACAATAAAGGGAAAAAACTTTCAAATTCAGTTTATTAGTCTTTGAAAACCAGTTACAGAATGAACAGTCAAGATATATTTACTGCGCAATCAAATACTTCAGTGAAAATGTCAAATTAAGTCTAAGGACTTCATGCCAAAGGCTCTCTGTAAACTATAACTCTAAACCCATTTCCTCTACAACCCTCTTCTTGTTTACACCAGAATAACGCTACCATTTGAATGCTTCCTCAGCATTATATAGCGAGCCCACAATATTAATTTATCTTGTCCATAAAATATGGTTCTTTAACATATTTAATGGGATTTTTTTCTGTGCGTGTAGTCTTTCATTTATATATAAGTTCTAGGAGAGGGAGGGCAGAAATCATCATCTCTATTTCTTGTGATTCTTTTTGCAGCTTCTAAGCAAAGTCTTCTCTTGTCCACGTATCTCACTTAACTTCCTTCACTGGGAGGGCTCCTCAGTCATGTCAAGATCCAACGGCAACCCTAGTTCTTTTTAGCAGTTCTTCCTGACCATTCTAAACCTAGATCCTTTCCTCTGCTGATCCCCTACCTCTGCTACTTTCCCCACATCTACCACTTACTTGACCCCTATAAAATATTGTCTCATATTATTAAAGGTTATTAGTTCCTTAAAAGGAAAAATTGGATTATTTGCCTGTCATGTATTATCAAACCTTGCCTGTGCATTCAAAGAGTAATTTTTAATTAGTTTGTTGTTGTTTTTTTAATACCATACAGAACAATTGTTGTTGTAAGAGTATTAGTCTAAACATTGTCACTTTTTAGATAATTTATGCACATTTTCAAATTTTCTATCTGTAGATAGAAGATTGATCATAGTATATAGATGATCTCTTAGTAAGTTTTCTCTAAATACGGATATTTTAAATTTGAGTCATGATTGTAAACTGTAAGTGAAGCGTACGTTATAGAAATTCCTTTGAATGTTTATCCTATTATTTTTCAGATGCCTCTTATAACTGATATGGCACTTTTAAATTTGTTCTACTGAATTTATTCTTTCATATAGTTAAGTCATTGTTGTGCTACCATGAGAAAGTATAATTCAGCAATTCTGAATCTGGTGTATGTTTTCTTGCCAAGATATTCTGTTTGTTTTTAACGTTATGTAACCTTTAAGGAACAAGTATTAGGTCTCATCTGTTTTTGGGGGAAAAAAATCTGGCTATTATTTTGGAATTTGAAAATAAGATAATGATTATATTTTTCTACCCTCACATGATAAGAACTCACCAAAATCTTCTTTTGGTATAAAGGCTCTCACCACTTTTCAAAGATGTTAAATTAATATGTAAATACAGTCTCACTATGATAGCTGGTTGTAAAGCTAAATTGTACATTCCCAAATAATAAAATAAAACAGTAGACTCAGAGTCATGATGGCCTTTAAATCCTTGCAATGCATCTGCCTTTTGAGAGAAATCACTTAAAAACCAAATTAATCTTTTTGACACATTTATATAGTACTATCTTGAATAAGACCCAAGATTGATCAGAGTGAGAACAAAATCTGTTCTGTAGGAGCGGGTGTCCTCACAAGGTCCTAACGTCTCTTAGGAATATAATACTGAGTTCAGGATAATCTCCATGTTAGTCGTGCTCATGGCGTTGCTATGGAATCTGCCTGGCTAGCAGCCCCTACTGGTAAAGCAGCTCGTGGCCAGCCATGTTTCTGCTATGTTTGGCCACCCTCCAGACATACCTTGAAATATGCTATGTCCACTCTCATCTACATATATTCTTTTACATGTGTAGGGCACTGCAGACACAATATACCAGAGACTTATCAAATGAAATATACTCTTTACATATATTTGATTCTCAACTCATCTGAGCTCTAAAGCAAGTTAATTGTGTAAAGTATTTTACAAACAGATAAAGGAGAACACTTTTTTTTCTAGTTCTAGGTAGAGTCTCCCACTCTTTCCCTGTGTGAGAGGAAAAATTTGTATCATTAAACAATGTTAGCTTGTTTTGTTTGTTTGTTTGTTTTTGTTTTTTGTTTGTTTGTTTGTTTTTTTGAGGTAAGTGTCACTGGCCCTCATATGTGGGACTGAACGGGGGCCACTGGCTTCCCAGGCCAGTGCTTAACCACCGCACCACTCGGCCGGCTCTTGTTTGTTTTTCACTTAGGTCTTTTTTACTCTATGAAACTAGTGCTTCAAACCTATTTGAGTTTGAAAATAGTTTGATAGTTCTGGATAAAGATGATGATGTAGGAGAATTCTGAACTTATCTCCTCCTGTGGACACACTGAATTTATAGCTATGTATAGAACAATTTTCTCTGAAAAACAAAACTAAAAACTGGCAGAGCGACCTCATCATATTAGATAAACACGAAAAAAAACACATCAAACAGCTGCTGCCAGGGTACACCTCTACATCGCCTGGCACTGGTGACCAGTGGGGCTTAGATTCATGGGTCCTACATGACTGTAGCCAAGGGAGAAAGAGTTCTCAAAAAACTCCCACCCACAAGGCACAGCAAGAGGCCACAGACCCAGAAGCCCAATCGTTCTGTAAAAGAGGCTTATTATCTTATCATCATAGCTGCAGCCTGAAGGGTAGGCTTCTAATTAAACACACACATAAAGACTGAATATAATAAACCTTTCCTGAAACGTTGGAGGGTAGGCACTATCTTGGAGCTCCCCCTCTGCCACATTGTCCTTCTGGCATATTCCAGAGCACCAGGGTCGCTTAGAGGAGAAAATTTATACATGTCTGGTGCCCCAGTTTTTATGTCTGGTGCCCTGGTTTTGGGCAGCTACAACCCAGCAGATTCCCTTTGATCCCCTGGCTCTGGTAGCCTGGGGGGCTTGTATTCTTGGGTCCCATAGGGCTACAACAATTGGGGAGACCATTCATGGCAGGCTGCCTTCCTTAGGGCATGGCATAGACAGAAGGCTGAAACACATCCTGGTCTATCTGTGAAAGAGGCCTGCCTGCTTGCCTTGGAGCTGCAGCCGTAAAGAGTAGACTTCAGGTTTGGCACACTTCTAGATGTTACAGAGCTGCTCTCAGAGAACACAGGGGACATTATCTTTGCACTCTCCCTCTACCTCACTACAGCTCACCAGTATCTCCCAGACAGGAGCTATACACTTATCTGGAGCCCTAATTTATGCTACTGCTGCCTGGGAGATACCTCCAGATTGCCTGGCTCTGATGGCCAGTGAGGCTTACGCTTGTAGTCCTGCAGGACTGTATATATTTGTATTCTATAAAAGCTGTTGCTTAAGTGTATGACTTGCAATCAGCCTGAATCTACATGTTCATTGAGACCCTCCCCTTTGGGACATTGACTGGTCTTGGGATACCCTTAACTACTGGGAGCTATTAAAAATAAAATAGGCTACTTGGACAATCACAAAGGTTTGAGAGATAACCAAGAGGTAGGGCAGGTTTGAACAATAAGTTTTACCCCTTATACAAGGCCAGCCCTGCAAGACTGGAAGAGGTCACTGTTTTAGCTAATGCATAGAAACCAACACAGAGAGTCAAAAAATATGAAGAAACAAAAGAATGTGTTCCAAATTAAAAACAAAATAACAAAAAACAAGATGAAACATCAGAAAAAAATCTTAATGAAACAGAGATAAGTAATTTACCTGATAAATAGTTCAAAGCACTGGTCATAAACATGCTCACCACACTCAGGAGAAGAATGGATAAACATGATGAGAACTTCAACAAAGAGGCAAAGAATATAAGGAAATATCAAACAAAAGTCACAAATATGAAAAATATAATACCTGAACTGAAACTAGAGAAATTCAACAGCAGGCTTGATGAAGCAGAAGAAAGGACCAGTGAACCCAGAGAAAGAGCACAGGAACTTACCCACACAGACCAGAAAAAAAGAGAAGAGAATGAGAAAAACAAAAAAGTTAAATAACTTAAGGGACTATGGGATAACATCAAGTGAACTAACATTTGAAATATAGTAGTCCCAGAAGGAGAAGAGAGAGAGAAAGGGGCAGAAAATGAATATGAAAGAATAATGGCTGAAAATTTCCCTAATCTGGGAAAGAAAACAAATATAGTAAGATCTAGTAAGCCCAGAAAATTCCAAATAAGATAAACCCAAAGAGATCCACCCCAAGACACAACATAATTAAAATGTCAAAAGTTAAAGACAAAGAGAGAGTCTTAAAAGCAGCAAGAGAAAAACTTCTTACATACAAGCAAATTCCTGTAAGACAACAAGTAGATTTTTTCAGCAGAGATGTTGCAGGTCCAAGGAGTGGCATGCTATATTTGAAGTTCTGAAAGAAAAAAGAAACTTCTGACCAAGAATAATCTGTGGCAATGTTATTATTCAGAAATGAATCTGAGAGAAAAGTTTTCCAGATAAGCAAAGCTAAAGGAGTTCATCAACACTAAACCAGCCTGACAAGAAATGTTCAAGAGACTTCTTTAAGCTGAAAAGAAAGGGAACTAATAGGTTGCAAGAGAACATATGAAGGTCTATATCTCACTGGTAAAAGTAAATATACAGTATGGTTAGTGGATTGATCACTAATAAAGCTACTATGAAAGTTAAAAGACAAAAATAGTAAAAGTAACTGTAACTACAATAATGAGTTAAGGATACACAAGATAAAAAGATGTAAAATGTGATATCAAAAATATAAAACTTGAGGGGAAGATTAAAAATGTAGAGCTTTAGAATGTGTTCAAACATAAGTTGTTATCACCTTAAATTAGACTCTTACAAATATAAGTTATTATACAAGTATGTGAGCCACATGGTACCACAAAACAAAAACCTCTAGTAGATCCATAAATAAATAAATAAATAAATAGATAGATAGATAGATAGATAGATAAGACTCTAAGCCTACCACTAAAGAAAATCATGAAACCACAAAGAAAAAGAGCAAGAAGAAGAAAAAAAAAAAGACAAGGAACAGAGGAACTACAAAACAGTCAGAAAAACAGTTAGCAAAATGGCAATAAGCACACACCTATTAATAATTACTTTAAATGTAAATGAACTAAATTTTCCAGTCAAAAGACAGGGTAGCTGAATGGATGGAAAAACAAGACCCATCTATGTGCTGCCTACAAGAGAGACACTTCAGATGTAAGGACATACAGACTGAAAGCTAAGAGATGAAAAAAGGTATTCTATACAAATAGAAACCAAAAGAAAGATGAAGTATCTATACTTACGAGTATATCAGACAAAATAGACTTTAAAACAAAGACTGTCATAAAAGACAAAGAAAGGTATTACATAATAATAAAGGGGTCAGTTCAACAAGAGGATATATTTGTAAATATTTATGCACCCAGCACAGTAGCACCTAAATATATAAAACAAATATTAACAGACCCAAAGGGAGAAATAGACAGTAATACAATAATAGTAGGGGACTTTTATACACCATTTACATCAAGGCATAGATCATCCAGGCAGAAAATCAATAAGGGAACATCAGCCCTAAGTGACACATTAGATAAGATGAAAAAAATTGTTTCAATTATAATATTAAAGGGGCAGGAGCCAAATTAAGTGTGAGGGCTCCTGAAGACCAACATGAACACATCTTAAGCCATTGAACTCCAATGATGCAGCAATTGTAGTAATGTCTGGAAATGCAGTTTTTACATGATTCCAATAGGAGTCACTTGATAAGCCAATTATGTTAAAGACAACCATAAGTGACTTTAATAAATGGTGTATCCTTTAAAGCTTTTAATTGTTTGTAAAACATAAGTTTTAAAGCAGTAAAATTATAACCAAAAATACATGGCAGTTTTGCTCACCCTTCTGTTTTCAAAGAAATAAAACAGTTAAATCACACAACAATATTTTCTGCTTATCATCTTTCAACCTAAAATCTTTCAGATTTAAAATTAAGAGTAATTATTCCAAGAGAACTAAAGATATTTCTCCAATAACTATCATTTTACTTAAAACAGTGCCAGTAGTACTGAGAATCATTCCTTACAGGCGTGATTCCGGTCCTACATAAAGGGTCACTAAATTGAAGGATATGGCTCAGTCTTGACAATCCCATCCCTTTTTTTGATCCTCAACATTTTGCATGAATTAAGATTCCCAGGAGTAGTCATTAGTCATTCTGTGCTCTCACATGCACCTTGCTGGATACTGGCACACATTCCACTCTGGAAGATACTCCAGTTTTTATAAAACCCCATGTCATCTAACTTAGGACACACTATCTAATATATCTAACTATGCATTTAAATCCATGAGCTTTATAATTCCACTTAAAAGCAACAGATTTGAGAACGTTTAACTAAAATGTGCTCACAGTAAATGCTGTAGAAGTAAAATAAATGGGTCACATCCTGCATACGACCATGTATTAGAATGAAGGAGAACATTCCTGTAAGTGCCGAGGTATGGCAAAGCTCACAATAGGGTTTCTTTGGAACACGTGTGGACTGCTTCTTACTCTGTTCTCTAAATATCCTGCAGAAGGTCAGGATTTAATTTTCCAGCCTTCCATTTCAGGGTAATTTGAAGCATGCTTCTTATAGCTCTCCCTTCCCCAGTATGATGAAATTGAGCCCATAGTGCATATTTCCACCAGAAAGAGGCATCTGTATGTCTGCCATTACACAGGCGTCACCTCAGCATTCCTTTCTACCTACTGAGAACTTTTTGAGAAAGAGATTCATTTAATCTCCTTTTTAATGTGACCCAATATGTTTTCTCATATGGGAGATTTTTCTCAAATGTGGCATTCATAACCGTCTGTGTGGGTTTATGTGGCATGAGTAAATCAAACAGGGAACCTCGCCATTTTGACAGTCTGATTTAACTGGACCATTTTAAAGCACTATGAGCCGCAAGAGCAAATACAGACAAGCCAACCGAGGAATTTTTAAGCTGGTCCAACTGAATCACATGTTTATTCACACAGACAGCCTCAATCACCTGAAAAACTCTGAACTTAATGATATTCCATGCTTTTAGAGATTTCATTAGAGATTTTTTTAAGACCAGAATTACTCAATGCCTGACAAAAAGAAGTATTTGTGGTTAAGAGATGTGTCTGCATGGCATAGCTCCATTGCTCCCACCCTTCATCATTACATCATCCATCCCAAAATCCCTGAGATCATGTTTGGACCAGTACTAGCTATAATTGTTTGATGAATTCCATAGGAAGCCTGATTCACTGAAGCTGATTTGAGCCAGTCTACACTTGGTTTTCTATTTAAACATCAAAAGACAAGTCAGTTGTGTTTCATGTAGAATAATTAGCCTGTAATCTGTGCATTTAAACAGAGGCTGACTTAGAGGGGCTAACTTTGACCAGACTGCTTCAACCAAAATGGATTCAATTTCTTCCCCTGTCCTATAATTTGGTGACCTTGGTAGTTGATGCTGCAGTCTTTGTGTTTCCAGGACTTAGTATTCCAAAGATGTACTCCAGGATACCTGAGGATCCCAAAGGGATAATAACCAAGACAACATACTCCAGGCAACAGCTAGCACTTTCCCACCTGCTTCGGAGAAATTCTCTTACCCCTTGCAGCCAGCTATAAAGCTTCATGGTTTACGTAAAAAGAGGGATTGGTTCCTGAGCAATCAAGGAGTCTCTTTACTGCCAGCTGAACTGGACAGGAATTCTACTAGACAGCAGGACACCTATAACCAAGAGGAGTTATGATGAGGAAACACAAATCTATTGTTCTCCCCACTCTACAGAAATACTCACCAAAAGAAAGAAAATGTTCAAAAAAATTAAGTACAGGTTAAAAGTGGGAAGAATTTATTTGATGAAAAGGGAAAAAGAAAAGAATAATCCACTCCAGGAATATTTCATGTATGAAGAGAGTCTCTCTCTGGTATTTTAAATACTAGTCTCAATGACACAGAAAGCCCAGGCATGAGATCTTAAAATATTGTTCATTTCTAAGAATCCTTAAATCTATATTCAAACATAGTGGTATAATTTACTTGACAATAGCATGAATATTTTGTATAAGAAAGCAAATCTTTTTTAAGAGTTTACTATGTGTTTAGTTCTGCTTAGATGATGTAATAAATTTTTTGTGGTCTGTATAAAATTTCTCTTTGTGATTCTATTCCCTGAGATTCACTATACCTATATTCTGCTTTAGCTTTATCCCTTTGCATATACAAGAGTGATCATGTTACTTTCCTGCCTTGAAAGCCCATTTTTCTTATTGCTTTTTAGCTAAGGGCCTAAAGCCAAAAAGATCTAAGTTCGAATCCTCTCCCAAATATTTACAACCTATGTGACTTAAGGCAACATTTTTAATGTCTACAAGCTTCAGTTTCCCCACCTGTAAATTATGATGACAATAGTATTTTTCTAATAAGGTTATTATGAGGATAAAATGAATGTAAAGTACTTATAAGGCAGGGATTACACTAAATGCAAAAGAAAGTTTACCATTCTTACATTAGCACAAGTATGTATGTTCTCATAAGGTATTAGTTTCTGCCCTTAGGGAGGTTACATCCTCATGGGGGAGAGAGGCAATAGATAACTTAATTTCAGGTAGTGATAAGTGCTGGGCAGTAACATAAAACAGGATAAAGATGTCAGAGTGATAGAACTGTGTGAGAAGGATGTTCTAGATAAGGAAGTCAACTCTGCAAAGTTGACATCTATAGAGAGCGCTAACTGACTGCAGGAGTCAGCCATGCCGATATCTGGGGTCAAAACACAAAAGACAGCAGGAAAAGCATTTAGGCCCCGAGGAGGAAATGACTTTGGGGAGAAAGAGGTAAGGTGTCTGCAGTGGAGCAGGAGAATACAAAGGTCACCTTAGAGGAAGCAGGCTGAACTTACAGGCCATGGTAAGGACTTTTTGTTTTACTTGGCTTCAGAAAGCCAATGACTAATTCTGAGCAAAAGCAAAATTTAATCTGATTTGTATTTAAAAATCACTCCAGTGGTTTCCTTCAGCTACTTGATTACAAAGGGTAACCGTATGATTTTTTTCTTTCTATCTCTCCTATGTTTTTAAATGTCTGCTCCAAACACCTATTTTCTTTCCAAAGAAAGACTCCTGTTTCTGTCTTGAAACATCTTCAAGAAAAAATAAACTCATATTTCTGATGAGGAAATAGTCTGAACTTCAGTATGTATTGGGATAAAATGGCATTTTTTGCAATGGAATAAGTTATGTTAACATTTTAAAATAAAAACAATCATTTTAGTTATGCCAATAAAGTTTTCATATGTTTTATCCATATTATTATCAATATGTACAAGTTTGCTCAAATATTCATATGAATGTATTGATTAGGATATCATTGGGAGCTAATTACTTTAATTATACATATAAAAATGTTCTTTAATAAAAATGCTGCAAAGTTATAACTTTTTAACGTGGTTGGTCAAAAAATTTGTTGTTTTTTTTTTAAATTATGTATATATATTTTATAATTATTTGGTATTTAGTCTTTTCATTTAACCTGACTTTCCAATGTGTCCCTTAACTTATTGGTTTGTTAACTTTTTATGTAGAATCTTCTTTTGTAGTAGAACCTGACTAGCTCCATGTAGAGTGAAAATAAAATTTTTAAAATTAATATTTGTTTATTGATCTTTATTACATTTCCCCTAAAATAACCTTTTTTTGACTTTTCTATATGACAATATATTGCTTTTAAATTCTCAATAGAAAATTACATATTGAACAAGTCCCTGGGATATGATATAATCATTTATATGACAATTGAATAAACAAATTTTTCCTGAACTTAAAAATTTCCTTATGTGCTGTATTATATACACCAACCAAAGTGTTCCTTATTTCAAACTGCAAAAGAGCTTGTAACTTAAAAAGTTTTAAAACTTATTTTAACTACTCGTATTATAAGCAAATGTTGAACATCTAAATAACGTGTCTTGAAATCCTGTGCCTGGAAACTTCTTACTGTTGAATTTTTTCTCCTGGAAATCTGGCCTTAATTTGTGTTGAATTTCAATGACTTCCTTAAGCAAACATGTGGAGGTCCTCCAGTCTAATAGAAATGTGGGTCCACAGACACAATTCCGCAAAAACAGTGAGCTCTTTGGCAGTTTTAGAAAGATTGAAGGCTGGCCATTGTCCAGACCTCAAGCTGTTCACTCTGTGATTCCAGACAGGCAGTATAAGCAAGACACAATATCGCCCTTGCTTGAGTGAACAGACTGGAGCCCAGGCACTACTGAAAACTGGGATTTGTAGAGCAGTTTCACTGTCATGATGACTCAGGCTTATGACTCAAAAGGCTCCTAACACTGTGGTGTTGGATCTCTGCCAGGTGTCCCAGCCCCAAAATGGCACTCCCTCTGCAGCCACGTGGATGGTCTAGATTCCAGGTTATGTCAAGTGTGGAAGAGAGAAACATACCCCAAACAACGCTGTGTTTCCATACCCCTATCCTAGGAGCTTAGATTCAAGGACTTCTGAATTTCCCTTCTACCTCTGTTATAAACCAACTGCAAAATTTGAACTGAGTCCAAAGAAAAGCAATCATTGGTAGTGGATTGAGAAAAAGAAGAATTAAAAAGGCTAATAGCTCAACAGCAACAAAAAAGAGGAAATGAAGCAAAGGTCAGTACATGTCTGGAAAATATTAAATGATGTAGAACAATAGGAAATTTAGACAGAGCATAAAAGCATAAATCAGGAGAAAAGGAAATGGACATATAAGCAGATTAGATTCTAGAAGAGTGTTTCTCAACATGACACACTGTGTTTTATGATCTTACTGGGAAATTCAAAGTGCTTTGTGGAGTATACTGCAAGAATTTTTATGGTGTGAAAAAAATATTTCTGTTGGAAATAAAGCTACATAATATTACACTGTGAACATTTAGATGAGTAGGTTTGACAAAATGAGATAGAGCTGGCTCCAAAGAAAAGATAAGAAAGTATATTGTAATGTCCAACTGGTGATAAAGAACAATAATGTATCTATGAGGATAGCCAAGAAACTTGCTTTGTGAGTATATGACAAAATTTGGAGCAGTAGAGAGTTTTTCCCAAAGGCATAGTTCAGAAATCCATTAGATAAATAATGTATCTATGGATGCTTTTCTAAACTCAGTGAGATCTTATCATGAGCAGAATGTTTTTATTGTAAATTTTACTGATTTGTTTTGAGCCTTTTAATTGTTCCAAATTTTCAACAATGTTTTTGTATCCAAAAGGTATGTTAATACAAAAAAATTGTGAAGCAATGTCCTAGAAGGGTAATTTTAATTTGGGGTGTGAGTGATCAGCATCACCCCAGCTCCTGTTTCTGATAATTTCCACAATGGACCAGGTCACCAAGACCGTCCCCAGAATTGTTTCAATTTGCTGGAGTAAAAAATAAAAAGAAAGTTTGAAAGCAAATCTGATTTAAAAATTATTTCTAACATTGTGATTAATCGTTAAAGTATTTAAAATGAAATGCAAAAGATGTATAGGCTGTGTGTCCTGGGAGTTAAACTATTCAGAAGAAATAGGAGTGTGTCCATAAACTATATATTTTTTTCCTTATTATTCAAAAAGAATTTAATTTTTGGATTTAGTTATATCACATGAGGCATTAACTTTCAATTTATTGAAATTTAGCTGCTAACTCATTATTTGAAGATTCATACTATAATTTTAAAACAAAGCTATGAAGAATAAAGTGAATTTCTTTAGGAAATAGATTACATGAAGTAAGATGATGAAATTTTATTTCATCTATTCATGAAAATATAAGGTTTTTTTTGTTTGTTTGTTTTCATGTAATTCTGAAATTTTTGCCTGAAGAAGAGCAATGTAATTAAGTGGCAAATTTGAGCCATACCATGTATACATATAATTGAGCATATTTAATTGCTTAATTTGATTATTTTCTAGAACATTTTAAAATTATTAATATTGTGAAACTCTTATTCTGAATGATGAAATAGGGTTTTATAATATTACGACTCCAAATGATATTTTACAAATGTTCAGTGCTTACTAAGGCTTCAAAGTAAAAAAAATAAGGAAATGATAAACCATTCTGTTGAGAATTATACCGTGATCTAATTTGGATAATACAGTGACTTAGTCTTAATTTATTCCAACATTCACTTGTATATTAGAATGAACAGCTGGTTAATTTAATACTTTCTGTTGTAATTTATTTGCTTCTCAGTTATTGTTTTCATCTGCCTGTTGTTTGCAATGTAAAATTATGGAAATATTTAATTCTTAATTTTAATGTAACATAAAATAACTATAACCTAATAGTTCCCTCTTTTTGAAACTAAAGATGTTCTTAGTTTGGATTCTGCTCATATGATTGCAACTCTCAGTAAATTAGATTATCATTATAGATTTCTCCAAATGCTTTTTCAAAGAACATAAAACTGGGTAAAGTGTTAATTTTGATCCACAGTTCTAGTTCTAAAACTGTGCTTCCATTTTATTTAATTATTTTTGTGATAACAAGACACAAAAAGTCAAGACAACCCATTTATTTCTTTGTCTTTATTTAAAAAAAAAAAATGTTCCTCTGTTTACTTGCCTTTAGCTTTTTCAGGTTCCTGTTGAAACACAGGCACTTTTAATACTTCTAAATTCTTGAAGTATAAAATCCTGCATGCTAGAAAGCATACACAGAGTAAGTATAACACATGAAACATGAGTGTTTTAGAAAGGACCATGAAGTAGGTATATAGAAGCAGTCCAAGCCAATTTATTGGATTAGCAAGAAAGCACTGTGCTATAATCGTATTGATCCAAATTACTAGTGGGAGACTTTGAAAACTATAGTGTATTAGAAAGTGCATGTGAGACCTTCAGTGATATTTCCTATACTATTGACTTACAGGTCGGTATCTAATTTGTTCCACCAATAAAACCATGGTGACTATAAGAAACAATTGTTGAATAAAATAAAATGTGATTAGCTATCATAGCACTGCTAACCTACAAAGCCAGTTAATATATCTATAGTAGACAATTGATTAATAACAGACACACACACACACACACACACACACACACAATCTCAATACATAGAAAATGGCCAAAGATTATGATAGAAGAAATACATTCAATGTTATTAGTAATCAAAGAATTTAAAGCTACTTGGGAAAGAGGAGAGGTTCAGTAAATTAAAAAGGCAGAACATTCTGTCATGGATTGTGGGCCTAAACAGAAGGAACATGTATCTTTCTATACCATGTCAAATTATTCATGGAAATCTTTTTTCCCCTCATCCTTATAGGAACCAAAATCAGTGCCTCAGGTCTTTCTTTTGCTTGGATTGTGAAGCTTTTGTCTTTAAAATAAATGTAACTTAGAAATAAAGTGAGTGGCGAACTTCTAATTTGACATTTATCTTCTCTTTTAGTTTATGAGGATTCTCCTTAGTGTGATATGTGTTTTACTTATCTGTCAGTACAGAGAAGAAATATAAAATTTCTCATTGAACATAATTGAGAAATTTTTCAAAATGTTTAAGGGATCTAGAAATATGGAAACAAAAAAAAAAAAGAAAAAGATTGTTAAGTAGACTCCATGTCTACACATGAAAGCTAACAGGCTGATATTTTCGTTTATTTATTTTTACTCTTCATTTGCCATATTCAAACTTTCTTCCCTAAGAAATCACAGAATGTTAGCCCTCAGTGAGATCTTAGAAGTCATCTAGTCCAACCTACTTTCATTCAAACATGAAAACTATACAACTTTTCTAAATCATGACAGATTTGAGACTAGAACGCCTTGGTCTTTCAACTAAACCCTAACTTGATTGGATTGACAAGTTAATTGCTTTGAAAAGAAATACATGTCTATGTGATTTTTTTTTTCACACTTATTTCAAAGGTCTAATGTTTCCAGAAAGCTTTGCCCTCCTCCCAGTCACTTTCTCAAGGGCACCGCAACATACCTTGGTTAGCTCTTCCATAAGCACAACCTTCTTCTCCTCTTAAGGTGAGAATAGGGCTATGTCATTTACTATATCTCACCTCCTTCTCTTGGGACATTTAGTGTCTTCTCTGAGGTCTCCTCAGTATTTCCCAAGGAACTATCAATCCATCTGGGCATTTTAAAATGACATTGGGAGTGGTATAGAGGCAGGACTACAGCAAAAGGGAAGGCAGTAAAAAGTATGAGTTTATCAAGAAAGAAAATGAGTAAAGCACAGGTGAAATGAGAACATCCAGGTACTTTTATGTTTGGAACCAATATATCTAAGACAATAGAAATACATTGGTGTGGATGTTCCTTCTGAAAAATCAGGTCAGACAACTCAATCCATTAAATCATAATAATGTATTCCATGTTTTGCTTGCTAAGGAATAAAGAAGGGATTTTAATGCCAAATAGATGGCTAAGCACTCATCCTATTCCAGAACACTTTGTAATCATGCCTCTGACCCCACAGCTTTAGTGAAACTATTTCTTCTAGACAAATCTGCTGCTGTTAATCACACCTTAAAATGTTCACCCATTTATATCCTCCTTCCCCACTCCCATTCTCTCCCCTCCACTGAGTGGCCATGCTCCTGTTTTCCTTCTTACCCCTCTTATTTTATGGTTTTTAGCTGAGCTTTTCTGTTCTTTTCCCTCTGAACTCAACTGCCCATGAGGATTTTGCCCCAAAGCTTACGTTTATGAATCCCAGAATTACAAAAAAGAAGAACAAAAGAGCCCTAATCTCAAAGTACTTACAATGAGGCAGAGATCACACTGACTAGACTAACAGAGAAGCTGAGAATTAATTGAAGAAGTTGTGGGCGTTAAAATTAGAAAGGTAAGAAGATTGTAGGCTGCAGATGTTCCTGGGACTCCAAAGATCAGTCTTACTATCAACAAGCGATATGAAGAAGCAGGCTGTCTTTTATCTGTAGTTATTCATTAAACAATTCTTTTTGAGGTCTGCTATGCATCAGGTACTGTTCTAAGCACTGGGGCTAGTTTTATGGCATTGAAGAAAATATATAATGTCCTAGTTCTTATGGAGCTTGCATTCAAATGAAAAAGCCAATGAATAAATAAGTAAAATAAATAAAAATGATAAGTTCTTTGGCACTAAGGGCCATGAAGGAAATGATTCTGGGTAATGCGATGGAAAATGACAGAAGAGGTTACACCTGGGCTGAGACTTGACTATGAAGAAGATATAGCCATACATAGAAGGAGGCTGAGACAGTGCATTCTAAACAGAAGAACAGCAAGTACAAAAGCCCTGAGGTAGGAATAAACTCAGCATACTGAGAGAGTAGAAGGCCCATAGGTGTGGAACACAGTATGGAAAGAAGAGGGTGTTATGAGATGAACTTGAAAAAGTGGACAAGAGCCAGGTCATGTGAATCTTTGTCTGCCAAAATAAGAGATTTGAATATTTATCCTGTTAACGACAACCCTACATTGATGGCACTTTATTCCTCAACATAAACACATTTACTGAATATATCATTAGAAATGGGGTAACTAGCAAAAAGCACACATTCAGAAACACAATATCTGTCCATGTTTAACCAGTATTGTTTAAGACTCAGAGACAGTAAATCTAGGGGACATAAAGATGGTCATTAGAAAAATGTGTTCTTTGCAGATTAGGGATGCTTCATCAGAGGTTAGATTAAATGTATACCCAAGCCATCTTCCATTGAAGCTTCAATTTTCCAGGTATTTTGATTCCAGGAAGGGAGGGTCTTCAACAGATTGGTCCATGAGACATGGACTCCTAGAATTTGATCTTTGGATCAAATGCCAAATTAATATTTACTTTGTTTTCCTTTATTGTAACTCCACTCTGAATGTTCATAGCTTTATTTCATCGTGTAAGAGTCTAGTTAAAACTGAGTAAATCTACAAATGGTATTCATTTATTCAACAAACATTTACTGAGTTTCTGACTATCTGACTGATCCTGTGCTATAAACTGGGAATATTGCGTGTATAAATGATAGCCCTACCTTCAAAGAATTTATGGTCTGATGGAGAAGAGGGATAAGCAAACAGTAACTACAAGGCAGTGAAATAATTACTGTGTTATAGGTTAGCAGTGGGCAGTGAATCTGAATTTTGATACAATACAGGATAACTTCAAATCAAGCCAGAGAGGACTGGAAAAATGAGGGGACTCTGCATTGTTAAAGACACAATTATTCCAATTTATTAGGCTTTTCTTTCCTTCAAACTAAAAACATGATGCTATTGATACAATAACAATAAAATGCAATACAATACTATTAAAATTTTATTTGGAAATATATAGTTGGGGTAAGGAATGTATCTAAAATTAGCAGCATTGTAATGAGTAGTACAGTTACTTAAAATATTTCACTGAAAATGTTTCATGAGAGAAGCCATGCATCCTGTGACTGCTCAGGCACAGGAGACATGTTGCAGGGCTATAACATCTATTTAGTAAATTGTTTATTGTCTTCCAGTTAAAGGCTAATTGTAGGATATTTAGTGATAGCTGGAAAATTCCTTTTCAGATGAGCTGCACAGATGCAATCATTACAACATTTATATTATAAAATAGACTGTATTACATGCTTTCATGTCTAAATTCCTGTAGACAGCCAGATAGAGCAAGAAGACATTTGTTACTGAACAATGCTATTCAGGGACTCTGAGCTTTCTCTTCACATGAGAATCTGGCCACATTTTTGCCAGAGTCCGTCTTCTCAAGTTTTCACTCTGGATTAAATCTGAACTTCTACGTAAAACAATTAGGCATAGTGTCGCATTGTTTAGTGTGTTTAGGCTGCTATAATAGAAGACCATGGATAGGGTGGCTGTGGTTTATAGACAACAGAAATGTTTCTCTCACATTTCTGGAGGCTGAGACGTCCAGGATCCGGCACCAGTAGATTCCATGTCTGGGGAGGGCCTGCTTCCTGGTTTGTAGACAGCTCACTATAACCTCACATGGAGGAAGGCACAAGGCACCTTTCTAGGGTCTCTTTTATTATAAGGGCATTCATCCCATTCATGAGAACCCCCAAAGGCCTCACCTCCAAATACTAGCACATTGAGGGAATAGATTTCTTTCTTCTTCTTTTTTTTTTTTATGTTTTAATTTTTTTTCCACCTAATGATTTTACTTTTAAAATTTATTTTATTTATATATTTGCATTTACATATAGTTAGTATACAATATTAGTTATATTAGTTGCAGGTATACAAGATAGTGATTTGATTATACATTTTGGGGAGAAACAAATATTCAGTCTATAGCACCTTGTTTGTACTTTCTTCTTTCTTTCGTAAAGAATCATTTTGTCTTTATCTTGAAATTACTACAAGATTTGTTGATGTTTAGTTTTACAATAAATTTTTAGAACTTTCTATGAAGTAGTTATACATTTGTACATTTAGCAGCAAGTATGTATAAGAATTCCACTTGCTTGACTTCCTCACCAACATTTGGTACTATTAGTCTGTTTAATTATAGCCATTCTGATGTTTGTGTACATGTATCCCCTTGAGGTTTTAATCTAAGCTTTCCTGACAACTAATTATGTATACGCTTTTTCTTGTGCTTATTGGTCTTTCATATATCTTCTTTTGTGAAGTTTTCTCTTCAAATTCTTTGTCCATTTTTATTGGATTGTTTGACTTTTAATTATCAAGTCATAGGAGTTATTTATACAACTTGGATGCCAATCTTTTATTATCAGCTACACGTTTTAAAAATATTTTCCCCTAGACTTCAATTTGATGGTTCATGCAAGTCCTTTGAATGAGCAGTTTTAAAGTTTGATAAATTGATAATTTATAATTTGTTTGTATAGTTACTATGTTTCATAATTTTTTTTAAAGATTTTTTTTTTTTAAATTGGGGAATTGGGGGAGGGGAACAGCGTTGGGGTATCGGGGAAGGGGAACAGACAAGTTGCTGTCTTTTTGTTCTTTAGTCTAGTTGCGGAGGACGTTGCTTCACTGGCCCATGTTGGTATTGTCATTGCGTTCTTCCCAGATGAGGCAGATCGGTCGCCGGCCTCTGGATAGTCGCTCACTGCGGCTATTGGCTGCTCACGCTGGCTGCTGGCCACTCACTGCAGCCCATGGCAGCCCACACCATCGCCAGGGCTCGCGCAGCCCAGCTCCAGATGGAGCTGTTGCTAGCTGTAGAGGGCAGCGTCACTGGCCCCCATATGTGGGATCCGAACCGGGGTCGCTGGCATCCCAAAACCAGCTCTTAATCAGTGCGCCACTCAGCCAGCCCGACTATGTTTCATAATTTAAGAAAACTTTTCCTACGTTCAAGTCACAAAAATATTGTCCTATGAAATATTTGTCCTTAAAAGCCCAATAATTAAGGCTTTTACAGTTAGGCCTAAGAGCCATCTCCAATTAGTTATTATGTATGATACAAATAGGGGTCAGAGCTAATACATAAGGGCGGGTCAGTCCACTGGAAACTTACATAGCTATTGAAACAGAACGTGTCAATTTTTGAAGTTTATAAAACATATAGATTGTTAAGTATCTAGGAGAAATATTCCACCATAGTATCCAGCGTGTCAAGAAAAGGAGATAGGTAATTTGAAAAGTTGTATTTTCTATCCAACTTGATCCCAGATCCCAGTTTACTTTCATAGCCTTCAGGAGAGTCAGTCATGACACAATGCCCTTGCAACATTTTATTGTTTTAACTGTTGGTATATTTTGCACCTGGAAGAATGTAATTATCTACAGTTTAGCTTGTAATGGCATTTCAGACTTTCAACCCTTAGAGATGAAATACATTCAAGCAATCCACATAAATCCTCTAATTTTGCAGATGAGAAAATTGAAGACCAAATAATTATGTGATGTAAGTTAACTTTGGGAATTAACCAAAGTTTCTTGATGTTGCATGTCCAGTCGCAGCCATTTGGACCATATCCTAGAGATTTTACTTCGGTAGTATATCACTACATATTACTAATGCTATCTCCTTTATCTTTCTGTTGGTTGTCTTTAGGGCCATATTATTTTGTGAGCTGCTAAGAATAACAGAGGGTTCTTGAGTAGTTGATATACATAGGACAATATTTGTATATATTGAGAAGTAAGTTAGATCATGTATATGAAAACACATCCCAGACATCTTGGTACAAAATAAACATCCAATAAGTACTTGCTCTTCATCTTCTTCCTGCTTCTCATCCTTATTATTAATTGTTCATACTCCGAGGACACATTTTAATTCAGGGAGAGCAAGGGAAAGTAGCACTCCTATTCTTTTTGGAAATCTTTTATTTATCCATTCTTCTAAAATAATTCAAGTCTCTGTACTGCCATCCTTTTTTCTACCCTTGACTATTACAGCCTTCTCCCTATTACAGCTGGAAAGAGAAAGATAAGTAAGCAGAGTGATGTCAGCAGGGTCTCAGGCTATGGTTATTGAGAAGGGAGTAATTATTGTCATTCCTTTTTAAGGAAAAGAATTTGAGTGAGAGACAGAGAGAATCCAGGAATAGGGAAACTATCTGTGAAGTGGCAGACAGTACATATTTTAGATTTTGTAGGAGACATTCTGTTCCATATTCTTTTTTTTAATAGCTTCTTAATAACATAAAAAACATTCTTAGCTTGAGGGCTGTACAAAAAGAGGCGATGAGCTATAGTTTGCTGACTTCTGGATATCAGACAGACATTCCTATTGTATAGCGTTGAATAATGACATGAGATAATGCATGTGAAAACATGTTGTCAATCATGCTATAGATATGTGTGGTATTATCAATGTTAATATTTAGCCCCTCATCATTTGGAGGGCAGCACAAAGGCCTGAAAGAATTGAACTTAGGTAAGGTAAGTTTTGATGAAGGGAATGATGAAGGAAAATCTGGGTCTTCCCAAATTAATATGGTGGGCAACACTATTTTCCAAGTAGCAGTATAAGATCCCGGCACTTATACCATGAACAAAGCAAGGTGGAGGAAACCCCAACACACACATTATTTACCTCACAATATTTTTGCAAAGCTAGCATCAGTAAAAATAATGCTGCTTTGGAATTAGAGAAAAATGGCATAAAACCAACAGTTATAATTCTCTCTAGCCATAAAAAGGCCATAATTTGACTTTTTAAATAATTTGATTATAACATAATTTTCCTTATCTTTGCATGTTTTGTTTTCTTAAAATATATATTTTTAATTTTTCAATTGCAGTTGATACAATATTATATTAGTTTCAAGTGTATAACATAGTAATTGGACATTTATATAACTCATGAGGTGATTACCGCAATAAACCTAGTACCCATCTGACAACATACGTAGGATTATAACATAATTTTTCAAAACCAATTGGATTTCTCTCCAAGTTCCTATTTTTAACTTTTACTTAATAGTCTTTCAAGTGAGTATTATAAATAAAATAAATAAATAAATGATCATACACTCTGAGCTCTTGCTGCTACATTTTAATGAACATAGAAAGTGAGCATTGTATCTAGACTTAAAAATACTGTATTCATCATATGTTCTGAGGGAAACAAAGATGGTAGTTTTCCCAAAAGTCAAGTCTCGTTTGATTCAAGTTCATTGACAGTTATTTATCACTGGTAACATTAAAAATCATCCTAATTTTATTACTTCATTTCCCTTATGAATTTAAAGGGATTATTCTTAAAATAACAACCTAAATACTCTCTAGAGCACAGGGTCTGAGAGGTTTTGCAGATCCATGCATGACTCACTACGATAATTAGAGGTCAGCAGATTGCATGTATTCCCAGATGCCTGCAGAATTTCATCTATAGATGCCATTTTGAGATAATGGCAGGACAGTTTTTTAGGTGTGGGAAAACCTGTGCCTAGAGCATTGTTGAGTTATAATTTCCCAATATCTCTTAGTCATGCATAAAATTGGAAACAAGTAATTAAATAACAAATATTATGCATCACAGAACAAGCTGGGAAATCATATTAAACACGTTGACTAATTCTCTCACTTAACTATTTGGTGTAAAGAGGGAAGCATTGCATCAACTTATGAGGCATAGGCATAATAAGATTGTTACATGAAGTTCAATGAAAGGGGGGAAAAAGCAATAGAACTCCCAGCCACAACCCACAGACAGAACAGTATCAATAGAATCTGCTAACAGAATAACATTACAAATCAGGAGCACAATCTTTAAAATGTATTTGAGTCACAACCTACTCACATTTCTTATAGGAATTAATGATTTCTATGACTAACTCGTGTTTTTAAATAACATCAGAAATTTTTAAACAATCTTTTTTTTTGAAATGTAAAATGCAAAAATAACTAAACCGAGTTAGCAAATATTGTTTAGAAAGGTATAAAAATTACTTGCATGAAATTAGGTTTGCCTGAGAGGGGAAAAAACAACAACATTTGGAGCCATTTTTTTTTTTTGAGGGCAGTGTCACTGGCCCTCATATGTGGGACCCGAACCGGGGCGCTGGCTTCCCAAACCAGCGCTTAACCACCGCGCCACTCGGCCAGCCCTGGAGCCATTTTTAATTCCCTTAATGTCACCCTTTTCACTACATTACACCTATTAGCATAACCCACAGATTCAATCTGTAATGGTGACTACCATGTAATAAATGTTATTGAGCACCTATTATGTGCTGGGCACAGTTATATCCCCCAGGGACAAAAAAAAAAAAAATACAGGAAGAAAAAAAAAGATTGTGTTCTCAAAGAGCTTAAACTCTAAGATGGGGAGTGGGGGAGGGGGAACAGAATTAACAAAGAAATAAATCTATACTGTGTCACTTGGTGAGCACTATGAGGAAAAAGAAAATAGAGTAAAGAGCTAGAGATGATTGGGGAAGACATATATGAGGGTGGTGATGTTTTATTGAGGTTGATTAAGAAAGGCCTCTAAGACAAAGGAACATTCTGAGCAGAGACGAGAAGAAAGTGAGAGAGGGTCATGCATGTTACAAGAACACACTAGGCAGAGGGAACATGGATCAAGGCCCTGGAGTAAGGGTATGATTGGGACACTTGAGCAAAGGGCCAATGAGCATTTGCACGGTGAGTGCAGGGGAGGTGGTGAGGTGGGAGAAAAGGGGGAACCTTATGAAAGGCTTTAACGAAGACTTTGGATCTTACTCTGGGATACAGGAAGCTACTGGTGTCCCTTCCAACTTTAGACCCCATCGCATCTCAACATGACACCCCATATCTTGCCTTCTATGTCTCCTTCCTCTAATGCATATTTAATTTTCTGCAATATCTATTGTTCCTAAACCCCAGAACTCATCATGACTCTCCTATTCAATATATCCCACTAAGACAAAACAAAATAAATCAAAACACCTGGTGAAGCCATTGTCAAAACAGTCAACTCTATATAATCAGACTCTCTGAACAAAACAGATGGTACAAACAAACTGGGTAGCTCAGGAGAGCTTAGTAATGGGGCCAATTACAAAGGTGTGGACAAGGCTTAGGGCTTGTGTAAGAGATAGTACAGTACCCTGGGATTAGCAATTGTGAGGAACCTTACCTCCTGTTTCAAGCTGAATTGTGTCCCCCCAAAATATATGTGAAGTCCTAAACCCCCACTACTTCAGAATGTTATCTTGTTTGGAAATAAGAATATTGCAGATGTAATTAGGTAAAATAAGGTCATACTGGAGTAGGGCCTGTAACCCACTATGACTGATGCCTGTATAAGAAGAGAGATATTGAGACAGACACACAGAGAGGAGATGGCCATGTGGTAACAGAGGCAAAGATTAGAGTGATATTTCTACAAGCCAAGGAATGCCAAGGATTGTTAGCAAACACAAAAAGCTAAAAGAGATAAGGAAAATTTCTCCCCTACAGATTTCAGAAGGAGCATGACCCTGCTGACACTTTGATTTCATATGTCTAGCCTCTAGAATAGAACAATACATTTTAAACGATCCAGTTGGCAGTATCTTGTTACATCAGCCCTAAGAAACTCATATACCTCCCTTTGGCCTGAAGAGAAAAACTCTCAGAACCCAGGGTTGATAGTACTCATTGCCTTGATAGAGGGGCACAGAGACCAAACAGGGACCTGGCAATTGAAAGGCAGAAAAATAATGCCCCCAACCCTCTGACCACCTGCCAGTGCCTCCCCTGTGTTGAACAATTGTACATTGGGAGGCACAGGGCAATTGAGGTCATTGGTGCCAGCCTCCAGGAGCAGAGAGGTTAGACAAAAGCAGAAAGGGGGTCTAGAAGGGCAAATAGAACTACCCAGCACAAAGTCCCTAAACAATTTTGAGTCAACTTATCCTTCCTGCATCATCTCCTGTCCTTTCTCCACATGGTGCATATGACCAGACACCCAGGACCACTAGCCGCCACTTAAGGCACCATATATGTTCTGTGTTTGTTCATATAATCCCCCTACTGAAATATTTACTATCCTTGCCACCTTCTCCATCTGTAAAAATTGAACTCACCTTCATGTCCTCCATGAAACTTCCTATGATTCACTTAGGCAAAAATGCCCCTGCATTGCAACTCCCAGAGTCCTGAGCTTACAGTCCTACAATAACGTCCATCAAAACCTGTCTGATTTCAGGGCCGGCCAAGTGGCGCGGTGCTAAAGTGCTGGCCTGGGAAGCCAGCGGCCCCGGTTCGGTCCCACATATGAGGGCCAGTGACACTGCTCTCAAAAAAAAACAAAAACCTGTCTGATTTCATAGTTCAGCATCTGTCTCCTCTATTTAATTGCAAGATTCCTTAGGGCATGGATTGAGTTATAATCATCATTTATAAATCCTATGCATTTCACAACAAAGTATAGATCAATATCTGTTGATTAAATTGAAAATGATCGTTTTAGTATTGAAACGAACTTTAGAGTCATCGAGTTCAATCTTCCCATTTCACAGAAGTAAAAATTGAGACTGAAAAGTTCAGGCAAATAGACAACTAATGGCAAAATAAGACAAAGATACAGATATTCATTTGCCCAGTCTGGTCCTTTTGCCATTGTACAGTCATGGAATAAAGCACCATTCTCATAAAACTCAGAATAACAGTCCCAATGTCTTCTACAGATAAGGAAAATAAAATGTAAATGAGTTAGGAATATGTGAATAAAAATCCTTTGAAAATACTTGCATGATGAGAATTTTTTTTTTTAAGTATTTGAGAAAATATTTTGAGCTTTATTGATTCCACAAGGTTTGAGAAGCAGCTTGTGGTATTTAACATCCCCCAAAGGCAGCTGGTTCTCCCATCCCAACTTGGTAACAATGTGTTGAGATAAACAGATAAAATCATTTGCCATCATTTTTAAAATAAATACAACTGAATGGCTTAAACTATCAGCCTGGAAATTTCCAAATCATTTAATCCTCTTGCTAAATTTTGTCAAGCAAAATGTTAAAAACCAATGTCAAGCAACCTTATGTTACAAAGGCCAGTTATTTATCTCTATCATCTGAGGAAATCAACTTTCTTGTATGACAAGAAAAGGGTAATACATTTTCTCTTATTCTCCTTTTATATTAAACTTGTCTTATTCTTGCATTCGTGAATACCATACCTTCCCTATGATGTCTTTTTGCTTGGGAAAACAAGGAAAATGAAAACCTAAAAGAGTTAACGAACATCCATTTTTGCAGTGTTGTCGTCCAGGAATTTCCCAAGACTATCCTCAGGTTCAATAACCTTCTAGAAAGACTTTCAAAACTGTTTACTCACAGTTATGGTTTCTTACAGTGCAAGGACAAAGATTAAAATCTGCAACAGGTAAAGATACACAGGGCAGGGAACAGGAGAGACCAGGCAGGAAGCCACCAGTTGTCCCCTCCCAGTTGAGCTGTATGGACAGCACGTGTTTCTCCCAGCAATGATGTGTGACAATTCACATCAATATTGCCACCCACGGAAGCTCACCAGTCATTAGTTTCCAGGGTTTTCATTTGATGTTAGTGAGGTGGACATGGCTGACTTACTTCCTAGCTCCTCCAGAGGTCAAGCTGACATCCCATGACCCAAGACCCCCAAATAAATCACATGGTGAGTGTAAACTAAGTGCATGCCCTAAGGATGCTAGGTAATCAAAGAGCCTCACTAGTTAGGGCATTCCTGCACTCAGGGCTTAGAGGTTACCTCCCAGGAGCTGGGGCAAGGGCCAAAGCTTTCCTTAGGCAGGGTTAATCCTTTATTACGTGAATGTCTCTTGTACATTTTAAATATAAATTTTTCAGAGATTAGGGTCTATATCCTGTTGTTTCTATACCTGAGCCCTATACCTGAGGTTTCCAGCCCAAGGTTCCAAATTTTCTTGGTTTCTGGAGACCTGTGGCTCAGTGATTTTTTTCATGGGGCCCATTTGGCCCAAAGAAATTCCGAACTTAACAGTAGTAATTTTCATGGTATCCAACAGGTGGTGCTGTGCTTTCCCAAAGACTTATCAATGTCCCATGGTGCCTTTGGGCTTTTCTGCTGTGCCTCAGGGTACCTTGGCACACAATTTGAGAACCATAGTTCTATATAATGCTTAATTCACTATACCAGACCAGTTTTTCTTTAAAAATGTTTTGTTGAGAACTAAAGATGTACAGAATGCAAGAACTGGGCTTCCTAATATAGGTAAAATATGCTCCTGACAGGTTAAATTGTTTCATAGATGTTAAAAAGTTAATAATAAAGAAAAAAATTGGGAAGAAAGAATTACTTTCTCCACTGAACAGATCAGCAAGCCGAGTTTTCCAGAGCATAACACAGGATCTAATAGGCAACCAGGAAATATTTGTTGAATTCAATTGTAATCCAAAAAAAATATAGAAGGACTTGCTTACCTTAATGGTCATGAGTGTATACCCAAATAACAGCAATTATTAACACCAAGCCAATTGCTCTGTTCATTAGATAAAACTGTGTCACTCTTTAAAAAAAAAAAATCTTCTTTTCCTTTCTTTTCATGCTGTTATAAAAGCAATAGAGTGTTTTAGGAATTTTAGAAAGTAGAGAAGACAATAATAACTACGTTGCCCTTATATAATAACTACGATTACTTCTGTCCTTATTTTACCAAATACACGGTCCCCAGTTGTTCTTATGCTATACATTACATCTTCCTTGCCCTTTTCTCTCAACAGAATTTCGTAAGCACTTCTCCATTGTGTGAAATAAACCTCATCTAAATTACCTTTTACTGCCTCCCTAACTTAGAAGATTATTTGTACTTTTGCTAAGAAAAACCTCAACTCTTTTCAGATCTAAAAGTGCTGTTTTGTAACAAGTGCATCTTCAGCTCTGTTATTCTGATGCCTGACTGGGCAAAACGCTTTCCTTCACTGTGAATTGCCCAGCTACGATGTTACTGGGGGCTGTACAAGAAGAGATTTATCTTTCTCTAGCTGACCCAGCCATCGAAGCATTCCAGGATCAGGGCCTGGGAGGAGTCAGGCTCTAAATTTTTCTGACTCTTGTTGTAAATAAAGCCCATGTAGAGGAGGCTATGACTTGACACCCCTTTTAAAAAGGGAAGTTGAGGAACAGAGAAAGCTGCCTCTCTCTTCGTGTGACTATGTGCCTTGGGAAGAGGAGACTGGGGATTTCTAGATGACAAGCCAGGGCTGACATCTTTCTGGTAAACAAAAACCACAGTAGTGGAAACTTTGAGTTGCTTTTAAACTGCGAGGTCTTGGTGACGCATTCAGTGAAGAGGGAACTGGTTCTCAGGTTAGTGAAGGTCGATTTTGCACCGTTAGTGAAACTCTTCTTGCCCTCATTCAAAGAGCTTCCACAGTGTGAGTTGAGAGATGGGATTCCCTTGGCACAGTACTCATTTGGAAATGAGTCTGGGCACTGAAAGAAATGCACTTGCATTTTGGAAACGAGGGAATGGCAGCACAGAGTTAGAAGTATTGACTATGACTGAGTTTAGTTCTGAACATTTTTAGAGCATGATTGTCACTAAAAGAGATAAAAAGGAAATTCAAAAAAAAAAATAGATCACAAAGGGAAGATGTCAGAACCATAACCTCAGAAATAGACAGCCATGACATAGAGTGCTAAATTATAAATATCCAAAGGGTCATCCACAGTCAATATTTGATTTTTCCCTTTTTATTTAAAATAATGTGCTCATTAATTAAAAAGCAAGATGTTATTTACAGCATTTTTCATTTTCAAACATCTCCTCAGATTGATTAGGGAAATAGTCTCTCTCATAACTTCACTATAAGCCTCAGTAGCGCATCTATCTTTTTCTGCAGCAATTTACCTTTTAGGACTTTATGCTGTAGTATATTAGGAATGTATGCAAATAATACATGTTAACATAATATTAAGTGATACGTATTTTCTTAAAATCATAAATTATCTAATTTTTTAATAAAATGGAATTGGTTAAATAAATCATGACACATCTATATAGTAAAATGCTTTATAGTCACAAATCATGGTGATGCACAGATGTTTTAACAGGGTGAAAAATGTTCAGGATCCATTACCAAGTGAAAAAAGGCCAAAAAAAGCATATATAATTTAATATATTTTAATACACACAGATGCAAACACGAGAATGAAATATACCAACATGCTAAATAACCAATTTCAGTGTTTATTTTGAGTAGCTGGTAAATTAAAGTTCTTTCTTTTCCTTCCTTCATCCCTCCCTCCTTCCTTCCCTCGGTTCCTTCCTTTCTTTCCTTTTTTCCTTCCTTCCTTCCTCTCTTCCTTTCTTCCTTTTTACCCTTTTCCTCTCCCTACTTCTTATTCTTGGCTTTCTCTGCTTTCCAAGCTTTGGGACTTTCATTTTATAATTTGAAAGAATACACTGTTTTATTTTAAATATTATCTCATAAAAATCTGCTAGTTGGATTTTCCTTAGGAAATTTAGTTGGAAAAAGAAAGTGAAATAATTGTGTTCTTCCCTTTTCTATTTGATGTCCCTCTCCTTTATGGGTGAAGAAGGGAGAAAATACGAAAGAGAGGCCCACATTCCACTGTGTCTTTGAGAAGAAGACCTAGAAAACCATTCTACCCTGTTCATTCCTCTTCAGGAAATAATTTTTAAAAAATGATTTATATTTCTTTTTACCAATTTGGATAGTTGAAGGACTAGTAGAAAACAAGTAAAATATTTGTTGTATAATTATTTCATGGCATTTTTAAATGCTATGTATTTCTCCTCCACAACAGTTAAAAAAGAATTTTTTTTTACCTTTAATTTGTAAAATTTAAATGATTCACAGTTTTTCTGATACATCATTTTTCTAACACGTTAATAAATCTAGGCTCTTTAATTTTCTAATGAATGTCTGAATAAAAATTTTCAAGGGAACCAAAACAAGTCATGAATAAAGGCCAGGATAACTAAAGTGGTAAAAGAAACAAATAATGTTTTATAATGACCAAAAGCAGATGACTATGTCAATTGTCAAATTCGACGTTGTCTCCTGATATTGAAGTCTTGGGTTCAGGGAAGGTACACAGCTTATTAAGAAATACTGAGAGTTGAAACTGGTAGTGGCAGCTAGTGCTTATATTGTACTAACAACTATGTGCGGCCTGGTATGGAGCAGATGGTCTGAGTTTCAAGAATATTAAGCTTGTGATAGATAAGTGAAGTTTATGCTATGGTAACTATATTTTCAAATAATCCTTTTAAAAAAAGTGAATCCTATCAACACAGTTATTATAGATGCTGTATTCATTTCTTTTCAGGGGAAATTTATGGTAGAACTGGCATTTTTGACTTCGCATTTCAACTAATTTCAATACTGCTGGTGTCTCCCTTATCCAAGGTGAAACACCAGGTAATGCTGGACCCATGATTCAGGCAAGTCTGGGTCTGTCTGGAGGGTGGAGATATGGCATGCCATGTTTCTATTTTCACAAAGGCCAAATGAATCCTGTGGGGAGGAAGACATGTCAGAAAGGTCTGAGAGCTATGGGCTGCATTCAGCAATCCCAGCAGTGACTTCTACTTAGTTCAATGTCAAGGAAAGCCACTGCCAGTAAACTGAAACCTGAGTGATAAGGAACAAACTGATGGGTATGGCAAGAACAAATTCTTGGAACATCTATGACAAATGTGTGTGGAGGAAGGAGTCCCAAAACTATGGGAAGACCTTGAGAGGTCTGACCGCTAGAGACAGTGTGGAGATATACTCGTATTTTTAAAGTCTGTTATTGTTACTCTGGTCTTATTCTCAGCCTGTTGTCACCTGGAAAATTTTTATATCACTTTTGAAAGAATAGAAAAGTTATCAGGTGGTATACACAAAAGGCACATACATGTGGGCTACTCGTCCCTGTCTAAGACAATAAACACTACAGGGATCATTTGGAGAAAAGAACAGTTAACTGGAAATCAATTACCTAAGATGAAAAATAGAACTTAATCTGCCAAAATGGCATCGTTCATTCTTGGGTCAGACTGATAAGTGAGGTGGCATTTAGGCTGATAGATTGGATTTATCCCTTTGGGGTACAACTGGGTGTTAGACACACGTGATAGAAATTTTCTTTGGTGTCACACTGCTTTCTCAGTATTGCTTAGCTAGTCACCTTGCCAGCATGTGTATCTGATTTGGAAAATACTTTAGAACAACCCAGCAACAGCTTCAAGATAAGATAGATGGTACACTCTTCACAGCTCCTTCCTAGTACATGAATGTGTAAATTGAATTCTCTCACAAGATGAAAAAAGCAAGGACTGGCTTCCCAAAAATGTTTTCATTGGCTTTAGGGAACTAAAACACACCAGTCTGGGTGACTAATACTTCCTGTAAAATAAAGATAGATCAACACATAATTAAGTTCTGGCTCCAATAGAATTGTTGTCTTGGACACAGTTTGGGGGATAAACATGGTTATGCTAATAAAACACCTCACGTTTCCCACCAGTGATCCGGTGTATTCATTAGGCCAGGCCATCTTGCTATACCTTGTGCTATCCAATTTGAAATAGTTAAAGGGTTAAAAATAGTTCTTACAAAAGCGTTGAAGAGGAGGAAAGGGGGAGGAGGGGTAAATCTTAAATGAGTTATCAGCTCTTATAAGAACTCCCGTGGGAAGAGTAGGTTAAAAGCGCTTTTTGTCCTGTTTGTGGGTTTTCAAGACCCTTCGTAGCCCATCCGGCAGAAAACAGAGTGGTAAATACCGCGTGCGTCTTGAACTAAGAATTCCTGGCGTGACTTCTCTGAACTCTCTCTCTTTGGAGGTCTTAAAATGGGCTGGGCCCATGAGACCCCAGAGCAGCCAAGTCCTCAATAGCCAGGGGTTTTCTGGCTCCAGCTCTGAGTCTAGGGCAGTTTTGTTGGGAAGTTCTGCCCGAAGGACAGACAGGCTGCCTGCTCGGAATGGTTTTGTCCAGGCCGAGTGTGAACTCTGGGCGCGAGAGCGCATCACGCCTCTGAGATCACACCCACTCGGGGTGTGCGTGTGAGTGAGGGCGCGGGTGCCTGCGCGCGTGTGTACGTGCGGGGAGGTGTGCGCCAAGGGGGTGGGGTGAGGGGCAGCGAGGACGGCGCTCGGGGAAGCAGAGGGAGGTCGCCCCGGCGGCTCGCGGGCGCTGCGGCTGCACCTCCCGCGGCGGCGCCACAGGCCCCTCGCAGCCCCTCGGACCCCGGCCGCCGGCCACCCGCCCCGGGGGCGCAGCGATGGCGCGGGGCTGACGACCGCCTCCCTGCGGACCCCTCTGCCCCCTCCCCGCCCCCCCGGGGCTCCTGGGGGCTCCGGCGCCGCCCCGCTCTGCATGTGGGGCGGGCGCACCCGCGCCGGGAGCGAGCGGCCCTTGGCGCCCCAGAGGCGGTGCCCGGCCGCGCCGGAGGACGAGGAGGAGGAGGAGCAGCAGCGGCAGCCGCGGGCCGGGCCCGGCTCCCCACGCGCCGCGGCCCGGGAGCACGGGCTCAGCCAGACGGAGCTCGGGGCGCCCCAGCCCCGAAGGCGGGACCCGGAAGCAGAAGCGGAGCCGCCAGTGGAGCCGAGCCGCTGCCCGCGCTGCCCGCCGGCGCCGGGTGCGGGTCCCGGCGGCTGGATGGGCAGCGGCGGCGCGGGCCGCGGGCGGCGATGGGCGAGGAGCAGAGCACGGTGAGCGGCGGCAGGCCCCGGGAGGCGGGGGGCCCCGCCGGAGGCGCCCCAGGCCCCCCCGAGCCCCCGGGGCCGCGCGCCGCCCCCGCGCACCCCAGCGCCCGGGGCCGCGGAAGCGACTCGGGCTGCGCGGAGCGGAGCGCCCGGGCGCCCGCGAGGAGCCGGGAAGCCTCGGGCTGGGCGCGACGCGACGCAGCTGGGCAGCCCGCGGGACCGGCGCTCCCCGGACCCCTCAACCCGCAGACTTTGCAACGGCGGCTGCAAGAGGAGGAGGAAAAAGCTGGGGACCGAAGCGAGGCGGGCGGCGGCGAGCAGCAGGAGGCGCCCCCTGGAGAGGAGCCAGAACCCAGGACCCGCGCCGGGACCCCGGACGCGCTGGTTCTAGACGTGCTGGGGCCGCGGCGCCCGCCCCCCGCCAAGAGGCAAGTCTTCTGCTCCGTGTACTGCGTGGAGAACGACCTGCCCCCGGACCCCAGCTCGCCGCCCGCGTCGCCGCCTCGGGCTCCGCCGGTGACGGACCCTCCCAGTCCCCGGCTGCCCCTCCCAACGGACCCCCTGTCCCCCGATGGCGGCAGCATTGAGCTGGAGTTCTACCTGGCGCCCGAGCCGTTCTCGGTGCCCGGCCTGTTGGGAGCTCCACCTTACTCTGGCCTGGGTGGGGTCGGGGATCCCTATGCGCCCCTCATGGTGCTGATGTGCCGGGTGTGCCTGGAAGACAAGCCCATCAAGCCCTTGCCCTGCTGCAAGAAGGCCGTGTGCGAGGAGTGCCTCAAAGTCTACCTGAGCTCCCAGGTAACCCCCCCACCCCCACCCCTTGCCCACCCCCTCCCTCCGTCCCCTCCTCTGTGCTCCATTCAGCATTCCAAATCACTGGCCAGGAAGGCCAGCTCGCCGTCTCCCAGCTCCCAGGAAGAGGTGCTGAGACACGCTTACCGAGGACCTCTATCAGTTTCTCACATCTCCGTGGTTGCCCTAATGTCATTATTTAAGTGTGTGTTGCCCTCACTGGTTACCTTGACTGAAATTTAACTCTGCTCTTGAGCTTCAGGTTTTGGTTGGCAACCGCGGAAGGAGCAGGGTACAGTGAATTACCCTCTGCTTATTTCTTTTACTAGATTGAAAACAAGAGCTTGCTCACACAGGAGGGCAGTTAGAGTGCCTCATAGGCCTGGTGTCCCAGAAACTAACGAACAGTGGGCATAAAATACGTATGCATTGAGTTGGTGATGAGAAAGACTGGAATTATTTCCGATCTGTGATACCTGATTTTTAAATTTTGCTCCATGTATATATTCCAGAAGTGTGTAATTTATTTATTCCTTGGCCCTTGCCCACTTTTCAGTTTCCTTTTTCCACAGTAAAGTTGAAGCACTTTTCCTCGCCGAAGTTTCTATGCCAGCACAGTACTTTATTTCTTTAAGAGGGAACAAAACAGAAAGCAAAGCAGAGCTCAGAGGTTTAACAAAACAAGTGCTGGTGAAACTCTCTTCCTCAGCTCCTTATTTTAAGGCTGCTTTTTTTTTTTTTTCTTGGAAAGCTTATGAGCACAACAGACCAACAGCTTCCCTTCACTGATGCTGTGAAAGTGTTCTTCCAGCAGTTTTCAATCTGCTATGGTTTTGCCAGTGTTTTGCACAATCTGGAATGCCCGTTGATCCCATGTCTGATTGTCCTAGTCCTTTTCATTTTTCAAAACCCTGGCTGTTCAGGTGCCAACTTTTCTGTGAAGCCTTAACTTACTCCCCAGGCCACTGCTTATACTTTCAAAAGACTTCTGCCTGTTTTACATGCTCTGAAGTTGCTCTTTATGTGTCTGTCTTTGCTAGAATGTATGGCAATGTCTTATACTCCCTGCATCTGGTAATTTTATGCTGAGTCCCTTTCCTGTGATAGTGTTTAATAACATTGGCTGAAGTAGCCTGAACAGGATTCCACACAGTGAGCCTCTTTTGTGTTTTGTGGTTAATCCGTGCTTGTCTAGACCAAAAGTGTGTACCGTGCCCAATTGAAAATGGGAAAGGAAATTTAGACAGAATGGAATGTTACACAAACAGTATCTTGGCCAAGACAGTTGAGATTATCCAAATGTCTATAAGAAACTATGTTTCTTTCATGCTTTATCCACAAACAGATACTTAAAGCAGGAGGAATGTCTGCTGCTCATTGTGGTAGTTTCTGTGACATCACCATCAAACAGTTATTGATGCCCCATGTGCAAAGACATGTCGTGGGTTTCAGACATTCTCAAGATGTGGGCCCTGCTCCAAGGAAGTCACTGTAAGAGCAGATGTGTACACAACAATACAAGGTAGCATACAATGAAATATAAACAGTAACATTACCAGGTAGCACTGAATGTTTAACACTGGATAGGAATACTGTGGGTTTACAAGTTCAAGGGAGATACCCGTTGTGGGATCCCATACCCTGCATTGCAGTTTGATTTCCGTAAGGTAGGCCCTTTCCCCAGAGCAGATACATATATATAATTTTCTTTTTTTTTTTTACTTCTGTGAGTTACTTTTAGGAAGTCAGTGTTTTGATCTGTAGTGAAGAGAAGAAACGGAGTGGGGGGAGTGGGAGGTGGCAAGGTGATTGAATTGTCTCTGCAATACACAACCACTCCTCTGAAGCTATGTAGTGTCTAAAGGCTGTCTGTGGTATTTATGATTGTATGTTCCTGATCTCCTTCCAAAGTATTTGAGAGAACTTTCAATAATGAAAAATGTACTTTATTCAAAATAATAACAATGAAAAGATGAGTCATGCAGGCCAACCATGTTTCCACCTCAGGGGGTTTGCCCTTGTTCCTTGTGCCTGGAATATCCCTGATGCGGTTCTCTTTGCTTGCTTACCTCTCCCCCACCCCCCACCCCCATTCTCCCTTCCAGGTCTGTATGCACATATCACTCTTACGGCCTTCACTAACCACCTGTATTAATATTGAGCCGTACTCCACATGCCCAATCTCCTTCCCTCCTTTTTCTTTTCTCCACAGCACCATCATACTCTTATCTTTTTTTTCAGTAATTAATTTCCACAAAGATAGGAGTTTTCACGTGATTTGTACACTGCTGTATCTTTAGCACCTAGAATGTCTGACATATAACAGACATTTAACTAATAGTTAGTGAATGTATGAAGGGCTTAGTGACAAAGAAAGGATGAGGTTTTACCCCCAGACACCACAGCTGGGAGGCGGTGTTCTGCTTGAGCAGTAGGTTCTACTCTGAGTTTCTTGATGGTTAAGACAAAGACTTAAAGCAGACAAACCTAAGAGCTTTGCTAAGTTTGTTATTAAACTTAGAAGTGAGGAGTTTTTAAATGAATTTTTAGCTTATACAAAAATGGCATTCTTTTAGTTGGATAAAAATAAGGGCTTGTGGTTAATATTTCTGATCTGTGTTAATGCCAGGGTGCCTTCTGCTCAAAGGGTCTGTGTTTCCGTGTCACCAAACCTCTCTGTGCCTTAATTTCCTCATCAGTGAAATGGAGTTGCAGACCATGATCTGTAATGACACACCAGTTCTGAAGCAAAACGAAGTCAAACCACAGGTTTTTTTTTTGTTGCCTTACTAAGCCAGATCAAAAAGGCATAGTGAGTGCTTTCTTTCTCATTTTATACATTTCTTGACTTTGACAGAAGCAAATCTGTCGAGTCTAAACTTGCAGGACTCTTAAGATCTTTGAAAAGAAAATGATATATTTGAAACAAAAAGTTATTAGTGACCATTTTCACCATTTTTTGAGTCTGCGCCAAATAGTTCATTATTTAACATCACTTACGGAAAGAAAGCAGAGTCCCTCGTAAGCATTTTATACAAAGGTTAAAATTCCATGCTCAATGTGAGTTGGACTATTGCCTGGTTAAATTAACTCACTCCTAAAAGGAGATGCTGAGTTCTTTGAAAGAAGGTATGAATGTGATGTGGAAGTTAGGAACATGGATTTTTAGATAAGTCTTATTTCCATTAGTGCCATGGACTGACTGTGTGGTGAAGGTTGATGGGTACGTGTCCTCATTATTTCAGTACAGACATAGCAGATTAGGCGGTGACTTAAATGCCTCCATTCTATTGTTTAAAAATAATAGCTTAATTTTTCAAAACACAGTTCTTTTCCAGTCATTGCTGTGACTGGGGCTGCGGGGAACTCTTCTTAGTGGAATGACTTTGCAGTGCAGTAGGTACCATCCCGTTACCAGTTGTCATGGTGACGGGGTGAACTGATAAATTACCATCTCTGGCACTACATAAGCATTGTCTTAGAGGCTTTAGAGCACCATGAAAGAGACAATGGAAGTTACGGGTTTATATTGCCTGGGTACGTAAATCTTTGGTACAGAATATTTAGAAGTGCACTTCGCAGTGACCTAGGTATGCACGTATGACCGAGGCTAAAGCACAGAGTCCCAGAGATGTCTGCAGTCTCCAAGTCACTAAGCCATTAAAAATGTTGACCTTCTCAGCTGGCTTGGCCTTTCCCACACTTTCCTAGGAGGAAAGGTTGTTGTCTTCTTCGTTTCATAGAAGAATGTTGTGCTCCACAAATATCTTTCTTGCATGATTTTGGTTTTAGATCATACAATCTGTCATGATATGAAGTATTAATATTTAGTACTTTAGATAAAGACAGGAGAGAATTGGGCACGCTAAGAGCTTTCTAAAGGTAACAGCTGTTGTGGCTTTCATCACTCAGCTTCAAAGTGGTCGCGATTGGCAGATGCATGAGTTGGAATGTATACACCTGTCAAGTGAGTATTAATAGAAACACGCAGTACAGTTCTCCTACAGACTGTGAACAAAGCAGCTGCTGGATGGCAATGCCCTAAAATGACTGTCTACTATAATCACCCTAGAATCAGTGACCTAGGGGTGAAAGCGTATGTATCCTATCATTAAACTCTGAGTCAGCCAGGCTTTTATGGATAAAAGTGTAACCTACTTTTTTCCCTGAAACTTTTACAGCAGCCTGCATATTTTTAGAAACTATCGCATTCAGTGTAGGGTTTGAATGCAGCTGTCTTCACACAGGTGAATTTACAGATCCTGTCATTCCAGGTGTGATGTTGATAGTCCTGGAAAATGTGAGGAATAATATGAGACTGAAATCTGTTACATCACCCTACAAGTTTGAAAAGTGAAAATTAAGGCATATGTAACCTTATTCTTTTGTGCACAGAATATGTGTGTGTATATGTATGTGTGTGGATGTGGATGTGTGTGTTTGTGGGGGGGGGGGATGCGGTAACATTTGCTTTCACACCGTACTGACTCATACACTTATTTTCCTCTTCTGCCTTTAATAATATCTCTAATAATTTCTTTATTTCTCTTTACTAATTTATTGCTACTTTCTTTTGCTGTTCAAACTCTGATTTTACCTGGCATTTGATTTTTGTAGAGGAAACCCTGTTGAGGGCTGAGTTCTGGGCCAGCAGAACTTGGACTGGGGTGCCGGCGTGTCTCCCATCTCTTCCTGCTGTCTGGAGATGAGGCGACAGAGAGAAACCCTGCATCGTGCTCCGCTTCCTAAGAGATCTCAAATAACATGACTACTACCACTTACCGAAGGCGGCAGCTCAAACCTTTAGAGGGGCAGTTTTTGTTTTGTTTTGTTTTGTTTCTTCTAGAGGAGAACTCAGTTTTTGTACTTGAGGGCTCTTCCTTCTCCTCATGTGAGTGTCAGAAAAAGGAGAACAGTAGAACTTGAACTCCCAGATTTCTATTAAGAATTTATGATGGGTGATGTGGTCATACCTGAGTGATCATTTCTTATAATTAAGGTATTCATTTATTCGTGTGCCATTTTTCCACATAACAAACATTTATAACCTTGTTGGCAGTATTTCTTCCCAGCATTAGCTGGTGGCATAAATAAGCTTTCCTTTATGTCCCCAAAGAGCTGTGCGTCTCTTTTTCTCTTCTCCCTTTTAGGGAGGATTTTTTAAAATTGGTTCTGGGACACCAGCTAACATACTAGTAAGCACATTACAATTGCTCTTATTATGTTTAATGTAAAGTAATAAAGCCATACATTACTTTTTTATCAATACATATTTTTAGAGCTCTTTTTAAGTGTTATAAATAGAATATAGTAAATATTTTGCTCCTTTCAAAATATGTATTACCTTTACTTAAAACATAATTTTGCTAAGTTTGTTTTTGGATCATTCATGATAATATGGCAAATATTTAAAGTTACAATACTTTTTTTTTAAAAATTCTTTATTCTGTTCAAAATCACTTTGACAGAAGGGTTTCATATAATAAATGAAATGCAACTTCCCACATCCAGTTCTGTCTTAAGATAAAAATTCAGTGTCTACAGGAAAATAATTCCTAGAATATACCATTCTCATTCAACTTTGCCAGTACTATTTGCCCCATTAATTTTGGGGTAATGAACACTTGAGTTTTTAAGTTTTTAAGTAAGGATTTTTATACATATTTTATTATTAAATTAATTCACTTACATAGTAAATATTTATTACATACCAGGCACTGTTGTAGATATTGGGGATACAGAGAACAAAAACAGATAAAGCCCATGGTTTCATGGAGTTTATATACTAGGCTAGGGGGCAGGGGAGACCAACAATCAAATAAGTAAATAATATAGAAAGGGCTATAGAGAAAGAGAAACAAAGCAATGGTGATAAGAAATATTGGTGAGGGGTTTTTCTTTATATATTTATAGTCTGCGGGGGGAGTTGTCAGGGATGGTTTATTTTACAATGGGACTTTTGAGCATACATCTCCATGACGCCAGTGAGGAAGCTGGCCACAAGGGTATCTAAGGGAATAGCAAGTATAGAGTTCCGGAGACAGGAGCATGCTTGGGGGTGTTCCAGGAATGGCAAAGAGATCCATGCAGCTGAAGCATAGGGAATGAGGTGGGGAGTGATAAGAGGAAAACAGCAGGAGCGGGGAAGGCTGGTCGGATAGGATTTTAAGGCCATCGAGCATCTGCATTTCCCGTGAGTGAGATCGGAAGCTAAGGTATAAAAAAGCTTTGGAGCTAACCAGATACGATTAAACCTTTGAAAGAGATAACTCTGGCTCCTTGTGGAGAATATACTGTTATCGGACTCAAGAAGGTCACGAAAGACACCCGTTAGAAAATGATGGCAGCCATCCAGAGGAGCGGTGATATTGTTCAGATAGGGTTATAGAACCAAATATGGTTTGAATTGGCTGAATATATCCTGAAGATGGAGCTGAAGAATTTGCTGATGTTTGGATGTGGGAGAGAGAAAAAGAGTCATTGATGATTCAACTTTTGAGCCCAAGCAATTAGAAGAACGGGATTGCCATTTAATAAGATGAGGAATACTGTGGGAGGACTAGATTTAGAGGGAGAATCAGGAGTTCATGCTAAGTTTCAAAAGCTATTTAGACATTCATGGAGATGTGTTGAGTAGGCATTTGGCGTCTGGCATTAAAAAGGAAGAGCTGAACAGAAGATGCAAATTTGAATGTTTTTGGCATGTAGGTGATATTAAAAGCCATGAGACCAGATGAGGTCACCTGGGGAGTGACAGTAGATAGAGAAGGACATTGAGGATTGAGTTTGGGCATACCAGTATTTATAAATATAGAGCCTGGGACATAGGAAAGAACCAACAAAGAGTCTAAAAGGGAGTGGGCCAGTTAGGCCAGAAGATAATTAAGGTGGAGTCATTACCCAGAAGCCAAACAAAGATGGTGTTTTAAAAAAGAAATATCATGCTTCTGATTGTTTCAGCAGGATAAGGATTGAAATTTACCATTGGATTTCCCAACAAGGAGAATATTTGTAATCATGATTAGTTCTGTTTCCACTGGCACTGGTGGGGTTGGCTTTCTGAATCAAGAAAACATGAACAGCTCTATATTTGTACTGTAGATAGTAGAATATAATATGAGGAAATTCAAAGTTATAGAGACTAAATAACTTGCTCTATGTCACATCGATAGGAAATGACAGAGGTGGAATTTCAGTTCAGGTTCATTTGACTCTAAAACCCATGACCTTTTAAAAGACTATATATTTGCTATTATATTTTTAAGTTTAATATATATATTTTATTTTTTCCTTTAAGTTTATATCTGTGTTGTACAAAATCACAAATCTTCCAGCCCAAGTAGAAGAAACGTACTTACATTTTTGAGGAAGTGGAATACTCTCACCCAAATTTAGATCCAGAGAAAGATTTCTGCCAAACTCAACCTCATCTTCATGTAAGGAATTTAGTGTAGAAAAGATATGATTTGATTTGCTGTTAAGTTTTAATGGCAGCATACTCTCCTGTTTTCTTCCTAAGTCTATGGCCATGCCTTTTGTTTCCATTTGTTTCCATTAGTTTACCACTTCTTAATGTTGGTGTCTGTATGGTCCTATCCTAAACCCTCTCTCT
The DNA here is from genome assembly GCA_033961575.1 of Aselliscus stoliczkanus. Taxonomy (NCBI): domain Eukaryota; kingdom Metazoa; phylum Chordata; class Mammalia; order Chiroptera; family Hipposideridae; genus Aselliscus; species Aselliscus stoliczkanus. The sequence goes on from CM066733.1 coordinate 124,328,163, forward strand.
TCTCACATGATGGGACCACTCCCATGGTTTCAAGCAACAACTGTATGCTCTTGACTCCCAAATCTTTTATCTCTAGCTCAGATCGCTCTTCTCATCCTCAGTACCATGTAGCTCCTGGACATTTCCACTTGCCTGTCTCACCCAAAGACACTGTATACTTCTCAAGAGAAAAATCTCCCTCTTCTCTTCTTGCCCACACCCTTAGAGTTTTGCTCTTCCTTTGGGATTTCCTGTTTCCATGAATTATAACTAGGTCAGAAACTTGGCAGCCATCATTGCATTCTACCTCTTTCTCACCTCTCACATTGACTTAATCACCAAGTCCTTTCTATGATTCTAAAAACATTTCTATCTTCTCTATTTTTGTCCATCTCTACTGGTATTTCCCTTGCTCGAGCTTCCACCATTTCTCTCCTGGATTTCAACCACAGCTTCCTACTTGCTTCAATCTATTCTCTACACTGCAGCCAGAGAGTTCTTGATGAGATGCAAGATGGCCTTGGCACACCCCCTTAGCCTCTGCTTCTTGCTTTTAAAATAGAATCTAAACATGGATTACATGTGCTTGAGTGATCCGACTCCTGTTTACAACTCCTAACTTCGTTTCTCATCAAGTACCCCCTAAGCCTAGAACCATATTAAACTTTTTTTGTTTCCTTTAGTACTCTGTGACTCTCTTAATCATGAGCCTTTGATTTAGTGGCATGAGGTTCTGTCTTAAGGGAATCCACTTTTACTCTTTACTCTCGCAACTCTGGTTTGCCTCTGTCACACACTCCTCTAGTCTCAACTTAGACATCTCTTCTTGACCTCCTGTGTCTGCATTAAGCATCCTTCCTATCTATTCTTTGACAGGCCTTTGTAGTCACTGTAACATTCTTCTTCGTTCTCTGTATTTACACTGCCTGTTTTCTGCTCTATGCTCCCGTTGTTTGCTGATGAATTTCTTAGCTCTTAACATGTTGTAGGCATGAAATGAATATTGGTGTAGTAAACTTGTTTATGTAGACGATAAGCCAGAGGCTGGTGTTGTCAATATGTAAATTATTGAAATAGCCGAAATTATGTTTAAAATGAAAACCTCAACATTTCACTACCTTACTTAAAACCTGTAAGACCTTCCCACCGCTCTATATAAAGATCCCAGTTCATAAACCCTACTGATGAGGCTTGGTTTGGGCTCTCCTCTTCAGTCCAGGCTGTTTAAGCTTTTAGAGTCCTTTTTACTCTGCCACCATATCATTTTATCCCCTTTTGTAATTATATGTTTTAGTGATGATTTGATGTTTGATTCATTACCTCCCCCCCCAACTATTCTTTGAGCTGCTTTTATAACTAGCACTTAGCACAGAGCCCATATAATTGCTCAATAAATATTTCTTAAGAGACTGAGTGAATGATTGAAAGTAAATTATAATATATTTAGGTTGGTAGAAAAAGTAAAGTAGATACTTGAACCTGGATTTTCGATACCTTATTCCAGTGTATTTAAATTTTTAATTGAATGGAATGCAATGGCCTGAGCCTTGATCCTGGCATCCCATCCATGACTGAGGTGCTTCTAATTGTAAAACCTATTCTGGTTACCATGTCTCCTGCTTAACAAATTCCCCCAGAACTAGGGGTTTAAGACAACCATTTTATTTTGATTTTTTTAATTTTTTAATTTTTTTATTTTTTTGAGGTCAGTGTCACTGGCCCTCATATGTGGGATCCGAACCGGGGCCGCTGGCGTCCCAAGCCAGCTCTTAACCACCGCGCCACTCGGCCAGCCCGACAACCATTTTATTTTGATCATGACTTGTGGGTCTGGAATTTGGGAAGGGCTCAACTGGCCACTTCACACTTGGGGTTTCTTGTGGGGTTATAGTCAGATGTCAGCTCACTCACTTGGCTGGCAGGTGATGCTGGCTGATGTCAGGATGGTCAGCTGCAGCTGTCTACATACGTGCCTACACGTGGCCTCGCCAGCATGGTAGTCTCAGGGCAGGGAACTCAGACCCATGTAAAGCTGCATAGTGTTTTCTGCCTTAACTTTGGAAGTCAGTCTGCATGACTTGGGCAAAGCAGTCACCAGCCTGCCTAGATTCAAGGGGAAGGGACTTAGACCCCAACATTTTTGTGTGTGAAAGTGTCAAAGAATTGGGGGCCATATTTTTAAACCACTACTACTTCAGATAAAAATCGGGAATGGTGTGAATTTAGGTAACAAGCTTTTGAGCCTCAATTTTAATTTTTTTTTTTAATATTTCATGCCTTATCAATCATTTAATTTTGATTAATGTATTTTGGTGTTATATTGGGGGGGATTTATCCTTGAAAATTTAATAATAAAGCTTCACTTTTAAGCAAAGCTTATATAAAAGTCATTCTCTTTTAAAACGAAATATTTTAGATCATTTCATTGTAACTGAAATATCTCAAAAGCAGGGTCAGCTTCTAATTAATCTGATTATTAACACCGCTTAAAATCATTTTATATAATCTCCTTCCCTTGATGTCCAAATTTTAGCTTCAGCAGCTGTTAAAATATTATTTGTAAAAGTTGAGTACCTTTCTGAATAAAAGAGTAATTGTAATGTATTTTTGTAACCCAGGCATATTTTATACAGAAATAATATATCTAATGACACCCTAGTTAATCTTTGTTTAGTTGGCCCACTATTGGAGTTTTACTGTTTATGGTATTCTAACTTGATTGATTGGGTGATTTTATCATTTAAATAATCTCTCGAATAGGTGACCATTTAGATGTCCAGACACATAACCATTTAAATTTCCTGGTTGAGGGTCTGTGCACCCTGAAACAGAGGGCTTAAGTTTTATCACTTTATGATGTGCTCCTCCTCCTTCCCTGGCTCAGGTAACTAAATTCTGGGTTTATTCATTCTTGTGAATGACTAATCCGTTTTTAAATCTTCCTAAGCTATTTGCCTCAATAGTATTCTCTACTGTAAGATTCAGAGGCTAATTATAGGGTACCTAGTAAATTACTTCCTTTTTTGTGGTGTGATTCTTGCCTTCTTTCCTCACATGAGGATTGGCCCTGCTCTGTGTTCCTGAAACTTATTAGCTCTGAGTTGGATGTGGCAAGTTAAATCATTGCAGCCTTTTCCTCTGGTTGCTTAACGATTTAAAACAGCAGGTAAGATAAAACAATTACTCATCGCTGTTCACTAAAATTGTGTTTCCTCTGATAATGCCATTTTTTCTAATGTTTACAGTTTAGTTGATGATTAGTGTATGTCTAAATAGAGCTGGTGGGCCAAATCAGAAGTGACTTTGATATGGCCTGATCTTAGTGCACCTTTTTTATAGAACCTCAGTGGGAAAAATAAACTTCTTTCAATAGTTCTGTAGAGAGTAGGGGGTTTTTGTTCTCCTGCCTGAGTTGCCCTTGGTGGTAAATGATAGGTACAATCCCAGGAGTTCTCATGTAAATCCTATTTTAACTAGTATTACCATTAACTTCAGTGTTTTTTGTTTTGTTTTCTTATGTTACCAGTTTTCCTCCTCGAGATGATGAAAGAAACACTTTGAAAATAAAATAATAGGGTCCTAAAAATAAACAAATATTCTGTATGTCTAATGTGTTGGTGCCGTATATTAAAAGTGTGTGTTATTTATTTGTGTATCACAAAAGGATTATTTGCTGGTCTTGATTTGTAATCATCTAAGGATAGTCATTTCCAGATAAATTCATGGATTTCAGATGTAGCTTGAATCAACCAAAATTTTATATTCCTTAGGGTTTACCTTTCTTTGTTGTTAGTTTTTAATTTGTTAACTTTGAATCACTGAGGCTTCAGTCTTAAGATGAAAGGAGAGCATGGAAGGAATGCTTGGAAAGAAAATATTTGAAATGATAGTAATATTTTCCTAATAGTTTACTTTTTTTTTTTTTTTTTTTTTTTTTAGTTTTCAGGATTTCTGAAAAAAATACTGTTTGTTCAGATATGTTTTCCTCTTTTAAAAATCTCTACAGACTTTTAAAAACTTGGAAACAGTTTTTATCATGTTAAAAATCACCCAGATAAATTGTTTCAGAGAGGTTTTAAACTATTTGTTTAAAAATTTAGCACTTTGTGATTAGTTGCACGAATAGCTGGTTGACAATTGGGAAGATGTAAATTTACTAGCAGAATTTCATTAGCAACCTTTGAATAATTAGTAGATGAGACACAAAAGTAGGTGCAATGGTTTAGCAAGCACAGGCAACAGTGCACTCTTTTTGCATCTCTGTGTCCGTGTGAAGCACTCTTTTGTTAATGACAGTCATTACTGTATTAAAATAAATTGAACGTAGACCTCAGAGGCCCAATATCACTAACTGCTGAAGGAAGAGTTTTAAAAATAAGGAATCCAGTTCCAACAGATTGCTTTCACAATTATTAATAATTTTATGAGTGATAAGATGTTTTATATCAATAATTTTATGAGTGATAAGATGTTTTATATCATTAACTAATAAACTTAAATTAAAATTAAGATGCTAAAAATACTCAAATCACTGGAACTTTTGGATTGTTCCGTTCCAATACCCTTTTGGTTTATTATAATCTAGATGGACAGAACCCTGTTGGTTTGCTCAGGATGTTAATGAGTTCAAGGTCAGCAGTCAGCCTCCTCTCAGGCTGGGTAATGACGTCCTGATCTGTGGCCATAAACTTCCCTTAACTCCAGTGTCATGTTGTAAAGTGTCTGCTTCTCATCACGAGACTGGAGCTGAGACAAGATGGAAGAATTACTATTTGCCTCATCACCATTTCTGGAAAAACAAAATGAAGCACATGTTCCAATAGATAATTATTGGATTGTCAGAAAAGTCTTGACATATTTTTTCTATGTTTTTTATTGCAAAAAATGCATCATGACTATTTTGACAACCCAATTGCTGAGTTGCAGAGATTTTTACATAGAGAAATCTTTTCCAGTGGCCAAGATTTTTTTTTTCACTCTGGTCAAGCTATAGAATATCTATTCCCTAGTACAATAAGTCCTCACTTAACAGTCATTGGTAGGTTTTGCAACGTTAAGGGAAACAACTTATAACCAATTTTACCATAAGTTAGTTGATAACAAACAGAAGTTAAGTTCCTGTGGCATCTCATCGATGTTATAGCAAAATGATACTGAGGGTAAGTTCAGGACCCTCTGTATTCAGTTGGTTTAAGGGAATCAAAGAGGAGAGGGAGCTAGAGTATTCTTATTCTATTAGAAACATTGACTGATCGCAGAATATTTGCTTAGCACTGTGCTAATTGCTGTGAGAAGAAGAGAATGTAGCCCATGATCCATCCTCTAGCAAGATTAGCAATCAGTAGGTGAAAAGTAAGCTCTCCAGGCAAGCATTGGGGAATGGTTATGACTAAATTGGTAATATCACTTGATTTAAGTGGTTGTAGGCAAAGAAAGCTGTGTTTACGGGAGTAGAAAATCTTGGCACTTGGTTATTGCCTAAAAGAATGGTGGTTGATTCACAGAAGAGCAGGAGAAAGGAGTAATGAGTAGGAAGTCTCCAAGTGAAGTGTAGTGAGCCAGTGCATATATACACTCAAGAACACACTTGTGGGAATAAAGTGAGAGGTGTGCAGGTGGCCATCACTAGGCCAGGGCTCAGATAGACAGTATGGGACACACAGGTGAAAAGGTGAGAGCTGAATGCTAAGCAATGGCAGAACAAAGACTTCAGCACAGAGCAGAGCATCACAGGCAGAGGCCCAGGCCCTCTGCAAAGTCCAGACCATACGTACAGGGCGCACAGGAGAGTCTGGTCAGAGGTGGCTCCCAGAGGTAGATGTGGGCCAGATCACGCAGAGCTGTGTTGCCCCACTTTATTCCAACTGTGATGGGAAGCCATTGGAAAGTTTAGTAGCGTTGTAAAATGATAATTAATGCTTCGGTGTGCTGAATAAACTGTGTTTGAGGGGTGGTTGCCAAGAATAGAAGCAGGAAAATGGGTTAGGCGGCAATTGCAATACAGGTATCCTCCCTCCCCACCCCATGCTGTTTGAAAGTTCAGGTTATGTCACTTCGCTTTTACGAAAGACCTACATGGGTCCTGTTTGCTGAACTGAAAGGAATCATAAGAGGATTTTTGCTTTTAAGAAAAAAGGGGAAAGGGAAAATACTGCTCAGTTTTGGTTTTGCAGCAAGCTGTTTAGAAGCAGTGCGCACCCCAGCAGTGAGAGTGGCCCCGCCAGGCTCCTTCCATGCGAACTACACTCATGACATCAACATCAAGTCTCCAGAGCCTTGAACTGTGTCTGTGAACATTGTGCTTTATCTCAGTTTATTGTGTGCATCCCTTGGCAAGATGTATCCTTAGGTAATTGCCTCTTCTCTGTATGGCATTTCATTTTATGAAAGTTTTCATAGGAACGCTCTACTTTTGGATGGTGGGGGAAACTGGTAGGCCAGTGCAGAGGAGACAGTGGTTTGCACTACTAGTGTGCAAGCAGTGGAGATGGTTCTGTCTCCCATCCTATCACTTATTGGAGTTTTGGTTTTAAAAGGTGTTGGGGCGCACTGCCTTCAGAGCAGCAGAATATCATGCCAGCCCTTGCAGCCTTCCCTGTTCAGAGGCCCCAAGTTGTATAACTTCATGCAATCTTTATCTTTCAAGCAGCATAGGATTAACATCTGTTCAGCTTGATTCCCTCTCATGGTTTACTATCAGGGATGGTTTTCTTTGTTTTCGTTTGGTTCCAGAGACACCAAGTGAAAAGTCACTGACTGAAAAATATGAAAACGTCTTTTGAATAGGTGTCCATAGTTGTTATTTTACTGATTGTCAGAACCAATTTATCAAAGAAGTTGAGCTATCCTCTGCTACCTAATTTTGTGAAATTTGCTGTTTTTAAGTCTGCTCAATTTATGCTCAACAATTGGCTTTCATCATTATTTAAAACAATAGGAACTCCCACCCTTCCCTTCTCACAGATAACAGAAGAGATCTTATTGGTCGACTTTCAGTTCTGAGAGGAAGTTACTAAAATTTTTTGGTAATTCTACTTTGTCTTGTCCTTTTTAAAATTGTTTTTGGTTCACTGTCATTATCTTCCTCAGTTGATTCCTATCTATTTACACACATTCACCTCCTACTTCTAATTCTTGTTTTTGTAGCAGTGTTCCCTTTTGGTGTCAATTCCACTTCCTGTACCTTTAAAGGGAAAGGCTGTGGGGTCATGGCTTAATCATACAATGGCTGTTTTATTTTGATTGTGGCTGTCCTTTTCTTTGTTTTTAGTAAGAGTACACTGATAAAGTAACTACTTCAACAAAGAGTTCCTTTGTGGATTTTATGCTGAGTAACTGAATTCCCTGTCTCTCCATACTTTCATTTCTTTACTTCAGAGTCCTGAGGTGTTTCTTCTAATTACATTCTACTATTGATCATAAAACTAGTAATGTTTCTGTTGGAGGTAATAAAATGTCTTTTTTTTTTTAAGTATGAGAAAATCTTAAGTATTTGTCATTGAAAAAGACTTGTTCCATGTATGGTTTGTCTCACTACTCAGCACTTACCACTGGATAAAATAAATGTAAGGAACAGTAGTGTTTACTAAGTTTAGAATATTTTCAAATTAGACAGTGTGAGCAGTCATAGATACTGGGTAGTATTTAGGAATACTTTAATCTTTATAAAACAATTTGACCAAAATTAATTTAAAATTGTATATTATATTTTGTGTTTAGAACATTCATTAAGTTTGTAATATCTCATTTCATTTCTTTGCAAGGAATTTAACTCTTTTCCTTCCATATTAATCTTCCTGTCAAGAACAACTCATTTCAGAGTGAATTCATTGTTTTTCTTCTATAAGTATGAATGGCATTTAATTTTTAGATCTCAACACTTTAACATTTTACCTCAGAAGTAACGTATTTATTGAAAAATAAAAGCTGATTCATGAGGTAATACAAGACAGTTTTTTAATATTTTCTCACTATAAATACTCTTAATATTTTTTATAACAAAAATGTGGTTGATGCCCCATAAAAATCCCATACTATAAACACTGTCCCCAACCACCAGAAAAAGTATTCCTGTATTGTATTTTGTACAAATAATACATTTTACATAATTTATAGCCATTGCTATCTCATAGACTATCAATACTATATACTTACATATGGCAGATTTTATCTGAAAACAAATTAAACAATTGTTTTACCATACCTAACCTCTAAAGGCTTTAAAATTTTTTCTATGTGAAATGCCATGTTTCTCAAGTCACCTTGATAAATTTAAAAGAAAAGTGTCTAAAATTGATGACTTTATAGTATATGAAATTTTTAATTTACTCAGTTTATGGGGAGAAGAATGGAAATGGGTACATTACTTAAATGTTTTCTTTGAATAAGGTTGAAGAACTGTGAAGGGAAGTCATTCATCTTTCCGTGGTTATTAGCAGGTTTGCTGTGGGGTGAGAAAGGGGAAGAAACAGATATAATCATCATAGTAGAAAGACCACTTTATAGAGTACTTTGTTTTAAAGAAAAAGAAAAGCTTTCTATATATTTACTGTTCATCATTACTTCAGCTCCCCAACTCCTCCTCTCCCAAGTTCTTAACTTGGTAGTCTTATCAGTTCATGGATTGTCTTCAGAAGGGTTATAAATGCCGTGAAATCTTATGCAAAATCTTTTTTCTTGTGAGTAGGTCCAGAACATTTGTTGAGTTTTCAGACCATTACCTAAGAAAGATTTAGAGTCCCTAACTTTGAAAGATTTCATGGCTTGGGAGCTAGAAAGAATGAAAATCCTGATGATTATTTGGTTTTCGTGGTAACTAAGGTGTGGGCTAGAGCTCTGAATGTTCAGTCTATTTAGTGTATAGAGGAAGACACAAAAATTAGAAGATTGAGGTGGTGAATGAAATATGGCGAGGATGAGTGTAAATTTAGAGCTTGAATGGTAGTTTAGTGGATTGATGTGCCAACCTTTCACTGTTGGACAGGTCCTTAGAGGTCATCTATTTTAAGGAAGATATCTGTGTATCAAAACGACCTTCCTAGCAGTCATACACTTGTGTGAACAGAGATGACCAGTAAGAAATACTAATATGGGTTATTCCATTTTATCATAGATGGTAACCCTCTCCTTTGTAAGTGGGGAGGTGCATCATAGTGACCATCCATCTCTAGTAAAATTAATTAATTCACTCATTCATTCATTTCCTACAGTGCTTTGTGAACCTATATCAAATGTGGTGCTTACTTACTGGACCAGTAAAAAGAGGCTTGAATTTAGAACATTTGTTTTTCAGTCTTTGCCATGTAATAATCATGTGACTCTTGGAAAATACATTTAATGGGTTCGTGTGTGTGAAGCCTTTGCACATTGTAAAGTGTTTATAGTATGAAGCTAGTATGAGCTTGATAAATAAAGACAGACTTGGAGAATACAAAAATAATAAGAAAAAGTATATTATAGTCCCATTTCTATCATTAATATTCATTTTTAAAATCCTAAAGAAAATGCTAGCCAATAAAATACAGCAGATGCATTTTTTCTTTTTTTTTTTTTTTTTTTTGAGGGCAGTGTCACTGGCCCTCATAAGTGGGACCCGAACCGAGGCCGCCGGCTTCCCAAGCCAGCGCTTAACCACTGCACCACTTGGCCGGCCCAAGCAGATGCATTTTTTAAACACTATTCCGTCATGATCAAGGACAATTTTTTCAGGAATGCAAATATGCTCTATTTAACATTGACATCTCATTCATATTATGTATCACATTAATAGATTGAAGGAGAAAAAAACATATAATAATTCCCATAGATGAAGAAAAGGCATTCAGTAAAATTTAAAGTAAGGAGTTTTTTTTGTCTTTTAAGAACATATCAAAAACTTATAGTAAACATCAAATTTATTGGTGAAACCTTAAAGGCATTTCCACAAAATTAGAAAAAGGCAATGATTCTTGCTGTCACTATTATTGTTTAGCTTTATTATGTAGGTCCTAACCAATGCAATGTAATAAAGACAGATACATAGTTTGGAAGGGAAGAGGATAAATGGTTGTTATTTTTAGAGTATAAAGTCACATACATAGAAAATCCACTAGAATCTAGAGATAAACTGTTAGAACCAACGGTGATGGACGTATGAAAGGTCTTGGTGTACTATTCAGCAGTTAGAACCAATGAGAAAAAGAAATTACATTCAGATAGGTCCTTAGAAGTAAATCTAAAGATGTGCACAGTCTTCACAGAGAAAATGATTAATCATTGAAGGAATTAAAAAATACCTGAATTAATGGAAGATGCCATGTCATAAAGATGTTAGTTTTCCTAAATCTATAAATTGAATGTGTATCAAAGATTTATTTTGTATGTGTTAAAGAGTAAAGGTCCGAAATTAACAAAGAAAATTCTGAATACGTAGGGAGGGAAAATTTACTCTACTAAATATCACACGTTTTAAGATAATTAGTATACTTTTTTTTATAGATATAGACAGATCAGCGGAACAAAAGAAAAAGCTAACAATGAGACCCAGGTGTATGTGAGGACTTGAGACATAGGGAAAATTGCCCCATCAACCAATGAGGATAGAGTGGACTTTTCAATAAATGTGCAAGGATAACTGGCTTTTCACACAAAAATTAATTAAGATTCTTCACCTCAACATATGGAAAAATGAGGTCCAGATATATTTAAGGCCCATATGTGTAAATCAGATTTGAAATCTATTAGTAGAATAGATTTTCAGATGTTGGTATCACCTTTCTGAGAAAACATTTCTTAGTTAACACCTAAGAAACACAACTTGGAAAGAAAATGACAGATTCCATCTCAGTGAAATATCTCTGAGGGAGGAATATGAAACTATAAACTAGGGTAAAGGACAATTTACATGCTGGGAAAACAGGTTTATAATATATATACAGTAGGTGCCAAAAAAATGTATACACTTTTTATGAAAGGAAAAAACTGTATTAAAATGGTAATACGCAGTATATACTAATAACAAAAGATGAATACAAGTCACATTTGACTTCTGCAATTACAAAAGGTGCTCAAAGTGGTTACCATCATTGTAATTTTAATACAGTTTTTTCCTTTCTTAAAATGTGTATACATTTTCTTGGCACCTTCTGTGTGTGTGTGTGTGTGTGTGTGTGAGATAAAAGATTATTATCCATAGTATTAAAAACTACTACAAATTAATAAGAAAAATACAAATCACTCATTAGAAAAATGCAGTTTAATGACATAAATGGCCAAAAAAATCCCCAAAAAAGTTCATATTCATTATTAGGGTACATTATGATTCATACTAATGAGGAAAACACATATTAACAATAACAAAATGATATAATATTTCACACTTAAAAGTGGCAAGATCAAAAAAGTGATGCAAACCAAGTGCTGGTTAAGATACAAGGAAAAAGGGATGTTCAGACACTGCTTGTTTAAAAACTGTATATGTGTGAGAGGTAGGTACAAGACTGTGTATTGCAACATTATTTATAATAGTTGAAAAATTGTAAACAAATTTTCATCATTAGGAAATGAATGAGTGAATTCTAGTATATTCATAAAGTAGAATAGTCTAATGCACTGAAACTTAACTAAATCTTAGATATTAACATAAATATACATATATACTGAAAATACAGGTAAGAAACAGCCACCTTTCAGAGTTTACGCAGTTTCAAAGCAGTGAAATTTTAAACACAAAAAGGCATGCTATATTGTTCAGAGATATGTTTTTAGTGTACTATAAAAAAACATAAAGATAAACCAGATTTGTAAGAGTGTCTAATTCTCTTCAGGGGGAAAGAGATGGATAGTAAGGAATTGTATTCTTTATCTGTAATATTATACTTTTTATTTAAAATATAGGAAACAAAATGATAAAATGTTAATATTTGTTAATTGGTACTGTGAACATGTTCATGTTACATTAATCTACTTTTCAATATTTGTTTGATTTTTGGAAAATAAGTATTTTTCATTTTTAAGTTCACTCTAAACCCTCTGTGGTGCCCTGGTAGAGTCAGGGATATGAACACTATACTTTAATTCTGTGTAATGATTGTCCTCTTGTGGAATCCCTGGTGACAGATAATCTAGGTTTATTTTTTAAGTAAGCTTAACATTTTTGATTAGATAGCACATGTCTACACAGTACAGTGTACCATGTCACAATCAAGATGATTGGGTTTAAACTCACCCTCTTAGGTCTGTTGCCCTCCCTGTGTAAACCTATGTATTAGCAAAAACTATGGAGGTTGCTCTGATGAAAGTTATGGATGATAGTCCACAATTGTTCATCATGATTTTAAATAAAGATTGCATCTATCATTCCTCTCTGCTTTTAGTTCTTTCATTGCCTTTTGTTTTGGGTTTGTTTTTTTGTTCGTTTGTTTTTTGAGGGCAGTGTCACTGGCCCCCATATGTGGGAACCATACCGGGGCTGCTGGCATCCCAAGCCAGCTCTTAACCACCAGGCCACTCAGCCGGCCCTCATTGCCTTTTAAAATGAATTCTGGATAGGTCACAAGGGTAGAAATGATCATCTCCATTCAAGGAGCGTAATTCTCTATTTCCCTTCCAAGTGCAAGTATGCATCTGTCTTCACTGCCAAGATGGTATTTTCCTCGATCTTAAACTAGTATTTCCATGTACAAAGGCAAAGATCAATATTTCTATAAATGCCTTACCTTCTTTTGTGACCTTATTTTTGATTGTTGTCATGTTGGTCTTTTTTTCCCCACATTGATAAAGATGAAGTTTTGTGGTTAAAGGAAGGGGAGGATAACCACCAAGGACAGACTTTCTTTATTATTATTTTCAAATACTGATCTCAAATAGCCCCTGTATTTTTACAAAGGTATTATATGCCTGGCTTCGATCACTGATCCCATAACCCAGTTGTCTTCAGCCTTTGCTATAATCTTTTGATTATTATATGTCCTACCTCCATTCTAATCATTGTGCCTAATCATTTAAAATAGATTTTTTAAAAAGCCTGAATTAAAACAATTTACTCAGTGATTCAAAGGTTTCCTTTACTTGCTTACTCAATTTTTCAACATCTGTATCTTCTCTCCTATATCATGGGTTTCAACATCTGTATCATCTCCTGTATAACTAAACATTTTCAGTAAAGAGCTAGATAATAAATATTTTAGGTTTTGCAGACAGAGAGGCAAAATCAAGAATATTATGTATGTAGGAACTTACAAGAGAAAAAAACAAATTTCTACATATTTATTGACAAACCTGAAAATAAAATAATAATCGAGCATTTTTTATTTGTAATACAGATCTAATAAGAAAAATAAAATTATTTCTTTTGTGATAACATTTAGCTTAATTGGGGCTCAAAGTTAGTGTTTCCTGTTATCAGTATTAATTGAAAATATTCGTCGGCCAGTACTGATCTGTTTTGAGATTTTACATACTTTATTTTTTAAATGTCTTTCACACAGATAGGTATTGCCAAACATTGATATTGACATACTGGCATGCATGTATAGTCATCATTTTTAAGTCCTTTACAGGATTCATTAGATTTTTCTCTTGATATTTGCCTTTTAGAATGTTATTACATTGCAAATGAATTACTTCCAATTAAAGGTTAGGTGGAAGCTCCTCAATTGCACAATTAAATGGATTTTTAAAAACATCTCTATTGAAATGTATTTCACATATCATACAGTTCATCTATTTAAACTGTATAATTAAGTGCTAGTTAGTATATTCACAGGGCTATGAAACCATTATCACTATCTAATTTTAGAACATTTTAGTTCCCTCTTAAAGAAACCCCATACCCATTAGCAGTCACATCCTGCCTTTTCCTTACCCTCTCCCCACAGTCCTAAGAACTACTAACCTTCTTTCTGTCTGTATAGATTTGCTTATTCTGGACATTCCATATAAATAGAATTATATAATATGTGGTCTTTTGTGACTGACTTAAAGGGATTTTGGTATATGAAATTTTCAGTACACTTCATCAGGGCCTAAAAATTGCTATTGGAATTGTAGTCTGAGCTCATAATACATGTCTCCTGCAGATTTGCATGGGAATGGAGACCTTGATTCTTGTTTTAATTTATGACATTGTGAAAAGATTATAAAGCTGCTGGACATTACTTGTGATTCAAATGTTAAGTATCAAAATGACTTTATTACAGTATAACATTTGCATATAACTTCTATAGTCCCTGTAATTTTAGATTGACTTCATTAATAAAGAGGATATAGTTTTCAGCAAAAGCAAGTTTCCAAAAATGGTTGAAGGCAGTATTTATCCTTCAAAAACATTTCAATCCAACCCTTTGCCCAAAAAAATTACAGTTAAATTTTACCATTGCTAGCCCATCAAACTATTATGTTGTAAGGCAAGTCAACATATTGAGCTTCTACTGAAAACATTCACAGAACTAATCATAGTTAATCCCATGAAAGCAAGTGAATTTCACGTGACACTAATGTTCAATAACGTGAAAGATTTGAATAATTTTTAAAAAGTACCTGCCGATGAACAATACAGTGAGTAATCATAACCTTTAAATACTTTAAATATTCACCAGCTTTGCAAATTTGTCAGCCTTTTTCTATAGTATACATATGTTTACCACAATCTGCTGTAACACATCTTAGCAGATTCTACTTCAGTTTGTACTGAATTTGTTTTCTCAACTTCTTAAAAGATACCCTTGCCTGTAATTATTCCATGCAGACTATACATAGAGGCTAATTTTTCTATTATTTCAACCTCAGCATTGACTCCTCAAAAAAAGAAAAGAAAAAAAGGAGCAGTATCTGTACATGTATTGATACATAAAGAGCCAATTTGTTTTTAAATTGACTATTGATGTTGCTTCCAACTTCTTCAACTCTTTTGAGCTGTATTCTCACCAAAAGGCTAATAGTCTTAAACAAGCTTATTTTCTCTAGAAACATATTTTTGACGTATGCAATATAGTGTAGTTTATTTAACTTACACTTGGTAAAGTAGCTATATTTGTCTAGCAAATATGACATTTAAAAACTTCTGGTTGCAGCTTCATTTTAGTTTTTACATCTTCAGAAATTCTGCTATGATGGGTATTCTGTTTTAAATTTTCTAGTTTTTCTGATCATTGCTTTCCTATGAGTTGGGAATATTTAGATGAGGGCTTACTTAGGCTGGTGATGTTGACCTATGCTATTCTTTAGCATAGCTATGGTATTACAAAATAACAAACAAAATGCTTTGCTATTTAGTTCAATAACAACATAACCCATACTCCACTGTGCCTTCAAAACATGACATTTGAAGTCCATTTTATCTTCTTTTGACATATGCATTGGTAATAAAAAAAAAATAAAGTGTCACAGTATAATAATATGCATGGCATTTGAAATGCTATCAAATTATAACTATCATTGTGATTCATAGTACACTGTACAGCAGTGGGAATCAATAAAATGTCACCTATGATCTCTTATCACAGAAACTCAATTCTGCTGTTGTTGAGCAAAAGCAGCCACAGACAATGCATAAATGATGAGCTTGGCTATGTTCCAAATAAAGCTTTATTTGTGGACACTAAAATTTGAATTTGATATAATTTTCATATGACATAAAGTATTCTTTTGATTTTTTCTTTTCAACCATTTCTAAGCATAGAAATCACTCTTAGCTCATGGGCTGTTCATAATAGTTAATAAGCCAGAATTTGGCCCCTGGGCTAAATAGTTTGCGGAACTTTGTCCTATATTATTGATTTCTTTCCTTTATTGGATCGCTCTCATTGGCACACATACTGGTTGCTATTGCTCTTTTCTTAAAAAAAAAAAAAAAAAAGAGGGGCAAAAAAATAAACACAAAAAACCTCTGTGGCCCCATTTTCCCTTGGAGCTTGTATTATTTTTCTTCAGTCACAATCCAATTTTTTGCAAAAGCTGTCTACGCTTCCGATCTTATTTCCCGTCTTTCCATTGTCTTTTAAACACACTTCAGTCAAGCTTTGCCTCTATCTCTCCACTGTGACTGCTTTTGTAAAGGTCACCATTGACCTTCATGTTGTTTAATGGTCATTTTTTCATTCTTCCATTACTTGATTTCTCAACAGTATTTGACACAATCGATCACTCCCTCCATTTTGAAATGTTTTCTTCACTTTGCTTAAGGACATCATCTCCTGATTTTCTTCTTTCCACACTGGATATTCCTTCTCTTTTATGCACACTGCTCTTGTCATCCAATCAGATTTCTGGCAAAAATTCTCTATATGCCATTGCTTCTCTAATTTATATCTCCAGCTCAAAGATTCACAGTAGCCTGAAGCCCCTACATGATCCATGACCCTCTGCTCCCCGCGGTTCCCTTTTTCACCTCTCTGACGGCCTCACTCAGACCCTGCTTCCTGGGACTCTGCTGTCCCTCATTCACACCAGGCCCTTACTCACATTATGACCTTTGCAGTAGCTGTTTACTCTCTCAGGGTGTACTCTCGCTCCTAATGTTTACATGGCTAACTCGTATCTGCTTCCAGGCCCTGCTCAAATGTCAGCTTCTCCTGGCAGCCTCTTCTTAGCACCCTGTGTATAAATACTACCAACTCGCATCTCCGCAGCAGCGTTCTTCATCCTTTCTTAACCTGCTCCATTTTTCTGTCGCCTTATTATCATCCACTAATGTTAGATTTTATGTATTTGTTGTATTTATTTATTGGCTTCTCTCCTTGTGAGATTGTAAGACATAAGCACAAGAATTTTGGTCTCTTTTGTTCATTGATGAAGCCTGAGTGGTTGAGACACAGTAGGTCTTCAACAGATATGTGTTTTAAGTACAGCCCTGTGTTCAATTTTGCAAATCATTTCTCTGGTCCTAGATTTGTAAGATAAAGCAGGAAGGAATTTTATATATTATCAGTAGTCTCTAGATCTGTGCTGTCTGATAGTCCCATGGTGCTATTTAAATATAAATTGAAATTACATAAAATTAAAGATTCAGTTCCTCAGTCTCAATAGCAACTATCATGTACTCATGTAACCACTGCCTACTGTGTTTGACAGCCCAGACAGATATAGAACTTCTCCATCATCACAGATAGTTCTACTGGGCAGTGCTGCTCTGTACCCTTGGAGTCAGGTAATTCCCTAAGGCCTTACAGGTCCAGAAATGCGATTGAACCTGGGGGACCCAAATGATCTATGAAGATTATAAAGCAGGGCTTCTCCTATGAAGAAGGCCCTGGGGATCTTATTGACGTTGCAGATTCTGACTGAGTAGGTCTGGGATGGGGCCCAAGTTCTGCATTTCTACCAAGTTCCAAGGGAACGCCAGTGCTGCTGGCATCATACTTTGAATAGTAAAGCTGAAGAGCACACAATGAATGCTAAGGAGCACTTCTATTTGATAGTATTTTAGTAGGACATGTATTCATTGTTATCACAAAACTGTACTGTTGTAATTAGGATAATGTTGTCTGAATAAAACTAGCTTGTATCTTTAATATTGGTTTCACACTCAGCTACATAAATGAAGACGTGTTCCCTATTCTCGGATGAAAGCTTCATGAATAATACATAGTCAGGCAGGAGAAGGCGAGAAACTGAGAGGGTGTAGAACATCCATTGTAAGAACGTGCCTGACATAGAATGCTTTGTGACGATCCATTCCTAATCACATGTAAATGTAATGTAGTGGCTATTTGGCTGATTCCTAGAGTGAGATAATGGATTATTTTAGCTCATTCTGGTTTATGTAATGAAAGTTTAGAAGAATGAGAGGAGGGGAGCCTTTTCTGTTGAAATTGGCTTTGTTGTCATTGCTGTTCAGAATTTGGGCTTGCTTTTGGAAGGTATGAAATGAACTTTTGAATGATAAAATTACATTGGGGATTTGAATTCCAAATCTTTGTAAAGGACAACTATTCCTTGTTATAATATACTTGGTTGTCAAATTGTGACTTTAAAGTCCTTGGAAGTTTAATAAACTTGCTGTTAAAGCTGACCAGCCTCTTTTACCTGAAACAATTTCTTTGATGATGTCATAGTTAGACATCAGGAAAAGACATTGCTGTAAAGTCTTCTAAATTCTCCAAATTAACAGAATTGTATAGGCTGAGAAACCAATATCATTGGCCCTGCTGACACTAGGATTATTTGCAAATTTATTGAACATCATGGAATAATAAATATTATGCAGCAGTGAACTCCAAAATGAAAAATGTACATATCATATGAACTTTCTTTTTCTTTGCACTGCTAGGCCAGTTATTCCTAAAGCTCATTTAACATCAGAAATGTGTGAGGTACCTATTAAAAATAGATCCCTGGGCCCTGCCCCAAGGAATTCTAATTCAGTGATCCTGGGCTAGGGCCCAGGAATCTGTATTTTTAACAAGTATCTTGGGTTTTCTGGTTAAATGAATTAATATAAATAGAAGGCTTAGAATAATAACTGGAAGGTAGTAAGCACTAAAAAATAGCTTTTCTCTCATCTCTCTTTGTATCATTATTAAAATGATCATTTGTCCATCTGTTGACTAGCATGTGGTTAGTTCTTACTGAGGAAATACGAGAGAATAAGATTATTCTCTAATTGAACAAATATTCACTGAGTGCTTTTTAGATGCTCCATGCACTATTCCAGGCCCTGGAGATACAAGGTGAATGTGCCATGTTGTTAAGGCAAGGCTGAGCAGGTAGGCACATGTAAGTAAAAGCACCTGTGTTGCAGTGTAGTAGATGCTACATTAGGGGTTGGTGCAGTTGCTGGGAGGAAGGATGGGTAGGTGTTTTTGTCAGGGAGGTATTTGTGAAGAACAGTAGGGCCTCAGGTGATTGGAGAGTAAGTACAAGTTAGCCAGGTATAGAATGGACTAAGCAAAGCTGAGAGCATTGCTCTTCCATTGAGTTGAAGGGGCTCAGTAGAAGCAGGAGATACTCTGGAGAAGTTAGCAAGCATCAGTCACAAAGAGCCCTGTGATCCAGGGCAAAGAATTTGGAGTTTTATCATGTGGGCAGTGAGAAGACATTGAAAGTCATTGAACAACAGTGTTTTACATATTAGAAAACAGATCCTTCACCTTGGAGTGTGGAGAAGGGATTGAAAAAGGGGAGGTCATGATGGGAGAAGGAGGAAGATGCATGGCTGGAAGAAAAGATAATTTTAAAATGTTAGCACAGAGAAAAAAAATATTGGGTTGTCGGAAAAGTCATGACGCATTTTTGCAATGAAAAACAGAAAAAAATAGGTCATAACTTTTCCGACAGCCCAATATATAAGGTGGGGCATTTGTGAGTGTGTGTGTGTGTGTGTGTGTGTGTGTGTGTGTGTAATGAATGTGTGTAGACATCTTTTTATCATGGAAAATTTCAAAAAGATAAAAAATTGGACAGATTAGTATAATCCCAGTGCCCGACTTCAGCAATTAGTGACTCATGACCAGTTTCTTTCCATTTCTGTTCCCACTCACTTACCCTCTCTTCATTATTTTGAAGCAAATTCCTGACATAATTTCATCTGCAAATATTTCAGTACATATCTCTATAAAGTAATAACTTTCATTTTAATATAACCATAATATATTATTACATCAAAACAATTAATAATGATTTCTTATTATCATATATCTAGTCAGTGTTCAAATTTCTAGTTGCCTGGAAATCCACAAACTTGTAAGTGAAATAACCAAGGTTGCTCAGACTTCTAACTAAATCTCCAATTCTGACTTGGTTGCATTTGTTGCTTCCAGTGTGGAGAAAATAGTTACTAGCATGAATTTTGGTAGCAAAAATGTCTACAGCCTACTTTTAAATGTGTCCTGAAACTAATATGTCCAGGGGTGCCCAGTATTTTCTTCACTGCTAGTAATGCTACAGTAGGCAGTTGTATGGCATTAGATTTCCAATTATGTTTTTTTCTTTTTAGGAGTAAGAGTTATACTTGAAAATTTACACCTGCTACTTGACTCTGAATTTCATAGCTCTGTGCCTGACTGTTGGCAGCCTCAGGGATTTGGAGCTCACTGTCTGAAAG
Organism: Aselliscus stoliczkanus; assembly: GCA_033961575.1. NCBI lineage: Eukaryota > Metazoa > Chordata > Mammalia > Chiroptera > Hipposideridae > Aselliscus > Aselliscus stoliczkanus. The sequence continues at coordinate 124,348,162 of CM066733.1, forward strand.
AGATACCATTGATATAGTCAAGGATATAGTATAAGAATGTTTGATGGTCTAGGAATATACAACATTATTTGTAAATCCAGGCTGCTAGTATTGTGCAAAAACGGGATGTTAAGTACTCAGAAATACCCCAGGAAAATTTATATTCCCATTAAGAAAGAATTAAACAAGATTATTACTAGTTCTTAATTGTTTTTATACAATTGGGAGGTGTTTCCCAATTGTATAAAAAAGGGAAGTGTTTGTAGTTTATTTATACTTTCACCTTTTTTTTTTTTAAAGATTTTATTGGGGAATTGGGGAAGGGGAACAGTGTTGGGGAGTTGGGGAAGGGGAATAGCCAAGTTGTTGTCCTTCAATCTTAGTTGGGGGAGAGGGGGCGGCTAGCTCAGCTCCAAGTCCAGTCGCCATCCGGCCGCCCTTTGGCAGCTCGTGGCCACTCAGCTCAAAGTGCTGTGTTCAATCTTAGTTGCTGGTGGGCGTAGCCCACCATCCCATGTGGGAGTCGACCCGGAAACCGTGTTAGGAGCAAGTGCTCTCACCAGCTAAGCCATCCTGCCACCTATTGGCAGCTCAGCAGCAGCTCAGCTCGGGTGCAGCTTACTGGCCCATGTGGGAATCAAACCGGCGATCCTGTTGCTCAGAGCTTGTGCTCTTAACCAACTGAGCCACTCGGCCGGCCCCTATACGTTCACCTTCTTGACTCATAATTTTTTTAAAGTTAGTGAAGTTTTATTGCCTTTCTCTAATCTTTTTTACGAATTGTATTTTGTGAAATACACATGCAAAGGAGTGTATATAACATATGGTTAGAGTTTAAAAAACAATAGAGTTTTTAAAACATGAATCTTTATATACTCACCACTATGCCTAAGAAACAGAACCACAGTACCCCTGTCCTGTTAAGTTCATCATGGTGCCCAACCAAAACACATTCTATGATATGCTCTTCACTTGAGAGATAATCAGTGTCCTGAATTTTACTGAATCGTTTATTAATAATATCGTTTCACCACAGATGAAACTGGGCATCCCTAAACAGTATTATTTCTTTTTGCCTGATTTTACCTTTATGTAAAAGAAAACATGTATATTCTTTTATGCCATGCTTTTTCCATTCCAAGTTAAATTTCTCCGATTCAACCATATTAAAGTGTGCGACAGCAGCTTGCTCATTCCCATGGCTATTTTGTAGCTCCCCGTATGAATTACCCCCATTTTCTTGGACATTATACTGTTCTAATCATTCAGACTGTTTCTGTTGTTGTTTGATGTTTCTATTATAGACAATGCATGTGCACATCTCGAGTTTGTATATCCGGGAACAGTAAATTCATGCTTCGTAAGAGTGTGCGTCTTTAGCTTGCTTGGTATTGGCAAATTGTTTTCCAAAGTGGTTGTGTCAGTTTATACTTGCTCTCTCAGCTGGTGAAAGCTCTATTGCTCCAAACTTCAACTGTACTCCTTAATGTCATATTTTAAGTCTTTTGCCAGTATGGTGGGTATGAAAAAAAAAAAAAAATTCTCGTTGTTTGACGTATGATTTCCCTCACTTACAGTGAGGTTTAGCTTTTTGTTTTGGATGGCTGTGGTCCATTCATGTTTTCTTTGAAGTAATTTCTCATGTCTTTTGCACATTTTTCTATTTGTCTCTTGGGGTATTTGTCTTTTCCTTATAGATTCATAGGAGTTCTATTTTTTTTAATTCTCAAAATACCCACCCTTTGTTAGTTAATGTGTGTTGCAAATGTTTTTTCCTAGTTTGTAGTTTTTCTTTTTCTATATTTTTTTATGATACTCTTTTTATGAAGAGTTCTAATTCTCTTTAATCCATTGCAGTCTGAATCTCACCGTTTTACTGATGTTGCACTCTTGAAGGTAAGATCTAGAATCACAGGTAGGCCCAGGTTTTGTGGAATCTGAAACTTATACAATATGACAGTACTCTTTAAGACAAAGCATATTGAGTTATGAATATAAAATTAGGTGCAAAAATATAGAATAAAAAATAAATGAAAACAAATTAGAATTTTAAAAGCTGACAGAAACTACAAAGTCACACAATTTTAAAATATGTTTGTATTAACACCTTGTAAATGTTCATCTAAATCTTTATTTTTTCACTGCATACACTTTGATTACCTTTGTATGACAAAAAAAATGTTGCAATATAATTTGGGAAGACAGACTGTAACTATGATCCATATTTTCCTCAAGAAGTTCATTGTAATATGTTTTTAGTATTGATAGTTGGGATGCATAAAACACGTACTTCCACTTGCAGACTCGTCTGTACTACTCCTATAAATGTGTGTCTTACAAACACAGACATGCTGATAAATTCTATTTTGTTAATTTCCATCAATAAAGAAAATTTGTAGTGTATTTTTAATTTTTAAACTGAAGAGACCATCTGTTGATCTAGACATGGAGAACAAAATCCTTGTTTAAAATGGGTTTTATTTGATGATTTTCCTACAGATAAATTTATGTCTCCATATATTTCAAAAATTATTTTACCTCCACTGCACACGTATTTCCCACTCTGGGCTCCGTAGGGCATGACCATGTTGTGATACAGTCCTTGTGGCTCGCTCTCCAGGTAGCTGCACAGAGGAAATAAGACATTCCTCAAGTCATTTCTACCCTGGAGCCCTACTAGTTAGTTAACCATATTCAAAAGTGACTGGAAATCACATGGACATATCCCCAGAATTCAGACTTATTCTGTCCCTAACTCAAATCCTCCTTAGGCAAATCTTCAAAACGCTCACTGGCAGCTGTAAGTATGGCCACAGATACAGTGATGGAGGGGAAGTCAGAGTAGAAACCTGCAGTGGTGTTAACCAATCGCAGTTAAAAATATCTTATTTCTGCAAAAAATGTAACCATATAAATACTCCCCTAGGTGTGTGAAAGGAACCTGTACAAGTGAGAAACCCTGATGTCAGCTTCAGGGAAATGCCCTGTCCTCTCATATCCTCTCTGCGGCTGTGAGCACTGCCACCCAGGCTTGCTGGTTTGATGTTCTCCTCACCTTTGGCTTTATTGCTGTCTCGCTCTCCATGGCTTCTCTTGACCCTGTTTTCCCAATTAATGTATTTCTCCATCATCGCCCTCAGACTTTCTTCCCACTCTGTAAGTAATCCTTTGAGTTCAGAGATCTCATCGCTTCAGCTGCTCTCAGGCAGAGATGACTGCCGAATTTCTGTGTTTAGCCCTGATCTTGCAAGCTCCAGGTCCCTTTTCTGACTGTGAGCTGGTAGCATCGCCTAGGAATCCTTCCTCTTCACATACCTCAAATTAAAGATGTCTGGAAGGAGAGTTTTCTATTTTCTCCAGAACATTCACCACTTCATCCTCCTGTGTCCCTCTCTCAGTTACTGTCATCTCCATCCTCCTAGTTACTCAGCCTCAGATCTTGGTCATCTCTGACAGTTAACTCACTTTCCCACAGTTCACGCACCCCATTTTGCTCCTCCATTAAGCACCCTTATGGGTCACTCACATCTGTGTTGTTTTTCTCAGCTCCTTTCTCCTGTTTGACTCTCTAACACGGATTAACTGCCATGGGGTGAACAGGGGGAATGAGGACTAATTTAACTGGTATTTTCTTAAATGTTAACATAAATCCATAAGTTTACCTCCATCTTTACTTTGCCCAACATCCCGAATTCAGAATTCTCTAAATACCATTTTCCCATACACATTATTTTTATGTTAGTCATAGTCCTTATCAAATATGTAGTACTTACTTGTCAACATAAGATTATAAGTGCCTGTCAGATTATAAACTTGCAGTTGACAACAAGTCTGTATTCCCATTTTGGTCAAAAGCAATGCCTTAAATGTAACAGGCACTGAATAAATGGGGAATTGACTCTTTCAAAAGTGCTTTCTGCTGCCACTTTTTGTTTTCAGGAATACATGTATCGGTTTATATCTTTACAGATAGCCTAGAACCTGTAGTTGCTTATAGCAATATTTGATACCAAACACAACTTCATGTGTCAAGGTGACGCAGATCCTCCAGTGAGCATACATGGAGAAGCATACGACGTGTTATGGGTGAGGACAAGTGGGACATGCTGGCCCTTGGTAGCGCTGGTTCGAAGTCTCCTAGTCAGGTCCTGAGAGTGATTGGTTGGTCTTCGGAAATTTCATTTTCAATTTCCTCTTGCAGGAACACCATTCCATTTTTAGCCTGCTTGTGACATCAGTGGCTAATGGCAGGTGCGTGGGGCAGTTGGCATTTGAAGCTGTCAGGGATTCATTGCTTCCTCAGCTGACATGCCCAGCAGATCTCTTCTCTGGTTTCACTGGATGCTTTCTGCCTTGTGAATACCTATAAGCGTATTTCTTCTCTCATCTCCCCAGCGTCTTTTAGAAAAAACAGCAAATACAAATGGTCCTTTTTTTTTTTCCCTCCAAAGCTTTAAAATTGTAGTTGAAACTCATGGATGGGGTTAGTGTGGTGCTATAGAAAAGTCACTGTACTAGCCAGAGCCTAAAGTGTAACTACAGGCAGGGCAGGTGACCTAACTTGTCATATTCGCCTAATCTTCAAAGTAGAGCTGAGCCCTGCAGGGCTGCTCTGCTGGGTCAGATGAATTGATAATTGGAAATTACGGAGCAGGATTTCTTATAATTGAGAAATATTCAGACCACTTTTAAAGGAAAAAATTGCCCTGGACTCCCTGCTGTGTAGACTTAACTCTATAATAGACACAAACATCCAGATATACATTTCACCTACTTTACTTTATACTTATATCTGACACAGTTCTACAGCTAAAACTGAAATAAATTATAATATAGATCTCAACACAGCTACACAAGCAATAACTAGAGGTTAACAAGATCATTTTAGTGTAATGAGCTTTTTTTTTTTCCTCCTGGAACTAAGTCAGTGCAATGAATATTGTCCTGATTACTCTGTCACTGGTCATGTGATGACTCACTTCTTTCCAGCCTTCCTCCATTGGGACTACTGAGAAACCCTGGTTCATATGATGAGAGATCATCATTTTATATTTACTTTCTGCATGTATGTCTGTTTCTTTCCTTTCAGCCCTTGGCAGTCAGCAGTACAAAATTTGCCATGTTGTGTCATTATCTTGATCTTAAATCAGTGTTTTAATTTATTTAAGAATCTAGAAGCTAAAGACATATTCTATTTCAATGGTGTAAGACAAATAATCACTTGAAAGGAGTTTTGTCTTTGAAACTGGTTTTTAAAAAAATTCTGTGAGTACAGTATTGGTCACTGTCTATTAGCTTCCAGATTAAGCAATACTATCACATAATGTTACAATATAAGATGTGTTGTGTATAACACATAATGTATAAATGCAAGGGGAGGTATTAGAGATCCCAGACAGAGTTATAATTTGTCCACTGTAGGTTTTATAATGGAATATAAATGCTGTAAAGAAAGCTGTTTATTATTTTTTGAAAACTGTAACTGTTGAATTTTTTACCCATAAATTTTATTTTTTCATGATTTCCTAAGGAAATTTTGGTCTTTATATTAATCAAGTATTTTAGGAAAACATGGTGCTTTTCAGATTTGTATGCATATTAGGAAAATAGGCACACTAGAATATGTTTTATCTAAATATATTGACTGAAATATGGGACTACCTGCATCTTTTAAAAGGAGTGGAAATAATTTCATGATCCAATACATTTTGAGGACGTTTTCCATGTTCCAATTTAAATCTTGCTTTATAGTCCAGTAGCATGCTTTATTGATAGAAAGAAATAATCCTGAATGGATTACTATAGTAAACAGATTTTTAAAAAATAGAGTAAGCTTAAATCTTACCTTTGAAGAGTAACATACTTATGTCAAGCTTTTTTGTTCTTTTCTATTTCATGCTGTAAGGTGTTTCAAAAGTATAGAAGTATAATGTATGAGAACTTTTTTTCAACTGCACATAATTTAAAATTTCTAAAGCAACCTTGGACTGCAGAGTCTCAAATTTTCAACCATCATCTCAGAGATTACTTTTTGCCTATTGACTGAACATTTTACAAAATATTAATTTTTAATTTGTCTTTTGATTTCCTTATTGATTAATATTCACCTATTGCTGATTTATGACATTTTTCTCATAAGGGAAATAAAAAAAAGACAAAAGTGTTCTGAGGATTAGAGTTCTATTAGGGAATGCTGAATTCAATATTTATGCAAAGTTCTTTCTAAATTTTCTTATATCCTTAATGTAATTTTTCTTGTTGTTGGTGTTTCTGTGTGTTATACTCCTCCATGCTCCACTCCTCCTGCCATTGTTTTTTAGAGGCTATGCCTTTGAGCCAATGATAAATGGAGTTGTGCTTTTAGTTTTGTTGAATTTGAGAACTGTAGCATGAGGGATCTAGTAAAAACTGGGCACATAGCATCTCATATTAATTTTTACCATCTATTAGTATCTTATGACAGATAAAGATGAAGATGTAATAATACATTTTTATCAACTAGTAATTTAAATATGACAATAGAAATAAATTTCAATAATTTAGTTAATCCCCAATAATTCTTATAAGTATGCTCTTTTAAGTATTAAAATGTAAAGGTAAAAATTTGAATGACTGTCATTAAACTTAGAGATTATTGCTTACTAGTCCAGAATTCACACTCTTGTCTCGGTTTTCCTCTTTAAGTTTACAATTATGAACCAGGTATCGGATTTCTCCCTGTATGATAGGAATACATTGTAATGGAATCCTCAATGCATCACTGCATGGGTTTTGTATTATTTGTGCTGAGAGAGGGAAACAAAATTTTTATCGTTTAAAGCTGACTGGTGTGATTCAAAGCAACGATAAGTCAAAAAATGTACAGCAGCTGGAGAACAAATGTTATGCCCATCAGTTATCCCTGACAGATGAGGGAGCATGCTAAGGCAGACCTCTAGAATTACTGTGTTTCCTTCTAGGCAGGGTGTACTCAAATAATTCTTGCAGGTATATTTTAAGTGCTGTCATATTCTAAATATGAAAGAGAATTTTAATTACAGAAATTCTTATAAATTTCAAACTCCTAGTGGATGGTGTACATTCAAGTATTTTGTTATTGTTAGAGGATAAAATACTAGAAAGAATAATAACCCCCAAAGTGGCCTAGTTTGGTTACCCCAACCAGGACATCTTTGTCTACTTGTTTGCTTCTAAATGAAGTGTCTGTCTGGTCTGTTGCTATTGAGTGTGAGGAAGCTTGTTTGGCTGCTAAGGAATTTAGCTGCCACTTTCCAGGCACTGGAACAATGTGCTCACTTGTGGATTAAGTAAACCATGACCTCAAGTCGTCTATGCCTCCTCATCACAAGCCTGCTGGTCTCCAACTGGCCCACATAGTTTTGAATTACTGTCCTACTTTTGCTGCCATCCCAGTACGTAGGCAGCCCCTCACCTCCCCATGGGACGTAGAAGAATGGCTTGCTTCTCTGTGCTTTGTTTTGGTTTCATTTCCTCATTTACTTCCAATCTGGTTACCTTCCCTGACTCTCATCCCCAAAGTTATTATTTTTTTTGACCCTGTTACATACTCCTACCGCTGCCTCCCTATTTTCCTCAGGCTCTTTCCATTGTCAGCTTAACTCTGGCCCTGGCTTTCCTGTTGGGAGTCTCCCTGCGTCCTTCCTCCTCTCCCCTACTTTTTGCCACTGTCCACATGACCTTTGTGCTGGCTTGTGAAACTGCATATCCCTCATTAGAGTGGACTCTTCCCTATTAGGGTATTTTTGTAGCTACGTACTTTATGTGTATTGTGGAGTCTTTGGGGTTCTAGCCTATGTAGATGGAGGAAAGAGGCTGGCCAACTCTGGGGGTCAGAGGAGACTACTTGTTGTATTGTGATTGCTCTGGACCCACAGTAGAAGGCAGATGTGTCAGATAGATAAGAGCTACCAGGATGCTGCGGAGTCTGGAAGCCTTGTTGTCGGGTAGGAGAAAGTGAAAAAAATTGGCTGTATACTGGAAAGATTGATTTAGTCATAGTGGTGGCCAAAGATCGAGTGGCCGACCTTAGTAAGTAGTGAGCTTCCGGTCATTACACACTCACGTATATGCATATATGCATACATACGTGTACACACTCGTGCTCAGCCGTGTAAAGGTGGCCACGAATCAGATATGTGGATATAGCAGACGAGGTTGAAAGTCTTCCAATACTATGATTTAGTGGTTAGCATTAGCATTTCGTCTAGAATGCGTTGATTGGATAACACAGAATTCTTGTTTTTTCATCTTTTCCTCTCGTTTGAGTAGTTTTCTGTATTTGTTACCAAAGTGTGACGTACGTACATAGCTGTGATTTGGCAGTCTGGGATTTGTACTTTTTAAATCAACCTCAATGACATTGTTATACGTGATAGGTTTATTCAAGTTCAGGTCAGTAAGAATGAGAATGGAGAGGCTCATATTGGTTTGTTTGTTTTTTTAAGATTTTATTGGGGAGTTGGGGGAGGAGAACAGCGTTGGGGAACCCGGGCAGGGGAACAGACAAGTTGTTGTCCTTTTGTTCTTCAGTCTAGTTGTGGAGGACATTGCTTCACTGGCCCATGTTGGTATCATCATTGCGCTCTTCCAGGGTGAGGCAGATCAGTCGCTGGCCTCTGGACGGCAGCTCACCACGGCTATTCGCAGCTCACGCTGGCTACTGACCACTCACTGTAGCCTATGGCAGCCCACTGCAGCAGGGGCTGCAGCCTACACCATCGCCGGGGCTCGCAGCCCAGCTCCAGATGGAGCTGTTGTTAGCTGTAGAGGGCAGTGTCACTGGCCCTCATATGTGGGATCTGAACCGGGGCCACTGGCATCCCAAGCCAGCTTTTAACCAACGTGCCACTCCACCAGCCCGAGGCTTATATTTCTATAATAACAGATAGGAGAAGGGAGTAAGGGAGTAACCACATCGAAGGGGAAACAGCGCTGGCTCTGGAGTCAGATGGATATGGATTGAACTCCCAGCACTGCTGCTTGTTGGCTGTTACCTTGGAAAAGTTAACTTTCCCCAGCCTCAGGGTCTTCAGTCATAATGGAGATACAGGAATTAGTACATAATAACACTCAACACTTGATAGACAGCTAGATCATCCTGGTCAAAAAGGAATTGTAGCAAAGGAGAAGACAAGTATTTATTGAGCATCTGTGAGTAGCTATTGTCATAGCTCAAACTGTGCCCTTTCAGTTATGCTGTCCTTTAGTCCTCAGAATCTCCTTGTGAGATAAATGGGTTTTGAAGAAGAAATTCAGGTTCAGAGAAGTTAGGGATGGCCTGTGAGGGGAACTCAGAACTAATTGATCGTAGCATCTATGTGTAGGCTCATTGTCCAGGAGCAAATCATGTCGAGTTCTGTAAAACCCTGCATTTGAAATGCATAGTCTTTAATTGGATTTTTGTTTCTGGTCTTTTTCTTTTTTTTAATGATGAGTTAAAGTTTGTTTCCTTAAAATTCAGCAATCAAATAAAGTTACCTTTCATAGGGGTAGTTTTGGAAACATATCCAGTAGGAAAGTTTTAGGTAAATGTAAATAATAGATGCAAAACCGATTATTAAAAGAAGGAAGGCATCCAGTGATCGTTATTTATCTTTGACTTGGGGCCTGCATCCAAGTGTAACCCTGTCCCTGAGGTGCAGGCCAGCTGTGGACTTGAGAGAAAGGAGGTGGCCACGCAGGAGTGGCCGGCGTCACACGGTTCCTCTCCCCTGCACTCTGGCCTTGCAACTCCAAGGGGCTTTTCCTGTGCCCTCACACTCACACCGCCCTCCACCTTCCAGCCAGGATAGCTTTCCTGTGGCTGATGCATCACATGGTTAGACCGATGGGGATACAAGTAGAGTGCCAATCAGTGGAGCAGTGAAGGCCCTAGCCCAAAGGAGAATAAATGTCCAGCAAATTCAAGATAACGAGAATGATGTTTTTGCCCAGCTAGAAAATTGTCCCCAGAGGCAGAAGTGTCCTGAGTCATGATAACATCATTGGAAAAAGAACAACACTCTTAGTGAGGTTCTGTGAGGACCTGAAGCTTTTTAATGATCTTCTGTTGTGTTCATTACAAGCCTTTGGTGCAAAGGAAGAGGTAGAGTTATAAAGGCATAAATAATGTATGTAAAGGACAAGGGCCACTGCTCCTGTTGAAATGTTAATTCTGATTTGTTTCTTAGAAAGTTAGTCTCACTGCTTTATAGTCACACAAATATTCAGATTTTTTTCAATAGTTGACAGAAGGGAGGGAAGAGGGTATATTCTAAAGGTCCGTGTGTAGGATTTATAGTTGCAGTGGAAAGCACTGATTTTGTAAACTCAGCCTCCAACGTGGTGCCTCAGGTCACTTGGGGAAGTGTCTGAAGTTTCTTGACATTGAAATATCAGCCTATTGAGACATCAAAGGACAAAAAATGTCAGCTCTGCAATTTAAAGACAGATATATCTTGCATAACATAAGGGTACAAGGTGAGCGTCCTTAATGATGATGAGAGCAGAAAGACTTTCTGTTTGTCAGGCAACCGAATAAGAAACTTGATCTCTGCAGGAAAAAATCTGTGTGATAAAAGCAGATAATCTGAATTGGGTTTTCAGTCATCAAGTGGACATCGCTTAAGCTTGCTATAGCAGATCTTCAAAGCTTCCTTTGAAAATGTTTTGAAAGAATATTTTTCTTAAATCCAAACCTTTGAAACCTCGAAGAAACACTTAATCTTTATGAATGTTTTAGATGTAATGCTAGAAATTCACATACCATGTTATGTTCTAAATATGAATTTACATTATGCTCTGAATTATATGCAGTAGGAAGCTTTCAAGTACAGATTGCTAATTAATTAAATATGGGTTTCTGTAGAACATAAGGCATTCAAGTATCATTAGAAATTAGGGGAAATATTATTTATGTGGCAAATTCAGGTATGATTTATATCACACTTTCTAGGAATAGTATTTAAAATGCTGGTAAAGATGACTTCTGCTGTGTCCTAGAGCTTTGAGAAAAAGGGAAGAAAAGGTGCTCATTTATAAGGACTCAGTAATGGGCTATTAATTCAATAGACTTTTTTTTGAGGCACTCTGCCAGGCCCAGAAAAGTATCCTCACAGGCTGCATCATCTCTGGCAACTCCAGCAAATGCCCAGAGGCCTGAGAATCCTGGGGAACTGCTAGCTCCTCAGAGAAGACTTTTGCCTATAATGGTGTCTTTTAAAGTATGAATGAAGAGTGGAGCATAGAAATAAAGTATTCCTTTATGTTGGAGATGTTTAAGTTGTATTTAATGAAGAGAAAAGCGAGTTGAACTTTTTTCTTGAGATTCCAAAATTTACATTATGCCTGTGATGTGAGAGTTGAGAGATGTCAATTACAGTTGTTTTTGTAATACTCAGCTCCTAACTTCAGCGCTACAGAAAAGATAAAAGTATATAACCTCACTTCCCTCGCACAGTCACTGGTATGATGTGGTCAGGGGAATTATTTCAATGACTGCTTTTCACCTACAATTTCTATTTCTTTTTCATCTCTTGTTATTTTTTCAAGCAGCTGCCCTATTCTTGCCTAATAGTTTGTATTCTTCCTTTTATCAATCTGAACATTTTAAGACTGCGTAAAGTCTTTTTCCATGTGTTCTGCTGTCCCCTGTGCTTGGAGTGCAGAAATCTCTTGTTTGTGGTGACTGATGCATCTGGCACCTGTGTCTCCTTGTCCTTATCCTTGCCCTTTCTTACAGGTATAGGCATCTTGATCAGGATTGTTTTCCACAGATACCCCTTGCTCCAGGTTAGAGAACTGCTTACAAAGAAGTTAGGCATTAACCACGCCCAAGCCAGTCATCACATGCAGCCTCTGCTTGGGGTCCATGAATCATAGGGGTCCTAGGGGTCTGGACATTTCAGGCCTGAGCACATTTCAGACCTCGGTTTCCAGCCTCTGGGAATGTCTGTCATTTTACCCCCCAGTGAAGGCTGATCGGAAGCCTCTTGCCCTTGGTGATGATGTATTGGGTAGTCCTACAAATAGAGCAGCTATTTATGGCTCTGTGCCTTAGCCCGGGTCAAGGTCTCCCTGTGGATGGGTCCTGTCCCTTCCTTTGATTGCCCTCAGCAACAGCCTGTGTCTAATGGCCCCTGCCTCCTGGAGCCCTCTGTCTTCTGGAGATTTCCCTCTCTCGGTTTCAAGTTGAATTAAGTAATAAAAATGTTTTATTCAGTATGTTTATGTGTTTGTATCTGATGGAGAGATTTTTTTTTCTATCAGCTCAGTTTATCCTATTGTACTGAAGTCACTAAATTACTTTTCAAACAAGACTTGTAAACATGGCCACTAGCAATACATGAGAATATTAGTTTCTTCATACTGACATTAGCATTCCATGTTATCATTTAAAATGTTTTTTTCCTGGTTTAATAGTTGAAAATGATACCTTATTACATATATTTTTTTTATACCAGATTACATGTACTTTTATATAACTAGTTCCAAGGAACAAGGAAGTAGGTAGAGTGGCTTCCTTGAGCAGAGATGTCAGAAAGGTATGTATAAGAGCATTTGTTCATTGACCTTGCGCCATTTTTTTTCTCATTCAAGGATCTGTTGCTGGAACATGGGTAAAGGCATAGGACAGGAAAACAATCGAGGCTGTTGGTTAACTAGTTTTCTTCTCTTCTCATCCATACTTGCAAGCCACTTCAAGAAAGGGATGAAAGAAAGTTATGTAGACAAAGAGGACACATTTATTTGTGCTGCAAGAGACCTTGTAATGTCTTCAAAACAACTGCTGTCAAGCACTCTTGGAGACATGGCACCTGGACAGTAGATTATTGTCACTTTGTTAGATGCAGAAGTGATCCTTTTTCAGATGATGCCATCTCTTTCTAGGAAGAATAAGGAGGCAAGCGGGGGGATGGGGGATGAATATATACCATGGAGAGCTATGACCATGTAATTAATCATGCATCAAGATGCTATAGGACTTTGGTATATGACAACTGACTATTTTTGGCATTATAATTAGATATAGACTCTTTTCTTTCTCTTCTTCCTTCCTTCCTCCCTCTCTCCCTTTTCCCCCTTTCTCTCCCTCCTTTCTTTGTACCTGAAACACGTAGAAATGTCTTTATCAAATATTAAAGGCTTTGCTTTCCTAACCAGTATCAGACATAAACAAGCTGCATAATCTCTCCATGCACTCTCATCGGGAGAAATTCCTGCAAAAACTGTTTATATCCTTGCAGTTTTACTTCCTGTTGACCTTACCCATGCTATATTATAGAATCTTTAAAAATGTTTGTGTCCTCATATTGCTCCAGCTATTTTAGACTAGTTTCAGTAAATAGGTTTTTTTTGGTTCATGCTTGTCCTTCTCTACCTCCTTTTGCTCTAATGCAAAGACAGCTCAGCATTCTTTTTTTCTAAGTCTAAAGGTTAGACAGGTTTTTGGACTGGAGGTTTGGCTTTCCCAGAGAAAGAAAGGATAGCAGTTGGCCAGCCACCCTCAGGGTACACTGGATGTCTTCTCTGCATCTCATCCATTTCACATAATGGAAATAAGCAACATTTTCTCCAATTGTTCTCCTTGAGTATTTACTCTAAGGGAATGAGGATGGTGTTAAGTGGCAGATAAAAGGTGTCAGTGTAACTATAAATTGTTTCCTCCTAAGATAGGAACTATCTAGTCCTTGAAAACATACGTAAAAGGAAGCAATAAGAAACTTAAGGAACAAAGAGGGAGTGAGGCATTCCAGCTGTTTCCTATTACTTAAAATATATTTAAATGTGTGTGTGTGTGTGTGTAAAATACTAAAATAGAATTATGAAGACCTGTCCTGGTAAATATAACAGAATAAACATTTTTAAGATTGAGTGTCTTAAAATTGAGTGACAGAATTTGGGAAGTTTTTGCACATTGACATTTGCAAATGTTAAACTGATAAATATAGGATAACTACAATGAAAATGACATTTTAAGTGTACTCCATCATAGCTACAGTGTGTTTTTATATACTAATTTTATTAACACTGCATATACACATTATGGGTAGTGGTTCACAATTGTATATACTGACTTTGGGCTTCTATTTAAAGTATATTTTGATAGTGATTGTAGTTTAATGTCATCTTCATTGATAAAGTTGGATTTATAATAGGGTATTTTACATATTCCTAGAAAGCATTAGTTTTGTGTTTTACAGAAATTTATTCTATTCAAAATTTTCCAATAATTTGTTCCCATGTTTTCCCCTGGTGCTCCTCGGCATAATATGGGAATTAAATTTATATTTTACTTTGATAATGTGCTTGTGTCATTAATATTTTAATAAATTAGTAATGGTTTGCCTTAATTTGATTTGGGGCTTTATTGGAAAATCTGTGAGCAGATTTGGATGTCTTATTTATGTGCATTATATTTTGATGACTAATTCCACTTCCTTTTCAAATACCTATTTCATAACTCCTTAATTTGAAGGTAGCCTTCAGACCTTCAGGTAAATTATCTTTGAACAACACATTTGTCATGGGCGATTTTTCAGATGTAGAATATTTTTTGTTTCCAGAAAGTTAGAATTTCTGAAAGATTTTTAAAAGGCCATAGGAAAGAAAAAGAAAGATATATTATGTAATTGATATTTAATTTTCATTTTCATTGATTCAGCGTATATTTATTGAGACCCTACTATGTGAAACATAAACTATTCATCATGCTGAGGACATAGCCGTTAACCAAATTGACTGCCTGCTCAATTTTTGGAGCTTGCGTTCTAGTGGGGAAAAGCAGATAATACACGAATATACATTAATGCCTTGGTTTGCAAGCTTAATTCGTTCCAGAAACAAACTACTCGTATTGCATGACATCGCTCGTTTACCACGTTAAAATGTATTAGAAATGTTTGCTCGTCTTGCAGAACACTCTCAAGCCACATTACTCGCAATCCAAGGTTTTACAGTACATCACAGGACAGTAGTGATAATGGTTATTGCCAGAAGAACAAAACCAAGGTAAGAGGAAGGGTAAGGATAGATAAAGGGGCGTGTGTGTCTGTCTGTCTGTCTGTGTGTCTGTCTGTGTATCCTTGTCCTGATTTTGGGTGTGTGGTCATGGAAGGTTTCATGGGTGATGAGATGGTTCAGAAGAGGCCAGAGTGAAGCAAGGGAATGAGACGTGAATACCCACACAGAGGAGGAGGCTTCCAGGTAGAAGGGTCAGCAGACACAAAAGCTCTGTGGCAGCGTATGCTCAGGCTACAAAAATGTTCTCAAAGCGTTGGCTACTTTTCAATGCAGATTTATTCACTGTACTCTTCTTATTCATCTTCCATATCTAGTTCATGTTAAGTAAAATAGTAAAAGAAAATTATGTGAATTCTGAGAGAATATATATAGCAAGAATACTCCGTTCATTGTATTTTCATCATTCAGTCAGTGGCAACTGGAAAGAGCACATGATATTTTGTCTAGCAGATCAAAGTCCAAATCTCCACTTGGCTGTTATTTACTAGTGGATAATATTTATAAGGTAAATGACATATGATAGCACCAAAAAGTAAAAGCAGTTATTTATTGCTATAAAACAGAAAAATAAGAAAATTAATTTGTGAAATTCTAGAAACATAATGTCCTCAAGGCTACATATGCAAGTTACACTAAGACAACTTCTTTACAAAAAGAAATATATTTAAGATTTTTAACTCATCAGCTTGTTATGCTCTTAAGTGGGAACTGTGTCTGGACTAAATTCAGGGCTAATGTGTGACACAACTCCAGAGGGCACCTTTCATGTAGCTAGCCCTAGGTAATACTATTCATATTGTATTCCTGGAATTTGGACAGAATGGATGACCCTGACTAAACTAGGTGTTCCAGAATACATTGGAAGCTCTTCTGTGCTTTTATCAAAATACCACTGTAGAGTAGATAGGAAGAGATTTTGAATAATAATGGAAGTAATAACTAACACTTACTGAGTTTGTATTGCGTTCTAGGCCTTACTCTAAATGCCTTGCAAGGATTAGCTCACTAAATCCTTGAGAAAACTCTATGAGGTATGCATCAATGATGAAAACCAAGACACAGTAGAAAAATCAAACTTTAATTGGTGTAGAGCTCTGCTTTCCCCTATTTAATATTATGATTACATTATTTGGTACAACTATTGAGCAGTATCCTTTCTGATGGAAAGAGAATATGAATTCTTCTCTATACTGGTGATATCATCCAGCTGTACATAGAATAGTCAGCCTCAGGGGAAAACTGAATCTTTCAGCCAATTATTGTTATAAACACTTCAAAAATCAAACACACCCAAACCAAACTTTTCATATTGGTTAGATGCTTGGCATATTGATGGACAGTAATAGTCTTCCATTCCTCTAGTGACTTTCATTTACCTGGGGTTCAATTTTCTGAAGGGTTCATTTTTGTAATGAAGGAAAATTACTTTTTTAATTCAAAATTAATACTTCTCAGGTCAATATCATCTCTTACATAATTTATAGTATATAGTATTAATGGGGTCTCAGTCACTTGTGTAAGTGAACTTTTTTTTTTAAAGATTTTATTGGGGAATTGGGGGAGGGGAACAGACAAGTTGCTTTCTTTTTGTTCTTCAGTCTAGTTGCGGAAGACGTTGCTTCACTGGCCCATGTTGGTATCGTCATTGCGCTCTTCCCTGATGAGGCAGATCGGTTACTAGCCTCTGGATGGTCGCTCACCGCGGCTATTGGCCGCTCACGCTGGCTTCCGGCCACTCACTGTAGCCTATGGCAGCCCACTGCAGCAGGGGCTGCAGCCCACACCATTACTGGGGCTCGTGCAGCCCAGCTCCGGGTGGAGCTGTTAGCTGCAGAGGGCAGTGTCACTGGCCCTCATATGTGGGATCCGAACCGGGGCCACTGGCATCCCAAAACCTGCTCTTAACCAATGCGCCACTCGGCCGACCCTGTAAGTGAACTTTTGAGCAAATCCAAAGCTGCTTCCTACTGAACCATGTCGACCCTGCTCATGATATTGTTTGGAACACCTGTGCCTTGAGACTAACTGGTCCTGCAACTACGTACATTTATTAGTCTTGTGTTTTTATTTTCACAGAGAGCCACCAATATTGCCATTTAAATATCTAGTGTCTGAAGCATATAGACTTTCACTTAACACTTAGTAGCCACTTAAAAGTTTTCTTGATATCAGTATATATACTGTCTAATTTTTATTAGAAGATCAACAAAAATTGTTGATATTCCAGAAAAGGAAGCAAAGGGACACATTAAGGGGCCTGTCTGAAGTCATGTCTTCAGAAAGCCACAAAACAGGACTGCATTACTTTACATCCTTGTAAATATCTCTTCATAGAATTACAGTGTTGATTTTAAAAATAGTTATATATTAGATGTATCAGATGTCTTAAAAAAAGTTTATACTTTTAAAGTGAACAATTTTGTGAGTTTTCCTAAAAAAAAATCAGAAATTCACACACACATACTCATCATTAGGATATTCATCACTATATTATATAATAGAGAAAATATGGGAAACTCTAAATACTGAATGGTAGATATTGGTTAAATAATGAGACACGCATATATGTAGAGACTTTAAAATATTTTAGAAAGGAAATATGGTTATGCTATAATAAGCATGAATGAAAATTACAATAGTGTATATAACATCCATTTTTATTTTTATTACATTTATTTAAATTATATAATGATAGAGGTATAAATATGGATACTAATTATAGAATTATAAGTATGGATACTATTATATATAGTTATATTTTCTGTATTTACACATAATCCAAAAGAAAGTAATGTACAAAGCAAACATAGTTCCCCCAAGACTCAAGAATTTTACTTCTGGAAATACTCATTCACACATAGCTGTAACATGTGTGTGATATTCATTGCTAAACTATTTCCAAACACTAACATTGGGAAACAACCTCAAAGTCTACCAAAAACAGATTGGATTAATAAAATATGACATATTTACATGATGGGATTATACAGCATTTCAAGTGAAAAAATTAAATTTTTATCTGCCAACATATATAGGTCTCAAAAAATGTCAAATGAAAAAAGGCACACCACAGAACAATATATATTGACTTTATATTCAAATGGATACATTTGTATATAAAAGTATAAAGAGGACTTGGAAGCCTGTCAATCTAATGACAGTGGATGCTACTGGATGAAGAAATAAGAAAATGAGAGTAATGGAGCTGGTTAAAGGAATCTTCAGTACCTGTACTATTTCCTAAAATAAATAAAAATATACATACTTTCATCCATACATACATCAATGATAGTCGAAGCAAACATAACAACTTAATAGTTATGATTAGTAGATGGCAGAATTATATTCATTATTCTTTGTACTTTTGTAGATTTTGAAAATTTTCTCAAAAAATTTAAACACAGAGTTGGCAATGACTAAGTAGAAAGTAAAGATAAAATATAGAGACTGACAAATTTTACAGTGAGAGCAGAGAAGAAAAATCAGAAGCTTTAGGGGGAAAATGGTGTCAATGGAGAGATTCCTTATTTAAGATAGGACGGGTTAAAGCTCTGTTTTCAGACTGAGTCATGACTCATTAATGGGTTGTGAAATCAATTCAGTAGGTCATTAGTGCATTATTTTAATAGAATCTGTGCAGAAGAGATTGTAACATAGCAGGCTCGAGCCTGCTTTCCTTAGAAAGTCTACTAGCAAGTTGGCCCCTGGGCCGACATATGGGAACTTGAGTGGTTTGCATTTCCCTACAGTGATATGAAACTTGCCCTAAATGATAAGAGTGGGTCACGGTCCCTAAACTGTTTGTGCACACAATATAGTCTACCCTGAACCACCTGCCTTCCTTCTGGGAAGCGGGAATGTTGGCACATGCCAGGCAGAGAAAGTTTACTTAAGCGACCCTCAGTAAAAACCTGAAGCACTGAGTCTCTGAACCAGGATACATCATACTGTCAGCTGCTGGAGGAATTACGTGCATTCTATGTGACCACTGGGAGAGCACTCTGGGAAACTTGCACGCAGCTTTCCCAGGCTTTGCCCCAAACACCTTTTCCCTTTGCTTATTTTCACTTTTGCTGTCATAAATCTTAGCTGTGAATACAACCAAAAAGAAAAAAAAAGACATGGCCACATGAAAACATCTTTTGAAAACTACTTTTGATGACACGGCCTTTCATGATATTCAGCATTGTTTACATGAAGAGTCATACAAATTTTCTTAGAATTCCATATAGAAAGAAATATCTCTCTCTCCCATGCTTTTCTCTGTTGGATAAGAACAGCTGTTTCCCCCAATGTTTTTCCCATTTGTCTTTGCCCTGGGAAACACAGAGTTAAATTTGGGGTTTAATTGGTGTTGCCCTGAGTAAGGTCTTGTAACCAACTATACCAGCTCTTTGATGAAATGTCAGATGTTCTTTTACTCCTATTTGCAAGCTTTATTGTATTTGTCTTGTTATAAGATGCTCTAGGATTCTGTGAAATTATGAATTTCGTGTAAAAACAGGTACATGAATGCATAAATAACAAAAACAGCTTATCATGGAGTCATGTTATTTTGGGAAGTGTATGCGTTTCTCTCCACTTGATACTAGGATCATACGTTTTAGAGGCCTTTAAGCTCAAGTGTATATAATCCTATGATTAAAATAGGGATTAAATTCCTTCTTTATCTATGTATATTTAAATTCCGCTGACTTTTGGGGAAGTTACTATTAAATTTTAACTGAATGTGTATTTTTACAGTGTGGGCACCAATCACATGAATCTTGCTATTCAAATTATGTTTAGTAGTTAGTTATATTGGCATGAGCATAGCGTTGTAAATGGATTAACACATTCAGTGGTAAAAGGTTAAATTAAAATGTATAGAATTTCATATCCAATAATACAGGGAAGCATTTATTCACTTAACAAAAGAAGTTACCATGTATTTTCCTTAATCAGATTTTCTGATACATTTAAACCATTTTTGGTTACACCCAAGCTCCTTAATAGTACAGTCAATAGAATTGTTTCTATAAGTATGACCAATAGTCATTTCTAATGCTGGTTATTCAAGAGTTTGTGAGAGAGTAACATGTAAGCATTAAAGAGAAGCTTTATATTCTTAGGCATGATAAGAGGGCTTCTTCTTTGGCATTAACATCAATTAATAATGCAAATATATTTTGTACAGTATTTTTAATATATATTTTAATTAAGCCTTCCACCTTACATATGAAGAAAGTTACAATTATCTTTATTTTCATAAGATCAAGTGACTTGCTGGAAATTCAAGAGAGACACTGGTATTGAATAAAAACTTAGAATTACTTACAGTTTTTTTTTTCAAAGCTCAGCTTAATCCATGCCTCATTTTGATACAACAGAATGAGCTCATTGTATTAGTTCAAGGGCAAATCTCCTTGATTGCAAGAATTTTCATTGAAAACGTAACATCTTGCTTATTTTAGTTGAAGGCTTTCCAAACACATTAGCATGCACAAAACTTGGATTTCAACTCACAAAGACAGTGAGAACAAGTGAAAACTCAACAGTAGACCAGAAATCCAGATCCCTTTTAAGAAGAAAGCAGATAGAGGGATAGCTGACTTAACAGAGCTATTCAATACTTAACTGATTAAAAAACAGGACACCAAGCCGAAAGGTGAGACTGCACCAGTGAATCTCAGGAAGCCTTTGCAACAGGCGGCCCCGAGTATTTAAAAGATGGTGGTGAGTTGTGGAGCTGAAAGTAATAGCATTAGTTGAAAATCTGAATAAGGAAGAGGAACCACACTGCCCTCACTGTTCTGGACCCTGCACAGCTAGGTGAATACCCTTCTCCCAGAGTAATTGGGGGTAATCGGAGGTTTAGCAGAGTGTTGCAGGCCCAGTGTGATGAGATAGAGGCACTACACTGAAAATAAGGATCTGTGAGCAAGTCCACATAAAGGCCAGCAATGCCCCAATCCCCAACTGGCCCCCAACATGCTCTAGCACTAGCAGCTGTACGTTCACTTTCGGGCATAAAACTAGAGGATTCTTCTATGGAGAGTGTATTAATCCCAGGGGAAATACGTGAGGTTGCTGACTTGGGTGACTTCCCAGCCAAAAAGCTAGCTTGTCCTTTGACCATAGGGATTCAATCAGTCAGTAAGTCTGGCTCACAGATTCTCCAGTCAGCTTCTTACTGCCTCACTCTGATATAAGTGGCTTTCATGACACCCCCACGAAGGTGTTCTCCACCAAAACAGGGACATGGAGCAAGATAGCAGGTAACATGCGACCCAGGAAGCTGTGGGCTCCAACGTAGGAGAAAAGTGGCAGGCACAGCTCCAGCCCATGTTGGAGGACAGAGCGCTCAGGAAAGGGTGCCCTGAGATAGAAGAAGTAGGACTTGATAAACTGGTTCTGCTGATGATGTGGAAAATAACCATCAGGGGGAGTTTAGAATTCAGTTGGAGAGTTTAAGAAATATTAATAATAGGAGTATAGAAAGCTAGAAAAAAAAAGGAAAATATTAAGTTCTAGGAATGCAGTAGTTATATAAGAAATAAAATGGCATTATAATATCCTATTAGGCTCAGCAATAAATAGTAAATATTACTAACATAGTCACATTCTAAATATTTATAAATCTAGTCACATTCTAAAAATGTATAAATCTAGTCACATTTTAAATATGCATTATTTAACAAAAAATTGTGCTGTAACACTATTGGAAGGATGGAAATAAGTAAAATGGTGAGAAAGGCATGAGAGTTCTAAATTCTAATCTAATATAGGAACATAAGCATATTCTTTAGAAGCATAAAGGTAATAGCAAGGGAAATAGGTAAGAGTTGAAAAATGTTTGCCTCTTGGAGTAGCGGTTAGAGTTGGATCCCTGTTTTATTATGTACTTTATAAGAATCATTTGACATTTTAAAATAGCATACATGTATATTATTGATAAGAGAAGTAGAGTGAACAGTCACTTATCGAGGACTTACTGAACTCTAATTTTTAAGTTGCATGGACAGTATTGTATTGCTCTATGACCCTGGGAAAGTTACTTAACTCTTGAAGTCTTAGTTTCATCATTTGCAAAATGCGGATAATGGCGGTAATTATTAACAATAAAAGTAACCTCATAAAGAATGTTATAAAGAGAGAACAAAATGAAGCATACAAAGCATTTGGTATAACGCTTGGTATATATTATTAATGTTGGGTATTATTAATACTATTTTAACATTTTACTATGAATGTATTTGACTAATCCATTAAGTTTTTGAGAGGCTATGGGAAATCAGCTTGCACCTAAAGAGCACTTTGGCTTTACTTAATTACCTTTAAATCCAGAAATGATCATGCCTGGATATTTAATCAATTTCCAGAGAAATGTCATATCACTAATAAAGTTTTTACTACTACGTCCAGTTAGAGTTACTTTTTAGAACTCTTTGTTTTAAGTTTTCTATTTTAAAGTGAAGTATTAGCTTGTATGCTCTATTTTCAAATGAGCTTTTAGCTTATATCTCTTTCAGTTGCTAAAAATTCTTTAAATTCTAAAGTATATTTTTATGATTTACAGTATCTTACATATATAATGATAACTCTTCATGTCAATTGCATAGCACATTGTTAGAGCTTATTTGATGGTTAAGAATGAATGCAAGTAATGACTATAGCTTGCTTCAGCTAATTTTGAAAATTCTATTCTTACTGTGTTATGTATTTGGTAATGCAAAGCTTTGGATGTTTAATAAGACCTTTATTTCTGTGCATGATTAATTTGATTGTCAAAATCTGTCTCTGAATACCTCTTGCAAACGTACTGGAGAAGACCACCAGAACATTTAGTACTAGTGTGTGCATCACCGATTTTGTCACCAGTGTTCTGCCTTGTATTCTTTAACTGTTTCTCTCGGAACGCTTTATCTCTTCAACTAGATTAGAAATAACTTCAAGGCAGAATATGAAAGAAAATTATGAATATATTTGCTTATTTTTACTTAGGAATATAGAAAGGATATACTAGAAAGAGTGGAATGGTTATCTGTAGAGGTGGGTGAGTATAGGGTGGAAGGTAGAGTAAGAGTAAAAATATTCTTAATATTCTTTTCCATGTAGTTTTGACTTTTGAACCATGCTACTATTTTGCTTCTTGAAAATAAAATTAAATAAAAAATGATTTTTTAAAAAATAGCAAGCCTGAAGATAGAATATGAACAGAAGCAAAGGAGCTAAATTATTTATCAAATTGATTGCATAAAGGCCCAGAAGAATTAATTCAGACAACTTTAAACACAGTGCTCTGACTATATGCTTAGCAAGATATATACTTAGCAAAAAGAGAATTTCAAATAAATCTTCATCTTTATGTATTAGTTTGTTGTTGCTAGTTGGTATAGTAATTAGGAAACTTTTACATATATGTATATTGAAAGATAAAGCAAATAAATACATTGATATCAGTTTTTTTTCACCAGGAGAAAAGATATATATATATATGAAAAATGAGAAAGATCTCTTGTAGCATTGGGTTAGAATTGCAGGCATCAGTATGAAATGCTGATTTAAAATACAGGAAAATATATATTTTAAACATATATTTTATATTTTAAAATATATAAATATATAAAAATTATATAATATATAATTATATGCCAGGGATGCCAAAAAAATTGTATCCAAGTGGACACTTTGGTCAACATTGCTCAAGCAGTAGTTCACCGTAATCAGAAGTGTCTGAATACTGATGGTAACCACTTTGAGCACCTCTTATAATTGCAGAAGTCAAACGTGACTTGTATTCATCTTTTGTAATCGGTATATATTGACCATTACAATTTTAATAGTTTTTTACTTTCTTAAAAAAACTTGTATACGTTTTTTTGGCACCCTTTGTATATACATATATATGAGGTCAGATAGTGAAGTTTGTGAACTCAATCTAGGAAAAGTGCTACATACCTCATTCCTGAATATCACTACCGTCACCTTGGAAGTACTCCCCTTGGGAAGCTATGCACTGACACTAGCGCCTAGTCCACCCTTCAAAGCAGTTTTAGAACTCTTTTTCTGGAATGCCCATCAGAGCTCGCATCATATTACCCTGGATGTCCTAAATGTCATCAAAATGTCTTCCTTTCAATATTTCCTTTATCTCCGGGTAAATAAAGAAGTCATTGGGGGCCAGATCAGGTGAGTAGGGAAGGTGTTCCAATATAGTCATTTGTTTCCTGGCTAAAAACTCCCTCACAGACAGTGCTGTGTGAGCTGGTGTATTGTCATTATGCAAGAGCCATGAATTGTTGGCAAAAGTTCAGGTCATCCAACTTTTTCATACAGCGTTTTAAGCACTTAAATAAATAGTAAACTTGGTTAGCTGCTTGTCCAATTGGTACAAATTCATAATGAGTAATTCCGCTGAGATCAAAAAAAGATTAGCAACATCGTTGCAACAAGTTTGGTAACTTAATTGTCAGACCTTGGATAGTCACATGGTTTAGTGTCAATTACAGGTTGCATATTAATTACCAGGGGGGAAAAATACTATTACAATATAGAGATCTAGCAGTTATCACCATAGCCAAGTAATCAAAGTTGTCATCACAATAATGGAGTAAACTGAAAGAATATGCTTCTTGATCTAACACCACGGAAAGCACACATCACCAAAATGTTTAAGTCACATTTGATTATGGGGAAATAATGGACAATTCCAAATTGTCAGACATTCTATAAAACAAGTGGCCTGAATTTCTCAAAATGTTAATAACAAATATATAATAACAAATATATTTTAAAGCTGAAAATTAAAACAGATGAAAAGAGAAATGACAGCCAAATGGATTATATGATCTTTGATTGAAGCCTGAATGATTTTTAAAATCAGCAATAGTGACAAATGGACAAATAGGAATATAGAATGTGCATTAGATAGCAGTGTTTTATCTGTGCTGTTATATTGTGATTAAGTAAAAGTATGACCCTATTCTCTTAAATGGTTAAGCAAAAAATAAGAAAAAATAAGAGGGTGTGTGTGTGTGTGTGTGTGTGTGTGTGTGTGTGTGCGCGTGCCTGTGTGTGGGGAGAGAGAGAGAGAGAGAGAGAGAGAGAGAGAGAGAGAGAGAGAGAGAGAGAGAGAGAGAAGGAAACAGAAAAGGAAAGAGGGAGAGGAAGACTTAAAATGTTTCAGAATTGAAAGCTGGAAATACAATAAGTAATTTGAAGGACAGATTATATCATGCATCCTTCTTTTTAAAAAGTACTTTAGCAAATTCTTTGCCAGGACAGGAACTTAGTGAAGATTTTGATTTTACAGAAGAAATGGTGTGGAATTGAAGGCAATCAGCATGTTTCCTAAAATGTGCGATAGAACTTAGTTATGATATTGTGATCACAAAATACAGTGAACGCTGCTGCCTAGTGCAATCCAACGGAAAGGCAGGGATCTTCAATATGGGAAGTGGCACATCGAACCTCAATAACAGTGTGTAACAAGTTTCAGCTTGTTTTCTGCAGCCAGGTGTGAGCTATGGTTTAGAGAAGGTATGTTTTAAAGTGTGCCGTAAGTCATCCTCCATCATGACAGCACTCTGTGTCACACATTGCTTCTGACATGGCAGTTTCTCTCAAATACATTACGATGTGTCTTGATCCACCTTATACCTGGGATCTGGCACTGTGCAACTTCTGGCTCTTCCCCAAAGCCCCAAAGTCAAAATGACCATGAAAGGTAAAAGGTTTTGAATCGATTCAGGACATCAAGGCAGCCGTGACAGTGCAACTAAAGACACGAAAGAGGACTTCCAGAACTGCTTCAAAAAGTGGCAAGAACGAAGGGATAAGTGTGTTAGAAATGAGGAGGATTAATGACAGTGTCTTTTACTATAATATTTTTTTTTAATTTAAACACTCACTGTATTTTTTTTATCACACCACATAAATGTTTCAAAAATGTGCAATCATATAATACTGAGATGTTAAAATGAAAATCTCTACTGGTTGCTATTCGGATGAACACCCCTCTTTTTCCCTTTGAGAATTGCCTGTTGCCATCTGTTTATTGGGAAAATGAATAATCTTTGGCTTAAATAATATACATGAAAATAATATATTGCCAGTTTTGCCTATCGGATTGAAATCACAGTTTGCCTCATAACTCAGTCATCTTTATGAAAAAGCATACATTGAGTCTGGGCAAGCACCATACGTGCTGTGAAGGCACTGCACCTGCCTCGGAGGCCAAGTGCTGTTCTCTCTTAAATTGCTCTTTATAGGCACTGTGGCTGGTGTGTTTCCTGTGCCCAACTTCCCACCATCAGCAGGACTTTAGACAGAGCTGTTTATCCTAATGATAAACAACTACCAGTGCAATTAAGAGACCCCTTCTGACTTGAGATCAGACATCTGCCAAGGCTTTGATTATTCTACTTTATTTATTTCAGCAAACAAGTACTAAGTGCTTACTGTGTGCAAGGCAGGGTCCTGGTGCTTCTTAGGATCCCAAGATAAGTAAAATGTGGTAGGTGCCAATGAGAAGTACATAATCCAGGGAAAGAGGGCTTGAGAGGTTTACATCATTATCTATTATCAAAAGGTAGAGAATGAGAAGGGATTTAAGAGGCAGACAAACAATACCCTCTGAGCATTTGGTATTCAGAGGTCCCTTATCTTTAGTATTGTCATGAAGGTCTTTCTCAACATGGAGGATTGGAACCAGTCACCCAGATGGTTTGAGACATTTACAGAATCATGATTCATAGATGTGAGATCTGCTAGTATTTTTTTTTAATTGCCCTGCTTTCTGATGCTAATTATTGCAACTAGGCAGCCAAGCAAACATCTGTTCAGGGTTGGATTCTGGAGATAGGCTCGTTGCTTTGGCTCATCTTGCTGGAAACTATTCTGACTTCACATGGAATATTATATAATCTCTGTGAATACTGCATGGTATGTGTAGAGCATCAAGCTACTATTATAGGTCAGCACATGGCTGGAAGATACACAGAAAAGGAGAAAGCAACAAATAAATATGCTGGTGTCTATTAAAGCTTACAACTACTAAAAACATTTTAAAACCACATATATTAAAATAATATTGCCATTTTTGCTTATCACGTTAAAGGCAAACATTTTCAAGGTTTTTGTGCTGCTTTAGTTTGTATGCTTATTTTTTAAGTAATGGCACTCATATAGAGCAAAGTGGAATCAATAGTTGCTATCGTAGACTGTAAATAAATATGGCTTTTGGAAAGCAGTTTGGCAATATATGTCAAGAGTCTTAGAATAATCACGTACTTTGACCCAATAATTCCAATTCTGGGACTGTATCCTAAGGAAATATTATCTGAAATACAGAAAAAGTTTTATTCATAAGGTTATTCATTACCACATTATTTATAATAGCATAAAATTGGAAACAGCCTCCACAGGTTAATTGTGGCTCATCTACTCTATGAAATATTGTATAATATTCAGAAATGATGATTACAGATGCTAATAGCATGGAAGCACTCATGTTATGTTATGGAAAGGCAAGATACCAAATTGAATTTGGAGTGCATGTAGAATAAATATAACATGTTCTAGAAAGAAATCTATGAAAATATCAATATTAGTCATATTTGCATAATAAGACAAAGCCTATTTTTTCTCCCTTTTTGTTTCCCAAATTTCCTTTCAAAAATCATTTATCAGCTGCACAAATACAAGAGCCTCCTAAGAGTGTCATCAAACACTTCCCCACACTCCAGGCCCCAATATGACTGTTAACTGTTTTCCTACTACTTCTAGAAAGTGAGGCTCAAGTTAGATCTATTTGGTTTAGGGAAGAATAATATGTTTCTATTTTCCCTCAAAGATTATGAGATTATTCAAAAGTTACATAAAATTTATATAGTTCCATTATACTTAATGGGGATCCAGTGGAATTTTGGTCAGCCTATAACAGTTTTGGCAACTGGTGCATTAAAACAATAAAAACAAAAGGAAAATAAAAAGTCAATGAATGTCCATTAATCAGAGCTAGGAACACTTAGGAGGAAGAATGGGCTGACTAATACACAGGGCCACAAATGTTTTCCTCCTTTATGTCCCAGCCTTTTTTCTTTCAGTTAGCACATTGGGTGAAACAGCTGATCCTGTGGCCAGCCAAGGATGTCTCCCTCATAAGAGAGGCCGGCCTTCTGGCCTGTGTGAGGTTCTCTACCCTGCTAGTTATGACTGATCATTTTTGTCTTCTTAGAACTATGATCAAGGTCAATGTGGCTCTCACCCTCTCTCTTACTCCCAGAACCCCTTAAAATAGTCCAGAATAAGACATTAGTTATTCTACCTACAAGGCGACTTTGTACACTAGGCAAAACAAACAAATCACTTTTCCTCCCCTACAATTGATGTTGCTTTTGAGCTAGTGGCCCCATGCTCCCTTTGATCACCTGTGTCTCTACTCCCTGCTTGTCCCTTAGCCTTCTGTGGCTGGAGACCCATTACCTGATCATCACCTAGGAAATTAACACTAGCTATGTTAACTTCTTTTTGAATGTAAGTAAATATTAATAAGCATCTGCTCTGTGCCAGGTGATGAGTGACATATTTGAGATGCAAAAATAAACAAGGTACAGTTCCTGTCCTCAAAGAATTTATAGGATAATGGGAAAAACAAGCAATCCCTCTGGAGTGTGATAAAGAAAATGGCAGGAATAAGCTCAGGCTGCTACAGGTGATTAAGGATCACCTGATGCAGTTTTGAGAGATTAGGAAAGTCTTCCAAAAGGATTTGACATCTAGGCTAAGATCTGCGACAAGAAAAGTGGGTGTGAAGAAGTTCCCAGGTAGAAGGAACAGCATGTTCCAGAGGCAAACCAGTATATGACTGGGGCTTAGCCTGCAATGAAGGGGAGAGTGACAAGAAATCCAGAAAAGTAGTCAAATTGTCATTCAGGTCTTTATTTCACATACTAGGGAGTTCTCACTTAATCTGAGCACAAAGGTTTTATTGAAGTATAATATTTTAATTAGTGGAATATCATGATTAGATTTGTGTTTTAGAAAGAGTACTCCAGAGCCTGGACCAACTTAGCAGCAGTAGATCAAAAGATGTAAATGGTTCTTTGGAGTGTGAATAAAGTAGGGTTTTGTTGGTTGATTGGTTGAGGGACATATGAGACAGACGAGAAGTCAAGAGGAGATCATACATTGTTTTCTGGTTTCTGTCCCATTCTCTATGTTAAGGAACATGGAGGAAAGTGGGCTGTCAGGGAGAGCCAGGGTGGAAGTGAGTTTTGTTTTTAGGTTGTTTGAAGTATTTAACTGGAGACATGGAATAGGGAATTGCTTGTATGTGTCAGAAGCTCAGCAGAGAGATCTGGGCTGGAATTTACATGGGGAATCCGCTAGCTAGCATATTTGTGGAGTTGAAACCTTGGGGAATAACACTCAGAAAGATTACTCATGAGAATAACCTACTATCAAGGGAAATTTAGAGACTTGGGGAGCTTTAAGAGATAGACATTGGAAGAATCCACAAAGGGGACAGAAGGCAGTACCAAGAACGAAGAGCATGTAGTGTCTTAGGGTCAAAAAGGAAGCAGATGTCTACAGTATCAGTGCTGCAGAGGAGGCAAGTAACAAGGATTCTAAAAGGCATTCAGTAATGAGAAGGTTATGCTGATTTTGTAGAATGCAACTTAAAGTAGAGGGGTGAGACAGATAGTAGTAGGTTTTCAAATGTGGACACAGAGACAAGAACATTAATCTTTCAGTTAGCTTGGCTGCAAATGGAAGGAGAATAAGATGTGAAGACTGAGGCACCTAGGGTCCTAGTGAACTTTTATTTATTTTGCTGTCATCGGAGAAACTTGGGCATGTCTATGTGCTTGATTGTCTGAAGTTACCAGAGAGTTGAGATTCCTGACAAGGAAGGTAGAAGTATTCATCTTAGGAAGCTTGGGCAGTCCTGCTTTCTACTAAAGAGGAAGGAAGAAGAATGCGCCCCTTTACGTGTGGGGAACAGAAAGTGAAGGCATTCTCATCTGACCACATTAGATTTTCGCCTGTCAAGTGAGAGGTGAGGTTGATGATTGCATGAGTATCAGTCAGTTGAAAGGGAATGTTGGAGGTGAGGCCTTGAGGAGAGAGGTGAAAATTAGAAATAGTTCATAGGTGAGGAAGGGGTGACCCAAACGGACACAGAGAAGGACTGCTGCCTAGTGATGACAGCCCAGATGATATTAGAGACCATTTGTCTACAGCACTCTGTCTATAGGAGGGAAGTGAAGGTTAGACTGGTTATATTTATCAAAGTACCATGTTTACAGAGGCATTTAATGCTTTTGATGAAGCATTAAAGAATTCTGAGTAGCGACTAGTAATATGGCATTATTATTCCAAGTGGTTAGTCTTGCCACGTCTGGGTAGGCATCTTCAGGGACATAGTGCCAATATGTCCAGGCTTGGGCAGTGTCTAGGTCTGCATTAAAGTTCAGTACATTCTTTATGTGTGACGTTGGGCAAACTGTTTATTTTTTTGTGCTTTGGGATCCTGGTAGGATCTTTATTCAGAAAAAAGATGAGGTGATGGAAAGTGCTTAGAACAATGTTAGTTGCCATTGTTGTCGTCATCATTATTCATTCATTGTGACAATATCAGACGTTTCTGGAAGGTTTAAAGTTTAAGTCTTTAAGGTAGAGCACAAGCATGTCATCAGTATTTCACTTTTCTGTGGTAGAAAGAATGTCAAAAGGCATTGTGCATTCCAGTTTTGAGAGCGTAAAATTAAAACATACATTAAAAACCTTTCTCTGGAAAAAAAAAAGAGAATCAAAGTTAGATGTTTATTAAGTCAGTCTTTTTAATAGGCAAGTTTCCATATTCAATCCCTAAAGTCTCCAGGAATTGCACTGCTTTCCTGGGTAATGTTTTACCCCATGGAAACCAAGTGGGTATGTGATTGTCATTACTGCCCAAATCTATCTCTCTTACTGGATAAAAAAAATTAAATCAGGAGGAAGGTCCAAGATGGCAGAGTAGGTAAACTCTATGGCTGCTGCCCCTTGGGATCACACCAAAATTACAAATAAATTATAGATCAATCAACCTCAAAAATCATGTGAAGACTAGTTAAGCAGAACCCCTATAACTATGGATATAAAAAAGAGGCCACATCGAGACTGGTAGGAGGGGTGGAGACCTGAAATGGGTAGACCCAAACCCACAGAGTGGTTGAACACCAGAGGGACACCTTGGTGATGAAGGCCCCCACAGAAGAGGGAGGGGTCCCAGACCCACACCAGGCTCCACAGCCCAGGAGTCCTGTGCCAGAAAGAGGAGTTCCCACAACATTTGGCAGTGAACATCAGGGATGACTCTGTCTGCCCATACTGGTGAGATAGGAGGTGGATTGAAACCCAAACATCCTCTTAAAGAGCCTGCACACGGATTCACTCGCTTGCAAACACTGACCTGGGCTCTGATGGAGGAATGGCAATTTGCGAGGTGCCAGAGACACACGGACAAAGACTGAGTTGTGTGACTTCAGAGCGAGGGCTGGAGGGACAGCCGCCATTGTCTCTGTGTGGGACCTGCCTGATGTGCAGTCTACGGGAAGGGTCCATCTTTTCCATGTTGAACCATGCTCTAAAAGGCCAAATCTTAGACGACTTTGGTCTGGTAGAACCAGAGCAGGCACACCACCTTGGTGACACCGTGACTCCCTGCCCTACACTGCTGGTACTTCATCACTGGGAGGCACTCCTGGCTCCTGAGCACCAGTCTTGCCCTGCAAGCTGCAGAAGCTTTTTACAGCAGTGGACGGCCCACAGCAGCCTGGTGAACATTTAGGGGTGGGTAGTGAGCCACAATCTGTGTTGCAGCCACTCTCGGGCATCTCTCAGGGACCTGCGGGCATGAAGCAAATGGTGGCTGGCTGCGGTGTTCTCAGGGCATTTTGCAAAGTGGTCACAGGCCAGGCACTGGTGCAAGAACTGAATCAGCATTAATCAGGAAAAACGACCAGCCATGCCTCGTGAGGCCCTTGATCCCTGCCCTGGCCAACTAGTGTTGCATCACCAAAAACACTCTCAACAGGGGGTCAACTAGCCCAGACCACGCACCTAAGGAGGCTCTTTTAATGGCTGAGCCTTATGGGCAAGCAGCAGGTTGCAATAGGCCTAGGGGACATTGGGCTTTTTGCTAAGCTGCCCCAGGCCCAGTACTGGTAGCAGACAGCCTTGGTTTACAGCAAGGCCACCGCCATATGCTTCCAGTTCTAGCACAGGCAGTAAACAGCCTTATATACCTTGGTAGCTTCTACCAGGTAGCCCTGGACTGGTCACAGGCAAGGCAATATTGGCCTGCAGAGGAGCCCCTTCCAAAAGACACCAGAAACAACACCCCCAGAGGCTGGCCTCAGACCACACCAGAGCACTATCTGGTTAGCCCCACAAGCAGCACACTCAAAGGGTGGTTTCAACAGGCACAAGAGCCTGCAGGGGCGGATCCCTCTCTGAGGGGTCACAACAAACAAACACCAGCTCCTATGTTGTGGGCATTGCCAATCCTCACAGTCAGTCAGCCTGGGAGTCAATTCCACCCACTGATATGCCAAAAGCAATCAAGGCTCAACTACAATAGGAGAATATACATAACACGCACAGGAACACACACACGAGACTGTGCCACTGGACCACACAGTACACCTACTACATAAGCCCACCTAGCAAAGACTGAGAGACAGAGTAGAGCTACTTAATATATACAGCAAACACAGAGAAGCAACCAGAATAAGGCAACAAAGAAACATGCCCCAAATAAAAGAACAGTAGAAACCTCCAGAAATAGAACTAATAGAATGGAGACAATGAACCTACCAGAGAAGGAGCTTAAAACACTGATTATAAGAATGCTTAAGGAACTTACTGAGAATTTCAACAAAGAGATAGTAAGCATAAAGAAGAACATGTAAACCAAAAAGAACCAGTCAGAAATAAGGAATACAGTAACTGAAATGAAGACTACACTAGACGGAACTAACAGCAGATTAGATGAATCAGAGGGTCAAATTGGTGATTTAGAAGAAAAGGTAGCAGAAAACACCCAATCAGAACAACAACAAAAAAAGGATTTAAAAAAATGAAGATAGTTTAAGGGACCTTTGAGACAACGTCAAGTGTAACAACATTTACATCATAGGGGTATCAGAAGGAGAAGAGAGGGAGTAAGGGATCAAGAACCTATTTGAAGAAATAATAACTAAAAACTTACCTAACCTGGCAAAGGAAAGACGTACAAGCACAGGAAGTACAAAGAGCCCCAAACAAGATGAACCCAAACAGGCACACAACAAGACACATCATAGTTAAAATGCCAAAGGTTAAAGACAAAGAGAGAATCCTAAAAACAACAAGAGAAGGACAGCTAGTTACATACAAGGGAGCTCCCATAAGACTATCAGCTAATTTCTCAACAGAAACTTTTCAGGGCAGAATGCAGTGGCCCAAAATATTCAAGGTGATGAAAACTAATGGCCTACAACCAACACTATTCTACCCAGTAAGGCTATCATTTAAAATTTAAGGAGAGATAAAGAGCTTCCCAGACAATAAAAAGCTAATGGAATTCATTACCACCAAGCCACTATTACAAGAAATGTTAAAAGGGCTTTTTTGGGTAGAAGAAAGAAGAAACAAATAAATGAAGATCAAAAATACGAATAATAAAAATGGCAATAACTTTATACCTATCAATAATCACTTTAAAGGTAAATGGATTAAATGCTCCAATCAAAAGACATAGGATAGCTGAATGGATGAGAAAACAAGACCCATTCATATGTTGTCTACAAGAGACCCACCTCAGACTGAAAGACACACATAGACTGAAAGTAAAGGGATACAAAAAGATATTTCATGCAAATGGAAATGAGAAAAAAGCTGGAATAGCAATACTTATATCGGACAAATTAGACTTTAAAATGAAGACTATAATAAGAGACAATGAAGGACAATATTACATAATAATAAAGGGATCTATCCAACAAGAGGACATCATGCTAGTAAATATGCACTCAACTAGTAGTGCCTAAATATATAAAACAAATATTGACTGACATAAAGAAAGAGATCAACAGTAACAGAATCATAATAGGGAACTTTAGCACCCCACTGACAACAATGGACAGATCTAGACAAAAAAATCAACACGAAAGGAGCGGCCTTAAATGACACACTAGATCACATGGATTTAATTGATATTTTTAGAGCATTGCACCTCAAAGCAGCCGAATACACATTCTTTTCAAGTGCACATGGAACATTTTCCAAGATAGACCATATGTTAGGCCACAAAACAAGACTCAATAAATTTAATAAGACTGAACTCAATAAATTTAATAAGACTGAAATTATATCAAGTGTCCTCTCTGAACACAATGGTATAAAAATAGAAACTAATTATAAGAAAAAAAAACACTGAAAAGCACACATACATGGAGGCTAAATATTACATTACTAAATAATGAATGGGTCAACAATGAGAGCAAGGTAAAATTCAAAAGATACCTTGAGACAAACGAAAATGAAAACATAATGACCCAAAATATATGGGGCACAGTGAAAGCAGTCCTAAAAGGGAAACACATAGCAATGCAGACTTGCCTAAAGAAACAAACAAAATTTCAAATCAACAGTCTATTTTACACTTAAGGGAACTGGAAAAAGAAAAGCAAAGAAAGCCCAAAGTGAGTACAAGGATTGAAACAATAAAGATCAGAGCAGAAATAAACTAAATAGAGACTAAAAAAAAATACAAAAGATAAATGAAACCAAGAGCTAGTTATTTGAAAAGATAAACACAATTGACAAACCTTTAACCAGACTCCTCAAGAACAAAAGAGAAGAAACCCAAATAAATAAAATCAGAAATGAAAGAGAAGTGACAATGGATGCCGCAGAAATACAAAAAAATTTAAGAAAATACTATGAGCAACTATACGCCAACAAATTGGACAATCTGGAAGAAATCGATAAATTCCTAGAAGCATACACTCGTCCAAGACTGAATCAAGAAGAACCAGAAAATTTGAACAGACCAATTACTACCAATGAAATTGAATCACTAATCAACAGACTCCCAACAAACAAAAGTCTTGGAGCAAATGGCTTCACAGGTGAAATTTACCAAACATTCAAAAAAGAATTAACATCTATTCTTCTGAAACTATTCTAAAAAATTCAAGAGGAGGGAAGGCTCCCAAGCTCATTTTATGAGGCCACCATTACCTTGATTCCAGAACCAGAGATATCATTACAAATAACAATAGCTAGAGGCTTATATCCCTAATGAACGCAAATACTAAAATCCTAAAAAGAAAAGCAAACCAAATCAGCAATACATTAAAAGATCATGCACCACGATCAAGTGAGATTCATTCCTATATGCAAGGTTTGTCCATTATCTGCAGATCAGTTAATGGGATACACCACATAAACAAAATGAAAAATAAAAACCATGTGTCATATCAATAGATGCAGAAAAAAATCTTTGACAAAATCCAGCATCCATTAATGATAAAAAAAAAAAAAGCTCTCAGCAAAGTGAAAATATAAGGAACACATCTCAACATAATCAAGTCCATATATGACAAACCCACAGCTAATACCATACTCAATGGGGGAAACTTAAAAACATTCTCCTTCAGATCAAGAACATCAAGGATGCCCACTTTCACCATTTTTATTCAACATAGTACTGGCCGCAGTACTAGCCACAGCTGTCAGAAAAGAAAAAGAAATAAAAGCCATCCAAATGGGCAAGGAAGAAGTAAACTGTCAATATTTGCTGACTTGATACTATATAGAGAGAACACCAATGATTCTACCAAAAAACTATTAGAACTGCAAATAAATTTAGTAAAGTAGAATACAAAATTAATATTCAGATCAGTTGCATTTTTATACACCAATAATGAATTATCAGAAAAAGAAATTAAGAAAACAACCCCACTTGCAGCAAGATAAAATAAAATACTTAGGAACAAATTTAACCAAGGAAGTAGAAGACATATATTCAGAAAACTACAAGACATCGAAAAGAGAAATTAAAGAAGATATAAATAAATTGAAACATATACCATGTTCACTGATAGGAAGAATTAATACAGTTAAAATGTCCATACTACCCAAAGCAATCTATAGATTCAGTGCAATCCTTATGAAAATGCCAATGGCATTTTTCACAGAATTAGAACAAATAATCCTGAAATTTATATGGAACCATAAAACACCTTGAATAGCCATGGCAATTCTGAGAAAGAACAAAACTGAAGGTATCACACTACCTGATATCAAATTATGCTACAAGTCCATAATCAAAATAGCATGATAGTGGCATAGAAGCAAACATATAGATCAATGGAACAAAACACAGAGCCCAGAAATAAATCCATGCCTATATGATCATTTAGTTTATAATAAAGGAAACAAGAATTTACTTTGTGATAAAGACAGTCTATTCAATAATTGGTGCTGGGGAAACTGGACAGATATGTGCACCTTCTTACACCACATACAAGAATAAACTCAAAATGGATTAAAGACTTAAATGTAAGACACAAAACCATAAAAATCCTAGAAGAAAATACAGGAAGTAAACTCTCAGACGTTACTGTTAGTAATATTTGTACTGATATATCTCCTCAGGCAAGGGAAACAAAAGAAAAAAATAAAACAAATGGGACTACATCAAACTAAAAAGTTTTGGGGTTTTTCCCAAGTTTCCATTTACCTAAGACTGGATTAGGTAAATGCTGTGCTGGCCTCCTCTCAACACCACATCAATTACAACTAAGCCACAGAACAACCATTATTGAGAATCTCCTGAAGTCTAGCTGAACTGAAGCCCTGCATCTAAGGACATACAGAAGAAACCACCTCAAGACTGGTAGGAGGGTCAGAGACACAGACCATGCTGGTCCCACAGTTGCATGTGACAATTAAAAATTAGGGATATCTTGGCTGTATGTGGAGCTCCCCCTCTGAGGATCGATGGGTCCCAACCCCTGCCTAGCCCAGGGTTTCATTACCAGGGAGAAGTCCCCATAACTTCTGGCTGTGAAAAACAGTAGAAATTGTGGCTGAGTGAGATGGAGGGCGGCTGCAACCCAGGCAGTCCTCTTTAAAGGACCGTACATGGACTTACTCACTGATAGCCTCACTCACTCTGAGCCCCAGCACTGGGGCAGCAACTTGAAAGGCGCCAGGGACACATAGGGAGGAGCTGAATTGTCTGGCTTCAGGGTGAGGGCTGAAAGGCCAGCTTTCTCCTGGAGGGAGGAGCTAATGGAAGCCATTGTTTCTTTGTTGAGCCCTCCCCCAACATGGCATGCAGACACAGACAGATGTCACATCTGAGTCTCCAACAAATTGGCTATCAACTTTCATCTGCCCCGCCCTAGTGACTCCCAGAGATCTCACCCCACCCAACTTTCAGGCACACCCAAGCCACTACCAGTGGCTTTTCCATATAAACGGCCTGCCTTGGTTCATGCTGCTGACTTTCCTAAAGTCTCTCAAAGATTCACAAAACCCAAACAATCAGCAACTAGGTTTGTCGTGTACCATAACTCTGGCTGAGCATCTGTAAGCCCAGCACTGGTGACAGCTGGTCAGTATTTATACACACACACACACACACACACACACACACACACACACACACACACACACACACACACACGGAGTGCTAAAAAATGTATTCACATGACTTGTATTCATCTTTTGTTATTGGTATATATTAAGTATTACAATTTTAATGCAGTTTTTTTCTTAAAATGTGTATACAGTTTTTTTGGCACCGTGTGTGTGTGTGTGTGTGTGTGTATAGTCATGGGATGTAAATACAGTATAGGGATTGTACTTAATGTATTGTAATAGCTATGTACGGTGTCAGATGGGTGGTAGGCTTGTTGGGGTTATCACTTTGTTAGGTGTATAAATGTCGAATCAGTATGTTGTTTTTGTACACACGAAACTAATAATAAAAAATAACTCACCTCTTTGCCTCCCAGGAAAAAAAAAATAAAGCAAATACAAAAGAACCATGATGTACAGTTCTAATAGGACAGTTGCATTATTTTCACATGCAAAGAGTGATAATGCCTGGGACATAGTAAATATTTATTAAATGGATTGTTGAGTGACCATGACATCATTTGTATTACTTTTTAATACAGTTTATATTTCACTTATTTATTTTAATCCCCTTTTCTTGTCTGGCACCAGTTTAAGCATATAAAAAATCTGGGGGTCTCTGCTCCCAGCAGTACACACAAAAGATTATTTCAAGACTTTGGGTTAGGATCTCCTGATCTATAAACACTCTATGTAGTTCCAAAAGGATTTAATTTCTAGAATATGTATTATGGCCATTTATTGTACTTCAATATTAAAAGAGATGAGAACATATAATAAAATTAGACATAATACTAATGCAAAATAGTATTGTATATATGAAGTATTTATATAGTATATAATATATATATAATGTATACAAATACTATAAAAATATAAATACAATAATTATAAAGTACATATATATATATATATATGTATAAAACATATGTTATTTTCCCTTTACATTTGTGTCTATGTATGGCTAAGAGAAAAGTATAGTGGTTTTTAAAAATAATTTGATTTTCAGCTTTACTTATGATTATTAACTGTATTAAAATATTGTGATGTGTTCCAATTCTTTATAGCTCCCAGTCTTCTGACATGGCCTCTATCTTACTGTCTTCCCGTATACTTAATCTTAGCTAGTTTTCTTAAGTGAATTATTTCAACCAAAAACCTCACATTTGAGCTATCTCAGTTTTAATACATGAGCACTGTTTATCTTGTTGGCCAGTAGAAAAATGGAGAGGGTTTCTTTGTTGTGTTATAGTCACCTAAAAAAGCTCAGTTGAAGCAGAGTCGGACTTTCTAAAACATTTGCAGTAATTCAAGACGTTTTCAATCTAGTCACCGAACATTTCAGTAAGAGCTTATGATACAGTCGTTAGCCATGCAAGCCATTTCTGGATACTTCTCCATTGCAGTTACATTTTTAAAAGACATTACTGTACTCCTAGAATAAGATTTCTCCCTACTTTGGAAGTATAAAATTCAGACATAAAAAGAGAAGACATTTAAAAATATATGTTTTTTTTTTCCTCTTTTCGTATTGAAATGCACTTTAACTTTGTTCCTGGGAGACATAAAGGAAAATTTAGTCACTCTACTCTAAACAATATTTTATGTCTGGAAATAATGAATAAAAGCCAAGAAGGAGGGAATTATATTTTTCTTCATTGAATTTAAAATCTCCAGGTAATGAACAGACTATTCCTAGAACTGTGTGGATGGAGCACAAAGATTCTTTGTTTTGGCATGAAAAGGCTCTGTTGAAATTGCTCTTTTTAAGTTAAAGAACCATGTTAACTTGGTTTGACGTTTAGGAAAGCATTGATGCTTGCCAATGCTGAAAGACCAAAACCTGTAGGGGGGAAAAACGCATTTAATGGTTGTAAGTAAAAATATGAAACATGTGTTTTTTAGAAGTGTCAAACTTGAATTATTTCCAAGCTTACAAATAGTATAAATTGTGAGTTTGTTCTATTTATTAAACAATTTTCTATAAGAAAGATTTGGGGGTTAAAAAAAACAAAAAACACAACTATTTTGACACCAGCTCCATAAAAGAAACATTGCTTTCTATGAATTAGCTGAAATGATGACAGCACTGTATAGGATGGGATTCCCAAAGGTTTACTTTACTTTCTCCACTACACACTGCAGAGGCATATGGACAAAGAACAGAATTCAGTGTAGTGGTATAGAACGTAAACTGAGACTACCAAATGTGTTCAGAAATAAGCTAAAGTGATATTCTAATTCAGGTTTGAGAGATAGTATCCTATACTCAAATTCTCAGTACTCTGTCTTGTTTTCAAGACCAGTCAAAAGTTTTGGTTACTGGTTTTTCCTAATAATTCTGAATCTATCATCTACTATAGTTTAGAAAACACTTAGGAAAAAAAAATTATTGTAGGATCAAAATTTTAACACAAATATTAGAACTCGAAGAAAAAAGTAATTTCACAACCTGAAAAATCAATCTTTAGTAATTTCTTCCTTCTCACTTTATGTGTTTCCATATATACTTTCACATACTGATATAAATGCACTGTTCATTGTGTTTTCTTATCTAACATTATCAGATGTCTTTTATATTATTTTTCATACTTTTTAAGAAATAAAATAGCCAAATCTATTCATTGTGATACTTTTCATTCTTTATGGTTTAACTAAAATACCTCCTTTCCCATGAAAAGTCAAAACCAGTCTATTTTGTGCTTCTCTGCCTGAACTGTGGTTATTCCCATGTCTGTCTACCCTGATAAACTGGAACTTACTTGAAGGGAGTAGTTTATTCACCTTTAAATTTCCCCTAGTAGTTAGTAGAGTGCCTTGCCTTGCCCGTGTAGGCGCTGAATAAACACTGGGGAATTGAATTGAAACTCATCCATAGAATCATTTACAGCAAAGTGATTTAAAAAGAAGTTGAGGTGAGAAGAAAGGAGCAAAGTCACAGGCAGAAACTGCCAAAAGAAAGAGGGAAGAAGTGGCAGTATGAATTCCTGATGAAGTAGAGCTAGAATTTAAATGTAAAAGCACCAAATAGGGAGAAGACTATCTTATAAAGATATGCCATAAGCCTGTATGCATCAGCAACATGGCCATTAATTATATAAACCAAAACTACAAAACTAGAAGTGCAGCAATAATTTGAAAAAATATATAGTCGGCCATTTCAATATTCCTCTTCCAGGATTAGATCCAGTAGATAAATAATTATTGAGCTCAGAGGAATTGACATAAGACATCAAAGCTGTGATTTAATAGAAATCTATATAGAATCTTACATCTCGTGATTAGAGTAAAAATTTTTAATGTTCAAAAGAACATTTTTAAAAGATTATTTATTGGGCTAGAAATAAAACCTTAATATTCTTAAAATTAAGATTTTATACCCTCCTTACTCTATTCAGAGTTAAGTTGAAAATAAATAGTAGAAAAACTCACCAAAATGTTTTAACTGCATAGAAATTAAGAAACACTAAAAAAACATTTTATGCCAAAATTTTGGAATGTAGCAAAAACTGTGCTCATTACTAAAGAGGAAAAGGAGAAAACAAAGGGACTAAGGAATCATTTAAGAAACTAGGAAAAGAATAACAAAATGAAACAAAAGCAGGAAGAGGATAATACTAAACATAAATATTAAAAAAGGGAAAACGAAAAGAAAAGGCAATATAAAGGATAAGCCCAAAAGCTAGTGCTTTTAAGAAATAAAATAAAATATTAATTCTTTTAGGATCCTGATTGAAGGATCAAAGAAAGTAAAAGTAGACAAGATGAGAAAGAGACAAGGTGAGTAAAATAGGCTGAAAAAAGAGAAAACCACAAAGAGAAGGAGAACCTAAGACAATTATTCTATTGCAACCCAGGTGAAAACTAGGAAATAGATGCTTTGCTAGAAGAAACATACCCTAATGTCTTCTAATGTAATTGGCCCGTTCAAGTCTTACTCTTCTTGGGTAAATTTTGGAAATTTGTAATTCCTCAGAGGTTTTTTACTTTTCCTTTCTTTCAGTTTTTACTTTGGTTGAGGTTGAGGATGATCCTGTTTCCCCAGTGGCCAGACTGCATTTGCATGATGGCTTTAGTTTCTGGGTATCACACTTTTACAAATCAACAAAGCTAGGAAGAAGGATAGACTTTAAACAATATATGAGGAATAAAGAAGTGGGGGTGTTTCCCTAGAAAAAAAGACTAGAAGGACATGATGGTTCTTTTCAAGTATTTGAAGATCCCTTATCAAGAAAAGTGGGTAAAAACATCCCTTAAGACCCAAGAGAAAATTAAAAATAACTTGTACACAGGAAACAAATTTAAGGAGCTACTACATTCCTCTCTTGGGCCAACATGTCTATTTTGCAATAATTTTCCCTGAATTTATTACCTTAAATGTGCCCATACTTGAGTCAATGAGACTAATCTGCCTATTCCTCAAAATCATCTGTATTTGCAAAATTTTGCTGTTATGTCACTTTTCAGAGTTGTTTAGAGAATTTATTATGATTTGTGGAAAGGCAGAATAGATTTCCGTAACTGAACCATGAATGGCTTTTACTTTTGTTTACTTTGACATTTTCTAGGATATTAAATCATATTTTGGAGGCCAAGGGAAATAAATGAATGAAGAAGGAAAGATAAAAGTTCTGTAAATTTTTTTTTTAAAGTTTGAATTTTTCTAGTCTCTGAAATTTTCACTTGTCTCTTTTTACTGAAATTAATTAAACCTTGGGTAAAAACAAATTAAGGCTTTCCTCTCCCACTAAAGTAATGCTAATTATTACTCTTTGGTACTGAATCAACTAAAAATATTTCCAATGCCATTTCATGTTTATTGCTGTGAACTGTTTATCTACATTTTTATAGCCATGTGTCTGTATTTTCATTCTTGATTAAATTTGGGGCACTTTCAATGTAAATGTATATCATTTACATTTGTTTTTCTTTTGTACCTCTGCATTCAGTGCTACTTATTGGAATACGATATATTCACATAAGTTATACTTTTATTTATCTTTAAATATATGCTTTTGGGGAAGAATGCTGAATTATGAATGAGAATACTGAATTATGAACGAAGGCAGAATTTAAAATATTCTCAAATAAGAAGCATAAAAGTTTTTGTTTGTTTTTTTAATCTCTAAAATTAAGCTTGTGAAATACTGCCTTGTAAATATCAAGGAAGATAAATATTAGCAAACTTGTATTGAGTGTTCTCTACCAAGTACTGTTTCAGGTATTTTATATACCTGAAAGTACCGTTTTAGGTATTTTACACAACCAGTTTGGTTGGTATACCCTCAACCCGTTTTGCAGATGCTAGGCAAGGGAGAAATTAAATAGCTAGTAGTGAGGGGCAGAGCCAATTTGAGTTTGGAATCTACTCTTTTAACCACTACACTCTACATTGTTTTAACTAGAGCACAAGCTTTGGAAAGCTTAAATGCACTTTTGGTATTTTTGTAGGTAAATTAGCACATGTCTTACAGGGCTTGAGCTAGCAAGGAATCCTGAAGGTCAATTAATCCATCTCTAAGAATTCCTTGTGTATGTCCCTGGAACTCAGGAACACACAGCCACATAAATGGCAGCAGAATCTTGTATCTGATTCCCATTTCGGCATTCTTTTTATAAATTACCTATGAAGTGTCTTTATTTTTTGATTGTAAGAGATTAGTATCTGATACCTGATTTAGATTAACATAATGGGAAAAAGTATGGATAACATTTAAACAAAGTAAACTCAAATTATTTCTTTTAGAAATATTTCTCTCTCTAATAGAGTATATTCAAATATCTAGTCTGTTCAAAAATTTCTGCCTTTCAAAAGTAAATGTTATAGTTATATAAATATGTGCTCATTCTGTTTATCTGAGCACAACATTACACATTTTTCTTTCAGTCTAAATGGTTACTAAGTAATTTGACTGAAAATTCTCTTCATACTAATATTCTTTAGGGACTGATCAGAATTTGGGAGTTATTTTCTTAAAGAATGAAGATAAGCTATTGAATCCTAAAAAGAAAAAATAATAGTTGTTTTCTTAACCTCTGATAGTACATCTGAATCTGCTTTTCAAAGAGAAATATAGGACTAAGTTTATAATTCTTTCCAGAAATTAAGGAAAAAAACATTTAGTATACTTTTAATTCCTAAATCTGAATATATAATTCATCTCTTGGGTAAAGCATCATTATGAGCATTCACAATGATTCCTTTTGTGCCTCATTGTGCATCTTCACTGTGAAGATCTGTTTTAACTGTCCAACTGAAAGCATATTGGGACTGTCCATTTAAAATATAAGCATGTTCCCTTTGATCCAGCAGTTCTAATCTAGGGAATTTATCTTACTAATATACTTGCACACATGTGAAAAATTGATGTATAAGATTATTCATTGTGACATTATTTGACATAGCAAAACATATAATGAAAACAATCTAAATGTCCATTAATATTGGAAATTAAACTGGTGATAGTACAGTGAAATACTAGGCAGTTATTTTTTATTTTTATTTTT
The DNA here is from genome assembly GCA_033961575.1 of Aselliscus stoliczkanus. Taxonomy (NCBI): domain Eukaryota; kingdom Metazoa; phylum Chordata; class Mammalia; order Chiroptera; family Hipposideridae; genus Aselliscus; species Aselliscus stoliczkanus. The sequence goes on from CM066733.1 coordinate 124,392,331, forward strand.
TTAAAGATTTTATTGGGGAATTGGTGGAGGGGAACAGCGTTGGGGAATCGGGGAAGGGGAACAGACAAGTTGCCGTCTTCTTGTTCTTCAGTTTTTAGTTGCGGAGGATGTTGCTTCACTGTTGGTATCGTCATTGCGCTCTTCTCAGATGAGGCAGATTGGTGGCCGGCCTCTGGATGTCGCTCATCGCGGCTATTGGCAGCTCACACTGGCTGCTGGCCACTCCCTGTAGCCTATGGCAGCCCACTGCAGCAGGGGCTGCAGCCCACACCATCACCAGGGCTCACACAGCCCAGCTCCAGGTGGAGCTGTTAGCTGTAGAGGGCAGTGTCACTTGCCCTCATGTGGGATCCGAACCGGGGCCGCTGGCATCCCAAAACCAGCGCTTAACCAATGCGCCACTCGGCCGGCCCACTAGGCAGTTATTAAAAAACAAAATACAAGGAAACTTCATATGTGATATGAAAATATCTGCACAATATGTTGTCAAGTAAAGAAAACAAGATAAATATAGTTTACTAACATTTGTGTTAAAAAAAAAAGGACAAAATATGCATATTTACATTTCTTGTATATGCTTAAAAAGTTTTGTGAAGGAAACAGCAGCCATTGGTAGGATAGGTGAAAAAAAAGGAGTACAGTTATAAGAGAGACTTGCTAATTTATATCTACATTGTACTTTTTGTTTTTTGATCTATGAGAACATATGACCTTATTCAAAAAACTGAATTAAAATTTAAAAAATTTACTTACGTGGATAGGGAGAATGAAAGTTTGGGTAGAGAGGAAAGAGGGAAAACGTTTAAGTACTACAAAGGGGTGATTGTATATAGAAAAATAAATTTGGCATGATTAAATTGAAAACTAATACTGTATTAATTGTATAGTTATTGTTTTAAACTACTTAAACATCATTGTGTTGAATCTTTAAGTGCTTTGAGAATTCAATTCGTTTCTTTAAAATTAAATGTTATTGTGGTTTTACTGTTCATTTCCCTAATAATTCATGAAGTGGAACATACTTTCATGTGTTCATTGTAATCCTCTTTTATAAAGTATCTTGACCATTCTTCTGTTTGGATTGGTTATCTGCCCTTTTTCTTGTTGATTTGACGTGTTCTTTATATATTCTGGATAAACAAAACCTTGGTCTTTACATATTGCAAATGTATTCTCCTACTCTCTTTTGCATTCTACCCTCTTAGCTGCATCTATTGGTGAACAGCAGTTTAAATTTTATTTATTCCAATTTATCAGGTTTTTAAAAGACTTTTTATTAAAATGCAGCTGACATACAATATTATATCATTTCAGGTGTACATCGTAGTTATTCAACAGTACTCACCTAGCTCTATATAGTGTTATTACCACATTATTGATTTTATTCATGCTAAAGAAGTCATCACCATGATAAGTCCAGCAATCATCTGACACTGTACCACACTATCACAATTTATTGATCTTTCCCCCCTTTTTTAAAATTTTCAATTAGATTTGACATTCAGTATTATTTTACATTAGTTTCAAGTGTACAGCATAGTGATTAGACATTTATGTAATTTAGGAAGTGATCCCCCTAACTAAAACCACCTGGCACTATACCTTGTTTTTACCACATTATTGATTATAGTCCCTGTACTTTACATCCCCATGACTACTATGTAACAACCAATTTGTACTTCTTAATCTCTTCCCTTCCCCTTTTCACCAATCTCTAATCCCCTCTCATCTTAAAGAAATCCCTCTAGATTCCTTGTAATACTGGTTTGGTGATGATGAACTCCTTTAGCTTTTTCTTGTCTGTGAAGTTCTTTATCTGTCCCTCAATTCTAAATGATAGCTTTGCTGGGTAGAGTAATCTTGGTTGGAGGTCATTTCTTTTCATCACTTTGAATATTCCCTGCCTCTCCCTTCTGATCTGCAAAGTTTCTGTTGAGAAATCAGCTGACACTCTTATGGGGGCTCCCTTGTAGGTAACACTGCTTTTGTCTTGCTGCTTTTAATATTCTCTGTCTTTAACCTTTAACCTTTGTATTTAATCGTTTTAATTATGATGTGTCTTGTTGTTGGCCTCTTTTGGTTCATCTTGTTTGGGACGCTCTGTGCTTCCTGGGCTTGTATATCTATTTTCTTTACCAGGTTAGGGAAGTTTTCTGTCATTATTTCTTCAAATAGGTTTTCAATTCCTTGCTCTCCCTCTTTTCCTTCTGGTACCCCTATAATGCAAATATTGATATGCTTGATGTTGTCCCAGAGTCCCCTTAAATTCTTCTCAGGTTTTTGGATTCTTTTTTCATTTAGTTATTCTGGTTGGTTGTTTTCTGCTACCTTATTTTCTACATTGCTGGTTCAGTCCTCTGCTTCGTCTAATCTACTATTGATCCCCTGCAATATATTCTTCATTTCTATTATTGCATTCTTTATTTCTGACTGATTCTTTTTCATGTATTCTATCTCCATTTTCATGTTTCTTATCTATTTGTTAAAGTTCTCTCTGAGATCACTGAACATTCTTATAACCATTGTTTGGAAGTCTGCTTCTGATAGACTGCTTGTCTCCATTTTTTTTTTAGTTCTTTTTTTGGAGCTTTGTTCAGTTCTTTTATTTGAGACATGTTTCATTGTCTCCACATTTTGGCTGCCTTCCTGTGTTTGTTTCTATGTATTAGGTAGACCTGCTATGTCTTCTGGTCTTAATAGAGTGGCCTTATGTATAGGTGTGCTGTGGGGCTCAGTGGCACACTCTTTCTGATCACCTGAGCCATATACTCCATGTGTGTCTCTTGTGTGTGTTGTGTGTGTCCTCCTCTTGTAGTTAAGCCTTGGTTGATAATCGCACATCAATGTGAGGGACTGACCCTTGGTATCACTGGTTGTGAGGACTGGCCTGACTACAGTGGAAGAGTTGTTGTGCAGGGACTGACCCTACAGAGCAGGATCTGCCTCAGCAGGACTCTGATGCCTGTCCAGTCCACCCCTTGAATGTGTCATACTTGGAGACGGCTGGGTGATGCCCCAGCTCGTTATTTTTTTTTAAAGATTTTATTGGGGAATTGGGGGAGGGGAACAGCGTTGGGGAATCGGGGAAGGGGAACAGACAAGCTGTTGTCTTTTTGTTCTTCAGTCTAGTTGCAGAGGACATTGCTTCACTGGCCCATGTTGGTATCATCATTGTGTTCTTCCTGGATGAGGCAGATTGGTTGCCGGCCTCTGGATGGTCGCTCACTGCGGCTATTGACAGCTCACGCTGGCTGCCAGCCACTCACACTGGCTGCTGGCCACTCACTGTAGCGTATGGCAGCCCGCTGCAGCAGGGGCTGCATCCTACACTGTCTCCAGGGCTCACAGCCCAGCTCCAGGTGGAGCTGTTGTTAGCTGTAGAGGGCAGTGTCACTGGCCCTCATATGTGGGATCTGAACCAGGGCTGCTGGCATCCCAAAACCAGCTCTTAACTGATGTGCCACTGGGCCGGCTCATTTTGAAGCTGGCCACTGGGGAGTCATCCCCATGACTGCCTTGAAGGGGATCCACTATACGTCAAATTCAGCCACAGCCCATGTCCCATCCAGTGTCACCCAGCAGGAGCCACAAAGAATTCCACAGATCACTGCCACTCATACCGGTGCTTTGATGCACCTTGAGAGGCCAAGCCATAAACCAAGGCTGGCTGCCGCTAGTGCTGAGCTTAGGGCTGTTCAGCCAGAGGTACAGGACACGTTCAAGCCAGGTGCTGCTTATCTGAGTTCCACAAACCTTTGAGAGACCCTGGCAATGTCTGTAACTTGAGCTAAGGTAGGCAGTTCATATGAAAAAGCCCCTGAGAGCAACCTGGATGTGCTCAAAAATTGGGTGGGGTGGGGTCTCTAATCACTAGGGTGTGGCAAATGAATGGCAGAGACTTAGATGGTGGCACCTGTGTCCTCACGCCAGGAAGGGGGAGGGCTCAACAAAGAAACAAGGGCTTCCGCCAGTTGCTCCATCCCGGAGAAAGCCTCCTCTCCAGCTCTGGTCCCTAGCCAGACAATTCAGTTCCCCACCGTATGTCCCTGCTGCCTCTCCACCTGCTACCCCAGTGCTGGAGCTCAGAGCAAGTGATTCTGTTAGTGGGTAAGTTTGCACATGGTCCCTTGAAGAGGTGCACATGTAAGTGCACTCAGTCTCACTCAGTCACAATCTCTGCTGGTTTTCACAACCAGAAATTAAGGGGATCTCTCCCCAGCACTGAAACTGTAGGCTGGGGTGGGGCTGGGACCTCTCCTTTGGGGTGTGAGGGGGGACCTCCACAGCTGAGATATCCCTCCAGATCTTTAATGGTCACACACAGGTGTGGGACCAGCCTGTTCCGGGTGTCTGCCCCTCCGACCAGTCTGGAGGTGGTTAGTTCTGCATGGCTTTACTTGTAGATCTTTGGTTCAGCAAGATTTTAGGCAATTCTCAATGATGGTTGCTTATAGTTTTGTTGTAGTTTTGATGTGGTCATGGGAGAAGGTAAACACAGCGTTTACCTAGTGCACCATCTTGGTATTCCCCTGCAAGTGATTTTTAGGTTGATTTTGTATCTTGCAACTTTGCTGAGTTTGTTTATGGTTCTAATTGTGTGTGTGTGTGTGTGTGTGTGTGTGTGTGTGTGTGTGTGTGTGTGATCTTCAGGGTTCCAATTTATCAGTGTTTAATGGTGAGTGTTTTTAGTGCCATGAGTAAGAAATCTTTTCCTTCCCTAAGGTCATGACGATATTCTTCTTGATCATTTTTAGAAGTTTTATTGTTTCACCTTTTGTAATTATAGCTACCATCTACCTCATTTGAGGTAGAAGTTGAGACAGAATGTTTTAACGGATATTTAAGAAATCCAGCACAGTGTATTAAGAAAAAAAAAAGAAAAACTGTCTTCTCCACTGCTCTATAGTGTCTATATGTCTAGTGTCTATATGTAAGTGGTTCTTTCTGTACTCTTTTCTGTTCTGTTGTCCTGTTATCTATCCTTATCTATCCTTGAGTCATTGTCACACTATCATAATTACTGTAGCTTTATGATTCAGCTTATATCTGGTAGAACAAGTCTTACTACTTGTGTTTTTCTAGATCAAGAGTATCATGACTATCTATATGTATTTTAGAATCATCTTGTAAATTGGAACCTATCTTCCTCTTCAAAAAAAAAAAAGAAAGAAAACAGAAAACTGCTGGAAATTTCATTGAAATGGGCTTGAATCAGTAGATCAATATGGACTGAATTTATATCTTTACTATACTGAATCTTTCAATTCAAGAACCCGATATATCACTCCATTCATTTTCTTCGTTTCATTTTTCTCAAAAATATTTAAAATATTTCTTTGTAGAACTTTTGTTAGATTTATTCATACTTCATAGTTTTGATATTGCTATAAATATTATTTTGTAAATATTATTTTCAAATTTCTTGTTCCTAATGTATAGAAGTACATTTGATTTTTGTATATTGACCTGTTCAGCAAATGTGCTATGTTTACTTATCAATTCTAATATTTTATCTGTAGATTATTGTGGATTTTCTACATGTATAATTATGCAATCTGAAAGAAATGGGGGATTTTATATCTTCATTTCCAATTGTTTTATTTTCACTTTCCTTTTTCTCTTCTTGCTTTGGCTATAAGCTTTACTCAATGTTAAATAACAGTGGTTGTGTGAATATTTTCCCCATTTCCAATCTCAAGAAGAAAACTTTCACTATTTCACCATTGACTATGATGTTTACTGCAGGTTTTCTTGTAGATACTGTTTATCAGATTAAGGAAGTTTCATCTCTTCCTAGTTTGCTAAGATTTTTAACATGAATGTATGTTGAATTTATCAAATACTTTTTCCTTTGAGATAATCATGATTTTTTCTCCTTTATTTTATTAATACATGAGTTATAACAATTGATTTTTGTATTTTAAACCAACCTTGCATTCTTGGAATAAATCCAGTTTGATCATGATATAATATCTTTTGCATGTATTATTAAGTTTGGTTTGCTAATATTTTGTTTAGAATTTTTGCATCTATATTTACAAAGAGATCAGTCAGTAACTTTCCTTTCTTGCAGTGTTTTGGTATCAGGATTATGGCTTCATAAAACAACTTGAGCAGTGATTCTGCCCCCTCCTTTTTCCCTATTTGCTAAGAGTAGCTGTGTAATATTGGTATTATTTCATCCTTAAATTCCCAGTAGAATTTACCCACAAGGCACCTGGGGCTGAAATTTTCTATGTGGGAATGTCTTTTTCCTCTGTTGCTTTTAAGATACTTTCTTTTCATTTGGTACTTGGCTCTTTTACCTGATGTGGCTAAGTGTGATTTTCATTATTTTGCTTTGGGTTGAGAGAACTGATGGTATGTTTGGCTTGATGTTTTTCATTAGTATTTCTAAAAATTCCAAGGCATCTAGCACAGTGCTGAGTAAACATCAACAACAACAAAAAATCATTTTTATCAGTAAAGCAGCCACTTCTGTAATCGATGAAAATGAAGTTATGGGGAAATCCATGAACCTGAAAATAAATCTGCTTCTATGGTACTCCACAAAATAATTAATGCACAGAAAGTGCTTAAAAGAGTGCATGGCATGTAGGAAGTACTGTATAGATTTCATGATTGTTGTTATTGCTTTTGTTGTGGTATTTTCTTCTCCTTTGCCACATTAACATTTCCATTTTAAAGGAAAGAGGAAATCTAAAATTCCCTGATATCAAGTGAACAGAAGGCTGAGGCACCCTAAAAACTATCATGATCAATACTTAAAGACCAAGATCAAAATCGTAAACCATACATTTGAGAAACTGAGTTTCAAAGTTCAAGAAGTACACTGTCTCTATTCTTTTCTTTGGAGGATTCAATTAATTAATCTGCCACTTTTCCAGAGGTCTCCCTTACCTGTGTCACTAAATTACTTTTGAGTCCTCCCAGGTGGCAAATTAGCCATCAAGCTTGAGTGTTAAGTGGATAAGAGTGTCTCTTAACTAACACCCTTGGAGATTGTTTTAGTGTTAAGTAATTTTGTCTTAACAAAAATGAGCATGTTTTTGTTCAGAAGAATTGGAGAGCATGTTTTTCAGTGATACAAATAGTTAGCATTGAGCACAACAAAAATTGAAAATACCTTTGTTTTAAGTATTTTAGGCACATAAAATCCTGTAAACAGAAGTTAGATGTTATGTTATTTAAACGAAGAATCCTTGTCATTTTGGGAGATATTTGATATTATGATCATGTGTTTTTAAAAGTCTTGTTATTTTCTTTAGAACCATACTGAAATATTTATGAATGAAATGACATGATGCCTGGTATTTGTTTCAAAATAATATGGAAGAGTCATATTGGTTAGGGCATGGAAAAAACAAAATTGTTGTTGAAACTGGAGAGGAGTATGTAAGGGTTATAATACCAATCTTCCACCTTTTGCGTATGTTTATGATTATCCCTAATTAAATATTTTTAAAACATTGGGTAAAGTATTAAATGAATTAGTACAATCAAATCTCAAGGTGCTAAAAGAGGTTGTCAACAAAAATTTAATGGCTGTATCCTCAAATTCCATGATGGCGAGTTTCATGGCTTAAACTAGTTTATATCCTGGATCTTTATTTTCTTTACCTGTTGATATTATAAGAACACAATATACGGTTTTTTTTGATAAATTAATAATATTTATTCTTGTTACTATAATAAACTTGCACTGAATCATTTCCAGCAAATATCACATATCCATGTAAACTATTTTTAAAAACTTCTCAGTACTTAGCACCCACCTATCATCAGATTATTTCAAGCCAAAAACCTAGAGTCATCCTTGGATTCTTCCTTTACTTCATCCTCCATATCTATTCCATCACCAAATCCCATTGGTTGCACTTCCACAATGCACCCTTTTGCTACCTAGTTTGTTCATTTATAATCTGCTGCCTGAACAAGTGCTGGAAGCAGATGCCGCTGATAGGAAGAACAGGTGCAATCCAGAGTCCTACTTTTCTCCCAGTCTCCACTTTTGTTTTTCTACCGCATATTCTCCAGGAAGAACCTGAATGATCTTTTTAATATAAATCAGGGTATGTGACTCCTCATAAAACCAGTCAGTGCTTCATATTGAACTTAAGAGTCCAAGCCACACGGATCACAACCAACAAGGCCTGTGTGTTGTGGCCCATTTAGTGTTTCGGTCACTGGGTTCTGTTAGCTGAACACAGGCACCTTATGCCTTGGGGCCGTGATCCTTATTTCCTTTGTCTGCAGTCTCATCCCCCAAGTTATCTGCACGGCAGGCCCTTTCATTCTCAGTTCAAGTTGTCATCTCCTCAGAGATACCTTCTTTGATATTTTGTTCTTTCATAACACTGATTACAATCTGCCTGGTTTATTTAGTTGTTTAACATACATTTCCTCCAATAAAAGGAAAGCTGTGTCTCTGTCATCATCTCTCCAGAGTCCATCACAGTGCCGAGCCCATAAAAAACACGTTTTATTGAAATCTAAGATGTAATCAATGGTAGGATTCAGTATTATATTATGAGCCACCAAGAAAATTAAAATACTACAAATTAAACTATGACATGATGATAATGACCATCGATTGTAAGATAATATTGACTTTTGAGATATTAAGTTGTTGAAACAAAATACATATTTGAATTGATGAAATGCGTATCTTGTTGAGTAAGTGAATGAATGTACTTTGCTTAATCATGATGACTTGTTTGCTAGTGATCTTTTCAGGAAATTATCCTGAGAAAGATAGACACATAGAGGCCAAGAAATTGCATAGGCCATGAGTCACATTTTATTATGAAAAGGGGATATTGCTAGTGAAGAAGTATGAGTAATTCAAAGGAGCATATGAGTAATTGTTCCAAACTGCCAATGACTAGCTTATCAACAGTGATTAAAATTTTGTAGATCCCGGGTGGGCCAGGAAACTTGAATTCTCAAAAAACACTTCAAGAGACTCATGGAAGTAGATTCAGGCCCTGTACTATAAAAGGAGAGAATACAGAAAAGATGGGAACAGACATGGATGGGGAGAATTAGCAATGGGAAGATGAGGGAATATGATCAGAGTACTTCTATGTGTTTAATAAAATATGAGATCATTTGGCTCGGTGTAGTGGGTTAGGGATTTTGGAGCTTTCAGAAAGAAGGTATGGGATAGGCAAAATGCAGAGAGAGGGAAAGCATAGGAAATTGTGTGTTCTGTGGAAATGGAATAGATTTGCAGGCAGATTTGAGAAACACTGAAGAAGGCAGGGTACTTGGTTGGGTGTTAGATGGTAGGTGTGTTAATGTGGCATGGTATGAGCACCCCTGCTGAAGGGGTTGCAAGATAACCTGTTCCCATAAGCTACCGTGCATTGTTCTGGTCCCTAAACAACATTCCATTTTTACAGACCTGATGGTTCCTGAATGGCTGTGAAATTACTGCTTCCATGGTTATTATTTGTATAGTTAGAATAAAGAAAAACTTATAGGTGAGAGAGGTCAGATTAAAACATGGACCTGGGAGTAAAAAATACCAGCTGTTATATCCCCTAAAGTATGCTGTACCCTGATAACAAGAGCCACTTGAGATGGCCCAAAGTGAGTCCCTTCTGTGTGGAATGAAAATAGTCTTTCACATGCTGAAAAACCAGTTTTCTATTTTCATAGGAAAAGCATCCAGACTGCTAAGAAGGCTTTACACTCTGCCCTTGTACCCTGATCCCAGTTCATCTGTACAGCCTTATCTTTCTGTCCTCATGCTTTGTGGTCCAGTCATACTGCTCATCTTTCAGTCCCTCTAAGGCTGCATCTTTAAGTTAGGATGCATTTGTCTCAATTGGGATGTGGGGAAATACGGGTTTCTCTGCTGTAATGTGCTATAGTGTCTTTCTCTGAAGGCCTCCAGCCTTTGCCCAGGTCGTGTCTTCCATCTGCTTGAAACACCTTCACTCTTGTGTGGCTAAGTCCTACTAATCTTAAGATCTCACTTGACACCTCGCTTTTTCCAAGAAGCCTCTTCTGAACCTCCCAAGTGTGGGCTTACCGAGCCTCCCCCCATATCCTCCTTGACACGGTGCACTCCCCCCATCAGGCATGCCCATCACCTTGTATCTTGACAGCCATTATGCTGATAAACACTTGCAAAGCTTCAGTGCCTGACCCAATAGCTGGCTCAGAATCGTGCTTGATAAATGTCAACAGAAGGTAGAAACATTTATTCATTTTCAAAATGTCTTTTACACTTCATTAAGCCAGTTCCTTATAACATCACACATAGTTTTTGTCTATTTAAAAATCCTCAGAGGACCTTTCTCTTGAGCAGTAACTGAAAATAATTTACCATAAAACACAAGTTAGGGTGTAATAACTTTATCATAACTGTAACAAGTGTGATAAGAAAATCTGATTGGAACTATAGATAGACTCACGCAAAAAAGTAGAAAATTTGCTTTGGGCAACTATTTGAGAAACCTCTCTGGACATGTTTTGTACAATAGCATAAAATTATGTAGCAATTTACACTTTGAACAGATGGGTGCTAATCAGGAGTTTTATCTAAAGACAGACTCATTTCCTTATCATTTTGGCTCATGTCCTTCACTGGTGTTAAATGTATTGTTCCCAACCATCCTTCAGCCTGTAGCTTCTTAACCTTTTCCTCAAGTCTGCCAGATGAACAGCAGTTAAAAGAAAAGGTACTGTGAGTTTAGGTTTTTCATTTTTTTAATAGCTTTTTGGTAGTGATGTTTTTCTTTTCCCAAACCATGTAGCTTTACTCCATTCTTCCCTCAGTCTTCACTTTTTTCATTAAGTTCAATGTGTTTTTCCTTCTCAGAATGTCAGTCAGGTTCACTCAAGTGAAAAAGAAATGGTTTAGCGTTGTTTGGCATTTAGAGTTATCACTGCCTCCCTTCGCTAAGTAACAAAAGAGATTATGATGCCATGAATATAAAGAGGTATTGTTCACAACTTCTGGAGAACTTGCTAGGTCCTTCTCATTTCAAAGGAGTTTATTTTCTTTATCTTTCAAAATTGAGTTATGTGCGCACTTTGTGCTTTGATCTTGTAATCTTTTTTTCTTTTCTTTCTTTTTTTTTTTTTTAAGAGGGCAGTGTTACTGGCCCTCATATGTGGGATCCGAACCGGGGCTGCTGGCGTCCCAGGCCAGCTCTTAACCACCGCGCCACTCAGCCGGCCCTTATATTATAATCTTTAATGCTAGCCATATCTGACTCCCATACCAAATGCTAAATGTAGCATTCCAGCGTATCTTTCTTCTCTCCTAATCTAACTCTCTGGTCCTTGGAAGAAATTCATTTTATAAATTACAGAAGTAGTAACCAAATCTTATTAGGATTTTTTTTTTTTTACACTGATGTGATTGGTTTAACATTCTTGTTATTGTGAGTCTGATTAAGAGCTATCGTGTGTTCTTTAGATGGAAGAGTCAGGGAAAATAGAGTTAATTTTTGGCAATGATTTTTAAATGACCAGACATTTTATGTATATGTACTTCCAAAATCTCTTTTTTTGTTCTTTTCAAGTAGTTAAATGTGCTCTAAGTTTAATGCTGAGGTTCTCTGTAGTAAGGCTGAAAAATCTGAAACACTTTGTCATCCTAGCTGTTCCTTTAGTTGGCACACTGTCTAAATGCTGTCGCACTCTGGCCTGTCCAGAGGATGGGGCGATAATTTGCTTCTTTGGTGAGCCTATGGGTTAGACCCATTTAAGTTCACAAATGTAATAATAGGAAACCCTTAAACACACTCATTTTGTTTTTATTTTTTATTTTTTTATTTTTATTATTTTTTTTTTTTTAGCTGAGCCATCCTGCCACCTGTTGGCAGCTCAACGGCAACTCAGCTCGGGCTGGCCTCAAACAGCTGTTGCTCAGAGTTCAGCTCGCACTCTTGAGCGAGCTCTTAACCAACTGAGCCACTCGGCCGGCCCTAAACACACTCATTTTGGAAACATTATATAGTGATTAATTATTGTGTTACTGCTTAATATGGGAACCAAAATGATTACCATTTATTATGTTAGGAATCATGAAAAAATGGCAGATAATTCTTTCCTATAATCATTAAATAAAGAAAAAAAAAGATGTAATAACCAATGCCTTTTGCTTTCTCTCCCATCTGTTCTTTCACACAGGTACAAGTTGGCCAAGTAGAAATCAAATGTCCTATCACAGAATGTTTCGAGTTCCTAGAAGAAACAACGGTTATCTATAACTTAACTCATGAAGACTCCATCAAATATAAGTATTTCTTGGAACTTGGTCGTATTGATTCCAGCACCAAGCCCTGTCCTCAGTGCAAGCACTTTACAACCTTCAAGAAAAAAGGACATATTCCCACCCCTTCCAGATCAGAAAGCAAATACAAAGTAAGCGTGTTCACCAGAATTGTGGGTTGGATGGCACATGATGGGAACAGCCAAATTAGGCCAACTTGTAGGGGCAGTAAGTGGGCTTCCTCCCCTTCCCGGAGTCTAAGGTGAGTCTATGTTGGCTGTGATTCGAAAATGGATGGTTTGGGAGGCTGATGAAAGGACAGCAGGTCTTGAGGACTGAATTCAAGTTTTTCTTTGACTTCAAGCATGTTTCAGATTCATCTCATAACCTAATTGAAAGGCTAACCTTCAAAATGATTATCATTACTCTTACTACATATTAAATAACTACTAAGACTTTTTTTAAAATTTAGTATAAGCTTGCCTTTTTTAGTAGACCAAGTGTGAGTCCCCTTGGGCTCTGTCTATCATAAGTGAAAACAGTATAAAATGCCATTTATTCATTTATTCAGCAAATACAAAATGCCCATATGTGCCAGGCATTGTGCTAAGTTTGGGGAGATACGGAGGCAAATGTGACATAGTCTTTGGTCCAGAAATGTCTAATGAAGGTGAGAGAGATATGTTCTAAAATGACTATTCAAGATGACTAGTCAAAAAATCAAAAACCCAATACTCTTGTGCTTTGAGAACACTGACCGAGGAGTAAGGGTTAGGATGTCAGGAATGGCTTCGTAGAAAAGATGTGTTTTTTCCCAGCCAGATAAACAGTGGAGAGCATTGCAGAGCAAGAGATGAGTCAGTGCACAGGCTGATGTTGAAAACAAGTATTTGGTAGAGCTAGAGGGGACAGAGACGGCAGCTGGTCAGATATTAAGAATAGATCATGGTGACTTTTATGCTGTGCTCAGAAGTTAGAATTGAATTCTGTAGGCATGCAGAGATACATCTGGCAGGTTATCAGAGGCTGTCACAGGACGGAAAGTCTAAGGCAGCAACCATGGGAACCAATCATTGCTTTACAGCCCTGGCTGTGCATTAAAATCACCTGGAGAGCTCTCAGGCACATCAGTGCCCCCAGCCCACCCCAGAACAATTGTCTGGCAAACTTTCGAGCCTCACTGGGGGACTCGAATATGCAACAAAATTGGGAATCTTTGCAGTAAATGAAGCGGACAAATGTCCAGGCCTGTGGCAGTGGTTTTCATCCTTGTCATTACAGCAGAATGGCAGGATGAAGTGGTTTCAAAGGCTGTTTGAAGTTATCTCCTTTTAAGGTATGTTTGTACTCATGTTCTGTGTCTTGGAAGCAGGGCTTGCCACATTATTCATTCCGTAGCTTTGAGGGGACCATGGTTTAGCAAGTATTTCCTCCACCATTGCAATGATGAGCTCTGTTATGTTAGTCAAAGTATCTTAATGAGCACTAGTCTTTGAAACTGCTTGATTCTCATAGTTCATTTTTTTATTTATTTATTTGCTATTTCTGTGCAGGTCAGCCTCTTTAAGGCATAACTATCAGGAAAAAAACTCATTTTTCCCTTCTTTAAAAAGTACATTTTGGAGGTTACAAAATTGTATCACTAAAATAAAATCACAGTGATTCTCAAATGCTGACTTAGCAATAGAATACTTTTATTTGATTTCTGTATATTCTTTGGTTATTTTAAGTTATTTTTATTCCAATTATATGTTATTGATGTTTTCAGAAATGACTAGTTTTAGGAGGACTTGTTATTTCATAACTTTGGATATTTTATTTTTTCCTAAATGATGTTTAGAATTATATATTATATGTATTTTATATGTTATATATATTTATATAATTTATTTATTAATATAATTAATGTATATTTATATATAAACATACTTAAACTCAGAGTATGCAATTCTGCAATTTTGTGTTAATTAAATCGTGATATTTCACTCAAAGTGAAAATAATTTTAAACTGTATTGTTCTTATGAAATGGGTAGAAAGAGGTGAAATTTAAGGTGCATTTACAGCAATGGTAAAATGTTATAGGTCTCATTTAATCAAAAATCACCAAATTTTTTTGTGTTGAGCATAATTTATCACAGTGCACATGAATTAAGAGTGAAATATGGGCAGTTCAAAAAATATAATATTGGGCCGGCCGAGTGGCGCAGTGGTTAAGCGCTGGCTTGGGAAGCCAGCGGCCCTGGTTCGGGTCCCACATATGAGGGCCAGTGACACTGTCCTCAAAAAAAAAAAAAAAAATATATATATATATAATATTTATGTAATTCTGAGTGAACCAAGGGCTCCCTGATAACATTTCCCAATGTCAGGCTCCCTCCAATGTCTACCAGTTAGGTTGTAGGTAAGAAGAGATATAGGGGGCAAATGGATCAAGGTCTCAAATTTAACAAGCTTGTTTTTTGTTTTACATTGGATGAGTAAAGGAGAAGGAAGTTTGCTTTGGAAAGAGGAGGAATTCAATACAAAATAAATGTTATTGATTTATGAAGCAGTTAAAATTCATGAGAATGGGTGAGGAATGAAAATCTCAATGTAAAGTAAACTGTTAAGCAACTTTAAAGAAACAAAGTTACCACAGAATTGGAGGATGGCTTTGGTTGTTATTCTTCTTGTAGAAGGGAAGATCTATAAAAGAAAAGATAAAAATCCCTCTGTTCTGTATATTGTACAAAGTTCTAGGGATAATTCAAACAATTCCTGAGGCAATGATTTTTACTATTTAGTATAATGGTTATGTAGCATTTTTCATCATGAAACTCCAAGCTCTTATATTAACATTAACTACCTGATTTACATGCTCCTACCTGTCTGGATATTATGAGTAAGGACATAGATACTCCAGTAAACCATCTGTGACATTCATGATTACAGTAGCACCCTAAACTTGAGACTAATATCTTCACTCTTTGCGGCGAACAAATGAATGATTTTTAGGTTTGCTGTATTTTTTTTTAAATTCCATTTCCCCAATAACAGAACCCACTTCCAAATTGGTGTAGTTATTCATAGCTTTAAGAGGGATGAATTCAAGTATTCAAATGCAGTAAATTGAGTCAACAGAAACAGGGGGGAAAAAAAGTTACTAATAGTGTGTAACATGCCTGAGCAATTTAAAATCCCTTTATAATGTGTGTACAACCTACAGTGGGTTTTGTATCTATTGATAAAACCCTTGTAATGTGTATTATTCTTTTTGAATCATTGAGTTACAGTATCTTGACCCAAGATGTCACTCTTTGAACATTTATTATGGCTTCTGCTGTCAATTCAGAAGAACTTAACATACAAGGTTAAGATTGCTTGAAAATATCATAGCAGTTTTATAGCAGGAAATACATTTGAGACCATCTTACATGAAATTTGACATCTAAAATATCATATTTGGGGATTTCAATTTGAATAGGTTTCTGTAAATAACCACTTGTAAATTTTTTGTACTCAGCAGTTGTAAAAGGGGTAAATAGAATATATCAAGAAGCAGTTACAAGATCTCTTAAGCGCCAATGTGTCCTTCTAGGCCTTCACTCAACCTCTCCCTTGCAGCAAAAATTTGAGTAAATAGAGTCTTTCATTGTGTTGTGCACTTTGTCAAACTAGAGCCAGTGCTCTCCTAAACTGAGGGATTTGCACTGAGACAATCTTGCCTTTTGTCAAATCTAGTTGTTTTCATTTGTAATGTTTGTCTTCTTGCCCCTGAACTCTTGCCAAAAAGTTTTACCATTCCATTTCTACAAGATTGATTTCAACTTCCAGTTTCAAACCTAATTTCTAACTTAAACAGCTCCTATAATTTGTTAATACAACTCCAACTGCATATCAATATATGGGAACAAGCTGGTGCTGGGGAAATAAAAATGTTTAAGTTGTGGCTTGAATGGCACTCATTTGATGTCTGAAGACAGACCATCACTAGCACCTGAAGTTTTTCTCCACAGCAATTATCACCTGGGATTTTTGGTGTATTTGTGTGGTTATTTATTTAAAGTCTCTCTTTCTCACTGTCTCTAGCAGGAGGCTTGCATATTGCTGATAACTTGTGTCAAGCACTATGTCTGACAGAGTATGTTCCCAAAATGTATTTGTCGAAGGAAATAATAAATGGGCCCATGCACAAATAATAATGTGTACTGTAACAAATGTGAATGGAAAATGCTGGTAGCATAGGAGAGAATGGGAAGGCTTCATTAAAGAATAAACACATTCAACTGGGCCTTAAAATGTTGAATTTGCCAAGCTGGAAAAGCTAGGTCAGAGCACTGGCTTCAAACTAGATTTAAAACTCTCAGCCTGCCACATACTAGCTCTGTAACCTTGGATACAGTTTCCACATCTTTTAGTGGTAACTGGAGGTAGTAACAGTACTGTCATAAGAGTGTAGTAAGGATTCTGCAAAGTCACACATATAAAGTGCTTAGCCCTATGTCTGATACATCCTAAGTGTTCAACACATGCCACAAATTATGATGCTTCTGCTCATTTTTGGCAAGGACAGCAGAATGAGCAACGCTGGGTTACTGGGAAGGGAATGGAGACATCAAAAAGAATAGAGGTAGCATAAAATTTTGGGTGATGGATATATGGTATAAAGGAGGAATGAAATTGTGTATTGAGGAGGAGTGAATTTGGGGAGTGGAAAACTGATTTAGTTTAAAATGAGTCCGATAATATTAAGTTTAAAGACCCTTTCAGGCATCAAAGAGGTTTCCAGAGAACATGGATCTTATTCTCAGCAGTGATCTGATGGAAAGAATTAACCTTTGAGGAGGTGGGGATGGTCATTGAATTCACGGAAATGAAAAACAAAAGATGTTTCGGGAAATAGGGAAAGTTCCAGCATTTCATGGAAGAGAGGAGAGTACTGAAAATAATTAAATGTAGTTATTTTACCTGCAGGAGCTTTACTGAGATGAGGGCCAGTTCTAGGTTTCCTTCTTATTCCTCGTATAAGCCAAGAAATGATGCCCCTTTTCATATTGATTTGGAGTTGAAGAGCACACATAAATCAACACAGGGAACCTGTTGGAACTAATTCTCTTGATGGTTTCCATGAGGCAAAACTAGTAATAATCCCCACTTTTCCCACAAATATTAAACAAAACCTTGAAAACTCACAGAATGGTGCTTTGATTCATCCCAAAATAAAAGAAAAAAGCCAATAAAATGTCCTGGGAAAACTTCCTCTTACCTTATGTGTTTAGCATTCTTCTTTTTCTCTCTTGTAATTCTAAACCGTCTGGGTAGAAATCACATTTTATAAAACTGCACAAATACATTATATCCTCATGTAGTTAAAAAGCTTGTCTAAGGTCTTTAAGGATATAATCAAATCCAAGGGTTTGTTATGCCTAATTGGTGTACTTTAAAATGTGCTTAAGTGAAAGGCTGGAATTTACTCAGTTCACCTTATTCCTGTGTCAATCATTGAATGATCTCTGACCTGTGCTGTACTCCAGAAAGTTGCCTCTTTGGACTGCTTCTCCAGACCCCTTGCCATCTTGATTTTAGGTGGGTTCTGCCGAAGGTTGGAATGGGCAGAAGACAGGAGGATGTGGGGGGAGAGAATGGTAGCTGCAGTACTTCCTCACTCCCTTCCTATTTCAGTGCAAAGTTCTGGCAGAATTGTGTCCATCCACGACTGCAGCTTCCCTCTAGCTGGTCCCTCCCTCATGTTTATAACCCTCACTGGGCTTCAGATATTTCTCTCCTCCCTTATTTCTTTAGCCCTAGGGATGGCAGTGACTTCCCACTATTTCAGTTTCTGGGGGCCTGTCAATCCTGTGTTCAGATCCTAGCTGCACCTTTTTCAGTGGTACTTCCAATAAATAATATTCCTTGATAGATAGATAGATACATAGATAGATGAATTATTGAATGGTGTTTAAATTTCCATCTAGTAAAGATGTTTTGAGAATTTCTTCCTTGTATAAAAATGTTGAAAGCTTTCCCATGACAGTTTAATTAATATGTTGCTTGGTTCTTTGTTTTTTTCTCTGACACCATCACTTTAAGATGACAAGTGTTTACAAGTTGAGAATCAGATTGTGCATCAGCCTTGCAAGATCAGTTTAATTTATGACAGACACTGTTTTTTCTTGGCATTAATGCATCATTGATGTCAAGAGCCAGTAGAAAACAAGTGTAGTTTCTTAAATGATTGTTGCTAGCATAGATTTGTGAGGGAGAGAAAGATGGAGTCATCTAGCCCAGTTTGAAGAAGCCAGCTTAAACAAAGGGTGGGTTATACATGTTACCTTTGAAAAAATGTGTAACATGCAGCAGTGATGCAGGCCTACTAAATTTTATTAGGATGCATTTCTCTCTCCAGTTACTAATGACATGCTTTGCTAAAAAGTTCTTTGTTGCTTTCTTGATGCATTTATTAGCCATAGTACTTTATAGAGACTTTACTTGTGCTTGAACTTCTGACAACAAAAGCCAAATATTGGAATTCATTTGTTATTTTAGCCTACATCTAATGATTTTTAAAAAAAACTACAATAATTGTCATAATCAGGGCACACAGCTACCATAAACCAACCTGCAGTGGGACTGAGAACTGTATGCTTTTTTTCACACATCATCACATCATCCTTTCATCCTTTGGATCTTCAGCACAAGGTACAAGTGAAGAATCATTTCTTTCTGCTGACCTGCTGAATAGTGAGTAAAAGTCAGCAAGTCTGGAGCTCCTTATAAAGTGGGCTGGAAGATGTTAGGACTGTGTGTTTCTCATCTACCATGCTCTGTATTCCCACCTTGCCATATTTACTCTCTCAGATCTGTAAGGGAACTCAATGCAGCAGTCAACATGTGCACAAATCCTTTCTACAAAATGCCTCCCAGTTGGCCGTTCAGATATTCATTGAACACTGCCATTGTTACTTGCTACTTACAGAATTCATTCCCTTAATTTTGAAAGAATTCATTGTTACCTTCAGACTGAGATCTGTCATTCCCCTGCTTTCACCTAATGGTCACAGAAAATACTCCCATTTCTACATATAACTATGTTATTAGATGGCCCTCCTGCTACTTTATCTCCATGAGATGTTAGCCTTACTGCATTGTGTTCAGAATAGAGTGTCCTATTGAAAGCAGGATGATGCCATACTGCTTTGGCTAGTGACTTTGGGCTAGACAGATCAGGGCAGAATCTTCTAGTACCCTGTCTATTGATCTCTGAAGAGCTGGGTCCTCAGATAAGAAATAGACTCAGACAGAGACTTCTCTGGGCCTTACTTTTGAGATTTAGATGAAGAGTCTATAAAAAGGTAGTTCAGGCAGTAGAAGCAAGATGGATTGGCATGAAACTGATTTTCAAAGTGCGGAGACAGGACTCTTCAAAGGACAAAATTTCCCCACTTCTGACATGCTGCCCTAGAAGAGCATGCCACTCAGTTGAAAAAGAAAAGCAAGTCCTGAAATGAATATCTTGTGGAATAACCAGCGCATTGCACATGTAAACGGAGCCTGGGCAGTAATGTGAAGGAGGCCAGTGAGGTGATTTACATGAGTAACTGCTGGGTCTCCATATAAGTTATCTTGTCATGTGTTACACTGTGTTTTCGTCCACATTTGGTCCCCAACATTTAAGAGACTTTCTGTTTCATTTTCCAGCTTAGTTTCAGTCATGCTGTGAAAAATTAAGGGGAAGGTTACTTGGCCCACATTTGGACTGTGATCAGGGAGCAGCGCTTCATGAAGCACATGTGCTGCTGACACCAAATTCAGGGGAAAATCCCCAAGTAGACAGTAAACTCTTAGGAAATAAGAATCAAGTGGAAAAAACAAACAAAGAAAACAAAAACTCATAGATACAGAGAACATTGCTGGTTACCCAAGGGGAAGTGGGTTAGGGATGGGTTTGGGGGTTGCAAAATGGTGAAGAGTGTCAATTTTATGGTGAAGGTGTAACTAGACCTTTGGTGGTGATCACTTTGTGTATATACAGATGTTAGATCACAGTTTTGTACACCTGAAACCAATTTTACCTCAATAAAAAAGAAAAATCAAGATAAGAAGTCAAATGAGATTTTCCCATTTGGAGGATCTGTCTTGCCATTGTTGCTTTAGGATATGATCTTCTCGGGGAGGCGATAGTGCTTCCTCGAAAGTATTTGAAGCCATGCATCAAATACTTTGTTTCTCATCTCTATAATACCTTGCATTTCTTCAAAACCTTTTCCTCTTCAAGAAAACCATGTAAGTTGTTATGGAACTTTTTATAACTATGAGATTTCCATATTCTTTACATATTGATTAGTTTATTTAGAACATATCCTAGTCTAACAGCCATAAGTTTTTCATGTTTCATATAAGGAGTTCCTGGACCACAGTGTATTCTGAGAGACACATCAAGAGTAAAGGAACACTAATGTAAGACTAATTGTTCCTGGTTTGGGGGCACTTTAGCAAGGCTCAGGGTGAAGATAGCTGAAGTGACATCTCTGGACTACACTGGAACGCCTGATATTTCCCCAGTGCGTCACATGACCTCAGACCTCTGTGGAGGCTCAGGCTGGGACCTCTTCCTGAAATGTCACCCCATCACTGTCCCAGTGACATTCCACTCATATTTCAAAGCCACATTTTCCCATGGCACTTGTCTAAGCTTCTATTCTAGCAGTTATTACATGGTTTTATACCTCTCTGGGTTGATATCTATCTGCCTTCTATAAATTCCTTGAGGACAAGTATTGTCATTTTTTTTAATTTGCCTAAAATCAGTATACTCAATATCTGCTACTTGAAGGTGCTTAATAAATATTTGTTGAATGAGCAAATGAATTGATGAGTATGTCTTATTATTGAGTATTTATCTTAATCTGAAGTTCTAATAAAGCAAATTGTTCTTGAAAAACTGAGTTAGTTTATATTTGCAAGCTACATTTACACATGGATGTTGTCTAGTATTTTGACTTTGACAAATAATGATTTTGTGATTGATTTAAAGTAATTGTGTATGTAGGAGTATATAGAACTTAGCAAGAAAACACTTATCTGGGGTTCTGTTTGGTTTTGGACTCAATTTTTTGTGGGTTATTTATTTTGCATGATGAACTGTCAAGAACTGTCCATTTGCTAGTTTACTTGTCTCAATGTTATTGTAGCCCTGATTTCTGGAAAAACTAAGGGAATTGAAAAGTTAAAAATGTAGTATAAAGTTATTTTATCTTTCATGAATTCTGGGACAAGTTAATCAAGATTCCTAACTGATAAGTTTGTTGTTGAAATACTTGCAGCCTTGCCTCTTGTAGAAAACTTTTCACATTAATCATGATGTTCAGTAAACTGTCATGTGGATAAAATATTTAGTGAAGCTCATCTGCTAATCTAAGAAGTAATGATATCGTCTCAGTCACTGGTCATAAATTAGATATATTGGTTTTTCTCTCAAGTCATTTCATATTAGCCAATATGCATTATTTGCCATGTGCAAAATAATTCATTTTGCAGATAATTTAATGAGGACCTACCATTTGCCAGGAGCTCTGCGTTACTTAACTCAGGAAATACAGGATAAAGGAGACACAGCTTTTGCCCTCAGTGAACTTGTAGGCTGTCAGGGAGATTAGACATCAGATGTTCTATAAGACAGACACTGAATCTGGTTGGGAGGAACAAAGAGGGCATCTTGAAACAAGTAGTATTTGATCTGGATATGATTTCAGTAGACAGATTGTATTAATTGGACGTTCTCCAACTCTAAGAAGCAGAGATGTACTGTCTCTCAAGCTACCTCAGTTAATGAGGTTTGCTGTAGGAAGGGCAAGAAAGCAAGCTCAGCAGCCACCCAGGCAGGCGTCCCGGAGAGTCCAGCACAAACTGTGGTGGCTTGAGAGCTCCTTTATCGTCTCCCTGGACTAGAATGTCTGGTTTTCTATTCCTGTTATCTGCACTATGGTTACTCAGCTCTCTGTCTTTGCCTCCACTGCAAAGGTGTAGATGTATCCCCATGTCATTTCTCAAAAGGGCTCGGCTCATCTCTATTCTACAATCAACACCCAGCTGCACAAAGCTTGTGCCAACCACCTCAGACTGGCTTGCCAGCCAGTGGATACATATTTTTTGGCTTAGGGGCTCATCTCGGGTATAAATCAGTCACGGCCAGGGGGATGGGGTCCCATGGCATAGAGGAGAGGAGTGCTTCTCCAACTTCACCATGTCTGTTAATCACCCGGGGGCCTTGTGAAAATGCAGGCTCTGATTCAGTAGGTCTGGGGTGTGACGTGAGTTCTTTTTTGATAAGCTCCCAGGTGATGCTGATGTTGCTACTCCTACGACCACGCTTTGAATAGCAAGGACAGAGCATGGTGACCGCTGTGTGAATAGAAGGCAGGCAGTCCATGTGGGAGGTCAATTGGCATTTCATATGGAGGAATAAGTATAAATAAAGGAGTGGAGGAAACTGCAGTACTGGTGTCTGTTTGTGTTTTATATAAAGCCAATTTTGAACGTGGTAAAGGTCTGAATGAATAAGGCATCTTCAGACCAAAAAGCTAGTGCTCAGACAATTCAAGGGCAGTCTCTGAATAACAAGGTTATCGGGTAAGCTACTAGTCCTTGTATTATTTTAATCCAAAGCAAAGCAATTGCTATTTTAATGTTTTCAGTGAGAAACAGTAAGCAGTTGGGTCTGAATTTAAATTATTCATCTTCACATGAGAGTTTGCCGCAAAGCTCTTCTCACAGTTTGCCACAAAGGCTGCACTGATGTGGAGGACTGGCTCTCAGTGGGACTCTGTTGTTCATATAGAAGTTGAGAGCCAGAACCTTGGGTATGAACACCAAGTATCGGATTTTTTTTTTCCACCGTTCTCGTATACTTTAGGAGAATCACACATTCTATTGTCTTCATTAGAGATGTGATAGTTCAAAGATCCTTGAACCATTATAGTGTCTGACATCGGTAGAGTTAATACCAGTTTCAAAGCACTGATAAGTGCATTCTTCTTTTCATTTTGTAAATATAGTCTAACACTGATTAAAAATCGAAGAATTTATATTTTGACGATGCTAGAGTCTAGTAATTTAGAATTATGAATAATGTCTAAAAGATGAGAACTGAATTAAGTATTCAGACCTTCCTGACATCCATGGCAGATGGTTCACCAATATTCACCCAAAGTATTCTGACATCTCCCCCATTTCATTCATTACATTTGAAAATTACATTCACTTAGGTCCTGTGCAATATTTACATGTATTTTTCATGCTTCAAAAACACAGGGGAATGATCATTTCATATTCTTTTGTTATTTGGAGGTCACCTACTTGAACTTAGTCTTATGTTAAAAATGACTTATTTTCCCCTTAAATATCAGAAAAGGCAAAAATGTTTATTTTAAGTGACTGACTAGTAATGTCCCTTTAAAAAAAGTCAAGGATTATCCTAATTTATGTGAGTAAAATCTTGCAAAAGATTTTCAGAGTTCACTTATATTGCTGATCATGTAAAATTCTGACTTGCTGAATAGTTTGACCACATGACCTTTGACTTCTGCATTTTGGTTTTCAATTGTCAAACAAAGAATGCTGTTTAGTATAACAAGGTTTTTGACACAGTGAAAAGAATGCTGGCCTTGGAGCCAGACAAACTTTGTTTAAATGTATCCTTAATACATACTTGCTGTGCTACTTTTGGCAAGTTTTTAAATCTCTGTGAGCCTTAGTTCCCTCATCTGTAAACTTGTGATGTTTATACTAATACTTTGCAGCATTATTTTGTTAATAAAGCTGAATAGTGTATGTAATACAGCAGTACAAATCACAAATCTTACCATATACCACAATTTCAACAAATAAAT
The DNA here is from genome assembly GCA_033961575.1 of Aselliscus stoliczkanus. Lineage (NCBI taxonomy): Eukaryota > Metazoa > Chordata > Mammalia > Chiroptera > Hipposideridae > Aselliscus > Aselliscus stoliczkanus. The sequence goes on from CM066733.1 coordinate 124,416,431, forward strand.
AAACATGAAGACTTAAAATTTTTTATGACAAAATATTATTTTGTTTTGATATAAATTAAAAGTGAAAGTACTTTTGTTCCTTCATAGTTGCATAAGAAGAATTACCTATTCTTGATGTAAGTGAAAATCGCAGTGCTTTGAGTTACAAATGGAAGAGCTGTTATTATAATTGCCACTCAATTAATGTATATATTGGGATCACCATTGTCCAAAAAGTAGTTTTCCAAAAAAGTAAGTAGAGATATTGTGTAGTGTACCAAAAGAAATTCTAACTGATCTTCAAAATGTAGCCAGTAAATTCACTCATACTACCATTAAGTAATATGCAAGAGCATGGAGAAGAATAGTCAGTTATCAATGTTGATCATAGTGAGACATTTTATTAGCTCACTTTAATCAAACAGGGCTAGGAAAATCAAGTTATGCCCGTATGTTTTTAGAGAGTGAGGACTAGAAATACTGTATGATAATGGAATACTCCACTGTCATTCAAAATAAGTCAGATAAAATGTCTTCCATTCCAAGTGGAAGAAAAATATTTTCAGTGAACATGCAAACACACTTCACATACCCCACCACACAGTGAAAATACCAAGACATCTTCCTGATGGTTTCCTGGGTACAGGCCATGGAGCCACCATACTGATAAATTTCTAGTGGAATCCTTCGTATTATTTTTTATAATTAACTTCTCTTAGATTAATAGCAAGCCAGGGCTATCCATTATGTCAGATGGTGCTTCATGGCAAATGCTGGTGTAGCAGTTGGCTTGCCAGTATGTTTTATTTGGTGAAGCAACTGAGGGGCTTTGATTTTATAAAAGTGAATGAAGCCACTGATAAGAACAATGGAAATGCCTGGGAAATTGGTTGAAAGGGAAGGAGCATTTAAGGGCAGCAGCCCAGATTGTGTGGACTTTTGGCACCATGAGCCACAGGTTTCATTCTGTGTTTCAATCTTGGAGACTTTCTTAAGGCCAAATTGGTTTGCAGAGTGTCCCAGTGTTTCATTCTAGTATAGTCTACAAACAGCCAAATCATCCAGGTCAAAGCAGTTCTTTCCTCCTTTTGTAACAGAATGGTCATATTCTAGTTTAGGTCTTGTAAAGGGGGAGATATTTCAAATCTGGACAAATTATAACCTGTTAGCTAATTTCCCCAAGCATCACCATTCTTATCCTTTAGACACTTTCAATATTTCTACAAATATTGAAGTACTTAATACTACTTTTCCTCACACAGATCCAGTGCCCCACTTGCCAATTCATCTGGTGTTTTAAGTGCCACTCTCCTTGGCATGAAGGTGTTAACTGCAAGGAATACAAAAAAGGAGACAAATTGTTGCGTCACTGGGCCAGCGAAATTGAGCATGGGCAGAGGAATGCCCAGAAGTGTCCAAAATGCAAGGTGAGATGACCGTTCAGGAGGAAAGGACAGAAACGCGTGTGTCTGAATATCATTGAACAATCATACGACAATATTGAAGTAAATCAAATGTATAACTTTCTTAATGCAGGTATGCAGAGAAACAATATTTGCTGTTTCATCTTTGAAGAGTAACTAAATTGAAGATTCGATATACAAAACAATGCATATCCTTGTGTGTATTACATTTCAACATTTAAGGAGGCTACCTATAAATACTGATTTTAAACTTCCAAATTCTTATTTTCCATTTAAAAGTGGAAATGTGTATACAGGGAGAAGCTAGTGTGAAAATGATATTATTTCCACTTTGCCACATGTACTGTAACCACTTCCATTAGGCAGGCTATGAATCCTTGCAACCCTTGGCTTTTCTTTCCCTCTGGCGTTGCTTGTCGCTATAGGATTACATTAAACTGATCTTCACTTTTTGTAAACCGAATGAGGTAGAAGCTAATAGCTACAATCAGGGCTTAGGAGTTTTATGAATTCTGTGTTTCATTTTTCTTTTGATATCCATGCAGGTAATCAAGAGTTAGCAGGCATTTGAGCTTCAACCTAGACCTTGAAAGTCAGCCATCCAAATAGCCCGGAAAGAGCCTCCTATAGAGAAATCAACAAGTCCAGTCAGAAAACTTTGTATTTGATGCTTACAGGATAGGAATTGTCAAAATTCGAAGGATTTCTTTTAAAGCTCACTTTAGAAAAGTAGACACTGTGTATATATGTGCACTCTCCCATATGTGGTTTCTGTTTTCTGCCAATTTTTGGAAATCATGTCTAAAGTGGGTCTTATTTTCTTTTAAGAACAATTCTGCAATTCCTTCCTGGAGACTTTTAACACCAGATAAATGAGATCTGAATTATCATAAAAGTTTTAAAATTAATCATTGTGAATCCCACTTGGAATAATAAAAGTATACCGAAAACCGATTAATGAGCATAAACATAACGCACAGATTCACGATTCCAAGTTCACACACTGGTTTAGACATATAGTAAGTAAAACCATTGCCTGAAATAACATGTCACATTCATGGTAATTGTAAAAAATGTTTGAAATACTTTAGATGAGCTTGCCCTCTTAACAGGGAGATCTAAAGATGTTTGCGATAAAGCCGCCTTTGTTTTCCCTGTAGAAGGCAAATTCGTCTGCAATGATCCTTTTGATTTTAGGGCTGCTTCACATCACTGCATTCAATTGCTCAGTACATATTTATTCCTCATTCACTGATGAACAATGAGAAAGTAAGGCCTTTCCCCTCCCCTCTTTCTGTTGTTGCCTTTCCAGTTTATTCAAAGCTACTGCTCAGTTTTAAACTCAATAAAGGCCAGTAGGAATTTAGGAGAGCTGCTAAGTCCTTCTACTGAACACTTTGTACCTAAGTATACTTTACATCTCTCTGGAAAGCTGTGAAAACAATTACCAGTTAGCCTGGCTGTGAGACATTATGCTGAATGAGCAATGCCACAGCATTATACACTGGGGAAATCCTGAATGAATTGAGGTAATACATAAAAACATACATTTGTTACTGTAATCTCTCCATCTAACAGTAAATGGACTCTAATGTATAGAAGGAAAAATCAGGCAACTGTCAGGGCTTTACTGAGTGCTAAAAATTTCCTCCAGCTTTAACAAATAGAAAGAGTTAAGAGAAAAGCATACATGCTGATTCCCCTTGGAAGTAATAGCTAAAAGGTTAGGGCTTTAAAAAGAATTACCTTTTACAGAACTGAAAGGCAGGAGCCAAGAGACATGGAATCGGGTTACATGACTACCTTGTAGGGGAGAATCTACTTTCTGGGGAGATTTAAGTTCAATAAAATTTATGTCAGTTTAAGTCATATTTTATGACTTGCTTTTAATACAAATGGTTTCAGATTTCTTTCAAGCATCTGAATTTAAAGTTTTGCTTTATATTTATTGTGATTTTTTTTTTCTTGGACCTTAAAATTATATTTTCTCCCATGAAACATTTCTATTCTTATTGTATAATATAAATCCATGAGGATCTGTTACTTAATGAATTAATATTTATTTTGTAGTCCAAGGCTTTATTTTCATATATAATCCTTTTAAATTTGTCAATATAAAAAAGGAAGACACTAGGAGTTTGTGAAAAACAAAAATTTCATACAATGCTTCCAGGTGAACAAAGCAATGATTATATATTTTCATATGAATATGTTTTCAATAATGATAATCAAATGTATTTAAAATTTTCTTGAGACTAAAGTATATTTATATTTCTATATCATGCATAGGTATATTTGTTTAGATTGACTCATAATTTCAATAATAATTTTGATTTTTAAATGACTTTTATTTATAAAGGTCATATAACATATAATAGAAATTTGGAAAAGAGAGGGAAAAAATTTATCCAGATCCTACCACTCCAATATTCTCACTCACTATTAACATATATATATGAGGTGTGTCTCCTCAGTCATTCCTCTATTTCAGTAACTTATTTTTTTTTAAGTTTTAATTGTACTGTGCAGATAATTTGATATCTTTTGTTTTTCCATTTAATGTCAAACCTTTCTCATGTTATTAAGTCGTTTTCATAACATTTATTTTATTAATAATGTAATATTTGCCTAAATGTCCTTCTGCTATTAGATACCAAAACTTAACTTTGTTAGGGTTGGAATTTTTTTTTTTTTTTAATATCTATATGTTATGTAGAATGTGTTGATGACACTCATCTTGAATATATCTTTTTTTTCCATATTTTGACCTTTAAAAGCATGTATTTCTAAAGGTTGAATCACTGAGTCAAAGAATATCAATGTTTTTAGCATTTTGTACAGGTTGACAATTTGCTTTCTAAAAGGATTGAAACAATATATAATTCCATCACAAAAATTTGAGAAACTGTTCTGTATGAGCATAACTTATTAGCATTTCAGGTATTTTTAAAATGCTAATTTAATAGTTTAAAAATATTTTGTTCTTATGTTTTGAATTTCCTTGTTTGTTTTTAGATTGAATATAAATTCATTGTATTTTTCAGTTTGTAGTGCTCCTTTTTGAATTTTCTTTATATTCTTTGCCCATTTGTTTGGATCAGGTTGGGGCATATTTTTTATTACAAAATTATAATGAGCTCTTTATTTGAAAATAATAACTCTGTTTCTAGCATATTTTCTCTTCTAGCTTCTATTACATAATTTTTGTATCAGTGATAGTTTTATTTTACTTAATTGGTTTGTGTATGTGTGTATTTCCTTTTAATTTTAAAAAATTCAGTTTGACCAAATATATCATACTTTTTCTTTTTGGATGAGTACACACACATACACACATAATTTACACACACACATGTATATTATATATAATATAATAATTTATACATACATATATATGAATTGGAAAATAAAATTTCTATACATATTTATATATTTACATATTTACATATTTTGTAAATATTTTGCCCCTAATCTTAAAAAGTTATTTTTTGCTGTTTAACCCACCAATACCTTATTTTGATATTTATTATGCATTAACTACCTGAACTAATTTTTCCAAATTGAGAACATCTAACCTAGTGGTGTTTATTAAATAATTCTCCCCTACCAATTTATTTGTAATTTTTTGCTAAACATGTTAAATTAATACATATAATAGTTCTTTTCTGAGCTCCCTAATCATGTTGTTGCTAATTTTTCAAGAAAATTCTGTATTCTGGTAAGTGTTAAATTGTCATGCTTTTGTACCAGAGTATTTGGTAGGATATTCGTACCGGAGTACAAAAGCACATGCATAGGTATATTTGGCCATTCAAGCAAAGTTTGATTATTTATTATTCATTATTTTGATTAGTATTATAAATAAACCAACTTTTCTTTCATTTGCCAGTAAATATTATATCTCCTGTAATGAGTTTTTACCTTTTTCTCAAGTGGAAAGATCAGTTTAACATATGGTATAAGTATTATAGAGAGATTTGTGTTGAGAAACAAAAATTGTTATTTATAATTGAATTGTGGCAAATAACCAGGATGAGTATTAATTTTTTTCATTCAAAATGTAATCAAGACACTTATATTTGTGTGATTTTTTTTATACTAAGGTAAAAATATAAAATACCCTACAAAGCTATTTATTTATAGAACATTTTTATGAAAAGTTAATAGCAGCTTAATAAAATCAACTTTACTTAGCCATTTTTATTTGAATCTCACTGCTTCTTAATCAGTCACTTAGAAACAATTTTTTATCTTAAAAATGTGTTTTCTATTTTATATAAATTCTTAATCTGCAGAAAATATATGCTAATTTTAAAATGTCTGTCTTGAACATAGTTGCCACAAAATTGCATCTAATTCATGATCATTTTAACTTTAAATTAAATAAAGTAATAGGAGATTTAAATTGTTTTGGAGATATTAGAATATTTGTTCAGTTTCATTTAAAATGTTATTTTGACTATGTCTTATTGCACAAATCAGATACTAAACTCTGAGTTAATAAGAAAAAGAATTGCTAAGTCAAAGAAAATGAAAAGTTAGATGCACACCTAAAAATTAACAAACATAAAATTATACAACACAAAACAAGTAAATAAACAAATGTTAAGCAATTGTGCATTTTAGATTTAAATTTTTAATGAAAAATTTTGAAAACTATCAGGAGTCAAATAGTGCTTTCTTTTCCTATTGTAATAAGAAAACACATAAAATTGACTGTCTTAACCATTTTTAAGTACAAATGCTGTTTTTTTAATTTATGTTTTTGAAAGCTTGAAATATTCAGACTCTTCTAAAGTGTACATCCTTATTGTCCTTTAAATGATAAAATGATATACCACTGACTAAATTAGAAGCACAAACCCAAGTCATCTATTTTTAATGTTTCTTTTTCAGAAATTGGCTACCACATATACTTTTATTATTCAACACATACTTTTTAAAAGTCTGTGTGTTTAAAGGAAATTTTAAAACAAATATTTATTTTAATTTATTATAAAAGTGTGTCAGGTAGTAGCAAAACCCCAGCTGGATATTCCTACAGCACTGAAAATTTTAGAGTTTAGAAGAAGAATTAAAAATCTCTAATATTATTATCTAATAATATAATAAACATTATTAAAGACTAAAGGAAAACAGTTATGAAGCCTTCAAGAATGTGGGTGAGAACTTGTAAAAATGGTTAATAATCCAATCTTCTGGTTGTCCTCAAAAGGTTTAATATTAGTCAATTCATGTTATTTACCTTAATTAGGTTTGGGCTGTTAGCCAATCTTCTTTTTCCTTTGTAAAGTTTTGAATTGTTAAAACCTCATTTTTCCAAAGCAGGAGCTCTGTGCTGTGAGTATATAGTTTTTAACATACATACTTTCAAAAGAGAGGTGGACACACCTTCACGCCCTTTAATGTGATAATTTGAGGCAAGTCAGTTTAAAGCAAGCAGGAAGTTAAAGTTAAGAAACAATTATATAAAGAAGGCAGTAGATAAAGAAGCATTGTCTCTTCAAAAATATTTCTGAAGCAAATATTGCAATATGTTAACATTATTAAATGTGAATGGTGACTCCATTTGTGCCTGTTACATTATTATCTCTAATGTGTTAAAGGTTTTAAATAGTTCATGATTAAAAATAAATAAAATCTAACAAGGGAATGGAAAGACTAACATTATAGCTTTCTGGAGCTGCTTAAACATTTCTATTTGCCTACACACCTCTAAGGATTTGGCTGTTTCATATTTTTCCTTCCCCAGGGAAAATTTAAATGTTACTCAGAATACTGGGCTTGCTAAAGCACAGTTGGGTGAATATTTCTCAAAATGGTTAGCTTTTTGTTTTTAATTTGGAAAATTAAAGGGGGATTCCTCAAATATACCTTCCCCAGATTACCTTCTTCCTTAATGTCCGGCAAGAGAAATATTTATATAAAATCTTATGTAACATGATATAGATATAGTCACAGACAACTAGATTCATGCAGCTGGTCTCTTGTGATATATAGATGATGATACATTACAGAATTTTACACTTGAAACCTATGTAACTTTGCTAATCATTGTCACCCCAATAAACTTTGATTAAAAAATAATAATAATGATCTCACATATTCATTTAGGACACTTTATAAGGCATTGAATAGAGATAATTAATTAGGAAATTATACATCTCAGGCTAGAATAGAAGTAATGTGATTTATGAATTCGTGAGTAATGAAGTCACTTATTTTATTTCAGGGTCATCATACATATTCCCTATTTGTAGGTGACAGGATAGTCAGGAAGGAAGGGAGGGAGGGAAGAGGCTGAAGGGGGAGGGGGTGGGAAGAGGGAGGGAGACAAGGAAGAAGGAAAAGAGGCCAAAATATAAATAGGAAGTGCTGAATTCTGATAGGCCATCTTTATTTTATTCATGAAAATGCCTTGGTACAATGCTCTTTCTTTGTGGTGCGGGCACAGTAGTAGTAGTAGTAATAATAATAATAATAATGTCTAACATATACTGATATCACTATGTGTCAGTCTGCATTGTAGTTTTATACATATGTTGTCTTATCAAATCCTTAAATGTGATACTAAGATGCTAAGTTCCAATGTGCCATCTAGATCTTACTTATTAAGTGCCTTTTGGTACAACTTTAAGGTTTTACACAGTAATAATAAATTCATAGGGCTCAGTAGTATGTAAGTTACATTTGTTGTCTCATTTACTTCTATAAAGAAAGCTGTGAGGAAAGGGTAATTAACCACCATTTCAAGATGTAGTAACAGTTTCAGAGAGGTTAAGTAACTGGACCAAAAGTTAGGCAGGGGAAAGTGAATTATGTTCATGTATGATTTATTGTGAATTTGGAATTAAGAGGATTTACTTGTTACGATATTTCCCTTCAGATATTTTATTCTCTTAAACCCTGTAATAGGATGCTTTGGGAAAAAATGTGTTTTCAAAGGTAATGATTAATTTGCCTCTATTCACATAAAATTAACACAAAAGCCATGTCTGTGGACTCTTACTCATATATCTGAGCTGTAGCTATGTCGTTTGTGGTTGCCGAAGAAAGAACCTGAAATATTAATGGTGGATCTTATTGATAATCCTGCAATTCTCTAGCACTGCACACACCACTGGAAAAGCACATTCAGGGTCCAATAACTGCTTTCAACTAGTGCCCATTCAGAAAATCAAAGAGCTTCTCCTCGACTACCAGTTACCCATTTTCACTCTGGATTGCTTCAAACCACTAAATTTGGAGCATTAGTTATCACTGCTCCTATTTTCTGGGTGTAGTAAAGTCTAGAGCTTAGTCTTAAGAAGAATCTGATCACATGATGGCAAATACTTTCTGGGATATTAAATGTATTGCATCCAATGCCCTGTTTTTATGACAAATAATTTTAATATTTATTTACTATCCTGAGATTAAATTTATAATATGGCTACATATAGTATTTCATTAAATTATCAACCTATTGTCCTAAGTATAATGTAAAATCAAAATAAATGAAAATATTATCATGAAATAACATGTATTCAGCATATAAAAGCTAAGGTACCATGACATTAAAAGATATAAAGAAGCAGTCAAATTTTTGAGCCTGTTTATAATGCATATATTTGGATTTAAGAAAAATATGGATTTTAGAAACCTTGAAGTGAAGCTTAAATATTATCAATACCTATTATTTATATTTGATATTTTTAAATGAGGACAAAATAAGTATATATATATATATATATATATATATATATATATATGTTTATATATGTATATATGTAGATAAATTGCTAGAAAATTCAATGTGCATTAAAACCATGCAAACATATTTTGGACGTATATACAAAATGGAGTTCGATTCTGAATACAGTCAGTCTTCCCAATTTACACAGTAGTTATATAATTGAAAAATCCATTATCTATTAAACCATGCAAACATTACTTTGCATTTATATGGTAAATAGAGTTAGGTCTATGTTCAGATATTATAATCAGGTTTTCCCCTATATGAATGTCCAGTGCATTAGAGACCTTTATGGACAGAGCCTAACTCTCTACTGTGCAGTATATCCCAAGGATTGTAGGACAGCCATAAATGCCAGCATCAGCCAAACATCCCCTTAATAAATAAAAAAAGAAAAAAGCCTCAGAAACATCTCCAGGGAGCTGAGAGCCCCTATAGAGAGCCCTTGTTGTAGATGACATATACTGAGAGGGATGCGGTCCAGTGAGGAATGAAGTCCAGTGAGCTGTGTAGACAGGGGAATGATTGAGTAAAAAGCTGTCCATTTTCCATGTGAATGCAGGTGGGGCCACTTTTGCTAAAAAATAAAGTGTTCTTAGGTGACTCATTTATTTTCATTTCAAGTTTTAAGAGTTGCTTTTTCTTTCTATAGTAAATTCTAATTATTGTAGAATTCAAAACGGTATAAATTTTACTAGGCAGCAATCAATAGGCAGAACATAAAGGTTTGGGGGCACTATGAGGAAAGTCTTCACTTGCCTTAATAGACTTCTCCAACAATAGTATATTCTCCTCACTCCAAGATGGTTCCTCTCATAGTTTCTTCATCTCAGTAAATGGCAATTCCAACCTTCTAGCTGCTCAGGTCAAGAATTTGTATCATCCCAGACTCCTTTTGTCTCACGCCCCATATCCATCCAGTCATTAAGTTTTGTAGATTGTACCATTGAAATATATTCAGAATTTGACCACATTTCAGCAACCCCACTGTCGCTAATCTAGTACAGGGCATCATCATCATTCTCTCTCTAAGATTTTTACAATGGCCTCCTGACTGGTTTCTTATCTTCACAGTGTTCTTAACCCAGCAGCCAGAATAAGGCTGTCAAATGTAAGGCAGATTACATCACCTGATGCTCAGAATCTTCTATGGCTCCCATCACACACAGATCCAAAGCTAGTCCTTATAATGCCCATATGACCCGTCATGCTGTGGACACCCCTTGACCTCATTATTCCTCTGACCACATATTCTACTTCCTTCATCTTCCTCCAGCCACACTACCCTCCTTGCCGTGCTTCAGAAACATCAGGCATGTTCCCTTCTCATAGTCTCTATACTGGTTCTTCTCTTTGGCTGAAATATTTCTCCAGATAGCTGCATGGCCAACTCTTCCCCTTTTCATGACTTCAAGCAAAATTCCGCTTCAGTAACTACCTTCCCTTACATCAATAGGTAATATGTCCCTTATATGCTTTTTTTTTCCCTCCATAGCACCATATTCCTTATCACTATTTAAAGTAGTAGATATAGTATTTTGTAGCCATGAGAGCAAAATTTTGATCTGTTTTGATCCTTAAAGTACCTTAGCATTTAGAGCAAAGCTGGGCGCTGTATGGCACTAAACAGAAAATTGTTGAATGAACAAATGTCATTTTTCCTCCCTGCTTGTATGGACTTTTAGTGAGAATCCATTATGTGCCCTATAAAACATGGTCCTTTTTCTCATAAATCTCATAGAACGGGAGACACAGTCATTACACTGACAAGGACAAAACACTGTTGCACTTCAATAAGGCTTTGCATCGAGTTTTATAAGAGGGTTCATGGTGAAAGGGATATCTCATTCATCTTGGGGAATGTTGAGGATTACTGGATGGATTTTGGCACGATGAAAGGTATCCAGGAGTGGGAGTATTACAATTACAAGTGCTAGAGCACAGAGCCAGGAAATGTGTGCTGTGCACAAGAGCCACAAGTACTTTGTGGTTCCCTTACAATACGGTTCACAAAGGAAGTGGTGAAAGGTGGGGCTAGAGAAGCAGACAGAAGCCTGGGCTTTGCATGCAATGTTAAGAAACTTGGATTTTTTTTTTTCCAGACTGAAAATGTGTAAGTAGGGGAATGATGGTATCAGATTTATATTTTTTGTTTGTTGTTGTTGATTGTATGAAGATAGTTGTAGATATCAAGAAGGAAATTACGACAGTGTGAGCTAAGTTAGTGAGTGGTCAAATGACTAGAGAAGAGGAGAAATATGAGATGCGTGTCTTGGGCCTAAAACTGTCTGATCTTCATGATTAGTTGGATGTGGGAAATAAGAAGAGTATAACCACCAGATATCTAGCCTGGGTATCGAAATGGCTGGTGATACCATAAGCAGATAAAATAATGAAAATGAACCTAGGTGTATTTTGCTGTTGTTGGGCCAGCGGCCCATGGAATGATGATGAATTTGGTTTTGCTTATTTGACTTTGAAATGGCTGTAAGTCTTATAGGTAGGTATGTATGACTAGGAAACAGATATTACATGAGCCTGCAGCTCAGAAGCCAGGTCCACAGTGGACATTAAGAAATGAGATCCAGTGGAAGGAAGTTGAAGCCATTTGAGTGTGGAAGGGATTACCCAAAGAGTATGTGCAACGTGCTGAGCCATGGATGGAATTAAGGGATAGGTGGAAAAACAGGAACCTAAGAGAGATAGGAGCACCTGGAAAAGAGGTGACATTAAAGCAAGAGTATATAAAAGGTCAGAAGGAGACAGTGGTCAACTGATAAAATGGCACTGAGAGATACAACAGGAATTTAAAATTGGAATTTGGCAATTAAAAGGTCATGGATAATACTCATCCGTTCTTTTAATACATGTTTATTGAGAACATGCTATGTGACAGGACCGATAGAAGTCTCTTTAATAAAATAATAAACAAGATGTACACGATCTGGGCCTCTTTAGATCTTATCACCTGAGAGAGTAGAGGAATACTCTACTCTGTGTGGAGGAATTTCATGAGTATAGTGCCATGAATAGGCTGTACTGGGGGTGCTCTCCCTTCCTCTGAGTCTTGTTAACTGGTGATCTGCTACCTGACCTTCATTTCTCCGATCGGATGTAACTGCCTTAGCAAAGCCTCTTCTCACCCTTAGACCAAATCAAGCCCCTTTTACTAAGTACTCTCATCACACCTTGTCCTTTTCCTTCATAGCATTTGTCATAGTTTATGAGAGTATATTTATTTGCACAATTGATTAATGTCTGTCTGCACCTTAAATAACAAGCTTTAAGGGAAGGAGCCATGTCAGATTTTTCTAAATGGACAAATCAATATTTCTTGAGTGCACGAATGGGTGGGTGTTTCCTGGAGAAAGATAGCTTATTGAATGCCTCAGGAACACAGGGTTGCAGTCAGCTGAGGAGGAATAAAAGCAGTGACTATAGAGTATTCTTTTAAGAAACTTTGTAAAAATGGAAGGTTGAGGGTAATTATTGAATAGAAGGTCATGTGGAATTAAAGGAAGGATTTCTTAGGATTGAGAGATACCTGAACTATTGGCAGCGAAGCAGCATCACAGAAGGAGGGGAAGGCTGGTATCTGAAGATTCCTGAGAACCAGGGGCATGGGGTCAAGGTAAGTATGGGGAAGAAGAGGAAGAAAAGTAGGGGCTCATTTGTAGTAAGTGCTCACCTAAGAAATAACAGGACTCTATACTCTTCTCCAAAGAATTTCTGTTATCATAAATCAGTCATTAAATTTAACTTGAAATATGTATAAAATTTCCTGTAACAAAGAAAACCAGTACATTGCAGGACACTTGAAGTAGTCAGAGTATTGGCTTTAAAAAGCTAACCAACTAATTAGGGACACCAACTAATTTTGAAATCAACATCTTACTTGTGTTTTGTTTTGCAATGTTGTCTAATAGAGGTAACCACTTTTAGTTTGACATGACAAATGAGGATTCACTTCATTTATCTCCATTTTTTCTTCTCCTTCCAATTTTTGATGGTGATTTTAATTCTTCTTTTGATTATCTTTTACCTTTAAATAATGTGCTTAATCTTCTGTTCAATATACTAACACTTTTAGATGATATATGAGAATCTAGCCATCCTGCAATTCTTTTTGCTTCTTCCCATTTCCCATATTCTATAAGCTGTAACTTTGTTTATATATTGTCAAATTTAATAACATTCACTTTCTATTCTAATATAATATTTAATACTTCTGTTTTTTCTAAAGGATGATTCTAATGTTTAAAAATCAATTGGGTATTATATAATCAAGAACATATAATTATGGAACTAGGGTTACATTTCCTTTTCTGTGAGATCACAGCTTCTAGGAAAAGTGCCTCTCACATCCTTGTTCACTAGCGATTGCTCAATCATGCCATATTTTGTTATACCTCAAATTTGGAACTTCCATGCTATTAGTTTCATTTTGTTTTTCCTGAAAGTTCTCATGGTTTTTCTTTTTTCCTTATGGAATATAGAAATACCCACTTTATTTAACATGTTATTTAATATTTAGCTCCTGAGTTATTTTATTGCTGGGTGTATATTTCATTGTTATTTTTTGAAGATGCTCTTAAAACCAATTGTCTTCAAATTCTAAATTGGATTGACTGCACTTCAGCTTTTTCTGAGATTTCTTACATCAGTTTTTGTATGTGCTAATGTTGTCTTTGTTTTTTTTTAATTTTACATTCACTTAAATTAAGTGATTTTTTGAGTTATGGCCCCAGAAAAGGTACAAAGAAGTCTTAGCATCTTTGGAACTGTTTTATTTTTGCCCCCATATATTAATTTGTGTAGCTGGACAGAATTTTAGGTTCATAATATTTTTATCAGATCTTTGAAGGCTTTCTGTATATGTTTGCAATTTTTTTTTTTTTAAGATTTTATTGGGGGATTGGGGGAGGGGAACAGCACTGGGGAATCAGGGAAGGGGAACAGACAAGTTGCTGTCCTTTTGTTCTTCAGTCTAGTTGTGGAGGACGTCTCTTCACTGGCCCATGTTGGTATTATTATTGCGCTCTTCCCAGGTGAGGCAGTCGCTTGCTGGCCATTGGATGGCCGCTCACGGCAGCTCACAAAAGTGCATGCCAGCTTCTGGCCAGCCCTACTGCAGCCTATGCTGTCACCAGTGACTCATGGCAGCCCAGCTCCAGGTCGAGCTGTTGTTCACCATCTTAGCTGTTGAGGGCACAGAGTCTCTAGCCCTCATGTGGGATCCAAACCAGCGCCCCACTGCTCAGAGCTTACATCCCAAGCCAACTCTTAACCAACGCGCCATTCAGCTGGCCCATGTTTGCAATTTTTAAATCCTTTTGTTATGGAGAATTGGTATAGTGAGCTAAGTAAAGCACTGAGTATTACTCATGGGATTTTTTTTTAACTTGCCTCATAACTGTTGCTTTTAATCAATTCTTTCAGGTATCAAAAGCCACTGAGGCATGCACATATATAAAAATACTTTTAAACATAGAGTAAATTATTTCTTGGTGACAGTAATATATAATAGTTAATGTAGTCATCATTTCCTACTTGAAGCATAAAATAAGCCTTCATTTCTTGGTGAAAGTGGAGATAAATACTTGGGGGCAGATATGTACTGAATTAATTATAAAATGGGTTAGATATGTAGCAGTTCACTTAGTCTTTCTCCTTATGATTAAGTAGAATCTGTATGAAAATAAAAGGCCGAATTCTAGGTCTGCTTTTATATACTTTGTGAGCATTTTATTAAACTAAATGTAAATAATTGAGGAAAGCAGGTACTAAAAATATATTTATTTTTTAATGAATAATCTCTTATTACAGCTGTTGATATATCCTATGAAGAATAGCATAGGCTCAAAAAATCCATTTTGTTATTTGTCTACTACAATGTGGACTTCATATCAAAATTCTTATTAAATATCTAGAATATTCTGAACATCTCATGATTTGTAAGTGTAAAGAGATACAAGCAACATTTAATGTTTCAATATTCAACTCCTTACATATTAGCCATCCTTATTTATTATAGATAGGGAGAAAAAAATCCTGTAATAACAAACCAAATGACAGTTGTGGTTTATGGGTAGTCAGCTTAATCTAACGGATTAAGAATCTCTCTTCTGTCCTGTCTCCATCTCTTAAGTAAAAACAAAATTTTGATTCTAAATTATAGCCACTTGAGAGATTGTTTTTTAGCAGAGCTAAACTGATGAATGTTTTGAAGGTATAATAAAAAAACAAAACAGCTTCACTGCAGAATAAAATTAAATTTATGTTAATTTAAGCCTACATTTTAAGACTTGATATTTTTAAAGCAAACAAAGATGGCATTGTTAAAATGTGATCTTGAACAATATACACAGGGAACTCATTTAGCATATGAAATTTATTATCCCCTGGGTGTTAGGAGTTCAAAATTAAAACTTTCTTAGCAAATGTGAGAATGTCTCCTGTTGCACCTTAACTTACATTGTGTCAGTGCATTTCTCTATTAGTATCAAGTTATAATATGTATATATGTAATCAAGATATATTTGCAGTAGCATTAAAGGAAATACTGTGCATTTGACAGCTGGTTAATTATGAAATCATTTTTTTCATTATTAAATCATTGCCTTTATGTGTATAAAGTATTCAAATTAATCTATAGAATCATACAATTCTGCAAAGTACAAGGTTACTGTAGAGTATTGTCAGAGCTTGGAATTTTATCACTTCCTATGCAGAAATATTATTGGACCAACAATATTTTAGTTGCTGCTGTGTTCAGAATATTGTTTTAGAAATAAGGAAACACTGTTAAAAGAGACCATAAGTTGCAGTCTTCATGATTTAAATGAAAAAATTAATTTGCCTCATAAAGATTTTAGAACCCAATAAAACAATATTACACAGAGATATAAAATGACAGCGAAAATTGTATTTGAAATTTTGAGGCAAATGAACTGTCAGTGACAAGTTTACTTTATTAGAACAACCTTTTTGTCAGAAAAAGTTTTGATATTGTTTTAAAGCAAGATTGTAGCTAAAACAAACAAAGACTCAGAGCCTTGTACTGGAGAGCAGACATGTTTGTCTGAGAAGTGCAAAAATTATGCTGTCAATTAACCAAGACAATGATTGACCCTCTGGTTTTATTTTTAAGTTGATAATAAGAGGCTGCTTAGCATAATAAAGAAACAGACATAAATCAAAACCCTTTCTCCGTTCACTCAAGCAGTTTACCTTTCTGAGCTCTAGTTATGAGTAAGAATGCCAACCTCATGTTGCGGTTATGAGGCTTAAAGGTGCTAATCTGTGTACAATGGTTGGCACATAAGGGGCTCTGAGCAAATATTAGTCATTTTCTCTTTGTAGGTCAAATGCAACACTCTGCTAAGTGGCCAGGAAATGTTAAGTGTTATCATCTCCATTTTAAGATCAAATACAATATCCAGTCAAAAAGCTGAGTGTATAATGAAGTAACCTTTGTTTTGGGTGCTCAGCAGTTCTCTTTGAACATGTTTTCTCCCAGGGCTCCGGTGGTGAAGGACCAGAAACGGTTCCGGGTCCAGTAGGAACCTTTGGCCTACATTATTCCTGACCTCCATCCACTGTGCTCAGTGGGTCCAGGCAGAGTAATCAGTCTCCAGAATCATTCCCAGAAACAGGCACTAGGGGGAAAGGGCTGGACTAGGGGTGGATTTACCAGGAAATTACAGAGCCTGCGCTTCAGAGACCCTCACCTGCACAGGTCCCTTCTTAGGCCTTGCATCTAATTTGTGTTTGTACTTCACCTCCTTCTCCTAAAAAAAGGCCCCTCGAGTTAGATAACTTTCAGGCCCCACAAAACTTGGATCCACCCTGACTAAACTGTCAGGTGAAGGAAAAATAAATTTCAGTGTCATTTTATTTATTTATTTATTTATTTATTTATTTATTTATTTATTAAAGGTTTTATTGGGGAATTGGGGGAGAGGAACAGCACTGGGAATCGGGGAAGGGGAACAGACAAGTTGCTGTCCTTTTGTTCTTCAGTCTAGTTGTGGAGGACATGGCTTCACTGGCCCATGTTGGTATCATCATTGCGCTCTTCTTGGGGGTGGCAGATCAGTCCCCGGCCTCTGGACGGCCCTCACATTGGTTCACGGCAACTCACAAAAGCGCATGCCAGCTGCCAGCCAGCCCCACTGCAGCCTATGCCGTAGCCAGTGGTGGCTCATGATAGCCCAGCTCCAGGTTGAGCTGTTGTTCACCATCTTAGCTGTAGAGGGCGCAGCATCACTGACCCATGTGGGATCTGAACTGCGGCGCTACTGCTCAGAGCTGGTGTCTCAAGCCAACTCTTAACCAATGTACCACTCGGCCAGCCCCTCAGTGTCATTTTAGAAGGAAGGGTTTTCCAATAGCAAGAAAAGTGAGTTTTGGCTGTATTGTCCAAATAACAATTTGTTAGGCACCCTTGACCACAGATGCTCAATATTCTTGGTCACAAGCTAGCACTTGCCTATCTAGGAAAGTGCTCACTAATCCAGCATCCGCCTAAGAATTACCCATATGAAGAAGTGAGAAAAGGGACCACCTGGCAATCGGGGGGTATGCAGTTACATTGTCCAAGGATTTGATTTCTCACATTTTTCAGTGAGTAAGGAGAAGGGGATAAATGGGAACTAAGATTATATTGACCGGACTCAGTATGTGCCAGACAATGGGTTGGGTGCTATACATACATTATCACATTTTTATTCTCACCTAAGATATAAATTGAGGCTTGGAAGAAGTCAAATAACTTCATTTTATGCAGCTAGTGGAGCCAGAATTTAAACACAGGGCTTCCTAAAGTCAAAGCACAGGTTCTTTCAACTTCTCTGTGTGGCTGAGGATTGATTACCTGCCGAGAATCAGTCATTGGGAGAAAATGGACATTTAACCTACAATCAGCCTAATGATTTTGAATACCTAACACCCTTCGAGAACACTTAGTAAACTTTCCTTGGTTCATTTACTTATATATTAAGTGCCTACTGTTTGTCAATCATTGCACTGACTGTAATGTACTGCTCTCTGCTTAGTTATTACTACTTCAATATTATCACCGTCACCTAGAAGCTTTCCACATAGGTAGATTGATAGGTAGATAAATAAGTAGGTAGGCAGGCAGACGGATGGACAGATAGATGCATGGATGGATGGATTCACAAATATGAGGATTGCTGAAATGAAACTTTATCCATTACTACGATTAATATCTTTTGTTATTTTAAAAGTGGCCTCAGAAGTCCTTTGAAAATTCATATTGTTTATTTAAATCAAAGTTTAAAATTTTAGTTATTTTATCACTAGAACTGAAATACTGCCAATGATTTGGATTCAGCAACTTCAAAGTTATTTTCAAAACTTATAAAATAAGGTTATATTTTGAAATGGATAGTTTTCTTTAATCTCTCAACATTTTAATTTCTCTTTTCACATTAAAGATCTTCTCTTTTTCCGGGATGATTTTTTCCCATTTCCATAATCATTGTCCAGTTTTTGCAAAAAGTGACTATAACTGCACTGCTGCAAAAGTTGAGGAAGCTACACTGTGTATCAGGGAAGGGGAGCATGATTTCAAATGAAATGTGTAAAGTTGTGGACTGTGGCCAAGGCTTAACTTAAAAGAGTCAAACCACTGGAGGGTGTAACTCACGTGTTAACTGTGAAGTTCTCAAATGTGTGAAAACATTCACTGACATGCTAGTCCTAAAGCAAAGTCCTAGGTAGAAACTCCGAATAGTCAAAATGGTGTTGGGAACATTTTAAATAAATTTTCTAAACAAAGAACTAGATAGATAGATAGATAGATAGATAGATAGATAGATAGATAGATAGATAGATAGATAGATAGATAGATGATAGATAGATAGATAGATAGATAGATAGATATCTCATCCATATAATAAAGTATGTGTATAAGAATAAGTGAGATGTGACTTTAATGTAGTAGGTGCCTACTCTGTAGTGAAATGGAAGACCTCTTTTTAGTTGGTACTGTTTTAATCACATGAGAGTTGGGCAGTATAACCAAATCTTTTTTTAATAAAATAATAGGCTTTCTTTCATAAGTGCTCAACTAACAAATTGTGCACATATTTGAGTGCAAGATGGCACCGATGTATTAATGTCTATGAGGATTCTGAGTCACACATCCAGTATATCTCAAAGAGTAACGTCTTGATTGTAACATGGCTCAGTGCTTGAGACAGTGACTATCACGTTGGGTATATGGTGTACTAGTTAAGAATAAAATCTTGGTTACATTACGGGTGAAACTATATTTACATGAAACTTGACTGTAGCATTAGAGGATGATACTTAGCTGCACACATGGCACAAGGCAACCAAGTCTATAAACGTATTTGCAAATGATAATAGAGTTGGAAATTAAAATGGCATTGTGACTACACTTATAGCTGCTATCGTTTTCTTCCACAAAAAGAGCCTTCTGTTCTTTAATGTTTATTCACAAAAAAATGAACATAATCCTTGCTTATAAGGAATACTCTTTATCTCCTCTCACTCCCCAAGTCACCTTGTTCTTGCTGATCATAGCATAAACAAAATACACTCTAACAGCATTTTAAATTTCCACCTAACCGTTGTGTTAGGTGCTTGTCTAGAAAAATATGTGAGTGTTCTTTAGGATGTGTTTGTTTATATATTAGTCAAAATCAGCCAATAGCATACCTGAAATGTTATTGAGCTTTGTACACATGCAGTATTTGATACAAATATGAGTTTGGAGAATGTGATTAGAGGTAAATTGACAGCCTCAAGAAAACAAAGAAAAGCTTTTATTTTGCAGGCACTTGTAAGTATTGTTCCATAACACTTGCCAGATTTTACTGTCTAAAATTCTGATAACCTGTCTTTGTCTTTCCCTCTTTTGCTGATACAGATCCACATCCAGAGAACTGAAGGATGTGACCATATGACCTGTTCACAATGTAACACTAACTTTTGTTATCGATGTGGGGAGAGATACCGCCAGCTCCGTTTCTTCGGAGACCACACGTCAAACCTCAGTATATTTGGATGCAAATACCGCTACCTCCCAGAGAGACCTCATCTAAGGAGACTAGTGCGAGGGTCGGTCTGTGGTGAGTGTCCACCATGACTTCCAGGACTCTTCCCTAGGAAGGAAGCAGAGATGCTAGAATCTAGAAATGGAATAGCTGTGGGAATTCTGAGCATCTGCCAGATATGCTAGTGGGGACTTGACCCCAAAACAGGAGGAAGGTATTCTTTCTCCCTTTGTGTTTAAAATTAAAAATGTAAGTCTGTTAGCAGGACCTTATTTATATAAGCAAGCAGATTTTGTCCAAAAAACAAATTATTCGTTACACTGCAGAAATATGAAGTCATTAGTATTTTAAATTTCCGAAACCCTACTGTAAGCCACTTACTGAAAGAAACAATGTCATATTTATTTTTATATTGACAGTACCTGGCAACAAATCTTCCATATATCTTCTATTCATTCATGGAGTATGTACAGTACAATGAAAACAAAATTATATGTTTTAGAGCCCCCATAATGGAGTTCCATTGTATCTATATAGTTGATAAGTCACTGTATATATTTTTCAATTGTATTAATAGTTAATATTAATTAATAACAGTTAATGAAATGAATATCAAATGTCCTCATTGCATATAAACCCAAGTTTAAATATCCAAGTGCAATGCTTTTGTGTACTGACTTTTTTGTCCCTCTTCATCCTCAACAACACACAGTCTCATACATAGATATGCAAACAACCTCTGGCCCAATGCCACCACCTTTCTGGGAGTCTGTGTTCTGCTGACCTAATAGTTCTTCTTCCAATAGCTCACTACCCCTCTGGAATGTACCCACTGTGAGATTTCTTTCTCTCTTTCCATCATGAAGAACGCCATTATTTCTTTCTCTGGCAGTCTTTCCCATGCATATGCAATACTTGTTAATATCTTCCACATTTCCACTTTTCCACCTACTTTTGCCTAGTTACTTCATGAAAATCCCTTTATATCTCTCTTTAGCCCCCTTCACTTCATTTCTATTGCAAACCACATTATATGATGGTTAATCAGAGCAAAGCTGGTGCGAATGATACATATTATCAGGTAAAAGATAGAACATATATTTTAAAATCCACTTTAACTTATGGAAAACAGTGCCATCATTTTCTAAAATCTTATATGGTCTATATAAATATCCTTACTGAATTTTAAACATAATTTTCCATAGCCAACAACATTCAGTATAGTCAAGATCAGTTTGAATGCTTTTTCAATGTTTTTCCTGTTTATTTGCTTGTAGTGCTATATATTATAATTATATAACCAATATTTATATATTAGATAAATAGACTTTGAAAGGATAACTAGGGAATCTAACCCCCATTTATAACAGCACTGCCATGAGAAAACTAACTGCGAATTAAGTTTGAGCTGTAACCTATTTGTAAGTCCTTACATACAGAGAACCACCTAAAAACACAAAATCCTAAATTTTCTGCATTATTCTTTTCTTTCCTACTTCAATGCCATTTTGTGGCAACGTTTCCTTTCTTTTTTATTTTAAGTGATCTTTTATTTGACCATCTTTTTTTGTCTTTTTTGTTTTTCTGTTTAGTCATCCTTAAATAAGGAAAGTTATTTCCTGCCCTATTTGTCCAGCAGTATTTTGGATGAATTATCTTTGTGTCCTCCCGTTACCTAGGTGCTACTCGATTCTTCTTTCTCAGGTCATTTAGAGAGTTACATAACAGCCTGTGGAATGGACAGCCCATAAACATTGTCAGCACGGAAATCTCTTCTCTGTATGGTCTTTCTGTTTTTATTTAAAACTTTTATGGTCAGCTTTCTGTAAATGGGGGTGGGGGGCTTTTTTTTTAGCCTATTTTCTACTCCATGTGTATGTATGTGTGTATGTCAGAACAAACCTGACAAAGCAGGGAGCAGCTGCCTTTAAGATAAGCTCTCCTTCCCATACATATTTTCCCACCTCCGGCACAGCTGCCCCAACTCCTGTTGGAGTGATCTCCAACTCCCAGTACAGTGATCTCCAGTTCTCCCACCTGCACAATAGGTAGGAAAAGGGGTTACACTGTAAGTCACACACTTACCTTCACCCTGCCATATAAGAGAGATGATGGATTATGCAAAGCCCTCCCGCCCTCTGTCCTTTTTGGGTGTAACCCAGTTTGCTCCCTCAGTTGGGGACTGTGGCTGCCACGTATCCTTGGACAGAGGCAGAGGAAGGCCCTGCTCTTCTCCTACAGTTGGAGGATGGGTCTGCATCCCATGTGGCCATGTCTGCAGCTACAGATTCTGCTCCTAGACAATAAGGGAGACCAAGGTTTTAAAGATGAAAAGCAGCCGCTGACATGCGGGCATCTCCCCGTAAGGAGTAGGCAGATTATCCAGTGAATGGCACTGAGAATAAAGGTGACTGAAGAAAAATGCTTCCTTTTCATATTATTCCATGCAAATATTCAAAGTATTCAAATATTTAATAGCAAAGAAAATATAGGCCTTTAACTGATTTCTAGATGGCAAATAATTTATATGCACAAAAGCAGTGGATACCCCTCTAATAATAAATATCCATTTTAAAAAAAAGACAAAGAAGGGCCGGCCGAATGGCTCAGTTGGTTAAGAGCTCACTCAAGAGTGCAAGCGGAGCTCTGAGCAACAGCGGTTCGAGGCCAGCCCAAGCTGAGTTGCCGTTGAGCTGCCAACAGGTGGCAGGATGGCTCAGCTAAAAAAAAAAAAAAAAAAACCACTAAAAAAAGACAAAGAAGTCTGGAGCCAGAATTGAAGACATACCAATAGCCAATAAACATGTTTAAAAATATTCAATGTTATTAGTAGTCAGAGATGTAATTTAAAATACAATGAGATATTTTTGGGCTATTGATTAGCAATTTTTTGTCAAGTTAATGCTCCACTTTCATACTCTTTTAAATAAATTGGAAATTTTCTGCAATTCTTTTGCAAAGAAATTTGATAACAATGTGAAGGACATTTTAAAATGTGGTATATCTAGATAAGGCAATGGTTTATTTGCAAATATAATTTAAAATAACAAAAAGGAACAAAAAATTAAATACAAGACTAAATAAGATATGATAAATGGATATGATAAAATATTAGGGTATGCTTAATCCCTAAAGACAGTTTCAAAAGTACTTAAACATGTAGTAAACATTGATTGCATGATTGGAATAAGTTTATTACTTCCCAAAGAGAGAAAGCCTGTATCTGGATCTTTTATGTAAGGTTTGGGGAAAAAAAAAAAAATTGGCTGGCCGAGTGGCTCAGTTGGTTAAGAGCTCGCTCAAGAGTGCAAGCTGAGCTCTGAGCAGCAGCAGTTCGATGCTCAGCCCAAGCTGAGCTGCCGCTAAGCTGCCAACAGATGGCAGGATGGCTTAGCTTAAAAAAAAAAAAAAATCAGTGCTGTTATTTAGCAGTAGTAGTTCATTGATATTACGAAGATACATTGATAATTATTTTAAAAGGAAACATACTGTGCTATGTGTGTACAGGAAAAAACAGATTATTTTAAAATATGTAAGCCAATATATTCTAAACGCTTTTGCACAGCTTCAAGAATGTATGAAATGTAATTGTTCAATGAGATTTAGTATTACTTAATTGGATTTTTTCATTGGTGAAAAATATAAGTAAAACCCATGGTTAGACATTGTGTCAATGAATGACAATCTTTTTAAATTAGATATTAAAAACTGTATTTTCTATTTGTCTGGTCATGGTTTCAAATGGTTACAAAGACCATTTCTTAAGAATAAAAAAGTTAACATTTTTCTGACAAATTTCCAACAAATGGTTCCTTTATGTTTCTTTTTTTTTTTAATGTAATTTGTTATTCCAATTACTGTGCTTAATTTGTAGAATGGTGTTGCTGGTTTATTCTTTTTTTTATTTTTTTTTCAATTATAGTTGACATTCAATATTATATTAGTTTTAGATGTAGAGCATAGTGGTTAGACATTTATATGTTTATGAAGTGATTCCCCTTGATTAGTCTAGTACCCATCTGACATCATAAATAGTTATTACCATATTTTTTACTATATCCCCTATGCTGAACTTTATATCCCCGTGACTATTTTGTAACTTCCAATATGCATTTCTTAATCCCTTTGCCTTCTTCACCCAGCCTCCTCAACCCACCTCCAATCTGGCAACCATCAATTTGTTCTCTGTATCTTTGAGTCTGTTTGTTTTGTTTCTTCATTTACTTTGTCTTTTCTTAAACAGCTGTGTGATTCTTCTGCAATGCCCTTCCATTCCTTCCTCACCTCTTGTGTTTGGGTTGTGCAGCTGTACACTGCTGTGTCTCAAGCCTTAAGATCAAGATTATTATTTAATAACAAGATATTAACTACGAGCCTCTTTTTTTGTGCTAGTGCCTTTCAAAGTTAGTGGGATTCCGATTGTGCACTCTGTGCCATGTTTTCATATAACTAGAGTTTATTTTAATGTTCATTTATTTATTTAGGGGGGAAAAAAGAGTAGCTGATACCATTTGGCAACTTTATCCATATTTAGCCTTCTTATAAGTGCTTCCTTTTTAAATTTGTTAAAACAATTCACTTGAATAACCTTCAATATATTGTATGTTTATTGGAAGTTTTCTCTAATAATAGTACTGAAACACCCCATTGGTAGGTCAGTTTATTGAGTGTTCATATTGTTAGTTTTATTTGGACCCAGGAAGTAAACAAACCACATTTTCAGATGAGGGCTTGGGCAGAAGGCCTCTGTAGCACCCACTAGCTCTCCATTCTATGAGCTAATTATATTTTCGAGACACAACTCAGAATGTATAGCTCCTTTCAGAATCTTTCAGAATCGTGAAAATTGAAAATGAAAGAGATCTAAAGGAAAAGCATAAAAATGAATGGTCTTGTTAGATAAAGTGATCCACTAGCTTTGGAACTTTTTGCTTATAGAGGATGAATGATTTATGAGTTGTGTGACTAATGTGCCCAAGACTTAAGTTACTGAACTTACGTATGTGTATTTGTTCTACACCTGAGATATTTCTTTAGAGAAATATTGCCTTAATTATAGTCAAGACTTCTTAAAAAATAACATACACTGTGGTATTTAAAAACATTACTGAAATTGTTGGGTAAATTTATTTTAAGACTCTTTAAATGGTTTTGCCTTTTGTTTTCCAGCTGGAAAATTATTCGTTGCACCTCTAATCCTGGTCTTGGGATTAGCACTAGGGGCCATAGCAGTTGTAATTGGTAAGAAACACTTAACATATCTGAGATTAGAATTCTTTGAGTGCCATAGAAAGAATATGAGTGTAAATTTAATAATGTGAGTCTGTTACTAAGTGGACGTGATATCTGTTCTGTGCTTGCTTTAGATAGGCAATTAACATATGAGTTACAGATTCAGAGGCTCGTGTTTCATATAGAATGTATTTGTGTGACACTTTTTCAGACACTTTGATCCACATATCTAATAAAGTATTATTAACCACTTCTTAATACCAATATTAATACAACTAGTATTTTAGTGAAAAAGTTCAGTGAACTAGAACCCAACTTTTCTAATTCTGAGTTCAGATTGGAACATCAAAGGAAAGAGGTTCTGGTACACCCTTGGGTATTTGGTTTGTTCTTGTGAAAGGTGCCCTGGGTGAAAAAGTTACCTTCGATGTGTATAAGAACACATACCTAACGTATATTTGAGGACTGACAAATAGAAAATGTATCTGTGACTTTTATAGTTTGGGTCATATGAGTATATTAAAATACGTATTTTAAAGCAGTGGTTCTCAGACTGTAGCATGCTTTAGAATAACCTGGAGGGCTGTTTAAAACACAGGCTGCTGATTGGTCCCCACCATTTCTGATTCAGTATGTGGGCAGCGTTCATGGGTTTCTAGTTGTAAAAGGCTCCCAGGTAGTGCGGATACTGCTGGTCCAGAGACAACACACTGAGAACCATTGCTTTAGAGAATATTAAATTAAATGCTGTAGATACTATGTCATTGTTCCACATGGTAGATGGGATTTTGTTTTTTTGTTTCCTAAATAAAAGGAAATTTTCATATGTAAGTTTCTATTTAGCAAGTAATTTTCATGTATAGGACAGATAGAATTATAAAGTAAATGACACTGAAGTTTTTACAATGAGTCAGACTTTATAAAGTAGATACTGTTATTATCTGCATTTTACAATTGAGGAAATTAAGTCTTCCTGGGCCCTCATAAGTGGTAGAACTGAGAATCAAACCTGACATGTGGCTCCACCGCCCATGTTGTTAAGTAATAGACTGCTCTGCCTGAAACTGAACTGCGAATCCCATAGTGTGCAAATGATATGACTCGAGATAACAAAAAAAGACTTAAACCGGAGTTTTGCTATTTTGATAGAAAACATTATTCCATATTCAAACTGGTACCACTGAGATTGTTATAAAGGGGAGAGAGCTAAGGAAAAACAATAAAGAATGAAACCTTGTAGAAGTAAATATATTCCGTAACAGGTATCTTCCCTCTTTTTTATTTTCATGTATTGCTAAATAATAATTATTTGTAAATCATTTGCAAAGTGGAAACTTTTTCAACTATGTAAGCCTAAATGCCTCTCCTCCTAATTAGCATAACTTTTTTTTTTTTTAACCCCTAGGTTTATTTGTATTTCCTATCTATTGCCTTTGTAAAAAACAGAGAAAACGATCACGGACAGGTATGCACTGGTGAAACGCAGATGAGTTCATCTAACTAAGCTGGTTCGGGTAGGAGCTGTACAGAATGGTACACCCATCTGAGAGTCACACCTTGAAAACCACGGAGAGGAACCTTCTGCCATCTGGTCTCCCTGAGGTTCTCTGCAGGCCACAACGGCTCTGGTGCCGGTGCACTCCCAACACGGTATCCTGTCCTTTCCTTATACAAATTGCTGCTTTAAAAAATAAAAAAGGTCACTTTCATACACTATAAACATCTGTATCATAACTCTGACCTTCTTAATGAGTCTTGGAAGAAAATATTTTCATTCAGAACCGGTTATCCTCAGAATTGTCTGAGCATACCTCTCCTGAGCATTGCTTGGATTGTCTTTGTTCCTGAACCTTCCTCAAGCCCATCTTGTGAGCCTTGGTGTGAACAACTGAAGTCCCACCTGTACCAACAAGCAAGGCCGCTTTTCAAAAGATAAAGGCTCACTGTATGCCCCCTGTTTTCAACTGTGGCCCAAACAATATAGTTCCTTCATTCTTCAGATGCTGTAATTGTTTAAAATCTCAGTGCCCAAAAGGGAACTAATGAAACTAAATTAATGAGAAGAATCATGAGTTACTGAAGTGTGTATGTGTAGGGGTGCGAATGTGTGTGTGTATCAATATCTGTATTAAAACTTGGCCCAGTAACCTTGTACTTGTCAAGTTCCATGCCTCTACAACTCTTTCCATATTTTCATAGCCGTATTTAAAGACGATGGTTCCTTTGTGGGCATAATTTGGTAATGTACTGAATTAAAGTCAATGTAGACTACAGGCTATTTCAATGTTGACCCTTTCTATTTCTTGCTCTCTTTGTCTCAAACACACACACACATGCACACACACACAAACATGCGTGCAATGTCACCCCAAGGACCTTGAAACTTTATAAACTGACGAAACTGATAGACTGATTTTAGGAAACTCAAGACCTGAACATTCAATCTTCTCAGATTTCTTATGTTTGGGCATACATGCTTCACTATATGAATAAATCCTTCAGGAAAAATTAGTTAATTTAAACAGCAAGCTTGCTGTAGAGAGACCTGCTTAAATCTTTAAACAAATCCCTATTCTGCTTAATTTTTAACCAATTTGTAATTACAGATAATTCGGCTGTAGGTCAAGGTGTGATGTTATTTACTACCCCACTTTCTTACCTCTCCTCTCTCTTTTTAATTTGTCTACAAGTTTTTCATAAAAACAAGTACTAGTTTTAAAGGATTTTTCTTATGTTTACTCTTATATGCATAATAATGTTTCTTCTTATGGAGGGGTAACTTGAAAACAAAACTTTTGTGTTTATGGGTTTATCTAAAATACAAACTGCTTTTAGAGAAAAAAAAATGAAGGAAATATTTTCAGGAAGTTTTACCAGGCTGAAAAGTCTTTAAAAGTAAGAAAAGGGACAAGTAACTAAGTTATGTTATTCCTTTGTTTCATCACAAAAATTCATCAGCAGAAAGGAAGTCAAAAGCCCTACAAATCCTGAAGTTTTCACTTGTTTCCAAATCCTTAAAGTTAGCTATCTGCATAGATGTAGCATTTATTTGACAGCAACCTTGTCTGAATTGAAATAGATTATATGATAATACATGCATTAACATGGATAGTTTGTCTTGTTGGGCTGCAGAATATAAGAACATTTATCATTTTTATTCGAGCTAAAAAGTCCATGATAATAAAGTTTATTTGCATGGATAACAAGCCAACACACTTCCATTCTTTCTGAAAAACACTCAGAATAGCTATAGCATGGCTTCTGGACTAGACTATTTCCAGTTAGAGGAGGGTGTACCACTTATGGTTCTGGAATGGATATTTCTAAAGCATAACATGATAGAAGAAAAAAGGA
The DNA here is from genome assembly GCA_033961575.1 of Aselliscus stoliczkanus. Lineage (NCBI taxonomy): Eukaryota > Metazoa > Chordata > Mammalia > Chiroptera > Hipposideridae > Aselliscus > Aselliscus stoliczkanus. The sequence continues at coordinate 124,445,203 of CM066733.1, forward strand.
TGTGTTCTAGTTTCACAAAATTATCTTTCCATCCATTCATCCATCCATCCATTCATTCAACAAATATTTATTGAGTGCCTATTCTACATGCTCTAGTATTATAACTGAGAGAATGAGAATTTCTAGCCTAACTCCATGTAATTTTGTCATAAATTGCTTAATTTTTATAAATTCGTCTTTCCCAAATGTAGGTGTTATTTTGACAATATGTGAATATGATGATTCTAAATCTAGTAGATATGTTTATGTATAAATGTGTATATAATATTTCCATAAAATATTATATGTTATATATATATTATCCATATGTTTATGTGTGATATATATGTATACATATATAATATTCCCATAGATGCATATGACTACATATGCCATATACATATATACCAACTGGCTAAATAATATACCCTTTAGTCTTAGATAATCTATTTTCTTCGGTTACTGTATCTGTTGTCTTTGGCCTACTCAGGGATTTTTATTCCTTTCTTTGAATAACTTATCTTTAGGAGATATTTTTATATTATTTGGAAATGTTCCAATTTTCCAATTACAAAGTGGTATTTGTTATCAGTGAAGGCAGTTTCATCAATGCTTGAGTTAGCATGCACTGTGTTGCACAAGACTTTTCTTTTTTCTATGGCATAGGTTAATCGTTTGTTCTTTTTTTAATTATCCATTTTTCTCTTTAAAAGTGGTATGTGCTAAGCCTTTTCCTATTGGTGACTTAATTATTTGTGATTTTTTTTTTTAACTAAGTGTCATCAAGATCTTAAAAAGAAAGAAGAAAATAAAAAGGATTATTTATATGTCAGTGCCAACAATGAAGGTAAAACAATAGTAATAACTTTTGGGATGAATTCTCAAAACTACTTTAGAGAATGAAGCATACACATAAAATAAATATCTTTCTATCCAAAGGTTGTCATTTTTATATGTTTTTATTGTAAATTTAATATATACTTCTTTTAAAAAATCAAACCATTTAGAATTATAATATACAAATTTCTCTGCCTAAGCCCCCCTTGTTTTCTAGGGGTAACCACTGTTAATGGTTTGGTATGTGTCCTTCCGGACATTTTCTACAAATATACAAATAAGTGTTTGTGCATGTATGTGTGTTTGTGTCTGTGTGTGTATTAGTTTTATACAAATAGATTAATAATATTCTTACTGTCCTGTGACTGTTTTTCATTTTATTATATATTGGTAACAGTCAAAATAGATTTACCTCATTCTTTTCTAAATTCCTACATATCCATTGTGGGACTATAATTTATTCATTGAATGCCGTATTGAATGGACATAAAGATTGTTTTTACTTCTCCAATATAAAGCATCAGTGAAGATCCTTTACATATATTGCTGTCACTTTGTGTTAACATTCCCTTAAATTTTTAATTTGGTTTATCTGAGATATTTCTAATAAAATTTTAATGTATTTTCAGTGAATGAAATCATAAAAATAGTATGTTTGAGATATTTTTCCTGGAGAAAAAGAAAGATTACATAGAAGTGCATGATTTTTAAAGAAAGGCATCTTTTGCAGGATAATTTCCCTCTTCTTGATTAGCCAAACACATACCTTGCCAAAATGTATATAAGAAAATTCATCTATTCCAATGAAAATAAAATGTAATGAGATGTCTGTAAGATATCTGAGAAAGATGCATTGATATTTGGATTGAGTCATTGTAAAATTTGAGGGATTTAAATGAAATAATGAAGTTGATCATGTTTGTCACGTTTTTTTAACACTATCCATGTTCATGCATGTTGCTCGACAAAGGAACTTAATTATGCCATTGTGAAAAGTAGGAAGCAATATGTTGACAATTACAAAGGCCACAATTATTCACAGAAAACTAAATTGGACTGTATGTAAGGTTGGGTGGTTTGTTGGGATGCTTTACAAATTGTGGAATAAGGTGAATCATTCATTTCACAGTAAATCCCAGCAGTTCCCTGTAACTGCTGTACGAGGCATTAAGAAGAGGAGAAAACTTCTGGTACAAGCAACATCCTTGATTTTCTGATAGGTGCTATTGTGTCCTACAGGTAGAACAGATAGGAAAACAATGAAAGATAATTAAACACCAGTCAGGTTACAACCTGATATCTTTAATTGTACTTTCTCTGCTGTGGTATCAGGATTCAGTCCTGCCTGTCAGGAGATTCCCGGTCCATGCCACCCACCCACCAGCTCTTGAGTCCCAAGACCCTGGTTGAGCCTTTATCTTTAACTCCTACCACCTAACTATAGGGCCCATGGCTCTCTTAAAATACCCTCAAACCAGTGTAATCTCTTCCAGTCCCTGGTGAACCTCCCCAACCTCATTTTTCTCTAGTCCACTAATACTCAAGCTCCTCTTCACTAAAGAGACGGGGAGAGACAGGAGAGGGTGGAAATTCACCCTGGCACATGCAAAGCATCAGCCTTCCTTCCTGACTTTTGTCAGATTAGAGCACACCTGCCAAAACATAGATCCAACTCCTCCCGCATTAAATAAATGCAGTTTTTAACATTAGCCTTTTACCTTTCCTGTTAAATTCATAATTATTAAAAAAAAAAAAAGTTAGTGGCCTAAGTAATACCAATTGGTGTACTTTATTAAGTACCAAAATTTAAAAACAATTTTTTTTAATCATGCCAAGCCATTTTAGATTTTAATTTTGTAAGCAAGCTACACATATGGATTAATGTGAGTCTTCCCGTTAGATTGTATGCTTATCGTTCCATATTCATGGCTGAAACCTATCCCAACTATTAAAAGTAAGTTTTCCTGTGGTTAGCTTTACTGTTTTGTGTTAATACCTATTATAAATATGGCCTTAAATTTCAATAATGCACTTTAAAATTGTGCCATTTAAATAATTCGACAGAGTTAAAGAAACAATACATATATTTTGGTGGAGACAGTAGAATGACAGTGTTAGCGAATATATGTCACCCCTTTAAAGTTGGAGGGGGAATCTGAAGCTATAAATTTAAAACAAGTAAAATGTACCTGGAATGATGTAACTGAGTTTCTGAAATTATAGTAATCCTATAAATTGGTATCAGGAGCTCAAACATAGCAAGTAATTAATAAATGTTACCTAATAATCTAGTTGGAATGTTTGTTAAACTATCAAGTTAATTTCTACTGCAAGTTTTAACTGCATTTTCATATTTCATGAAATCTGTAAAAGAAATTCTATGAACTAGAAACAAAGTAAATCAGCTACAATAACCAGTTTGAGAGTATTTGTTTTTCAAATCTTTGTAACTTAATTATGACATTGTCCTCCTCCGATGGAAAATAAGCTCCAAAATCCCATTTTAATATGTATGGTTCCCAATTATTACTTTAATAAAACTGATGTAATTTATTAGAAGCATTAAGATATGGTCTGAACAAACTCAGAGTTCCAAAATTTGTGAAATATTCAAAATTGTAATGATGCAAACCTTTAAAAGTGAAATGCAGTGGAACTCTTTTGTAATTGTGGTTTTAAGGCTAGAACTAATACTCATTTCATCGCCAACAATATGTGGGGCTTCTATTGTACATCACTGTTGTGAGGCCGGAACTTTATTTGACTTTATCCAAATCCAAGAAGCAGAGAGTCTATTTGGAGTATTAGCTGAAACCTTCATATATCACATACCCTATAGATTCCCCATATATAGTGCCAATTTTAGAAGTACGTAATTATGCATATTATAAACTATATTTTTTTTGACTAAAGTGACTGTGTTGAGAATAATAACATGGACTTAAAAGGCAATAAATTATTTTTTTAAAACACACACAAAAGATTGCCACTGCTTTTTTTTTTTTGTTTCCACTCCCTTTGAGCTTATAAAAGAAATTTCAGTAGGTATATTTAACTCTGCATCCCTTACAGTATACGGTCTTATTAGCATAGAAAATATGTTTTCAAATCCACCCCACATTTTTCCATTCTGTTCCATCATTAACGTTGAATGACTTTCTTCCCTGCTGGTGAAGTAATACCCTCATACTTCAACATCAAGTGCCTGTTTTCTTTTAGATTTCCTGGTTATCTGGACTTTTTCCCTCTGCAGTCCCATCATATCTTGGCCAAATGTGGGATAAATTGTCTCACCATTAACACCATTAACACTTTTTATTCTAATGAAATCAAATTCAAACACTGAAAGGACTCCATAATTTGGCAATGATAGTGGACATAATTTACCTTGGTTTATTTTATCTGTAAATTGAAATGTCTCAGGAGTACCTGGAACACTGTCCCTCTTCTTAATAGGAGTTGGAAAACTCTGCCCAGCCCTCTGACAAGAAGTAAATGAGAAGATGCCAGTTGGATCATAGAGCCTAAAATACTCTAAATCCAGGCTTCGGAAATTCTTCATGAATATTATCAGGTCAACATTGTGTTTGCATATTAGTTGGACAAAAAGTACATGTGGGCTTTCATGCAACATGACCCTGAGTCATTCATGATTCATCCAAAATGGCCAAATGTATGGTATATGGTTTCAGTAAAAAGTTCTACAGCTTGGACTTGGAGCTGGATTTATATAGTGCAGCATTTGTATATGAGACCGGACCATGGATTCATACCGTGTGAACATCATGAGACTTTTTGATCATCTATAGTGTAGATCACATTGAATCTAACTGATATTACCCCTTTTCTAAAGAAACCATTGTCATTTGCAAGTGTTCGACTGTTTTATTGATATGATTTGGAAATAAGCCACACTCAAGATACATGTAGTATAGGTTTAGTACATGATATGGGAAAGTTCCAGGGAGAGTCCAACAGGTGTTAAAGAGCCCCAGAAATTGCAAAGATAGTATTTCAGATTCTTCCTTGTAGCTGGTATGCTGTGGTGTCGTTGGTCATCGGTTCCCTCCAAATTCGTTAGGTGTTCACCTCATGCCCGCCCTGGGGAAATAGTCTCAATAATCCAGTTGTTAAAAACATGTTTTCATTAACATAGCTTCAGTGTCCAAATAGACTTCCATTGTTCCTTTCAAGTAAATACTATCTAATATTTGATATAAATATCATGTTTTATGTTCATTTGTGAAGAAAATTCTAGATAAAGTATCATAAATGTTTTTATCAGCTAACTACAAACCCCTTTTCTAAGACCCATTTTTTTTTAAGTCCATATGGCAATAGTTTACTTTTTTTTTTTTTTTGAGGGCAGTGTCACTGGCCCTCATATGTGGGACCGAACCGGGGCTGCTGGCTTCCCAAGCCAGCGCTTAACCACTGTGCCACTCGGCCGGCCTGGCAATAGTTTACTTTTAATATTTGATCATTTTCATCATAATTAAAATTCTGTGGATGGTATTGAAAAAAGTAAATCAACCTTATAATTCATATGAAACTTAGAATGGAGATACATATGTATATAAAAAACCATTTACCTTGACAAGGACAATCTGTTACAGATTTTTAATATGAAAATTAATTGACAATCTTGTTGCTTATGAAAGCAATTATTAACTTCAGTAGTAAATTTTGAGAGGTCACAGAAATAACTTTGTGTAGAAGGAATACAAAAACAGTAGCATTAAAATGTTTTTAAGTTATGTTAACACATTATTTATTAAGAAGCCACAACAGTTAGTTGTTTTGTTTCTATTTTAAAAATTAATTATAAGACATATTCATGAGACAAATATATTTATGTGTGTGTGTATATATATATATATATATATATATATATATATATATATATATAATAAAGCTGTAGGACAGCTAAATTATTCACTTTTTTCACAAAGAGTAAATTGCTAAAAAGAAAAATGTTTGGATATTTAATCTGTTATTACTGTATATTCAGAAATTGCAGTTTTAAGGAATAATTGTCATCTCCTATTTGAATTACCAGAATATATCCCATGTTAATTAAATTCTCATGAACAACAGCAAATGAGGAGAAATTTTTTATTTTAAGATGAATGACTTTCATCAGTAGTTTGTACCAGACCTTGTTCTTCATTTCATATATCGCATATTTGTCATTTTTCTATAAACATTTATAATTATTTCCGAAACACACTCATCAAATTTTTTGTGTTTAAAATGAACCTAGTTGAAATGAGATTTTCTTTACTTTTTCAACAATATTGGAAAATATTTATGTAATTTTATTTTTAACTATTTTTTTTTTACATTTCATTAGTCATACTATTAACTTTGATATTCATAAAACTAATGGAGGAGACCACTAGGAATATATTTTAAGAAAGAGGCAGGTAGAAATAAATAAAATAGATGATATTAATATCACGTAGAAATCCCTGAAAGAAAATCGGAAAGGGAAACACAAATTCTGTTGAGATGAAAATGTTGTAAAATAAGAAGTACTTAAGACCTTAATTTCTTACATTTTGATAGTAATCAACTTATTTCCAAATGATTATTCTGTGCTGGTGGTTTCATGAATTTTGCTTTCAGCATAATTATATAATTTCCCTCATTTTAGTGTTTATATATTCATTACTAAAAGGAAAAGAAGAAATTAGTGAATAAAAGCCAAGGAAACTGGGTTTATTACCCTTTTCCAATAGCACTAATGCATAGTCCCTTTACCCTTTCATATGGTGCTTCGTGTGATAAGAGTCTGTAACATTTATATATGTTATTAGTGCCTTATTTTTTTCACTTGACTTTATTTCTTATCTAAAGAGCCATATATTTTTTGTGAGTGTTCCTGGTCCCTCTATTTAAAGTCCTGATGAGACAATATATCTTTAGAGATGTATATAGGCCGCATTTGCGATTTTAATCCATTGTATTATCTGTAGGACAGCAGGTTAGCCAATGTCTTTTTCTTAAATTCATTGTTCATTTTTAATCTCAAGTATAAAAAATATCAAACACCATAAATTGAAGCCATTAGAATTGAAATCTATATTTAAACCACACACACACAAAAAAGAACAATGATTTTTAAAGTTTACAGTGGGGGTTGGAATGGCTATCAGTCTTTATCTGTAGCTACAATAAGGATAAAATTACAAAAAGTGTTAAAAATAAAAGTAATTATATGGTACTCCCAAGAATTTGACCAGTTCTCTGCAACTTGTTTTTGCTAATTCATTATCTATAATCGCCTCCCACACAGACGTTGCAGAACCATGTTGTTTGCTGTTTACGTGTGTAGTTATTCTTTTACAGTGGGCTGTATTGGTGAGACATTTTGTACATGTTATTTTGCTCTTATTGATCTTTGCCTTTTATGTTAGTTTTATACAAAAAGCTAGTTTTGTTGTATTCTTTATGTACTGTAGTATATAATTCAACTTTTCCTGATGAATGTATGATGAATAATTAACATAAATCATGTGCTTAGAAAAGACAAAGACACAGGCTGTATATGCAAGTACATGAAAATATTAGACAAAGAAAAAAAAAAAGAGGAAAATAATCTTCCTTGCCAACAGATGTCCTGCTGGACAGGACCTGGAAATTAACAGATTTGTTTTTGTTTTTTTTAAGCAGTGTAATTTTAAAATCTTTTACCTCAAGAATCTTCAGTGGATATTTATCAGTGTACTGGTCCTTCTGAGTAAATGCTGCTGACAGTAAAAGCAACCCAAGTGTCAGATCATACAAATTTTAGGGATGAGTCTTTCAAAATGGATACCTCGTGATATTTTGGAATCTAATTTTGGACTTTCAGTCATGTCCCTATGGCCTTTTGTTGTGGCTGGGCTTTCTTTTGTATTGTTTTTAGTTGGTTGTTGTAGAATGGCAGGGTAATCCTAATGATGAGATCAGATCTCATGGAAGGATGTAATGACATTCACTCTACTTGGATGAATAAGATAAGGGGAATCAGCTACTTTGATTGTTACTGTATGAGCTGTTGTATGGTTCCTGTGGGGTGCTGTTTACTCCCATGATGTGTGCAATACACCATGCAACATCATCTAGTAATGCCTAATAAACGTTTTTAAAAGAAAGGAGTTTTGTCTTTTCTTCTAATAGATATGAAATTTAAAGAAATTAAAAGGTAAAATTTGACAGTGCCAAAATTAGACGTATTAATACATAAGTAAATTTGACAAGAAGTAAAAGCTAAATTAAATGAATGGGACTATATCAAACTAAAAAACTTCTGTACAGCAAAAGAAACCATCAACAAAACAAAGAGGCAACCAACCAAATGGAAGAAGATATTTGCAAATAATGCCTCTGATGAGGGGCTGATATCCAAAATATATAAGGAACTCACACAACTCAACAACAAAAAAGGAAACAATCCACTTAAAAAATGGGCAGGCAATCTGAATAGATACTTCTCCCAAGAAGACATACAAACAGCCAACACATATATGAAAAAATGCTCAACTTCACTAGCTATTAGGAAAATGCAAATCTAAACCACAATATCACCTTAACAGGTGTACACCTGTTAGAAGGGCTATCATCAACAAGACAAATAATTACAAGCCTTGGAGAATGTGGTGAAAAAGGAACCCTCATATACTATTTGTGGGAATGTAAATTGATACAGCCACTGTGGAACACAGTATGGAGGTTCCTCATAAGATTAAGAATTACCGTATAACCCAGCAATCTACCTTCTGGGTATCAACTCAAAAAAACTAAAAACATTTACCCATAAAGATTTATGTACCCTGATGTTTATTGCAGCGTTATTTATGGTGGCCAAGACATGGAAACAACCAAAGTGTCCTTCAATAGATGATTGGATAGAGAAGATGTGAATATATATATATTTTTTTTATATTATAATATAAATAAATATATGTGTGTATACACACACACACAATGGAATACTACTCAGCTATAAGAAAAGATGAAATACTGCCATTTGTGACAACATGAATGGATCTTGAGATTATTATGCTAAGCAAAATAGACAGAAGCCATATGTGAGATATAAAACTGAAAGCAATAAAGGAACAAGACAAACTAACAAACAAAAACTCATAGGCACAGATAACAGTATAGTGGTTACCAGAGGGGAAAGAGGAAGGGGTGGTAGAAGAGGGAAAAGGGGATCAAATATATGGTGATGGAAGGAGAACGAACTCCGGGTGCTGAACACATAATGCAATATATAGATGATATAGAAATGTACACTTGAAACCTATATAATTTTACTAACCTATATCATCCCAATAAATTTAATTCTTAAAAATTCAGATCTGTGCAAACTATTTTTAAAGTTAATTCAAACTCTTCAGTTCTAGCATTCCTCCAACACAGACAAGCTGTGGCAAGTCCCTGTGCCTTTGCACAAGCTGGTTCCCCACCTCCTCTTGCTCTACTGAACCCTTCCTCCTCAATGGCCCTTAGGCCAGCATCTCCTCCTGTCAGATGCCAGCCTGCCTGTACCACCTGGGACACATCTGCATGGCCTCCTATGTCGAGTACTCTGCAAAGCACTAATTAGCAAAGCAGTTGTATTCCTTTCCTAGGGTTGCTGTAATAAAGTACCACAAGCTAGGTGTCAACAGAAATGCATGCTGTCTCAGTTCTGGAGGCCAAAAGTTCAAAATCAAAGTGTCAGGAAGCATGGTTCCTTTTGGAGGTTCTGATGGAGAATCTGTTTCATGTTTCATTCCTAGATAATGGTGGTTGCCAGCAAACCTTGGCATTCCTTTACTTATAGTATTGTTATTAAGCAGAAGGAGTTTATCTACCAGGTGGTAGGAGAACCAAACATTAAACACCGAGAAGAATCACAGTGGAGGAAGACTGGCTATTTTACTAAAGAATGGCACCATCCAGGAGAATGGGAAGATGATGTTCAAAAGCCCGATAGTATGTAGGTTACAGATTATACAGGGCAAAACCACAAGACACCATGGGTTAGGGTTCAGGGTTGTGTTGGGAGCTAATTGGTCATATGTGAGGTAATAAATCATTTCTTCAGGTCTTGAGGACAGTTCTGCGGTATGCTCCAGCATCCCTCTTTTTGGTTTCATGGGAGATAGAAGGTTGGTCCCCTTAGAACTCAGAAGCTGAAACATAATTTAGGTCAAGATGCTATCTGTAGCCTGCCAGAGGTCTGGATTGTGTAACCATTAGTCAGGTCCAGGCCACTGTCTTCTGCTGCCTCGGGGGTTGTTGATTACTCTGGGGAAAGGCTGGGTATCTGAGAGGTAGGTTGTGTGTGTGTGTGTGTGTGTGTGTGTGTGTGTGTGTGTGTGTGTGTGTGTGTGTGTGTATGGTTTAAAACTAATTTTAATCAGTCATAATGACCCTTGGTTTCACTATCTTCATTTCAGTCATTGGATTTGGGGCCCATTCTTATCTAGTATGACCTTGTAATGGGATAAATTGTGTCCCCACTTCAAATGCATATGTTAAAGTCCAAGCCCTCAGAATCTTAGAATGTGACCCTATTTGGAGATATGGTCTTTGAAGAGGTAATTAAGGTAAACTGAGTTCATATCAGTGGTTCCTAATCCAATATGAAAAAAAAGAAAAAATGGAGCAACATGATGACATCCTGTTACCTCCTTGCTGGCTGTGAGGAGACTAACCCCCCAAGGGTTACCAGATTGAACACAGTTTATTAAGTTAAATTTTAACTTCAGATAAAGAACCAATAATTTTAGTTAGACATTTTTAACCCTCATAAAGTGATAACCCACCCCTCCAGCTACCCAGCTACTACCCATCTGACACCTTATACAGCTGTTATAATACCATCGGCTATCTTCCCTATGTTGTACTCCACATCCCATGAATATATATATATATATATATATATATATATATATATATATATATTACAGTTGACATTCAATATTATTGTACTTCGATTCCAGGTGTACAGTGCAGTGGTCAGGCATCTACACAGTCTATGACATGATCCCTCTGATAAGTCCACTGCCCATCTGACATCTTACATGATCTTCATAACATTGTTCATTATATTCCCCATATTGTATTAACTACCAATTTATATTTCTTAATGTCTTCACCTTTTTCACCCTGCCCCCAACCGCATTCCCATCTATCATCCTGATAGATCTAGTACCTATCTGACACCATAAATAATTTTTACATTGTTGACTATATTCCCTATGCTAAATCCTACATCCCCATGATTACTGTATAACAACCAATTTGTACTTCTTAATCCGTTCCCCTTTCATCCATCCTTAACCCCCCTCCCATCTTAAAGAAGCCTCTCTAAGATGCCTTGTAGTACTGGCTTCTCCTTGTAATACTCCTTCAGCTTTTTCTTGTCTGGAAAGCTCCTTATCTGCCCTTCAATTCTAGATGACAGACACTGGGTAGAGCAATCTTGGTTGTATGTCGTTGCTTTCCATCACTTGGAATATTTCCTGCCACCCCCTTCTTGCCTGGAGAGTTTCTGTTGAGAAATCAGCTGACAATCTTATGGAGACTCCCCTGCAGGTAACTAGCTGCTATTCTCTTGCTGCTTTTAATATTCTCTCTTTGTATTTAACCTTTGACATTTTAATTATGATGTGTCTCGGTGTTGGCCTCTTTGGGTTCGTCTTGTTTGGGACTGTATGTGCTTTTCCGGGCTTGAAAATCAATTTCCTTCACTAGGCTAGGGAAGTTTTCTGTCAAACTTCAAATAGGTTTTCAATTCCTTGCTTTCTCTCTTCTCCTTCTGGTACCCCTATAATGTGAAAGTTGGTACACTTGATATTGTCCTGGAGGCCCCTTAAACTCTCCTCAATTTTTTTGGATTATTCTTTCTATTTGCTGTTCTGGTTGGGTGTTTTCTACTACCTTATCTTCTATATTGCTGGTTGGATCCTCTGCTTCATCTAATCTACTGTTGATTCCCTGTAATATATTCTTCATTTCCATTATCAGATCCTTTACTTCTGACTTGTACTTTTTTATGGTTTTCATCTCCATTTTTATGCTTCATATCTCTCTGAGATCATTGATCATTATTATAACCAGTGTTATATAATCTATCAGCGAGTCTGATAGATTGTCTTCATTTCACTTAATTCTTTTTCTGGAGCTTTGTTCTGTTGTTTCATTTGGGACATATTTCTTTGTCTCTCCATTTTGGATGCCTCCCTGTGTTTGTTTCTATGTATTAGGTAGGGCTGCTATGTCTTCCAGTCTTAGTAGAGTGGCCTTATGTAGGTGTGCTGTGGGGCTCAGTGGCACACTCTTTCTGATCACCTGAGCCACGCGCTCCAGGGATGTCCCTTCTGTGGGTTGTGTGTGCACTCTTGTAGTTGATAATTGCACACCAATGGGAGGGACTGACCCTTGGGCTCACTGGTTGTGAGGACTGGCCTTGACTACAGTAGAAGAGTTGTTGTGCAGGTGCTGACCCTATGGAGCAGGATCTGCCTCAGCAGGACCCTGCTGTCTGCCCAATTCACCCCTTGGGTGTGTTGTACTTGGAGGTAGCTGGGTGATGCTTCAGCTCATTTTGAAGCTGGCCACTGGGGGCGCCAGCTCCAGGACCACCTTGGAGGGGGTCTGCTGTTGGTCAAGTTCAGCCACAGCCTGTCCCCACCCAGGGGCACCCAGAGCCACTCAGATGGACCCATAAAGAAATCCATAGATCGCTACTGCCATGCTGTGCTTGGAAGCACCTTGAGAGGCCAAACGGAGAACCAAGGCTGGCTGCTGCTAGTGCTGAATTTAGGGCTGCTCAGCCAGAGGCACGGGATACACTCAAGCCAGATGCTGCTTGTCTGGATTCTGTGAACCTTTGAGAGTCTAGGAAAATCTGCAGCTTGAGTCAAGGCAGGTGGTCTGCATTAAAAAGCCACTGAAAGCAGCCTAGGTGTGCCTGAAATTTGGGTGGGGCCAGGCCTCTAATTGCCAGGGTGAACAAACAGCAGAGACTCAGACATGCTGGCCACCTGTGTTCTGATGTGAGGAAGGGGGAGGGCTCAACAAAGAAATAATGGCCTCTGCCTGCTCCCCTGTCCGAGAGAAAGCCTCCTCTCCAGCCCTCGTCCCAAGCCAGACAACTCAATTCCCCACCATTTGTCCCTGCTGCCTTTTCAACCGCTGCCCCAGGACTGGAGCTCAGAGTGAATGATTCTGTCGGAGGGTAAGTCCATGCACAGTCCTTTAAAAGGAGTGCTTGGGAATGCAGCTGCATTCAGTCTCACTCAGTCAAAACTTGTGCTGGTTTTCACAACCAGAAATTATGGGGACTTCTCTCCCTGGCACTGGAACCCCACTGGAGTGGGGCTGGAATCTCTCACCCTTCTAGGGGATGGGGAGGGAACCCTACAGTCAAAACAGCCCTCCAGATCTTTAATGGTCACACTCAGATATGGGACCAGCCCGACACTTGTCTCTGACCTTCCTACCAGCCTGGAGGTGGCTTCTGCTGCACGTCCTTAGTTGAAAGGCTTCAGGTCAGCTTGATTTTAGGTGATTCTCAATAATGGTTGTTTTGTAGATTTGTTGTAATTTTGATGTGGTTGTAGGAGAAGGTAAACACAGCATTTGCCTACTGTGCCATCTTGGTTGTCCTGCTTAATGCTATTTTTGTAGCTAGGAATTTTGCTCTTGACTTGCATTTCTAATGAAAAAACTTATATCACATAAGTACAATGGTCTGGGTTAGTGAAAAGAGCATTGAGTCATAAGTTTAAAGGTCTGGAGTCTACTGTCTGCTCATAGGTGCTGTGACCTTGAACTGTGTGTTCAGTCTCTCCACAGCCAAGTTTTCTTCCCTTGAATATGGGGACACCAGCTCTCCAACATACTATAACATATTTTATGAGCAGTAATATGTAATAAAATCAAAGTATAACAATTAAAACCTCTTTCACAATTTTACAAAGTTAAACATTGCTTTAAAAACTGCACAATGGGAATAAATAAACTGTTGGTACTGTTCAGACAGGAGGCCCACAGTAGTATTCAATGAATGAAAACTCCCTTCTCCCTTCCCTCAAGCAAATTACTCTTGACCCAGAGAATGTTATTAACAATCACTGGGTTGTAATTGTGATGCCCTTCCCTCCCCCAATTAATATGTTTCTTATTCTAGCCATTAATTTAACATATTGGCTTGCCAAATTCAAATTTTGGTTTGCTAAGTCAGACATGATTGCATACTCTAAGACGTTTTAAGGCTTATTTCTCTTAGCCAATGTACTATATAAATTGGGTACAGGAAGTGCCAGTATGAGGAGGACAGCCCTGAGAAATCATCCAGACATTCCATGAGGGAGGTTGGATGATTTTCCCCTCAACCAGCAGCACAGAGGCCCTTTCAACACCCAGAAATAGATCTCCCATTGAGCCTCTGTTTATCTCCTCTGACCATAAAAAGCAGCTGGCCCTGCAGGAAAGGCTGGCGGCTGCAATTAACTCTGGAGACCATAAGCCGGAATACTGAGCAACAAGAAGAAAGGCTGCCCAAAGAACTTTTGGAGTCATGTTGCTAGCTCATTGCTACAACTATGCAGTCCTCTGAGGAGGAAATCTGTGAACTAAGCACCATATACATCACTGCAACATTTCCTGTAACCACCAGAGACACTGAGAAGCATTCCATTATTCTCAGAGTGACTTCATGATGACTATCAAATATCTACTATTACTATATGGATAAATGCTGATGGTGTTTTGTTAAATAAAAAGCATTTAGAAAAGGACTGATCCAATTATTCTCACCTTCCATTTACTTTGTATTTAAACTTTGTTCAGCATTAGACTAACAGTAATTGTGAAAATAGAAAGCTGAACCAGATTTTTTAAGGCCACCAGAGGCATTCTGAGATTTCTGTTGAAATACTTCATGCCTCGTTGCTGAACAATTACCAGGTCATTAGGAAACAGCTTCAAACATCTCTCATATCTTTGCTAACAATCCTTATGAACACCGTTCTTATTGCTTATCTTCTATACAAATGCATTAATGAAGGCCTGGAAAATTGCAATAATCTAATTCACTAGGCATGTGTCCAGGAGCAGAACTGGGAAGTATCAAGGGCAATCAAATGGCCATCTGAAACCTATTTCCAGATGGCCATTTCAACACAACTTGCCTAATAGTCTTAAATAAACTAAAAAAGAGGCCCCAAATCTTTAACCCCGAAACTTTTTTGAAGCTGAACAAATGTGTTTAAAGCTACAGATAGACATTTTTTATTATTAAATTCTAGCTCTTTGCATAATACTTTCACTCATTCCAAAATTTGTTTTATAGCACAAAAATAAATGTTACTGAGGAGTGTGGGTTCTGCTATGGTGATGTACACCCCCTATAACTGATCTCACCTCACTATATGTAACCAAAACATTAAAACACTACCTGAAATGTATGAGAATAAACAACAGCAGGCAGAATGTGGTGGGAAGTCAACATGCCGAAGTGCGCTCCATGATGGCAAAGGCTTTCGTTATATTTCTCTAAAGATTTTTGCCCCAAAGGGGCTGTTTTAGAGGGCATAGCTGCTCAGATTCCACTAGAAAACTCTGCCATGGTACCTTCTTTCCGAAGCACAGAAAAAAAGACAGAACAAGAGGAGAGTCAAAATGGGGAGAGAATTGGAGAAAGGAAAATGAATAAATAGAGGAAATATCAGCAAATAAATAGAAACTATTAAAAAAGGAACCGCACAAAAATGTTAGAATAAAAAAACATGTAACATATGAAAACGTCATTGGATGAGTTCAACAGTAGCATGGAGACAACAGGCTATAGGGTCAGAAAGCTTGAAGATAGGTCAATCAAAATTATTTTATCTACATAATAGAAAGAAAAAAGATCAAAGAAAAATACATAGAATCTTAAAGACCTGTAGGACAAGAGCAAAAGTTCTAATATATGTACACTTGGAATCCCAGCCAGGGAGAAAAAGAGATTGGAGAATGAATAACAAAGGGACCTGAGGAAACTTTTCAGAAAATGTCATTAACTGAATTGTGGTAATGATTATACAAACAATATGTGCAAATGCATTTAATTGTACACTTTAAATTTAAATTTAAGAGTTCAAAGTCAATTATACTTCAATGAAATTTTTAATTTTTTAAATTTACATACACACAAAGAAAGAAAGAAATGTTCCTACACCTGAAGCCTAGAGTCATTATGACTTTGATTAAATTAAATTTTAAACCCTAGCTATAAAACTCATCTCTCTCTCTCTCTCTCTCTCTCTCTCAATCTCTCTCTCTCTCTCTCCCTCTCTCTCTTCTCTTCTCTCTCTCTCTCTCTCTCTCTCTCTCTCTCTCTCTCTCTATATATATATATATATATATATATATATATATATATATATCAATACCTTGGCTTGCAAGCATAATTCATTCTGGAAACAAACTACTAGTGTTGCAAGATATTGCTCGTTCACCAAGTTAAAATGTATTAGAAACATTTGCTCGTCTTGCAAAACACTCACAAACCAAGTTACTTGCAATCCAAGGTTTTACTATATATGTATATATAGAAAGAGGGAAAGAGATAGATATATGCAGGTATAGATATATATCTATATATACATGTAAATATATATATATATATGGAGAGAGAGAGAGAGAGAGAGAGAGAGAGAGAGAGAGAGAGAGAGAGAGAGATTGAGAGATACCCAGGCTTTTCCCAGGGTAATCAGCAACCCCTGAGGCAGCAGAAGACAGTAGGCTGGACCTGCCTACGGTCACACCATCCAGACCTCTGGCAGCTAAAGGTAGCATCTTGACTTAAGTTATGTTTCAGCTCCTGAGCCCTAAGGTGGACCACCTTCTGGCTACTTTCCCATGAAAATAGAAAGAAGGATTCTGGAGCTGACCTCAGAACTGTCCTCAAGACCTGAAAAATGCTTCATTACCCTTACCTCACCTCCGACCAATCTATTAGCATGACCCCAAGCCCCCTAACCCATGGTGACTTGTGATTTTGCTGTACATAATCTATAACCTACATACCACCAAGAGTCAGGTATTTATCATTAGCTTCCCATCTTCAGATTGACTAATTCAATATCAAACTATACTGCAAACTCCTGCTCCTGCACATATTAGGGCCAGTGCATGCAGGCACAAGGACACAAAAACTTTGGGGTCCCAGTAACACACCCAATTAAGTTTAGAGGGGTTTTTGTTTTCTTCTATGTTCTTTTTTTGTGTCTTCTAAATTCTCGTTATATACAAATATTTTTTTGTATTCAGATTCTATGTGTTAAAATTGGAAAAAATATTTTTTTTCTAAATAAGCAACTTAGATGAAATATAGTATTCCTCATCTGGTTATGTATGTATTTGGGTATTTTCCATAAAAGTCTTAAAGAACATTTAAATTTTTTATTTGATTTACCTATTTGATATGTTGTGTATTTAAAGTGCTTCTTGCTTAATTTTATTTAAATTAACATGCCTCAATATTAAGCTTTTGATTTCTGGCTATCTGAAAGAGAAGAAAAACACAAAAATACATTAATCAGAAATAGCTGTCTTACCATACTTAAATAGTTCAAACTTCAGCCAAAAATAATATAACCCAATCTGCAACCCAGAATGATTATGAGTTGAAACTGCCTTCTGAGGTCATTATCAATATTTTCTCTTTACTTGCCCATGTGAAAATCAACTAAATAATAATATTCTGCTATTTTAATATTATGACAATTGTTTCCATAACCATTTTAAACTCTACATAAGAATTTTGTGTTTTCTTAAACATATTACTTCTACTATGTGACAATAAGAATTCATTTTATGTGAATGTGGGCAGGAGAAATAGATGATAACTTACTAAGTAAATGTATATTTATTTGTCTTTGATAATTTGCTGATATGTAAACCTTAAACAGAAAAAGTCAAAGACAATTGACTTTATAGACCATTGTATTGCAAGTATTTTCTCCTTTTTATAGGGCCCATTTGGATTTTATCACATAGCTAACTTTTTCTTTATTAGAAGTTACAGTCTAAGCCAAATAGTCTTAATTTGCAGTTAAACTAAAGAAAAAGCAAATTAAGTATTTTGTAGATAAAAATTTAACTAACAACCTATTCAGTGTTGGTGGTGATTACATTTCATCAAATTGCTATCATCATAAGGCTTTGGCAATAAGCCGAGAATCTCAGCCTCATCCTCCAAAAAAGGAGAGCCCAAAATTATTGGGTTGTTGGAAAAGTCATAATGCATGTTTGCGACAGATGGCACTAGTTCATTTTTGGAAGTACTAGAGTTATTCGCATCTATGTTATTGCTATGTCATTTGACAGCTGACAGTTTTAGCTTCATTCTGAAAAAAAAATGAGCGATTTGTTTGAGTTTTGGAGATTGTATAACAAGTTGAAGATGGAAAACCAAACTTTGCATTTTTGCTATATTTTACTGTTTTACTTCCATAAAGGGGAGAATGTGCGTCAAGCTTGTGAAAAATTGCATAAAGTTTACAGTGACAATGCTCTACAAAAAATTCAGTACCAATGATGGTTCACGAAATTCCGTACTGGTGATTTTGATCTCAATGATGCTCCTCAGTCTGGGAGGCCCACTAAGGTTGATGACGACAAAATAATGGCATTGAGCAAGTCAAACCCTCATTACACAACATGAGGGATTGCAGAGACATTGAACATCCATCATTCAAGCATTCACTACCACCTGAAGAAGCTGGGATACATTAGCAAGTTCAATATTTGGGTTCCACATGAACTCAAAGAAGTTCATTGTACGGTGTATATAAACATCTGCAATATGCTCATTAAACATGAGAAAAACGATCCTTTTTTGAAGCAACTGATAACTGGTGATGCGAAGTGGATTGTTTACAACAATATTGTGTGCAAACAGTCTTGGTCCCAATGTAATGATTCGCCTCAAACGACATCAAAAGCAGATATTCATCAGAGGAAGGTTATGCTCTCAGTGTGGTGGGATTTTAAAGGTGTTGTGTTTTTCGAGCTTCTACCAAGGAACCAAACAATCAATTCGAATGTGTACTGTCAGCAATTGGACAGTTTGAAAGAATCCATCAGCCAGAAATGTCCAGAGCTTGTTAATTGTAAAGGAGTTGTGTTCCATCTCGACAACGCGAGACCACACACAAGTTTGATCACCCGTCAAAAATTATTGGAGCTTGGATGGGATGTGTTGCCACACCCACTATACTCGCCTGACCTTGTGCCATCAGATTTCTACTTGTTTCACTCTTCAAAACTCCTTCCATGGTATAACGTTCAATTCAGATGAGGCTGTAAAACAGCACCTTGTTCAGTTTTTTGAAAATAAAGAAAGGTCCTTCTATGAATGAGGAATTATGAAGCTGATTGAAAGACAGCAAAAGGTTATCAAACAAAACAGGCAATATATTATTGATTGATCTTTGTTCTTTATACAAATAAATGACCTTTGAAAAAACATAGACAAAATACTTCATGACTTTTCCCACAACCCAATAGATCCTGCTTGAAGGTAATAGCTTATTTTGGGATGTGAATGCAAGAAACAGAAGTGAGTGGCTGGGTGAATGAAACAGAAAATGAAGCAAAGCTTACCCAAGGATACATTTTCAGGACACAATTCTCTCTGTGGGCATTGTGCCTCAATGTTACAGGACCCTCTGAAGAGCCATGCAGAATGTGCCTCAGAATGGAGCAGCCCAAAGACAGACGAGGAGTTGTATATTCACCTTCTCTGATGCCCATCAGTCAAGGGTTGCTCCGTGGGATAATAACTCCCACATACTTCCATGTTTGCAAATGAGTCTCAAGGGCTCAACAATCTCCACAGGGCATCCAATGAAGTAGAGGCAGAGAACTCCCAAGATGGAAATCTGTGGAAGGTGCTGCCATATTATACTTGTTAGCAATGATGGCTTCTATATGGCTTAAGTAAAAGGATGGACTGAGGAGATGTGAGAGCACAAGAGGTGTCAATACAGCATTGTAGAGATAAATATTCCAACAAAGAAGAGAAATAAGACAATTTCTTGGGCATTTTAGGCAAGGAAAATTACATCAGCCTCTAACATACACAAACACATCCACTCATATACACACACACACACCTGGATGTGTGTGTGTGCATACCCTGGAGCTGGCTTCCATCAGCTGTTTTTTTTTTTTTTTCTTAAGATTTTATTGGGGAATTGGGGAAGGGGAACAGTGTTGGGGAATTGGGGAAGGGGAACAGCCAAGTTGTTGTCCTTCAATCTTAGTTGTGGAGGGCCCAACTAGTTCAGCTCCCAAGTCCAGTTATCATCTGCAGTCCATCAGCAGCTCAGCTCAAGGTGCCGAGTTCAATCTTAGTTGTGGGTACTAACTAAGGTATTAACCTCTAGTTGTGTGGTGACGTAGCCCACCATCCCATGTGGGAGTCAAACCAGAAACCTTGTTGTTAGGAGCTTATGCTCTCACCAGTTGAGCCTCTGGCACAGCTCACTGGCCCATGTGGGAATCAAACCAGTGACCCTGTTGCTCAGAGTTTGCATTCTTAACAACTGAGCCACTATGCTCATCTCTTTCAGACTCTATGTTCAGTTAACATCAAGTTTGTAGTTCCAAACTGGTCAAGATGGGAGTGTTTACACTAAAAAATTAGCAGACTGTACAAACCAGAGCATTGGAAAGAGGAAGAGGTATGGGAGAGCTGGGCTACCAGCACACCACTACTGTGTGTGTGTGTGTGTGTGTGTGTGTGTGTGTGTGTGTATGCATATACATAGACACACGTGATAAAGGTATAACCTATTTGTAAATTGTATTTTGGTAAAATAATAAAAATATATTAAACAAACTAATAATTTCTTGGATCCAAAATAGTAACTCCCCATAGGAGTCTTTCTGTGAAGAAATAGACTTGAAAACATGAATAAAATGTTAAGCCACCACCTACCAACCCTCAGATTATACAGGGAAATTTAAAAAAGACACTAGCTCAGGTAATAGTCACATGACTGTCTGTTATAGCCTCACTGGTGTACTCATGAAATTTACCAGACATTCAAGAATGGGCCCACACAGTACAAGTAGCCCTCCAATACCAATACTTTTAAAGTTCCTCATTAAAGAACAAGTGTGTCAATCCCCTGCCCAGAAAACTTCTATACATTGACAATGATTCTTTGTTTAACTAAACCTTAGTCAGACTTCTAAACCTTCTCCGAAGCCCATGTGTGCACTTCCTTGTAAAATCTAGTTTTAGCAAGAACCCTGTTAAGCACCCTGTCAGCCAGAATCCTCGGCTCTTGATACCTGATCAGATTACTCATCCTCCACCATCCCCCAGGTGATGTGTGATCACCCTGGCCTGTCTTCAGGTTGGTTTAGCCAGATCCCTCACTCCCCTTACTCCTGAAGTTTCTTCTTTGTCATTTTCTGTCCACAGATATGTATCCTGCTCCTTGGCTATAAATTCCCACTTGTCCATGCTGTATTCAGAGTTGAATCCAATCTCTCTCTTCCACTGTAAAAATCCTTTGCAGTAGTCTCTACGCCTATTGTGATGGCCCTGAATAAGGTGTGTCTTGCCATTTAAAGAAAAAAAAGTGTGTTTTACAATTCAAACATATCCATTTTTGGGCATAAATTCAAACTATTGAAATCATCATATTGCTATAAATTCTTGCAATTTGCAAGATCTTACTTATAACTTAGGATCCACAAGCTTCAACCAATGTAGAAGACAATCCGGTGACCATAAGTAGAAAGGCTTGTCACAGAGAAATATTTGTTAAAATGACCAGAACACACAACAGGGAGAAACCTTAACAAAGGCCAGTGCTTCAATTCTATAACTGTGTTTGCTGTTAAGAGCCAATGATCCTCTATGTATGCTTTTCCCAGGTGATTTATTAGTTAAGTATATATTCTAACCTAAGACTACTATCACATTTTCAGTTTCACAATTTAAATTGCTTTCATTATGTTTCTACTCTGGTATAAATTAAAATGAAAGCTTTTTCTGAACACTCTAGGTTCTAGTGAAATGCATTTAGCAGCATAAATATTAGCTGAATCAAGACATGGTTATTAAAGCCATAATAATGGTAATTATTATCCTGGAATCTCTCTTTGACTCTCTCTCTTTTTTTTAATAGAGCACTCTCCTAATACAAAGGTATTTACTTCTTGCATTTCTAAAATGATCCAGAATCCTGTAGCCAAAAATGGCTTTAGGTTTGAATTTATTCTTGTCTTGTTACAAGTTACTTTATTATATCATGAAATGCATCTAATGTACAGTGGTGAATTTACTTAAGTCTAGTGGCTCATCCTCTTCTTTCTTCTGATAA
Organism: Aselliscus stoliczkanus; assembly: GCA_033961575.1. Taxonomy (NCBI): domain Eukaryota; kingdom Metazoa; phylum Chordata; class Mammalia; order Chiroptera; family Hipposideridae; genus Aselliscus; species Aselliscus stoliczkanus. The sequence goes on from CM066733.1 coordinate 124,467,399, forward strand.
ATTTATATAAGAATACTGTAATAAACTTTCAACACTGTACTGACATTATTATGGCTTTATGATGATTGCTTTTAAAACTTTAACCTAATATATACTACACTGCTCTCTGCCATTATAATTAATATGTTAAATGTTATATAGTTAGTGCATATGAAAAGATGCAGGAAGAATTTACTCTGAGATCCTTAAGAAGCTGTTTGACTTAGTGAAATCAGAGCTGTTAGCCTCTGGCAGAGTTGTCTCCACTGATAACTGCCTTACCATGTAATCTTGGGTAAATGAATTAATCTCTCTAAGCCTCAGTTTCTTCACCTACAAACAAGGAATGAATGCAGTATAACCTACTCACAGAATTCTTGAAAATTATAATTTAGAAAATCTGTATCAAAGCCTTAGCACAGAGCATGGAACAATCTTACATTCAAAAGATCAAACTGAAAAAAAAAACAAAAAACTATAGCATTGTTATTATGTCATCTATAAAATTGAAAGAATAATAGCTAATTTCAAGCAACATTGTGAGAAATAAATGAGTTTATACACGTATATTGCCTAGCAAAATGCTTAAAACAAAATAATCAAGAAATGATAGCTATTATCATCATTGGGTTTGTTGCCCTTGGAATGAGGTCATCTTTTTCAGGCTTATGTTTTAAGGCGCTTATGATTTGGAGCCCTCTGGTGTACATACTGGGCACTGCGATTTTGCATCAATTGGTAGTGGTAAGCTAACTTCTTCTATCAGTATTTCCTCAATGGTATTACTATTTACATATTATTTTGCCATATCCAAATAAGCTGTTACTTGTTTAATATTTTTATTTTAACTAACTCATTTCTTAAGGGACAATGAATATATTTCCAAAACCACTTTTATATCATTATGATAAATGGAAAGCCAGTATGTTTTTAACATAGATTAAAATTAATACATAACTATGAACATAAAAAATTTTAATTTGAGTACCAACCAGAATTATATCTCATACAATACTTGGGAAGCCTTATTTTATATCAACAGATTTCATGATATAACGGGTAAGGGAAGTCTTCACAAAGGAAGCAGTTTTTAAAAGTTGAATCTTAAAGAAGTATGAGACATGAGTTCGATGGGCAAGAGGACAAAGAACTTTCTCAACAGATTAAAGTACATATATGTAAATACAAAGAGCTGTGGAGGCACTTGCCTCATTGTGGGAACTGCAAGACGTTACAAACAGCTGGACCTCAGAGTGCAAGGGAGTAATTGGCTGGAGGTGAGCAGTACATAAAGGTAACGCTTCCTGTGTCATGAGGAAGACTGTGAACTTGTTTCATGTGGAAAGCTGTGTGCATTTGTTTCATGTAGAGTCATTTTTCAAAGAATAGAGTTCCACAAGACTAGTAAATGTTTCTCCTCGGTTCTCAAAATGTGTGTGTGTGTATGTGTGTGTGTGTGTGTGTGTGTGCGCGCGCGCGCATGCTCACGCAATGTCAAATTTGAGAAATGCTGAGTTAAACCAAATAAATTATTTTTTATTGCAGCACTGTAAAACTATAAGAGGGAATTATAATATGCAATTCTCCCAATATGTTAGACCTTGGAATTGTTTATTTTTTAAGTGTTGTCTTACTTGTTTTTATTTATCATAGGAAATACTTATAAAATATCAAGCAGAAAAAATTATGAGAAAAGCCTTTGGGTTAAGGCGAGGTTTTTAAAATATATATATATATATAAAACAGTAAAGTATCACTTTGTGAGGGGTAAAAAGTATAACTATTGCATTGTTTTGTACACCTAAAACTAATAATAATAAAAATAAACAGTAAAAACATTATCAGATATGTTTTTTGGAAAGATCATTGGTAACAGTATAGTGGTTGACTTCAAGGAAAAATAAAAAAAACTAGAAGCTGTCAAATGAGTTAGACTATGGCCGAATCACCTGTAGTCCACCTGTAGAAACATAACACTATTACTGCATATGTCAGAAATTTTAAACTCTGAGAGACAAAAAATAGTCTTAGGGCATTATGAACAAGAAGGCAATAATTGACACCCACTAAAAACAGACTCATTAAATAAAGTAATGGAGTTTATTGGAAGAAATGTCACAACCAAAGAGATAAAAAGAACTGACAGAAGGAAAGACTTCTTAGAACGACATAGAAACATCACATGCCAAGCAGAAATTAGTACAATGGCAAGTAAGTCTGAGTAATAGCAAATAGAGAATCATGATGATAGAATAAATGGTACAATAAGTGCTCAGTAGCAACACATAAATTATAGAAAAGCTATTTCTTTTTTACTTGAATAATTACAATATATTGTGTTCTTCAAAATTCTCATGTTGCTTTTATTGAAAATGTTGGATCTAGGTGGAACATATTAGCTATGGCATTGTAGAAATCAATTGTGCCTCTTCTCACTGTGATTTATCATAACCAGATTGAGTATGTGAATGTGTGCATATCAGTGGAGGGTGGTGTTTTGGCAAAAGTGGTTTGGAGATAGGGAGAGGTGGAATTAAAAAATAATAATAAAATAAGGTTGAAAGCAAAACTCTTTGAAATATGAATGTATGAGAAGTAAAAAGGTAAGAAACTCTTTTTTTACAGGACAGTGAATGTTTCAAGCAGTTTGATGAATCCTGCTTGCTCTCAAATTGACTATTCACTGGCAGTTATATGGCTGCTATCATCATTTGACTGGTATGGGAAATAATTACGCATTTTTCTTACTAAAGTGGTTTGAAATGTCACTTTGTTTGAGAATTCCTGCAGTTTGTCAGGTTATGTCAATTGTCTTCATTTTTCTAATGAATGCTTTAAACTGTTGACCCAGCTCATAAATAGAGCTGCCCTTTTCTTCTTCCCCTAAAGAAGATAAGTAATTGGTTAACAGATGTCATTAGATATACAGAAAGGGAAGCATCCTGATACAGATATGAATCGATATTTTTAAGAGAAAGTCAACATTTCTTTTTTCAAAATTTTCCATTGATACTATCGAACACTTATTTCAGGTGAATTTAGTCCATTAAACTTGATTTATAATATATATTTTCAGTAACTATTCTCTGATGTTATTACTGAATGAACTGTGATAGCAATTGCTCCACCATTCCCAGGAATGGAGAGAAAGTTAGAAATTGGAGGCAGAGTGTTATCAGTGTTAAGAACAGATTGAGGGCCGACAGAGTGCCGCATTGGTTAAGAACTGGCTTGGGATGACAGCGGCCCCGGTTTGGATCCCACATCTGAGGGCCAGTGACACTGCCCTCTACAGCTAACAACAGCTCCACCTGGAGCTGGGCTGTGCAAGCCCTGGCAACAGTGTAGGCTGCAGCCCCTGCTGCAGTGGGCTGCCATAGGCTACAGTGAGTGGCCGGCAGCCAGCGTGAGCTGCCAATAGCTGCGGTGAGAGACCATCCAGAGGCCGGCGACCGATCTGCCTCATCCGGGAAGAGCACAATGACGATACCAACATGGGCCAGTGAAGCAACGTCCTCTGCAACTAGACTGAAGAACAAAAGGACAGCAACTTGTCTGTTCCCCTCCCCCAATTCCCCAATAAAATCTTAAAAAAAAAAAAAAGAACACAGATTGAGGAATTTCGACAGGCTCATATCGCCGCTCCACTGTCCACCTGTCAGTTAAATAACCTGACTCAGTTTCTTTGTCTGTAAAATCGGGATATAATACCTACCTCTAAGGAGATGTTATGTGCATGCTCACACATGTATATGCCCTTAACTTCAGACTTTTTTTTTTTTTTTAAGATTTTATCGGGGAATTGAGGGAGAGGAACAGTGATGGGGAATCAGGGAAGGGGAACAGACAAGTTGCTGTCCTTTTGTTCTTCAGTCTAGTTGTGGAGAACGTCGCTTCACTGGCCCATGTTGGTACAGTAAGTCCCCAACTTATGAACATTTGAGTTGCAAACTTTCACAGCTACAAACGGACCTCACATTACAAACATTTGTAGATGCAAACAAATCACGGAAGTAGCTCACGTGCCTGCCGGACATTGTGACATTTGTGCTGCTGTGTGCTGACTGTGCAGTGCGATAGTGGACAGTAGTCAGTGCTCAATCAGGACCCAGAATGTCTGGAAGCAAGAGGAAAAGCAGTGGTGATGTGAAGGGGACTGCTAGGAAGCGCAAAGCAATAACCATGGAAACAAAAGTGAAAATAATTGAGAGATTGGACAGAGGCAAAAGATGGTAGATGTCGCTCGTTCTTATAACATGAATTGTTCATTACGTTGTATACTGTATTTGTGTCAAAGGTATATAAGACTCACTTTGTCAGACTTACAAAAGTTCTCCCTGAATGCAACTGGTTCATAAGTTGGGGACTTATTGTATTGTGATCATTATGCTCTTCCTGGCTGAGGCAGATTGGTCACCAGCCATTGGATGACTGCCAGCCACTCAGGGTAGCTTACGGCAGCCCATTGCAACCCATTGCAGCCTATGCCATCACCCGAGACTCTAGGCAGCCCAGCTCCAGGTCGAGCTGTTGTTCACCATCTTAGCTGTAGAGGGCACAGCATCACTGACCCATATGGGATCCGAACCTTTAGCCCTGCTGCTCAGAGCTCGCACTCCCAAGCCAAATCTTAACCAATGAGCCACTTGGCCCACGAAACATTAGAATTTCTTAAACATGCATGTTAAAATATGAAGATAAGCACTAAAAGAATATAATTATTATATATATATTGAAACAATTACAGGGAAATAAGTGCAATGAGAAAAAAGACAAGATTCAAACAAAAATTAGAAAGAATAAAAATGTATGCAATAATATGGTATTAATAAATACATATGAGGTAATTACAATCAGTGTTAAAGAATAGATTACAGGGGCCGGCCGAGTGGCACGGTGGTTAGGAGCTGGCTTGGGATGCCAGCAGCCCCGTTTCGGATCCCACATATGAGGGTCAGTGACACTGCCCTCTAAAAAAATAAAGAATAGATTACAAGACTACATAAAAGAAAAAAAATCCAGCAGTATGTTTTTCATAAGAAACAACAAAGTTTGAAACTAAAAATTGGAAAGCTATATGAGTTCTGACAATTAAGTTCGTGAACTCATCCTACAAAAAGTGCTACATACTTCATTGTTGAATCACTACGGTTACCTTCAAAGCACTCCCTTGAAACTATGCACTGACACAGGTGCCAAGGCCACCCTTAAAAGCAATTTTGGAACTCTTTTTGTGGAATGGCCCTCAGAGCTGTCATTGTTTTACCCTTGATGTTTTCAAAATGTCTTTCTTTCAATATTTCCTTTATTTTTGGGTAAAGAAAGAAGTCATTGGGGGCCAGATCAGGTGAATAGGGAGGATGTTCCAATACAGTTATTTGTTTGCTGGCTAAAAACTCCCTCACAGACAGTGAGGTGTGAGCTGGTGCATTGCTGTGATGCAAGAGACATGAATTGACGAAAAGTTCAGGTCGTCTAAATTTTTTATGCAGCCTTTTCAGCACCTCCAAATAGTAAACTTGGCTAACTGTTTGTCCAGTTGGTATGAATTCATAATGAATAATCCCTCTTATATCAAAAAGAGGTTAGCAATATCGGTGCAACAAGTTCGCAAACTTAATTGTCAGAACTTGTGTTAAAATTTGCGTTTTAATTAAAAATATATAGAAAACAAAAAATATATAGAAAAATGAGAAGAGAAGCTACAAAGTGGGAGAATGGGTTTGCAATACATGTAACTAACAAAGGACTAGTATATAGAATGGATAAAATATTCCCAAAAGTTAACCAGAAAATGCAAACAACCCAATAGAAAAGTGAGTAAAAGAAATGAACAGGTATATTACAAAAGAGGAACCATAATGGTCAATCATCACATGAAAATATACTTAATCTTGTTATTCTAGAACATGCATTTTAAGACTACAATGAAAATGCAACTTGATACCCACTAGATTGGTAACACTTCAGACACATTCTATTTAAATAAAAAATGGTCATAAAAATAAACATACATTGATGAAGTTTGTATAGATAATTATAAAGATCAATAGTGATTATATTAGCTTATTCAATTGTATAGCCTTCACAATTTACAAGGCATTTTTACATGTTGGCAAAATGTTGGCAAGAATATGGAGCAAGAATTCTTATACACTACTGAGAGAGTATGAGAGAAAATGGAAACAATTTTTAAAATAGTTTAGAATTATACTATAAAATTGAATATTTGATACCCTCCAAGCAGCAATTCCACTTTTAACTCTACACTTTCACAAAAATGTTGCATAACTACACCAGAATATATTTACAAAAATGTGCATAGTAATCCTGGTTTATGATCGCCAAAATCTGAAACAATTCAAATGACATTTGAGGGGAAAATGGATATATAATTTAAATTATATTATATATTTAGCCCAACCAGAATTACATGTGCTCCTTTCCTTAATGTAATTTTCAAAATTAAATATTTATTTTATTTCTTGGTAAAGTAATGTGTTTGTTAAAGCATAATTGGAAAAACTCAGAAGGCAAGTCAGCCATAGTCCCATAACTCAAACAACCACTATTAATTTATGTGTTGTATTTCTTTCAGTCTTTTAAAAATATAGGTTCCCTGCCTTTAAACATGGTTGAAATATATTTTTCTATATAATTTTTTGCCTTGATTTTTTATCTGGAGGATCTTCTATTATATTCTTTTCTATGGTACTGTATACCTTTTATTTTATTATCCACCCTTTGGAATCATAACTTTAAAAGACATTTAATGTTTTCCAAGTAAATATATCATTTTATTTAATAATTCTCCCACAGTTGGAACTTTGGGGGTTTTGCAAATTTTTATACTACTACCTCACAAGATACATTTTTGTGCATAAATTTTCTTTCGTGCTTAGAAATGGTTTTAGGACAGATTATCATAAGTGGGATTATTGAGTTAATGTGACTTATCAAAAGGAATGTACCAATTTATTCTCCCACAGTACCCAATTCACAGAATGTTGACAAGTGATATCATACTGTTATAAAGCATAAACACCATAGTTTTGATGTTGTTTCTATCATGTGTGAATGCAAGTCTGAAATATTGGAGACATCAATGACACTTGGTTTCTCTCATCTACCACACGAAATCCAACACCACATCTAATGGCTTTTCCATTCCAAATATTTCTCAAGTCTCTCCACCTCTTTCCATTTTCATAAATAACACTCTTGTCTCTTCTAACCTAGTTCCAACACTGCAACTATCTCTTTAAAACTTTTATTTAATTAAGATTATAAAAATAATACCAAAAGCAGAATGTATCATAAATTGTGTGTGCTTATCACTCAGTTCTATTAAATTCTTACATTTTTACCAATGTTGGGTCAAATTCTTTAAAAAAAATTACAAAAATATTAAAGCCCTGTGTACTGGGTTGTACTGGGTACCATCCCCTTCCCTTCCTCCCTATTAGCCTGAATTTTCTATGTTTTATTCCTATATAACTTTTATTATTGATAAATATGTCTTCATCCATCAATATTATGATACATTGTTTTGCATATTTTCAAACTTTAGAGAAGAGAGATTACTGTACAAATTTGCAAGTTGCTTTTTGCTCAGCGTTTTATTTTTAAGATTTAACCATAGGGATACTTATAGTTCCAAACAGTTTAACATAAATATATAAATTATATATTATAATTTTTGTTTCCATCACCCCTCTTATGTCCTGTATTGGCCTAGCTCTAGTGGCAACACGTTCCTTTTTTTTTCTTTCTTGCGTTAGTGCTAGTAAAAGAGTTGAGCATTTTAAAAGGAAACATAATAAACACTAGAAGAAAAAATATATATAAATAAAAACAGCAAGCAAGCAGCTTGAAAATAGCCAATTTCTCAAACTATACATTTTGGAATTTAAGAAAACCAAATGGTAACCCTAAAATGACTGGCGCAGGCCTGGTCTTCTTTCTTCCCAGCATCTATTGTGTCTGAGAGTCACATCCCAACCTGAAGACCCAGGTAAGTGATATTTTCCAATCCTCTTATTACCCTTCTCTGAAGAAAAGAGACTGGGTTAAGAACACTGCCACTCTAAGGTCGATTATATCCCTGGGCAGAACTTTACCTTTTTCCAATGTTGTTTGTGATCTATCCTATGAGTATGGACAATAGATGTGTGTGCCAATGTGGATCTGTTCAACCTCAAAAGAGGGAAAGAACTTCTCGTACTGTCCTCCTACAAAATTACAGGGCAATCGCCACACTGATCTTGCTGCCTTCTCTTGTTCTCCTCCTTTCTCTTTAGGAACCAGGTAAAGCCCCTCTGAGTTGTTTATTGGACAGTGGCATCTGTTCAGACAGCAGATAAGGAATGGCTGATGACAACAGAAAGAGACAAGAAAACTCCAAGAGCAGCTTTATCTGGAAATGATTGGCAAAACACCCCCTCCCTGGTTAGGCTGAGAAGACCCCCCTATATTATACGGGAATCTCAGTGTACAATTAAATATGTCTCTTTATAATGAAGGGGAAAGCACATTTATCCTCCCTGAAATTTCATGCACACCTAATAAATCCAGGGACTATATCTAGAAATTTTGGAGGAATTTAGTAAAAACAAAATGTCTACAATAGGTTTTTTTATTATTTTATGTAGTTAACCAATTTACTGAGAAGTTACAAGTTTTGAGGGATAAACATGAAGTATTTGTATTTTTCTAATAACTGTACCCCTACTGGCTTGAAAATGGTTGCCTTACAGGCAGCTGTCCATATCTATTAAGTTTAGTTAGTTTTTGGTTAATAAAACAGTCTTATATTGGTATACAATCTAGTCTTCTCTCAGTCTCAGAGTAACCTTTTCTCCTCTCTTTCAGCACTGCTTGAAAAACCTCTCTCTCTTTCTCTTGCTCTCTCTCTCTCTCTCCCTTCCTCTCTCTCTTCCTCTCTCCCTCCCTCCGTGTGTGTGTGTGTGTGTGTGTGTGTGTTACAGAGAAAAAGCTAGTCTGATTTTTTTTTCACCCCGTATGGGGTGGGGATTGAGGAGAAAGGATAAAACCAGATGGTTCCATATTTAATTGGATGAGTTTGACAGACATTTAGGCTCCCTAGATTCTGGTGGACCACAGTTGATGGCCTTGTGGGAAAATTCCTCTTCCCTCCTCATGTTCTTTCAGCTGGTTGAATAATCAAATTAGCATGAGACAAATTGAGAAGAAAAAAGCCAAATTTAATTTTGTTCACACAAGAATACCACATACATGAGAAAGTCAGTGACCCCGCATACATGAGAGGTTCAGAGACAGAAAGGAAAAATTCGGTATATATGACACTGTGAGCCAAGGATGAGGTGAGGCACCTTGGGGCTTCACAGATTTCATTGCAGGATGGTAAGAAAGGCAAATGTTCATATACACGTATGTTACAAATGACCTTGATCAGGTTTAGGCAAGGCATGTTGAGTACATCTTCCCTTTGGACATTCATAATTTCTACTGCATTCCTACCACTGCAGAAAGAGTGAACCAGAATTCTGGAGGAGTGAACCAGAATTTCATTGACTAATCAAAGGCCTACCCATTGTTTTCCATGGGGAGTAGCTGCAAAAATGAAGAACAAGAGGGTGTAGGTGGCTACTTTACTAAGCTTTAAAGAAGTTAAGGAAATTCACCATCATAAATGACAAAGAAACAGAAGAACATAGCAAGGATTTTCCTTCGCCAAACCATTATTTGGGGGCTAACACAACATACCTGGTTAATTCCTTTCTCCTTCAAGACTCAGCTGAGGCACACATCTTCAAAGAAATGTTCTTTATCTCTTCAGCAGTCTGAGTTAGAAGAGCTCCCTCCATTGTTTACACACACACACACACACACACACACACACACACACACACACACACGAGGCTTACCTCTGGCACAGCACATGTAGTATTGCACTGCTTTATAAAGCATCTGTTTATCCCTCCTTCTCACCAGAGCATAAACTCCCTGGGTAAAAAAGGAACACACCCTTTTCTTGTATCCTTTGCATCTAGCACAGTCCCTGACACAGAAAGTATTCAATAAATATTTCGGAATTAATATCGAGACTTTATTTTTATAAACAATGATAAAAGACATTAAGGGAGTGGCAGTAGCTTAAAATTTTATAAATCAGAAAAATGAGTCAGAGTTTAGATGAAGGTTAGATGACTCAAGCTGGAAAGTCATTAACTATTTTTAGCTCCTGTCAACAGCTGGGAGTCAATCCTAACCTGGTGTTCAATTTCCAGTGTAGAGGGGACTAGAACAACTGAATAGACTCTAAAAGTGATTTAATCACTGATCCTGATACATCACTATCAGAAAAAATAGTCACTATCACCAAAAGCCATTTAAAAAGTCTTATGGTTGGTGTTCTATAGGGCGATTTTAATGTTGATTAGAAATCAGGAATATCTTCAACATAAAAAACACAGACATGTTTGTACATGTGCCAGGAAATCATGAGTGTCCCTTCTTTCAAGCAAAAATGTAAGACTCCATTCATGTTTATTAGTGTATTCTTTGAGAGTAACTTAGGCCTGGATAAAATACAACCTGCTGTTAGCTAATTGTTTATTCAATAAATCTTTTTTGAGCTATGAATTTGTATGAGGTTCTTTGGCAGGAAATATGGGGGGCTCAATATAGGACTCCCACTTGACCCTGATAGACTTTTACCATCTAAGTTTTTTTAAGAAAGAAAATAAAAACTGGAAGAAAAATACCAAACCAAGAGCAAATGTAAATAAATACTACCATTTCATTTTACAGATGATTGTGTAGATATGAAGAAAAAGACCTGAGCTGAAGACCTGAGCAGGTAAGACCTGAGCTGATATTCCCTAGGCTCTGCCATGCTTTCTAGTCACATTGCCAAGCTAGGCTTGAAACAAAACTGTAAGTTTCTAGTCTTTTCTCTGAAAACGTGACTACTTCATCAACCTGCAGATATGCCTATGGGTTTTGGATTTGAAAATAATACACAGTTGATGCTTATTATTTGCAGATTACATATTTGTGAATTTGCCTCCTCCCTAAAATTTATTTACGACACCAAAATCAATACAATACTTTCATGGTCATTCCCAGACATGGCAGAACCCTGAAAATTTGGGGCAGATGTATGCAAACGAGGCTCAGTTCTACCTCCTTGTTTCAGCTTTCAGACTGTAAACAAGTGCTCTTTTCACAGACTACGAATCAACCATTTGTGTGCTTTGGGGTGGGGGATGATTTTGCTATTTAAAATGGTCCCCAAGCATAGTGCTGAAGCCTCCTAGGGAGAAAACACATAAGTGACAAAAGCTTAATAAGTTTATTTCCGGTGGGGGCTCTAGTGCTGTTGGTGGTGAGCTGAATGTTAATGAGTCAACAATGTATCTTAAGTACGGTATCTTTAAACAGAAATACACATTGAACAAGTTATATATTGATCAGTTGATAAAAGTGCTACGTCCAGAAGGTCACAGGAACTAAACTGTTATGTCCACCAGGAGCAATGGTTCAGTACTGTAAATCCTCCCTCTTTCTTTGCAACCTTGACATTTGCCCTGGTACAAATGGAACTCAGGGCCTACCTACTCCAGCTCGGTCAGGCATTTATTGGGCCTGAGCACGCGCCCTGAGCCTGGAGTGGGCGCCCAGAGCCAGCAGTAAAAGCCCTCCTGCACAGAGTTGCCGACAGGTGGCGCCCCGCGATGGGCTTTTTCCCAGCGTGGTCTGAGCCAGGTAGACTGGAAGGGGCGGAGGTAACCCAAAGCGGCCAGTGGTGGCTGCCCCGTGGTTCCCCACCCCCTGCACGCAGCGACTGGAAGAGGGCGCAAGCGGCTGGGCTAGCTGTGCTCTGAGCTCTGGCACCGCTGTCTGCTTCTCAGCGAGAGTGCCCGCGCTGCGTTCCGCCCGAAGCCGGCCACCATGGAAGCACAGGCACAAGGTGAGTGGTCGCCCATCGCCCTGACGGTCAGCTCCGGGCAACGCATTAAGGCGCTTTTTCTGCATCACCTAACTTCTCGGACAGAGAGGACCGGTGCCATCTTCACACGTCCGCAACTCTGCCCCTACCTGCACCTGCGGGATAATTTCTGCTCCCCAAACTCGGGGCTTCCTGTGGGGCTGGGGACCAGGGAAGGAGCCGTGAAATGCTTAGGTGTTTCCGCAGGAAATGCACCCAGGGAATGCCCTACCCCTTTCCCCAGCCAGTCGCCCCCCACCCCCACCCCCAGCTTCCATAACCTCACTGGTGCCCAAAGGACCTGTTGTGTAGGTGCGGGAACCCGCGTTTTGTTCCCTTCCCCCTGGGGGAGCAGGGAGGGAGCTCCACTCCTCTCGTCCAGGGCTCGTGTCCTGCAGCTCGGCGCGCAGGGGTGGTGGCTCCGCGCGGGGACGGGGTCTCGGCTACGTGGCGGCTTGCCGCGCGGGGACCGGCCTTCCCAGGTGAGAGCGTTACCGCACTACCCGCACGCTGATCTGCAGCAGACCGACACGTGTGTCCCGGTTTCCCACGGTCGGGGAGCGCCCTCTGCCTCCCCAGACGCGCGCCTCCTGACCACCCCCGGCCACGGTCCGGCCGCCCAGCTCCCCATTCCCGGGGCCGATCGCTGGAGGAATGGCTTCACGCAGGGCAGCTTCGTGTCTGGGGTCACACTCAGATCAGGGTCAAGGAATCCCGATAACATCGTGGTAGAATGGTAGGAAACGGACTGCAGAAAGGAGCAGAGATGGGAGGATGTGGAGCGTGAGACTGGAAAGACGGCCCCAGACTCTAGGCTGGGGTCTAGGGAGCAACGCCAAGAACGGATGAGGTGTTGAGTTTCTTCAGCCTTTAAAACAATAGTAACCACCTTTCTTTAATAGTGTGGGAAATTCTATGATGGCTTTAAAATTAAAAGTCCATTTGAAAAAAAAAAAAGGAGGTTCGTGACCCTATGCGCTCGCCCTCTAGGGGCAGAAGCGTCGTGAATGAGAGCGGTTTGTCGGGTGCGTGGGCCTGGAGCCATCCAACAGGTTGTCTGGCAGGATTACAGTTGTCTGAACAGCTCGAACTATCCTCGTTTGTTCCATCAGCCAAGGTTCTGTCCATAAAGCTGCCGCTTCCAGTATTATTTTATCCATTATCTAAATAAGAAAGAAGAATGCAACCAAGGGTGTTTGGGGCTTGGAGTGGGGAGGACGGCTGGGGCGTGGGGGGGGGGGGTTGATGGTTAAATTCAAAAGCAGAGGTCGGTTTGGAGCCCTTCCCTTCGGAATTGAAGCAGGTAGGAGCCACACTGGAGCTTTCCAAACTGGTTTGCAAGTCAGAATTATTTGGAGAGGTTAAGGGCCCTGGCTGATCCCAGACCTATCAAACTAGAATCTCTGGAGCCTCGATATGGGTATATTTGAAAGCTTTCCAGGTCTTTCTATTACTTGGTGAGCTGGAGAAAAACTACAGCAGATAGGCAGAGTTCACCTGAACCCTGAAGACATCGGAAACCACAGATTGGAATCATGGTGATATTGGTTTGCTTTCCTTGCGAGATTTACTTAACAAACATTGCAGTGCTTTCCTTTGCCAAGCACTGTGCTAGGAGAAGCAAGCATAGACTTGATTTCTGCTTCCTGAAGTTTACAGTAGAGGAAGAGACAGACATTAATTAGATAGTTTTTTGACAAATGTGAAATTAGGAAGAGACAGACATTAATTAGATAGTTTTTTGACAAATGTGAAATTGCAGCTGTGTTTATGATAGGAAAGAGGGCCACAGGGTGCAGTTAGAGCCTGAAAAACTTTAGGCCTGGTAGGGAATAATCAAAGTAGTGAAGTTTGCTTACTGTGTCCTGGTTTCTGTTCTTTGGGTTTTACCTGTGTTAATCATTTCTTCTTCACAACAGTCCATCAGGTAGGCAGTTCTCATTCCCATTAGAGAGGAAATGGGCACAGGATGTAAATTCTTTGTAAATCAGGTAGTCAGTAGAAGATTTAATGCTGTGAGAGCTCCATTCCCACTTGTAGAGTCCCCACGTACTCTCCCCTAACTTCTGAGAGATACTTTCCCTTCCCCCCATGACTGGCTGGGATGTGAGTGGGTGGGGAGGATGAGTTGCTGTCATCATTTAAGAGGCAGCCATATTAAGTTCTTTAAGAATAAAACTTTTCAAAAAATGTTTATATTAAAGGAAAAATCTTCTTTCCACCTGGCATATTTTTCTGGCTAAATGAATTGCCCCTTAGATTCTAAGACAGTCCTATGTGCAAGTTTTAGCATCAGCACAATTCATTTTAGAATTCTCTAGAGTGGGGATGGCTTATTTTTCTGCTTCTGGATCCAGAGAGAGCCGATGAGAGAGGTTAAGTAAGCAGCTGCTGATGAGATGTCCCCCGTACTTTCCAGGAAACTGCCCAGGTGCTGTGGACATTATTTGCGCATATAGTTCAAGAAATGCAGCAGCCGGTCCTAGAAACTTTTCCATAAGTGGAATTCTGCAAATATGTTCTTTGAATTTGTAAAATGAAAGATTACTTCCAGCAAAACAAGGATACATTCTGGGAAGCTGGTAGAACAGAAAATGCAGAAGTGGGATTACGAGCAGAGTGATTCAATTAGGAGGGGCTGGAGAACAGTGTGGAATTGCAGTCCACAGGATACCAGTGTTCCCAGGTGGTTTCTTGGCACTAGATCATTTCACTTTAATATAATGATATAGTAGAGATGGAATTTGGTTAGTAATGTAGCATTTCCTGAAACATACGGCAGTCCTTTAACATACAAAGTTCTTGATCTTCTTATACTACCTTTCTATATTTCTAGGGAATAACTTTTTGTTTTTCCCAGTGTCTTTAATCTTTAAAAGAAAAATTTCTCCCCACTTAACCCTTGTATATATTCAGATTAATAACTATGTTGGTTTCCTATGACTGCTTTAACAAATTACTACAAATGTAGTGGCTAATAATAACAGAAATTTATTCTGGAGGCTAGAAGTCCAAAATCACTATCACTGGACTAAAATCAAGACATCGGCAAGGCTTCACTTCCTCTGGACATGCTAAGAAAGAAGCCATTCCTTGTCCCTTCCAGCTCTGGTGTCTGCAGGTGGCATTCATTGGCTATACCACTCCGATATCTGCCTCCTCTAAGGTTGTATTGCTTTTCCTCCTCTCTGTCAAATTTCCCTCTGCTTCCACTTGTTAAGAAAATTGTGATTTCATTTAGAGCCCACCTGGATAATCCAAAATAACCTCCCCATTTCAAGATCCTTAATTTAGTCACATCTACAAAGATCCTTCTCCCATATAAGGTACCATTTAAGGGTTCCAGGGATTAGGACCTGAGATCCTTGGGGGCCATTATTCAGCCTATTACAGTAACTTTTTTCATATTCAGACATTCTACTCAGGAGGGTTCTCAGAAGTCCATGAATGACATAAAGTAATAAATGCCAGATTAATCCTGCCTGATTGCAAATTCCACTAAAGTGAAAATTACATATATATCTGACATACTTTGCTCACAGGACATTTGTTTACCCTCATCTTGTTACAGGAAGAATGTAGGGCAGTTTATACAGGTTAATATAACACAGCAAGATAAAGTAAATTAGAAATAGAAGAAAGTAAACAAGGATAAAAACAGAAAATGAAACACGGAATGAAGTGCTAGAAAAATTAATACAATTATGCCATTTTTATTAATATTGCATGGAAAACAAATTCTTGCTTTTTAAACAAGTACATTATTTTTTTACAAAACAATAAAATAATTGCCCCCCCTCTGCCAAATAGCAACAGGCCATGTCTCTTAATATTGTAGGGATCAGATTTCCCAAAGGAAAAAAAAATTATTGCAAATTTTAGGTAATATAATCATAAACCTCAAACAATGGAAGCTAGGTGTTATGCATTTTGATTTATGATTTTTGAAAGTATCAGGAAAAACATTCTTACTTCTTCAAAGGTACCTCTTATTGTTTTATTTTCCCTCTAAATAAAAGTAGGTAGTGATGTATATATAAGATGAAGTCAATCATTTGCAAAAAATCATATACTATATTTGTACTTAAAACTCTTAAGAAAAACTAGTCATACAAATTATAGATATTATAGTATATGGGAGCCTACTTTGAATTGCCTTCCCTAAATATACCCTGTTTTCTTGATACTCTTGATAGGCAGAATCTGAGAATTTGCTTCAAAAAACTTAGAAACAGGGGCCGGCCGAGTGGCGCGTTGGTTAGGAGCTCGCTTGGGACGCCAGCTCTGAGCAGTGCAGCCCCAGTTCAGATCCCACATATGAGGGCCAGGGAAACTGCCCTCTACAGCTAAGGTGGGGAACAACAGCTCCACCTGGTTGCCTCTATAGCTAAGATGGTGAATGTTGCCTCTATAGCTAAGATGGCTGGCGACAGTGTGGGCTGCAGCCTCTGCTGCAGTGGGCTGCCATAGGCTACACTGAATGGCTGGCAGCCAGCGTGAGCTGCTAAGAGCTGCCATGAGAGACCGTCCACAGGCCGGCGATCAACTGCCTCACCCAGGAAGAGTGCAATCACGATACCAACATGGGCCAGTGAAGCAATGTCCTCCACAACTAGACTGAAGAACAAAAAGGGACTGCAACTTGTCTGTTCCCCTTCCCCAATCCCCCTACGCTGTTCCCCTGCCCCAATTCCCCAATAAAGTCTTTAAAAAAAAAACTAAAAAAAACTTAGAAACAACAAAGACGATTTTTGTGTCACAGGTTAAGAGTTGGCATTTAGTGAGCTACAATAAATAATAAATAAGTACTTCCACAAATATTGATTCATTAAATAAATATTTCAACAAATATTTATTGATTACTGAACTACAAGCAAATGTTCGACAAGCCCTGACTATTGAGAGATGTCAGGGGATAGTGCTTAAGTTTCCAGAGTCAAGGTAAACTGCCTGGATTTTAATCCTGCCTTTATTACCATTAATATGACCCTGAACAAGTCACTTGATCCCTCGAGGCCTTGGTTTTTCCATATGTAACGTAAGGATAATAATAGTCCCAGATAATTGTATTGTAATAAGGACTTAATGAGGTAATACAATCAAAGTTCTTAAAATAGGGACTAGCTCATGGTAAGTACTATATAAATATCTGCTGTAGATTTTAGTAGCATATGCCAAGAACTTTACATGCATTATCTTATAGAATCCTAATAATAACACCATGGCATAAATGCCATTACTGTGAAGACATTTTATAGACAGGGAAACAGGAGGCTAGAATTAGGTAAGGAAGGCAGGATTCAACTCCAGGCCTATCCGATCCTGAGTATGAGCTCCACCACTATACTACACTGCCCCTCAGTATGCACAGGGCAACATATGACAATGGGAAACAAAGGGGAAGTTGACATGAGTCATTGTTCCAAGAGTAATCCCTGTGGGTAATGGCATATGGAACTGATGAAATGAAGTATTTCCACCCAACGGTGTTTTTAGAGTACGAACGTGCTAATTAGAACAAATTCACATCGAGGGTGATAATAACAATACTATTTTAATGTTGTTTTTAAATGCCAGATACCATGGCTATGCACTTAAAACAAATCATGTTATTTAATATAACAAAGTCATGAGGGAGGTAATGTGATTTTCATTTTACAGATGAGGAAACTGAAGGACAGAGACAATTATACAACTTTCTCCAACTCGTACAGCTTGGACATATTAGACCCCGGATTTGGAATCAGAGTTTGACTCCATACCTTGGGATTTTAATATCAATTCTATACTATCTCTTTAAATTGGTGTGCCTAGCAGCCAGTGTATAAAGTTGCAAATGATAGATTTTGCTTTACATTCTGTATGGTCAAGGGGGTTTTAAAAGGGCAGAATTTAATTGCATTGCTCATCCCATGTGTGGGCAGGGTCTAGGTCTGGGATGATGAATATGATTCAGACTACCTGAGGTCTGCAAGAGCAAGCCCCATAATATGCCAACGTGGTGGGGGCAGGGTGTTCATGTATCAATAGTTTACTTTTTCAGTTCTGGTTTTGAGATGAAGAATTCTGTAAAAATCACGTAACAGGTGATTCTTAGAGCTGGTATAGAATGCTATCACACTGTAAGGAAAAACCAGTTCAAGTATGGAAGGTTCAACTATTATTCTACTTGGTGTTCATCTGTATCCAGTAATCTCAGACTTTAAATAAAGGGCATAGGATCTGTGTGCATATTTCCAGAGAGTAGAATCTGTGATGCCAGCTGAAAGGACTAATTATCTCAATGTGTACCCAAAAAAGATTTTTATAGTCTCATGACTGTTGTAATTACATGTTTACATGAATATGTTTTTGTTTTGTTTTGTTCTTTTACTTAACAATCTCCCAAGCATATTAGCACAATACCTACTTTAAAAAGGTACCACATGGAAAAAGTAAATAGTGAGAGGATTTGTCCTGACTCTGTTAAATTAGCAATCTCTGTTAAATTTCTGTGGTCTAAAGTGGCAAATGAAGAAAAGAGGGTATCAGCCTCAGTCATCAGCCTGGCTCACTCTACATGTATGCAGATGTCCACCATTCCCACGGTTCTAGAACATCTCCAGCCACGCTTCGAAGCCATCTCTTAAAATTTACTGAGTTGGCTACAGTTAAGAACACATAAAGGAAGCTTGCCATTCTATTTCTCATTGAACATTTAAGAAATCAAGTGTAATTTATTTAAAATATATGCATGAAATTAAGAGTCATCGTGATTACACCAGAGAAGGCAGCAGAACATTTTAATGAATTCGAGTTGGCTAAAAGGAAAGCTTTGGGTCTTCAAGGAAAAATGAATTTTAAATAGTTTCTCCACAGTGTGAATGGCTTATAAGTTGCATTTTGAACCCAAAGAAATGAAATTCCCAGAGTAAAACCATGAGTTTCCAAGAATACCTCTTCACCATCAATGTATTTCTTTTTTCTCAAAAGACAAAAATCTTTGCTCTTTGGGCTATAGCCAGATAATGTGTCATACACTGAAAATGCATGGATATGTCACATCTTATTGCCAAACTTACTTTACCAAAGGTTATTTGTACCTTACACAAATTACATGTTCCCTGATGTGTATCTAAACTATAGAATCCTCTCTAATCCCTTGGAACCTGCAAAAATGCATTTTTCTTATAATTAGAAATTTCTTTTGTGAGTCAATAGCAAGAGCCCTTGTCAAGGCTCCTGAAAATAGAGCTGATTCATTCAAAAGGAAAAGACAACTTGGGATGGCAGAGGTGGGAGGGCGTCTCTTCAGAGTCTCAATTTCAATTTCAGAGTCTCTGGTTGTTGGATCTGTTTTTTTCACTGATTTTTGCTTGCCACCTATGAAAGAGCTGAGAGGATCGATAATGGGAGCTGAAAAGAAAATTTAAAAATATTTTCCAACATGTTGGCTGTTACAATAGATTCATTTCTACATGCAGACTTCATGGAAAGATGGTTTCTCTTACTTGGAGTTAGGACAGGCCAAGAGGAAAGTGGAGACTTTGGCTTTTGTTATTCTTCTTTAGATACCCCAGGACCCCAACTGGAAATTTCAAGATATCCATGCTTCCTGCCAAGTTTATTTCAAATGATTGGAAAGCTCTTAAGAGATGCTCCATAAGGTACCCATAGCCTGCTGTCAGTGACACTGTCCCTGAAAGAAGCAAGCATATTCTGAGGATTAGGATTTGCATTTTTTTCACTATGACAATTTAGAGAATGTGCAAAAATAAGAATACACGTGCAGAAATCTTTTGAAATACAGTCTAGCGCTCTTCTCTCCAATGATGCCCTGTGCCTGCCTCTGCAGAGCTGGCCTCTGTCCTTAGATTTTTGTCTATTTTTTCCCTTCTTCTGTTATATATGGTGGTTGTATATAGTGGGAACATGCTTTCATGTAATAGCTTTGAATTTGGGTTCCATTTGATTTGAAGAAAATGAAGATTAGCTCTCTTAAAAAAAAAAATCCAGTGATCAATTCTCAGTCCTTGTCTTAGTTGACCTATCAGCAGTTGCTCACTACCTCCTCCCTGAAGCACTTTGCTCGCTTGGTTTCCAGGACACCAAACTTTTTTTTCCTTCCTTTTTCACAAGCCCTGCCTCAGTCTCCTATCTTACATTCTTTTCTGCCCTCACTGCCTTGGTGAGCTCTTCATTACTCATGCTTTTTGAATTCCATCCATCCACCAACTCTCACATTTATTTTCCCAGGCTGAATCTGGCTCCTCTACTACAGATTACCCACTTTATATGTCTGCATGAAAGTCTAATAAGCATCTTGAATTTAACATGTCTAACATTAACCTTCTGATCTCCTTCCTTCAAAATATCCCTAGTTCTCCCAAAGTGATCCCCATTTCACTTAATGGCAACTCCATTTCAGATGCAGAAGTCCAAAACCTGTCCACTGAGAGGTTTTTCTTGTTTTTTGTTTGTTTGTTTTTGGGGTTTTTGCCCCCTTATTTTACCCCAGTCTGTCATGCCAGCTCTACTTTCAAAATATATCTAGAGTTGAACAACTTCCCACCACCTCTGCTGATATTGCCTTTGTCCAGACCACCACCATTTCTCACTGGGTTTCTGATGGAGTTTCCCAGCTGGTCTCCCTGCTTCGTCCCTGATCTACCTTCAGTCTGTTCCCAACATAGTAACTAGAGTGAGTGATCCTCTGAAAAGACGGATCCTCAAAACTGCAGTAACTCCTCGTTTCATTCAGAACAATGGATGAAGTTCTTGCCGTGGCTACAAGGGTGCTACGTTACCTGTTCTCCTTCCTCTGCCAGCATTTCTCTGAGTTCATCACCTACTCTGCTCCCTGTGTTTCACTTTGCTGCCTCTTCATAGCCTTTCAATTTACTAATCTCTTTGCCTCAGAAGCTCTTCCTCAGATACTTTCCTAGCCTGTGTCCTCATCCTGGTCCTTTTCCTCATTGCTGGCCATTGTTTCATTTTTACCCCTGTTATCAGGAGACCGTTCTCCATAGGCCTTGCAAGGTTCTACACAACTGGTCTTCCCAGTAAAGGCATTAACAGCTTTCTCAACACTATCTTTTTTCTTTCCTAATTAAATTTATGGGGGTAACATTGGTTAATAAGATTATAGAAGTTTCAGGTGTACAATTTTTTAATACATCATCTATATATTCCGTTGTGTGCTCACCACCCAGAGTCTGGTTTCATCCTGTCATGATATATTTGACAACATTTACTCTCTTCATCCTCCTCCATCCCACACCCACTGGTAAATACCATTCTTTTGTCTGTTTTCTAGACTATCTTTTAAGGATGTTTTGCATAGCAGGAAACCTGGGAAGAGACTGTCTCCCTTAGGGGCAGGTTGATTTATGGTCCAGGATAATAAAGATAGGTCTTTGCTAGCAGCCCATATACTCTCCTGAAATACACCGCACTGTGTAAATACCTGACTCTCATCACGTAGCCTTTTTGGATTTAGGGCTCAGGGAACTGGTGCAGTGGTGTTATGATGGCTGCTGCTATTGCTGGGAGTAGTTGGCTATCTTCTGTCACCCAGGAGTCTGTGTATTGCACCAGCATCCATGAAACTGGCAGGCTAATTTGTCTGCTTGCAAGTAGGGTAAAATCTGACCCTTCTGTATTCTTGCCACGTGTCCTGAGCCATTGACTTTAGAGAGCCCATTTTAGCCTTCTGTCTGATCCTTGTCCAGATTAATAGTCTATAGGATGACCTGGAACCTCTGCCTCCTCTTCTAAACCATTCCCTGGATACCTGGGACTCCAGAATTCTCTGCCCAAACAGCCCTCAATGTGTCACCAGGCTTGCATGTGCTTTCCAGGGGCAGACTATGCTGCCAGCATGCCATTCCTAATCCCAAGGAACAGAGCTAGGGGCGAGGGTAACAATGGGGTGAACTCAGACATCCAGGCGAGAGTACTGGCTCTCAAAGTGTAATCCCTTGACCAGCACCATCAGCTTCATGGGAACTGGTTTTCTCTGCAAATTCTTAAGCTGCATCCTAGACCTCCTGAATCAGAAACTTTGAGGGTGTGCCATCTTTGGTTTAACATACACAGGTGATTCTGGTGTACACTCGTCTTTGAGGGTGCTGGTGTTAACTCACTGAGCTAGGTTGTCCACAGGCATATGCATGACGCCCCTGTTAGTGCTCGTGGTGGACAAATCCTGAGGTGATCCTGTGATTTCTGACTTCTGGTATTCACATCCTTGTATAATTCCTCCCCTTAGATTTCAGGCAGGACCTGTGACTTGCTTTTAACAGAATATGAGGGACAGGATGGAATGTTACTCCCTTGATTACGTTATATTCATAAAACTCTGTCTTGGCAGACTGGAGCCCAGACTCCCTATGTTGGCAGCCATTTTGGAGAATGCCACATCACAAGGAACTGTGGGCCGCCTCTAGAAACTATGGTGTTTTCTAGGAGCTGAGGAAGGCAGCCAAAACCTGGAGCCTTCAGTTCTATAGCTGTCAGGAAATGAATTCTGCCACCAACCAGAATGAGCCTTGAAGTGGATTCTTCCCGAGTTAGCCCTATAGCTGAGAATACAGCCCAGCTGACACCTTAACTGCAGCTTTGCAAGACCCTGAGATAGCACCCAGCAAAGCTGTTTCTGACCCACAGAAACTCTGAGATAATCAATGTGTTTTAAGCTGCAAAGTCTGTGATGCAGCAGCTGATAACTAACACCACACCAGGTCATTGTGGGAAGAGAGTATGGGCTGTGTGCCTTCCATTGTGCTCTTGCCTTGGGCCCTGCAAATGTTAGTGATGCTCGTGTGCTGGCCTCTCTGTATAAAGTTCACTTTGCCGCCTCGCCACACACATGGAGACACTTACTATTTCCCTTCCCTGCTTTTTGTCTTTCTTTTTAGCAGCTATTCCCGTCTCACACGCTATATATTTTACCTGACTTATTTTGTTCATTGTCTCTTCCTACCCCTCCTAAATGTTCAGTTCCACGAGGCCAAGATATTTTACTGTGTTGGTCAATCTGCTTAATCTCCAACACCTAGAGCTTGACACATAGGAAGGGTCGATCAATATTTATTAAGTTAATGAAGTAAGCTTCTGTCTTCTTGAAAGCCTGCCGGTTCCTTGTTAATGATTTACTGAAATAACAGGCTCTTCCTACTGTCTTTGTTCAGTATCAGATAATTTTATGAAGGGTAAAAATAAATGTGAAGGAAATAATTGAAGCAGAATAGTTAAATAAATGAAGAAGATGGGTTCTATCCCCCATAAAGAAGAATAAATTAACCCTGGGTTTGCAGTTCATACAAGACCAGCATCTATCTGTCAATATCACCATTAATTATAACCCTGACTTTCTGCTAGCAGGTCTTTCCTTATTCTGTGCAGCCTGGCTGCTGTGTATGTCTGTTTAGATGTGAGCACATGCTCACAGGAAGAAGGAAAAATCCAACTTCCCTGTTAATCTGTGCTCTTCACTCCTCTCTTCCCTTAGTTACAAGACTGCACTGGCTCAGTCATTTGAGCCAAAGGACTGTCCACTTGAGTCACACATATGGTCCAAGGAATGAGAGGGCCTTGGTTGTCTCCCCTACATAAACCTAAATTTTTCTCTGGGTTGTTAGGTATTTCCTGTTGTTTCTGTCATTTGTCTTTTGATCAAACCCTTTGGGAGGCAGTGTGATACAGAGAGGGCACTAGGCTGGGACCCCAGAGGCCTGAGCTTGGGTTTCAGCTTTGTCACTACTCTGTCACTCTTGGGTCCTCTGTTTGCTCATCTCTTACCTGACAGGGTTGAATCAGGTGCCTTTGGAAGTTCTGACTGATTCATTCTTAAGAGACTCATTCAAATTCCCTTAATACGTGTTGCTAAACTATGTTTGATTCCATTTCCTGTGTGGAAATCTTATAGCCATTAGATATTTACATTTTCTAATGTAATTCCTAAATGTTTATTCTGGATGTTGGTATTTCTCATTTAGAAAATGACTATATACCCACATAAGCTATTTCTCTGGACTGAGGAGTTGACTGTGGTTATGTGGGAAAAAGTCAGAAGGAATAAAGGCTCTGTCATGTAAAGGGACTCTAGCCTAGTGGTAAAGAGCATAGATATTTTCACAAAGATTTGGATTCATGGCCCAGTTCAGTCACTTCTTAACTATGTGACCTTTAACTTACCTAAATCTCACTTCGCTCATCTTCGAAATGGTGAAAGTGGTGGCCAGCCATGGGTTTTGTGACAATTGTGTGAAGTGATTATGATAGTGCTTGGTTACTATTATGACAATTAAATGAGAAGGTGAGATTCATTTATTAATTTCTCATGAAATATGGATTGAACACTCCTTGTGCTGGCCTCTGCAGTGGGTGGGTATTAGGGAAACGGGTGAATAAATCAAAATCCTTTATTTGTTAACTTACCTCCCTATTTTTGTTGTAGCAGTTAGGTGTCAAGCTAATGAATTCTTTTATCAGAAAATTCTTTGGATTTTGTACACCACCTACCACACAGTTAAAAATAGCTTTCTGGAGCTAAGGGAAGATGAATAAGTTGAAGACAGAAATAAATATATAAGTTGATAGAACTTGGACGTCTGGCCCACAAGCAGAGTTCTTTTTTGAAGCATTAACTTTACCTACCAAAGCATGCTGAAATTTTGCTAACAAGATGATAAATATTTTAAATGGTTCTCTTTTGGTCTTTCCTCATTAACTTGGATGAAAACTTAAACATATGCATAGCAGGCATGCAAAGCAATGTTCATTGTTTGGACGAATGACACAGGTTAAATATTTTGCTTATGTTTCCATTGCTTCTCTCATCATAATGTAATGAATCACCAGAGGAAATGCCAGCAGTGATTATCCTTTCAGTTAGCAGATCTTAATCCTGGCCTTTTGTGGCTGGGCTGTAGATTATTGCAGTGCAGCCTTGCTGAAAGAATGCAGAGGCAATGGAGAAAGGTGTGTGTTCTGGATAGCAGGACTTTGAAGATCCTGGAGTCAGTTACTTAGCACCATGCTTGAGATTTCTGAGTATTCTGAAAAGCTTATATTAACAAATGTAGATTTCTGCTCTTGCGATTTTAGCTGTTTAAAAAAATAAGATATTAAGGCATAAATAAAAACTTTTAGTATGTATATGTGTATATATATACATGTACATACACATATATACACACATATTTATACATGTATGTGACCCCATCATTGTCTATCCTCTTTGCTCTGCTTTATTTTTCTTCATAGCACTACATTATTTTATATTATGCATAATTATTTGTTTTCTTTTTCTCCCAATGAGCATTTAAGCTCCTTGAGGACAGGGACTGTGACTTTTTTCCTTTATTGCCATATCTCCAGTTTCTAGAAATGACTGTTTCCTGGAAAGCACTCCATAAAAAACTTGTGGGGAAAACGATGAATGAATGAACTAATAGTATTGAGTAGATAATGTCATATATGACCCTAGCAAGGTGTAATGGGGGATGCACACTTCAACTTTTATAAGAAATGAATAGCTTTTCATAAAAAGTTTATTATAGCGTCTCATAAAAGCTCCCCAAATTAAAGAAGTGCCAGAGAGATAGCAAGAGCTCTCAGTACTCCATTGTCATTAAACCTCATTCCCGATGTGGAAATCCTGAAGATGACATTAAGCTTTGGTATTGGGGTATGTCAACATAAAGATAGAAGCTGGGGTAAAACTAAGTTGCTCTTAAGACAAGGACAGCGAGGGGTCATATGGAAAGGGTAAGGAGGAAAGATGGGAAGTGGGGAGGAAAGGGCCCACAGAGACTGAGTCCTGGAAGGACAAAAAAGGAATAAAGTGGGAGAGAGAATGAGACGCCTGGAGGCTGAGGGGAGAAACTTTGGACAAGAGATGCTTCTAACAATGTGTTCCCAGGAAATGTTATAAATCATCTCCTCATTTCCCCTGTGGTACCTGTAGTAAATTCAGCACTGCTTATTCAAATTTTTTGTGAGAATAGTTTTGTTGTGGGACAGCTTAAAAGAAGTCACTGAATACTTGGTGTTTATTTTACAAACAAATAAGTGAGTATCCTATTTTTCCAAATCTCCATTAAGCAAATATTGAGCAAATACTTAGCTTATCAGATGTGCAAATGAAGCTTGAGCTTTGGGTGCCCATGTTTTTCTGACAGCCCAGGTATGGAGGTTCCAGCATGGCAGAGGAGGGGAGAGAAGAGAGTTGCAGTCCACTGTCAAGGGGAATGGTTTGCTTGGATAGCTGATTCGCAGTGCAGTTGAAAAGTGGGTTTTCAACTTATTCAAATTATTTTAACTGGACAGATGAAAGTCTTATGTATAGAAATAGAAGCTATAATAATTTGGTGGCATTTTCTTCTGTCACACACATGTGGCCTGCTCTGATTACTTAGTTTGTAGTAGAGATTTATGAGAAAATGTGTCCATATTTTTGTGTTGCTTAGAAAACATTCTGCTTGCTACACTTTGGTATTGAGCTAAACTTGAAAAATTCTTATTTCCTTCTCTTCATGTATCACCTCCCCTAGGTCCTCATTGATAGCCTGCCGGGGTTTGAAATATTGATGAATAGGAATCCACTCATCTCCAATTTTCACTGACCTTTCAATGCACAGTATTCATAGCTTTGTTCAGAATTTAGGGCAGAGGAAATACGTTACAGAAATATCAGATTATGTGGGTATTCTTTCAGCTTCATAGAACTCAAGATGAATTCTGTAACATGCTATTTGAGTCATCATTAGCCTTATCCTAATGAAGCAGTATAACCTCATTTTTAAGTAAGCTACCAAGAAATGACTGTATAATGTAAACATGGATTTCCTTGTAAAAAATCTAATTCTAATAGCAATAGGCAATTACCTGATTAAACATATAACTCTGATAGTCTGTCAATAGACCTAATTCTCTCAAACATAATATAAAATGCCAAATATTCAGATGACTTCCCACAAAAAAATACCAGTTCTGTGGTTTGGGTCTTATTCATTTCTTTGTTCATCCCTTCATTCATCCCTTTATCCCTTGAAAATATCTATGTGCCAGGGACTGTTCTAGGCTCCAGAAAAACCACAAGCAACCAAAATGAAAATTTCTGCCTTTCAGGAAGTTCATATTCTCAGGAAGAGGAAAATAGCAAACAACATAAATGAATTAAAGACATAGGATACTTGATGTTGATAAATGCAAAGGAAAACAGTAATTTGATGAAAGGGGGTTGTGAACTGTGGGGGTGGGTGGCATGGTTGTAGAACATTCTGTGTCTCTGTGGCCTTGGTACTTTCTCTGTACAGACTCTGTACAGATCAGTTCACTGAGCTTCCTTTCCAGCAGAGCACTTTCTGAGCGTACTTGAGGCTGCACAAGGCCTGAGGTTTGCACTGATGACTGGTAACTGGTGAATGCTTTGGACTTAAATTGCTGTGTCCTCTGCTCCATGACTTTTAAATGGAAACCTGCACCGCCCCCCCCACCACCACCACTGGATTGGGTTTTATATTTGTTTAGCTCTTACAAAGTGTAAGCATACTTTCCAGCCAACTGTAAAGATCTTTGATATAACCCTGAAGTCCTTCATATTCTTCGGACCACTCAATCTTAACAGACATACCTGACTGAATTCCAGGCATCCCTCATGGTTTGTCCCGCAGTTTGGACACAACTTTCCCAGTTTCTGATCTATTTTAGCTCTCCAGGAGATAGTGAAATCCAAGAGGAAAGACAGAATGCCTTGGCTCTGTGTTGTTTCCCGTTGATCGTTGTGTACTGTCCAGAACAATGGTTGACGGAAGTAGGACCTCCACACATGCTGTCTAAGGCAGAACAGTGCAGCCCAAAGAGAGATGCTCGTCCCACTCATCCTCCAGGTTGCAGGCAGCTGTTCAGAGACTGTCCTCAAGCGGGAAGAGTAATTATAACAATTTCCACGTGCCTCAAAGCACGTTGCAAACTAAGAACCCCTATACAAATGCTAGTTTTCCTTAGCAATTAGTGGTTGAATATTTCTTTGAAAAATCGTGTAAAGCATTTCACGAGCAGGTCATCCTTTCCCTTTCTACATAGGATTTACTATAATGGGAGTTGTACTACTGTTTTGTTTTTATGATGTTGATCGTTTTATTGTATGTGGTGTATATGCAAGGCATAAGTTCTTTTCCACAGGATAGCTTCAGTGTTGTAAAATGATCCTTTTCATTTCTTTCTTTGCACTCTAGGGTACTAACGTTTCTTTTTCTATTCCTTCAATTTACCTACTCTGAATACCAGTGATCTTTTGTTAGGGACAGAAATGCTGAGAAACTAGCTATTATTTAAAGTGAGTTTGTTTTTGGATCTCAGGCGTGATACTACTGTTTGAGCATTTTAAGAAAAATTCTGAGATAGTTTTTAAAAGGGCTGTTTTGCTCTGGAGAGCATCTTATGGGCAACCTGGTTAGGGAGAGTATTTGAAAGCCATTTCAACAAAGTGACTTTCACCCCGGAGTCTGAGCTCACTGAATCTACCACCAGACAAATTCTGATGCTTTTATCACCTTTAACCCATAATCTTGGTGGTTGCTGTTCTTCACTGTGTGCCCTCTCATGTCTGTAACTTTTATCCTCAGAGTCTTCAGGAATCATCAAATGTCTCAGTTTCCCTCTGTTCCTTTAAAATAACTGCTGCGCACGCCCTGTGTTTCTTTTTATGTAATCGTATATGATATTGTAAGCCAATTCCACTTTATGGAGTGAAGGCAGAAGGGAGGAAAGGAAGGAAAAGAAAGACAGGCTTGTACTATTACGTTTTCAAAGGCAGATTTATTTGAAAGTGAGTCTTTTCCCAGAATTACCTATCACCTCCTATGGTTAATTGGACACAGTTAGTGCTAAGTATGGTTTATAATTTTTTTAATTGAGCAAAATCTTACTTTAACCTTGAAGGTCCTGAAATTACTGAGTCATTGACACATTGGATTTGCAAATTAAATGTGGTACATACTTTTTAAATAAATATGTAAAGATATATATATATATATATATATATATATATATATATATATATATATATTCAGCTGTTTCTCTATCAGAGAACATAAAGGGAGTATAATTACCCCATTTTGAAGAATTCAATTTACAATTGAAAACAGTGGGACTGTTTAACATGTATATAAAACACTGTTTCCTGGTCCTTCTAATGATACATTCAGGTATCAAGAATGTTTTCAATGTACTTGCTCAGAGTTCTTTTAAATGAAGAACAGACTCACACCAGTTTTGGCTCTGGGGTCCCACAGAATCATAGCCAAATGATTTGCTGTTACTTAGCCATTTATATTTGCTGAATGCTTTTCAATACCTCTAATTGTGAGTAATCACAGTATTTTCTAGTGGTGTGAAGGAAGCTGGTGTGGTTCTTGTGCAGATTACAAAGCTAGAACCATAAGAGGGAAAAACAAGGTGTTTTAAGTTGGGTTCAAACCTACAGTTTGTTTTTCCCTTTTAAGATCTAGAAAGGTGAAGAATCTGAGGGCAGTGAACCAAGTAATGAATATGATGTCATAATTAGTTAATTTATACCCTGTAGTAATTAAGTTGTAGCAATTAATTAGCAAACCTGATACTATGTGATCTATATGATTAGCATAAGATCTAATGCTTCAGGAAGACTAAGAGGTAGGAATATAATACAGTACCTCTTCGGGAGGACTTCCAGATACCCAAGTGAACTAAATAACAGACCTATCTAAGAGACTCAAGAAACATTTTAGCCAGGGTATGACAAAGAACTAAACTAAGGCAGCTGGGAAGTGCAGTGGTACTGTCGAGGCAAACTAGCTATTTTATCTTATTATTTACGTGCTGTCTGTTTTCTAGAGAGAAAAAGAGAGAGAGGAAACCAAATTGAGACTTAACTAGTATCATGGGATTTAAATATCAGACGATTAATAAAGCTGAAGAATTTAGGTGTTTTATGCTGGCACTGAGGCAGAACCTAGATAGAAGCATGTGTTATTTTATGATAATATTTATTTACTGACAAACATTTGGTGAATTGTTTGTGCACTAGGCAATGTATAGATTCTGGGGCTAAAATAATGAACTAGAAAGGATGCTAAAATGTGTCAGCATGGATAATTATGAATATCCAGGCCTTCTCAGTTTACCTTGGCATGATGTGAGTCATATGTCTTTGGGCAGTTTCTCTTTTTTCTCAGGTTGTCAAAGGCCAGGATTTTCCAGTAGAACTGGAGTGAGCCAGTATTGGATAGCACTGATTCCAGGGCCTAGGGAGACTCTGGGACATGGGAGGTTCTGGGACAGCTGAGTTTCATTTGGCAAGTTGGCTGTGGACTGCCTCCTTCCTGGTGGTTTCTGTTTAAATCATCCCTTCAGGGCAGTTCTTACGGACGAGGCTGTCCCTAGGACACTCTGACTTTAGGAATACACTCCTGTGCTCCTTTGCAGCTGTACTTTCTAGAAACCAGTTAAGCATAATGACCAAGAGTCCTTAAGGAAGACAGGTTGGCATAGATGCTGAGTCACTGCTGGAGGTTTTTATTAAGCCAATATTTGTAAATGTGCGTTACTTGGCTAGGCATTGTACAAACCAATTTAAAGAGCAGCTGTGCCTTCTCTAAAGCAGATGTGCAAACATCAAAAGCACACAGAGGCACAAGGGAAGTATGTAAACTCTGATCAACTGCACAGTGCTATATCACTTTTGACCACGTATAATAAGCACAAGTTGCCTTTTTTGGGAGTCGTGAGCTGAAGTCGTGAGCTAAGTGTTACAGGAGTTGCATTTTTAGAGGGAGTGAGGTGGAGAGAAGTAATAGTTAGGCAGGAGACAATTGTTGAGGGGGTGGTTTCTGAGAGTTAGTTGAAGGTAGAAAGAAAGGAAAGCTACTATCTGAATCTGTGATAACATTCCAGGCCTTCGATACAGCTTCTTAAAGTAGTCTTTGCTTTAGGAGCATGCTGAAAGAAGAGGACATTAAATTATTTTGGCTGAGAACAGTTGAGAGAGTCAGATCTTAAGAGCACTGCCATGGCTGTCAGACATCATAATCCCTACAAGTTACTCACCTGGGGACCGTGGACAACTACTAAATAAGCATTGCTATTCAAGATCCCATTTAATCTTCTCTAAAATACAGCCATGCAGGAGGTGACAGCATCTTCATTTCACCGATGAGTAAATGGAGGCCTAGAGAATTTAAGTAACTTGTGTTTCAAGTACTCAAAACTTTCTGTGTGCATGTGTGTGTGTTTACATGCCACATATGAATACACACACACATATTGTGGGGATTAAGAATGCAAGAAGTGTTATTTTTTGGACTTCATACCAATCACTGTATCACAAACTGTGAGGACAGCCAAAAAGACAAATTCCCCCTTTTTTTGAGGCATTTCTAATAGAATCAGTCCTTGTGCAATAAGTAGAAATGAAAATGAGGAATTAAAAGAACACTTGGAAAACA
Source organism: Aselliscus stoliczkanus (assembly GCA_033961575.1). Taxonomy (NCBI): domain Eukaryota; kingdom Metazoa; phylum Chordata; class Mammalia; order Chiroptera; family Hipposideridae; genus Aselliscus; species Aselliscus stoliczkanus. The sequence goes on from CM066733.1 coordinate 124,498,824, forward strand.
GCATTACAGGTTCATGTAGAACATGGACGCATTGTCAAGGTTCAGGGTGGCCAGACGAGTCAGAATTTACAGGAGAGCCTTTTGGAGGGGTGAGCTTGGAGCCAGACTTTATAGTTAGAAATGATAGGCTATCGGGCCGGCCGAGTGGCGCGGTGGGTAAGCGCTGGCTTGGGAAGCCAGAGGCCCCGGTTCGGGTCCCACATATGAGGGCCAGTGACACTGTCCTCAAAAAAAAAAAAGAAAAAGAAATGATAGGATATGAATATTTGAAAGAAGCAAAGATACCTGAAGAATGCCTAGTGAAGGAAGGGCCTTGGATAGAAGCACATATTGATGTCACTGATATTTCTCTGTAGGACTCCACTGGAAGATCTTAAGGGAAGTACTTTTAATAAAAACGACGAACAAAGCATCACTGGATTGTATGAGACTAAAATTGCAAAACATTTATAAAATCTGTGAAAGGTGACTAGAGAACAGTAAGCTTTATCAGTCTTTTCTTCTGTGAAGCCCAATCTCTAGCAACTTGAGTTGACACTCAAACGTTGGTTAAAAGTAAATAATGATAGTGGTTGGGAATATGGAATATAAGGACTAGATAAAGATTCTTGATATAGAAAAGACATATTGGAAGGGCAACATTGTCTAAAACCAGTAGTATTAAATTATTATTATCTCAGTAAAATCTGGGAGTTCTATGGGGAGGATGGGAACTTATCATTGAGGGTCTAATTGCAGAGGACAGGATTCACCCACCTATTTTAACAGGAAGGAATTTGTTACAGAGCCAGGTTAAATGGCCACAGATCATCTGTAGACTCTAGACTAAGCTTTCAGGATGAACTCTTAAATCTAGTCTCCAAAACTGCAAAACATGTAGCTGCTGCCACAGCTACTATTACGAAGCATTTGGGAGGGCCGGCCGAGTGTCACGGTGGTTAAGCGCTGGCTTGGAAGGCCAGCGGCCCCGGTTCGGGTCCCACATGTGAGGGTCAGTGACACTGCCCTCAAAAAATAAATAAATAAATAAATAAATAAATAAATAAATAAATAAATAAATAATCTAGTCTCCAAAACTGCAAAACATGTTGCTGCTGCCACAGCTACTATTAAGAATCATTTGGGATCAAGAGCCATTGGGACCCGCCTTGTCACCAAGCTGCCCCTGCCATTGGCTCCAGAACTGTGCTGCACGTGCTGTTTGCAGCAGCAACATGGATGGGCCATACCATGAAGTTGGCGGGGAGGGAGAGGACGACACTGGGATCTCCCCTGAAGAAAGCCGATGCCTCCAAGAATGCTTGGCTGCGGGAACAGCAGAAGTGGCTGAAGCACAGCCTCTACCTCTCTGCTCTCGCAGATCTCCTGGGGAGGCTTCTGACTGATGAAGCTAAAGTCATATGTGGTCCTCTGGCTCCCAGGAGGACAGCTTCTGGGACTTTGCAGTAGAGGCAGGCATATCCACAGGGAGGAAATTCAAGCTCTCTTCTTGCCAATGCAAAAGGGAAGCAATGTAGGAATAACATATCTGGAAGGAAGAAATAGTTGGCATTTTGTTTGTATAAACATTCTTTCTCCTTTTAAGTGTACTTTTTTCTAGTTTCATAAATATTAACTTGTATTATGTGTAGCTACTGTAACTCATAGATTTTGGAGCGTTCTCCTTTTCATTGTTTATAGATAGTTCAGAATTTCATTTTGTTTTTAGCTTTGACCCAAGTGTGTTTCTTTATTTCAAAATTGTTAAAAGTTTGGGGTTATATTTTAATATTTATTTATATATTTAGATAGAAACATTTGATTTTGTTTGATTACTAGCATTAGGCATTTTGTTTTCAGAAGGTTTTTTTTTTTTGAGGGTGGTGTTACTGGCCCTCATATGTGGGACCCAAACCAGGGCCGCTGGCTTCCCAAGCCAGCGCCTAACCACTGTGCCACTCCGCTGGCCCTGTTTTCAGAAGGTTTTGATAACAAATGTTTGTGAAGGGAAGGCAACCAGTTACAGAACTGGAAAGGGTATTAGAACTTTTAAATTAACAAGAGAAGAAAAGGAATTAACAGAAACTACCATGTCAGTGGAATAATAGACAAACAAAGGAGAAAAACAATATAGTAACCTAAATTGTAAATGTAAAATAAGAAAAAAAAAAGTATAGCATTGTTACATTCAAATATAAAAGGTCTAAATACCCCCAGGTTAAGGGACTTAGCATAAAAATAAAAACATAGATGAGAGTTGCTGTAAGAACTATAATTAAAGGCAAAAAGCAAGCAAAATAAAAACATGATGAACAATAATTATATTGGAAAGAAAACAGAAGACAGTACAAAGAGGCACAATTTTTGAAGTCATCAACTTTTGTGCCCAAATGGCATAGCAACTAGACATCCATAATGAAGAGCTATCATAATTGAAGAACTGTTTAATAATTCAGTTTTATAGTGGCTTATTTTAATGAGTAGATAGTAGGTAATAGGGTCTTGACCAATCCAATTAAATTGACTTAATAGGATATATTATAGAACTTTATGTTCTTTCTATAACTCCTTTGGTACCATGAAACACTTAGAAAAATTAGTGAACTGCGTGGCCCAAAGAATACCTTAAAACATTTGTAAGAGCTTTTATAGACCACAGTCTTTCATTATTGCCCAGAAAAATTAGAAATAAATATTAAAATATAACCCCAAGCTTTTAATAGCTTGGAAATTAAGAAACAAACTTGATTCGGAGGTAAAATCAAAATGAAATTCTGAACTACATAGAAAACAATGAAAAGGTGAACACTCCAAAATCTATGAGACACAGAGTAGCTACAAATAATACAAGTTAATACTTTAGAAACTAGAAGAAAGTACATTTAAAGAAGAGAATTTTAAAACAGGGAAGCAGAAATTAATAAAATTGGAAATAGCAACAACAAAAGTAGCAGGATGCATAAGTAAATCCAAAAGTTAATTTTTGGAAAGTTACAAACCTCTAGTGAATCTATTTCCAGAAAAATGAGAGCAAAGTTAGACATGAAAAAAAGAAACATAACTGAAATATGGAAGAAATTTTAGAAGCTAGAGAATACCATGTATAACTTTTTGGAATCTAAATTTTAAACTTAGAGCAGGGATCTGCAAACTTTTTCTACAAAGGACCCTTCAGTAAATTTTTTAGGCCATGCAGTCTCTGTCACAACTACTCTGTCATTGTAGCACAAAGGACCCATAGACATTTTATAAAAAAAACAAATGGACATGGTTATGACCCAATAAAACCTTATTTACAGGAATAGCAAGGGTGCCAGATTCAGCCTGCAGGCCATAGTTTGCTGACCCCTGAACCAGAGAAAGTTTAGCAAAATGATCCAAAAATTTAAAATTTCAGTAGATGAATTAATAACTATATTTATGTAATTCCATTTAAAGTCCCAACAAAGATATTTTGGAATTGGATAAAATACTCTTAGAGTACCTGTAGAGACCAGAAGAATAAATGTGAGATACTAGACAAGGCATTATGATAAAGGCAATTGGGTGGGGGGAAGGAGTTCCCTTATGAATTATTAATATATACCATGAAGTCGCTTTCATCAGAACAGCATGACATTGACGCCATAGGTGTCAATTAAATAAAGAATTATGCTTTATTTAATAACAAGAACTGTATATTTGACTATCTGAAAAAAAATAGTGTAATTCTCATTCTGTGCCTTACAAACTTCTATATAGATTAAAATCTTTACTACAATAAACAAAACAATGCGAATATGGAAAGAAAACTGATGATTCTGTACAGTGTAATCACCGGGGAACTATTTAAACCAAGAGGGGAAACACAGAAGGTACAAAAGAAACACAAGATGGGCCGGCCGGGTGGCGCGGTGGTTAAGCGCTGGCTTGGGAAGCCAGCGGCCCCGGTTCGGTCCCACATATGAGGGCCAGTGACACTGCCCTCAAAAAAAAAAAGAAATCAGAATGACACTGGATTTTCGGCCGGCCGAGTGGCACAGTGGTTAAGCGCTGGCCTTGGAAGCCAGCGGCCCCGGTTCGGTCCCATATATGAGGGCCAGTGACACTGCCCTCAAAAAAAAAAAAAAAAAAAAAAATTATAATTAAGGGCCGGCCGAGTGGCTCAGTTGGTTAAGAGCTCGCTCAAGAGTGCGAGCTGAGCTCTGAGTAACAGCTGTTCGAGGCCAGCCTGAGCTGAGTTGCCGTTGAGCCACCAACAGGTGGCAGGATGGCTCAGCTAAAAAAAAAAAAAAAAAAAAAAAGAAACACAAGACATTTTATTCTATATAAAATTTAAAATATTTTCATGACCAAAGATATCAAATCCGATAGACAAACAGTAGATGGGATAAAGAATTTCATCGTATACAGCAATTAATGGATTAATATCAATAAAATATGAAAAATTTAATAATTTGATATATCAAGAAAAATAGGCAAATAATTTGAATGGACAATTTATAGGTGAGCAAGTCCAATGGGCCAACAGCATATGAAAAGATGCTTAGATTAATTATTCAAGAGAAAGGCGGATTTAAGTAACAATATGATATTGTGTTCTATAAGCTGGACACACAAAAGGTTAAAAGTATAATAACTCCAATTGGTGAGAAGGAAGGAGAAAGAGGAAACTTCCATGTGTTACTAGTGGCACTATGAATTGCTCTGGTCCTTTTGGAAAACAATCGGGCAACATCTATTAAAATTTTAATTCTCTCTGAATTTTTTGGAACTAAAACTCCTAATGACACATGCACAAAGATGTTCATTGCAGCATGAATCATAGTGGATAACCTTCCCACCCAGACAAAAGTGAAATAAAATAAATGTCCATCACAAGGGCAATGTTTGAACACAGACAGCATTTACTTACCATGAAATATTCAGCAGTGATTTAAAAGAATGAGTTACAGCTGTACCATTTGGCACATACAAGGGTATGTAGTATGACTTGTCAAGTAAGAGTAGCAAGATACAGAGGACTATATACCACTTTTGTCAAACACTGGCAAAAAAGTGCATGTGTATATATAATTATATATATGTATGTATACACACACAGACACACTGCCCAAAATAAACAAAATCTTATATTATCTTAAATCCAGAACCTGTCAAATGCACGTATATTTTTATACCTCATGTATTATTCCAAGGTTTTTAATGGTGTTGAATAACAAAGGGTTTTAGCTGAGGGTTAGAGTGGGGAGTAAGGAGAGCATTTCATATTTAAGAATAATTATTAGAGCTCTTGTTTTGAATGTTTCTATCGAGAAGGTGTCCAGGCTTTATGGCATCACCTAGTAAATAAGATATCCCACAGTTATACAGGCATATCTGACTCTTCACCAAAGCCTTCACAGCTGGTTAGGTTTCGGAACAAGTTATCATAACTGAGAAAACCAGTGACTCCAATGGAAACTTTACAGTGCTTCTCTCCTTTGTTAAGATATCTACATCATCAGCTTGTTATCCAAGTGGAAAGGTCCATTTTTATGCTTCAGTGGGTTTATCTTCTTCACATGATATTGATTCTTCCTCCCACACCTGTACTCTGAGTATAGCTAAAAGTGGCCTTGTCCCATTTATATATGTAAAATAATGACTATAACTGAAACAAAATTTCATGAAACAGTACTTGCCCTTACTATGCGTACTCCTAATCATTTCTACTCTATTCTAGCCTACTAATTTTATTTCATTTTAAAAATGCTGGTTACAGCCCATTGAATGGACTTACTGACCCCTAAATAGAGTAGTGACCTGCATTTTGAAAACAAAACAAAACAAAAAAACCTGCATCAGAGCTCGCCTATCGAAATGGCATGCGTGGCATTCCCATGGCCAGATTTCCACTGGGCTGGCAAGGCAGTTACTTAGGGAGATCAAACCCAGACTGAGGCACGTTTTGTTTTCTTTAGCCCATATGACAGGGTCCTTCAGGTAGTTGTAAGTCTTATGCAAAGCACTGTGACACTTTTAGAGAATGAACTTAAACTGGGGGTAAATACTTTTTTTTTTCTTTTTTTTACTGCTGTGATTGATGCCTCAGGTTATGATTTTTCTCCAACAGTTGGGACTGTCATGAGAAGGCTGGTCATCATGGTATAAATAGAAGACCTCTCCATTGATGTCACCTCTGTCCTAAGCATTCTTAGATTATCTTTCCCACTTAGACTTTAAAATTGTGTGTTCCAGTTGGAAAAAGAAGAATTTCCCTACTAAACGAAATAACAATGAAGTATATATTCTTCTATACTTAGTACCCCCAATTGGGCAAACCACAAAGTTAATTCTCTTTAGAACCAGTACACTCGGTTCCAGACACAGGATTTGTGTGGGTCAGAAGCACAGAGGTGGCTTCTGTGTAGCCATTTAAAGTGGAAGCGTTTGAAAACCTGACTCATACTTTGACCACAAAGGAAAATGATGTATGTAATATCTAATTAGATTTGGGAGCAAAGAATTTCAAAAAGAAGACAGAAAATGGACTCTGCCTACAGCATCCTTCATGGTATACCAAATTTAAGATATATATATATATATATATATATATATATATATATATATATACACACACACACACACACACACACACACACACACACACACACACTCATTTTTAGGTATTCAATAGGAAAGAAGGGCTGTCATATCCTGCCATTAACTCTTTTTAAACCTAACTTATTTTCTTCTCGTGATTAAACGTTGACGCCTTTGATGTGGTGGGTGTTGTCATGAGATCATTCATCACATGTGGAAAGAGCAGAGGGGGAGGATTGGCAGCCTCTCGCCTTGGTACTTTTCCATAAGATGCTTTTCACCAACCTCATTGTTATTGTTCTTGTAACTCTGAAGTCGTTCCAAATCTGAAATTGTAGGAACTTGGTTTTATGTCCTTACTACATGAGTATTTGAAGTAAACTAAGCCTTTTTTTTTCAAGTTATTTAACAAACATCATAGAAAAAAATGAATGTAAAAGCAAGAGCTATTTTTTTTCAAGTTATTTAATAAGCATCATAGAAAAAGAGAATGTAAAACTATCACTTACAGTAGACAGAACACCTCACAAAAGGAGCAGGCTGAGATGTAGAAAGTCAGATTTTAGGTACTCCTTTCCATTTTCTTTCCCTTACTCAAATTCTCTACCAACAGGGCAGTATGGGGAATTAAGATAGAAAGAAAGTATAAAGAGAGCTTTCTTGCTCGTAAGATATTTGCCACTTCTTTCTGTAGCTGAAGGCAGTTAACCTCAAAGTAACTGAAAGTCCAGACTGGAAGTAGTTTCTATGAACTCTAGGGGTTGTGATTTGATCTACTTCTACCAGCTGTGACTCTATCACTGGCATGAATTAATATCCCTTTCTTGGTTTGTAGGACTGTCAAAAAAATAAGACACCAAACTTGGGATCAGTCCCAAATGAAGCAGACTTCTGCCTCTGGTGCCCCATTTCCAGAACAAGTCTTAGGTGATTCTCTCTGAAAATAAGACTGAAGTAGGTGGCTTATGGGAGTCTCTGCAATAACCAAACTGATGGCAGGAAATTGATAAGACTGAGAGCCATCAACATACCATCAGCATGACTTACAATTTTTATGAAGTACTCAATATGTTTTCGTTTGCTATACCAAGGAAACAAGATGGAATCATCCATTTGTGTTGTCTCCACTCTACATATTGACTATGGGGATTTGTGTTATAGCATATGATGCTATATGGAATCTTACTATGATTTTAAATTCAGTGTCTTCCAAACTATAATATTTTCTTTTCAACTGAATAATTCCTTGCTGACCTTGGGGTTTTGTTTTGTTGGTGGTGTGTTTGCACATGCATGAGTGTGTGTGTGTGTGTGTGTGTGTTTTATTATTTTGTCAAATTATATTGATTTTCCAGGGGAATAAATGGTGCTTTGATGCTTGCTTCTCACCCATTGTCTACTTGTTTGATGTGTTCGCATGAGCACCGGCAGCAGTTTTTCCACACTTCTTTTCTAAATGAAGAAGAGAGAGACAAAACATCCTTTTCTACGTACCATGAAAATATAGATTTACTTCTTTTCCCTTAATTTCAAAAGGAAAAGGTGAAGGGATAATGATGTGTTCAAAATTGGGTGAGTGACATGATTTCTTCTAGCAGAAATGGTGTAGAGGAAGCTACCCTGAATCAAATATCACTGGCATCGCCTTATAGGTGACCAGGAGCAGCAGTGTTTCCGTTTGGCTGGCTATTCTCACATGCTGTTTGTCCAAACAGAGAAACAAGGTGTAGACTGAGGATAAGACCAAACATGCTCTGAGCGTCTCTCTCTGTCATCTGAGGAGAGAGACCCCTAAGCAAGGGAAGAAATGGGCAATTGTGGGACATGTCACATCCTCAGTCACCTGCAGATACCTCTATTTTTCTCCTTCATTTTCCTCATTGGACGGCAACATACCTTGTCATGATGAACTATAACTATTTTAAACAAGATAGGTTCATAGGTTCAAGAAAACTATAAAAAAGAACCAATATTTATATGGTGTAATGGCAGGCGGAACTTGCTTTTCTAAGGCAGAGTTGAAGTAGAATCATAAAGGATTTGAACAAAATTATCCGTGAAGAACCTGACAGAGCTGCTACATAGCCACCAGCTTTCCTGATGACTTCAGTGATGAGCTGTTGGAGGAGAAAACTGTGTCCATTCATCAGTGTTCTCTCACTGCATTTGTTGTATGAAAATAGAGGGAGGAGTTGACAGCTTTGATTTCAAGTGGAAATCCTTTGTTTTCCTGATGAAACTGGCTATCACCTACAGCACCAGGCATTTAACTCTAGGCAAATGATTATCACCCATCCAATCCTATTGACACCTGCCCTTAATGCCAAGGGGTTCAGAGCCCAGCTGGCCCTGGCTCCCTGAAGTTCTTGTGGCTTCATCTGTAGCCATCCAACTGTGTTTCTGGATCCCCAAATGTACTTATTGGTAATTCGCAACACAGTCTATTGAGGGGAGGAGAAATGGACACGTAGATGTGCTGTGACTCCTTCAGACTTTTCCCCTGCTGTGACATCACGTGGTCACCAGGGGATGTGCTTTTGCCAGAGAGCTCTCACTTCATCTACGAGCACCTGCTGGGGAATAAAGAAGGACTTGGGTTTTTGTGCAGCACAAAGAGTCCAGAGAGAAAAGAGAATATTAGCCATGGCTGCAAACTCCCACTGAGGCGTTGTGGTGGGCCTCGGTCTGCTCTGACCTCTGAGGGACTCGCCTCCCTCATGCCCTGCACCTGATGAAGCCAGGTCCACGTGCGGCCACTCCAGTGGGGGCTGGGCCTGTCACAAGTGCCCCACCTGATTTCTTGAAAGATTTTATTAGCATCCATGCCCTCTACGGTAAACAGTAAATTATAAGGGCACTGACAGTGCAGTTCAGCTCTGCCTGACTGGTTGTTTATCATAATCACTGCTGCCATCTGTTCATTATCCTTATGTGTTAGACATTGTACCCAACAGTTTATATAATTTAATTGCATTTAATCCTCCAAACAACTGGTTGAGATAGTTACTATTATGTTCTCTATTTTACAGATGAGGGAGGAGAAGCTTAGAGGCAGCTAAAGGAGGTGGCCAGGATTGTTCGGCTAATGATTGTGTTGCTAGGACTAGACTTAGGCCCATCATACTGCAAAGGCCATATCTTTAAATTATACTGTGATTCTCAATTGGTGGGGTAGAGTATAGCAGAAGGACTTAGGGAATTTTTTTCACCTGCTATGTTTATATTCCCCTTGTCCATCCCCATTCCCATTTCCCATTTTCCTCCTTCCCTCCTTTTCCCTATTCTGCCTGATTTGCTTTTCTGGGTAGGTGGGTGAGGGGATCGTCTGTCCTCACCATTGAAGGTCACTGCTGCGCTGAGTCACTGTTCCTGAGGTGCTGTGCTGGGGCCCTCAGCGGTACTGTGACGGGTAAATAGCTGAGAACCAGTGGGCTAAAGGAGGGCTGACAAATCCCCAGCAATTTTTCTGTGACTTCCTGCATGTAGAGCTCCCTTTTTGATGGCAGAGGTTCAGATGGCATACACACTTGTGGACTGCTGAGGAAGGATGCAAAACAGCTTCCATATGTATGCAAAATATATGTATATAGAAAATAGGAAACATAAAATACATATATACACACAGGAAACATACATATGCAAATATACACGTACATGAAAAATATATATGTATATGAGGAAATACATTTGAAATACATATTCAGCTGTATTTCCTCCTCTCCCAGTGCCAGCATGAGCATCAGTAAGGGTGCTAAGCATGATTTAGATAGCTAGAGAATTAAAAAAAAAAAAAAGAAAAAAAACCCAGCTAATACAAGGCCCCGCGCCTTTTAGTTCTAAGAGCTGACTGGGACCACCTTTGGATTTCAAGTTTATTCAATCAGTTATATAATAAGATTAAGTGTGGCTTTTTCGTTTCCCTTGGCAACTTCTGGTTTACAGCCAATTAGAAATGGCAATTGACAGCAGGGAAGGATCTGGAAGAAACACTGACGCCGTAGTCTCAGCATTTCTGAGCTTTTTGTTGAAAGCTGTTTCAAAGCCCCAGTGGTCACCCATGAAGTACACTGTGGCATCAGAAAAGCAGTGTTTTCTTCCTTAAGCTCATCTCTTATCCTATCGTTTCTCTGCTTAAAACACTTTCGTGTTTCTCTACAGCCTTCATTCCCCTTTCTATCTTCTTTCCAGTTCAAGGCCTCTATGATTTGGACCCAGTGTCCTTTTGGTGTATTTCTTACCACCTTCCCCTAAAAGCCTAACCCCAGATAGTCCATCTACTCTTCATTCTTTTACCATACCTGAACTTTCTTGGTTTGGATTCAGGATCTCCCTCCCTGTGTCTACCTGTCAAAATCTCTTATTTTGTAAGGCTGAACTCAAACAACATTATCTCTATGAAAACCTTCAGGATTCTCTGTTGGAATTAAACATTCCTTATTTGTGCTAATAGTGCATGGCTTAGACTTTGACTAAAATGTTAAATATATTTTTTCTTGATTTGGAGTTGGCTGGGTACATTGAGGATCTCTATTCTGTTCTTTGAGGATGAGAAGTATGTCATGCACTTTGTATCATCCTCCACTGAGAAAGAGTTTATATAAAATGAGTAGTTTTTAAATAGTTTAACATTAAGTGAATGTCAGATTTATGGAAAAGGCACTTAGGTGGAATTTCCTGATAATACCTGACAAACGGCATTGCCATGTGGAGCTGCCCTAATCATTTGATGCACAGGCAGATTTTAACCTTTGGGCTATTGAACTGTTACCTCTCTTTGGAAACCTGTTTTCTTTTGGAGTTTGACATGGCAACTCCTTTTTGGGTCCAGCATGCCTGACCCACCTTAGCGAGTCTCTCTCTGACCTCTCAAACTACTGACACTGTGTCTCTAATCACTCTGTCACAGTGTCCTTTGTTTGTACTGTAGCACTACCCTAACCAGGTGAATTGTTGTGTGTCTGCTCAGCATGTGTCTCTTAAGCTTTATGAGAGCAGAGACCCTGTCTGCTCTAATAATCACTGTATTTCCAGGACTTCGAACAAAGTCCTCCAATAGCTGGTTCCCAGCAGAAGGCCGTAGTGATAGCTCATCCTGTAAGGGTGGCTGTAGCTTTCCGGGCCCTCCCAGGAGGCTCTCCCTCCTAGTGAGACCGTGAGTGGTACAAGCCTGCTTCCTGTATGTGTAGGTATGTAACAGAAGAAGCAGATGTCACCCTGGGGCCATTGATCTTTCTTGGAAAGGCTGGTGACCGTGGTGGAGGGGTCTACCTCTTCTTGTACTTCTGTGACACTAGGCTTAGGCCTGGTTATGGTGGTGTCCCTAATTCTGGCTACCATTGTCCTGGGACTTGACATGGAGATATATATATATATATATATATATATATATATTATATATAAAATATGGTGTAAGTGAATCACAGTGGTGCCATTTACATCATATTATATTATTTAAACTCAGTGGTTTTCAACATTGGCTGCCCATCAGTGGAGCTTAGAAAACAGATGTGCAAGGTTGCTTTAAGTGTATGAATCATCAGAGGCTCAGGAAAACAAGGAAGATAAGCTTTCCATAGCTTCCGAAGCTGTGGTTGTTTTTAAGACTTTCTATATTCTATTTTAAATCCTCATCTCATAGCCTTAATCCTTGTGACTGTCACAGAAAGATAATTAGATCAAACATGAACTTAGATTGGTCACAGAAACATCTGGGGCAGGTCCAAAGTTTTAATGACTGTTTCAGTAGTGTAAGAGTTTAATTATAGTTTTAATGTATAAACAATTTTGATATGTTGCCCAACAAATAAAAGAAACATAAGTAATTATCAACTGGGCTTCTCTGTCAATGCATGACCAACAATCACCGAGTTATTTTTAAGAAATGGACTACATGTTAAATGGTTGTTTTTCTGTTAGCTTGTATAAAGTATATGATACTGAATAACTTGAAATAAATGCTTATTTTATCCATAATATGTCTTTGGTGTTTATCCATTCCATTAAAATTGTACAACAAATTTCCATGAAAATAGAACTTTCCTTTTTTTCTCATATTAATGCATTTGATACCAGATTTTATTCTTAGACTCTTAACCTCCCTCATCACCATGGTATCGAAACAGATTTCTCAGCATGACATGTTGCCTGCCCTCCTTACTTTACACATGACGCATAGAGGTAAGAATGAATAAGAACCCTGTTCAGAACCACTAATCCAGCTAGTAGCAGACCGGCATTAGAATTCACCCCCCTTGTTATCAAAGGTATAGTTATATTCCTAAATCATTAGATAGGAAAATAAAAAAACAACCTTAAAACTATTTGTTAGAGATATCTGGCCAAGTCTGTGCTTTTAATCAGAGCAGTAATGTGGTGCATGTCCCATTGGGGATCCCCAGAAAAGATTTTCCCCAGCCTTTCCTAGACCATGGAGAGCACCATTAAATTTATTACCTGGGAATATTTCCAAAAGCCTGCTTGCGAAAATTCGATTTCATTCTTCTTACTTCTTGCTGAGAGAGCAGCTGTTATCCTTTTCCTTTTAACATGCCTCCTAATGTGAAGATGTCCCTTTTCCAGACAAAAATCTGTTTTTACATGTTACAACGCTGACCTTCCAAACCCTTGAATCATTTCAGTTTTTCATTTTGGTAGGTCTGTTCTCTTCATAACCTCTAATTAAATGGTTCTAAACCATACACATGCACCAACCAATCAACTTCAATCCAGAGTGGGTATAAGTCAAGTTTATAGGCTTAGAATGGCAAGAAATGTAACTTTCCTTACTTTTCTGCAACTCATTTTCAGGTCCATTTTGAATTCTTTTTCTACCAGGGAGCATTTTAGAGAAATGTTTATCCCCTAAAGCAGGAGAGACTCCCCCACCTCTTACTCCCTGCCAGGCCGTAAAATAAAGACTTTTGAGTTGTAAGGTTCAGAATTCTTAAGAGGCAGAATAGTTGAAAGAATTTTTTTTTTTAAAAGACAGTCTATTTTCTACCCAAAGTAAAATATAATAAAAGTACAAATCTAGTAGACAAGTTTTATGATGCATAATGTTCCCTTGTATGGGTTTACCATAAAGTATATAAATAAGCCTCCATGTTTGAACATTTAATGTATTTCACTTTTTTTGTTGTCTTCAATAATAGTTTGCTGAACATCTCAGTTAATATTGTTGTAACATAATAAGACCACATTAATAATATTGTATATTTGCTTACTAAATCCACTGAAAAAGGATAATAATAAATGAATGTTGGTTGGTTGACCTAAATAGGAATGAGGTAGTTGCTTTGATGGTAATGAGAGGAATGTGAGTTAGATGTTAGGAAAGACTCCCGTACTATACCAATTATGAGACAGTATTTGCCACCATGGAACTCCTGAACCTATAGTCTCATTTTCAGAATATTATAAAAAATAAACAGCCAGGATTTAAATACTATCATTCTTACAAAATTTGATGAGGATAGATAGTCTCTTACGTCTATATCTAAGATTTTCAACTTCTGTAATCCTTTTCAATTCTATTTATATTTAAAATTCAATTTAAAATACAAGTTTAAAATATTTTTAGCAATTACATGCTATCTTAACCCACTCAGGCCATTATAACAAAATTCCATAGACAGGGTGGCTTAAACAATGCATATTTTTTTTCTCACAGTTCTAGAGGCTGGGAAATCTATAATTAAGGTGCCAGCAGCTTCCATGTTTAGTGAAAGCCTCCTTCCTGGTTCATAGATAGCCATCTTTCTTTTGTGTCCTCACGTGATGGAAGGGATGAGAAAGCTTTCTGGGGCCTCTTTTACAAGGACACTAATCCCATTCATGAGGACTCCACCCTCATGACCTAATCACCTCCCAAAGGCCCCACCTCCTAATACCATCACATTGAGGGTTATGATTTCAACAGATGAATTTGGGGAGACACAAAGATTCAGTCCATTGCACATGTTTATGTAACCAGCCCAGCACTACAGAAGTATGTAAAAAAGAGCTTTCCTTTTCCTTATCCAGTCTCACCCTTTTGCAGTAATCAGCATTAACAATTTGGTGTGTAGCTTTTCTCACCGTTTTCAGTGCTCATACAAGCACGTGGACATACCCATTCACATATAAAAGGTATTTTGTTAAGTAGAGCACTGTGTACTGGTTATTAATCCCCAGCGAGCAGAACACTGTACCAGTGTCAGGGGACGAATCCAAACACCACTTTCTGTTGTGTCTTGGTATTTGAGTTGCCAAGGAAAACACCACCATCACTGGATGGCACAACACTTTACTTACATGTAGGAGAGTCAGAGTGAGATCAGCTTTAATAGTGCACATCACTCCCTTATAGCTAGCAGGTCCCCACTACGCTCCCAGCAGCTGGCACAGGGCAGTTGGCCTATGCATACCCTTCTCCTTTCTACTACTACTCAGCAGTGGCGGGAAGGACTCCAACCCCTCCCTCGTGGAGTCTGCAATACTGAAAGCTGGTGGTGCGCCTGAGGGCCACTGACACCCCATGCTTAAGCAGAACCAAAGAGCACATAGGTAGTGAGCCTAAGATAGGGAAAGGTATTTCCTCCCAAGGTGATAAGCTAAGCCAGACCACAGGCCATGTGGGCTCTGTACCTCTTGTTAGGAAGTGTTCCAGGCCCAAGACCCATTCTTAAGTGGGGGTCCAAAGACTGCCTGCATGAGACTGCGATTCCCAACAATTTTTATTCCTTTCCCTAAATGGATTATATGCAAACATGACTCAGCAATTTGTTTTTCACATTTAACAATGTACAATGAACATTCTTTCTGGACATTTTTTTTTTTTTGATGGCAATGTCACTGGCCCTCATATGTGGGACCAAACCGGGGCCGCTGGCTTCCCAAGCCAGCACTTAACCACGGTGCCAATCGGCCAGCCCTCTGGTCAGTATTTTTAATAACTGAATAAATAGTACACAGTGTGGATATTTGTTCCATTTTTCCCTTACTAATGGGCATCCAGGTTTTTATAGTTGTATACCACTCCCAACAATGCTGCAGTAAATATTTACATCTATCTTCTTAGATCAGCTTCTTTTTTTTTTTTTTTTTTTCTAAAAGATTGATTCTCAAGAGTGGGATGGCAAGGTCAAAAAGTCTCTCAATGATCTGTCATAGTCCAGAAGCCAGTGACGTATTAGAGAACCTATTTCACCATAACCTTGCCCATACAGGCTATTATCCAACTTTTGCATTTTTGCTAATCTCTTAAATGAAAAAAAACAAAAAGGTGTATCTTTATGATTTCAGTTTGCATTTCCTTTATTACTCTTAAGGTTGTCTTTTCATATTTTATTTGGCCATTGCATTTTCTTATACATGATTTGCCTTAAACTTTTCTAATCCTTGTATATTTTATTTTTATTAAACATTTCATGATTCAGAAACACATATTTTCACTTTGTAGCATTTATTTGCCTACCCAGATTTCAAAGAGGAAAAGAGATTTTCTGCTGGACACATTGTTCTTAGCAGCTATTTGAAATGCTAAAGATTTGATAAGTGAAACTGGAAAAATGTGAATGTTACTGGACTGATGGCTTACAGTAAAGGGAAGACTGCTTATACCTCTGACGAATGCTTTTTAAATGATCAGGCCTCCGGATCTGACTGCAATACCAAAAGGCATGCATCCAGGCTTTCCATGTTGGTGTCATTACATCACTCTAACCCTCACCATAGCCTTGATGTTGTGTAAGAACTAGAGAACTTCAATAAGCTCAGCCCTGTCTGAAGTGGTCTTTTGTCCTACCTACCCCTTTCTTTAGATGTGCCTTGGGGAAGAGGGTGTTATATTTTTGTCTGCTTCACGTTCATAGTGGATGTCTTCCATTGCAAAGGGAATGGTTTTACTATTTTCTCGAACTTGCCCTAAAGGATGACGCAGCACTTTATAAAGACCTGTGAGCATTCCAGGAATGACTGAGGATGGGAATGTAGCCTGTTCAGGGAAGCTGGCCACAAGGACAGCTGTGTCTGTCTCACTCCCTCAAGGGTTGGAAGAGGTAGAAACTGGTCCCAGAGTCCTGGGCTGTAGCTTGGGTATCTCAGGACAATTCACCAAATGAAGGAATGGAAAATCCAATTCTCAAGTATATTTCTGATGGTATAAGAAGAAGGAAGAGAGAAGGAGGGAGGGGATTTCTTTTACTTTAAATGAGTGTTGCTTTTTGTTAATGAATTTGAATTCAGAATTTATTACCCTGGAGTTCTCTTAGTAATATAAGTGAGACTAGATTGTCTCTCTTCTTGCTGGAAGAAAAATATCTAAGAGTGGGTGTTAAATTCTTAGGTTTATTTTTTTTCATGTTTGGCTTCCTTTTTCAACTTCCAAGAGAGGTAAATTTTAATATGGGGGCGGGGTGTGTGTGTGTGTTTGTAGTGAGGGTGGGGATGCAGAGAAAAGGCTGGTTGAAAGATTAAAATGGTCTGCCTATGTTTGGTTTGTCTATATATATATATATATATGCCTGTAATAGTTTTAT
The DNA here is from genome assembly GCA_033961575.1 of Aselliscus stoliczkanus. Classification (NCBI taxonomy): domain Eukaryota; kingdom Metazoa; phylum Chordata; class Mammalia; order Chiroptera; family Hipposideridae; genus Aselliscus; species Aselliscus stoliczkanus. The sequence goes on from CM066733.1 coordinate 124,515,884, forward strand.
TTGTTTCTCATGCAATGTAGGTCTTTATTCAGAAAAGGAAGTTCCTAGAGTCTATCCATCAGGAACATTAGCTATTTTTGGTTTTCCCATAACTATTTGTTTGGTGTTTTTATTCACAGATTTGTGGCTGCTGTGTTTTTATGTCTGTTTTGGGGTGATTTTGGCCTGAGTTGCAGTTTTATTTATTTTGTATGTGTGTCAAACTGTGCTTTCAAAGAGTAGCAAATAGTGGTTTGAAATGGGAAGAATATCCCAAATGCCTAAATCTTATATTTGAAGCTGAGAAGATTTGAGATAAATATTTTTACATCTTTTAACTGAAAATTGACCTAGTGTTTCCCTCTGTGGTTTTGAGTGTGGTCACTGAAATGCTCATAACCAACAGAAGCCATTGTTGTATATGAGGTCATGTGACCCCTTGTGAGGAATAAAAGCTCCAGTCTGAGCGGCTCACTCTTTGGTTGTGGTTCAAGCTGGTCCCACGGCACTGAATTCAGAAGCAGCCCCTGGAGGAACACATCTACCACATCACCTGTAAGGAACTTAAGCTTCTCTCTTTCTGCCTTTCATTTCAGAAAACCTGATATCTTCCATAGTTGTTCCCTTGACCTACTTACAAAACAATTTTTGAAACATATTCTACAGTGTTCACAGTTAACTGAAGTTTTCTTTTATTGATATCCTCTGAACAACATGAATTAACATGGAGTTTGGAAAGTATAACAACACAGCTATGTCCTGGTGACATGAAGAGACACCCTTCTACCACAAATAGCCTAAGGTTTTCATCAGTTTTTCAACTGATCAGGATGTTGGATAAGATCCTGCTGTGGGTGTCTTCTATAACCAAATGCAGTTAACATTCTAGAGTTACCCATCATATCCTGAAGATCTTAAATTCATCTTAATCGTTCTTACTTTACTTGTAGCCTTTTCAAGGAACTAGAGACTTCGAATTTGTTTTAATGGGAATGTAAAGGTATAAACTCAGGCAGAAAGAACATTGACAGAATGAAAGCCAGTCTCTGGCTTGATGTAGTCCTTGAAGGTTTTAGGCACAGTAACAAAAAGGGAGTGATGGGACCAATACAGTTGATATGCTGATGTGTGCTGACTGTTCTTTCTCTGTCACAGGTTATTTGCTATTTCTTCCAATGGTCATTGCATTAGTTGTAAGTCTTGGTTATTGTATTTGAAACACAACAAAAAGAGAGATGTTCCACTGGCTGAGTACCAGATTTAATTTGTAAGCATATAGTACATGAGAGCTAATTCAATTATCCCATATATATTTATTGAGCACGTAGTATTAAGTGAATCAAGTAGCTCATAATCTAAAGGAGAAAGACAATGAATCATGCAGTTATAATACAGCGTAAGTGCTACAATATCTTGACATCCTCTAACTCTCTTCTTTCCAATGCTTACCAAATCATCTTTTGCTGTTCATTGGGTTTCTCAAGTAGATTTTATTCTGAGGATGTAAAGAGCACAGAATTTGCTATAAGATATTTGGTCTACTTGGAAAAACAGTCTCCCAGGAGATTTGTTAGTAGAAACTGTCATCAAAGAGGCTGATGACTACAGTGAACTAACTGGTGAAATAAAACTTCTGTACCTAACAAACCATAGAAAATGATATGAATTGAAGCCTCATATATTATATCTTGGAATGTGATACCTTTCAACTATGCAGCCAACCTGGGGATGCCAGCCTGAATGGCCAGCTGGTCTTATGCAGTGATCAAAGCCGTGTCTTAATGCAATGATAGTTTCTGTAGTTATCCCTGTAAAATGATGTCATGAAGCAAGCCACTCCCATGGCCCTGGGTGGTGCCACTATAGCTATAGGGCAAGCAGGTCTTACCCATCACTACAAATTCCTACAGCTCTCAATGTCAGGAGCACCCTAAAGTCATGGGTTGGGCATGAGACCAGGGAAGCGTTGGGTACTTGAGGCGTGTTCAGGGCCTCTGGGATTCTTACCACTGGAGGTGAGGAATAGTCCTGGTCAGGCCTTACCACAGAAATAATAATTTAGGTTTATGTGCATCCCTAATTGTTTTGACCTCCTTAAAGGCTGCCCAGCCTTCACAGACATATAGTACATGTTTAACTATTGGGTACCATATACTTCCGGCTATCTTTAATATTCTATTGAATTTTGGTGACTTTAACGATATGCAGTTAGCCTGAGAATTTTATGTCAAAGTTATGTTTGCTCTTGCAGTCAGAAGACAGTTGCCATCTATGTTTGGATGAAAGAGAAAAGAAGGAAATATTTCCATATATTTGTTGATCTCTATCTACAATAGCATGTCCATATTTAATCAAGGTTTGGTTTTGGATAGTCACAAATTTTTCTTTAGATCATAGAGTCCATTTTAATTATTTAGATTGTCACCTAAGCAGTATATTTTTTAAAAAGTGGGAAAATGGAGAATAAGAATTTAATCTACTACAACCTCAGCCATATCTTCAGATAAAATACTTAGTAAAAAGCATAAAATCTTTCTTTATTCAACTGTTTAGTACACGCAGACTGGGCATTACATATATGACTTCATTTTTAAACTACGTTATTAAGTGACACCAAAGCTTTAGAAAACAGTGCTATTAATAGTGGTGATTCATGTGTTCATTATTTTAAGAAGGACAATAAACTTGTACAAAACAGTGTCTAAAATATTTTTCCATAAACTTGTTTAACTATAATTATAGTAATATATAGTATTATGTGTCTTAATGCAATTTATAATACAAGTCATAATGTAGGTTATACTATGTAGATTATTTAGTAGTATATAGTAATGCATACAATAAAATGGATAGGAAGCAAAATTGTCAACATTTTAGGTCAATTTAAGGCACACAGCAGGTTACTTGTTATTTTAGTAATGTTGGCAGCTTGGTAGTAAGGATCTTAGAAGAGATACTGAGGAGGAAGAAGAGAGAGGCCTTGGTAGTGATGGAGTGACACAAAAGCATAAGATTGAGTAGAACATGACTGAGGGACACTGCATATGGTATACTGGCTGGTTTCGTGGATTTGGTGGGAAAATAATAGACAGGCTCATTGGAATCATCACTTGTAGCCAGGCTTGGAAAGTTTTGAATGCTAGTTTAAGAATCTTTGAATTTATACTTGCGGCAATTCCATCCATCAATTTTTTTTTTTCAACTGGGTTTTGACACAATGAAAGTAATGTGCTTGAAATACTGAGTTGAGTGTTGTGTAGACTGTGTGATGAGGGAAGAGAGTGCAAGCAACGAGATAAAATTAGCTAATATTTCAATAATCTGAGTGTGTGGTGATAAAACCTGAATCACTGTTATAGCAATGAAAATTAAAAAGGATAAACAAATATTACAGGTAATGAAAAGCTATGGAAAGGGCAACAAGAAGACATGATAGTTTGATTATTTCCTCCTAGGGGATTAACTCAGCAAACATTAGTTGAACGGAGTTTGGGAGAAGGATTAGGAGATGTGATCTCACTTTTAGATATAAGGACATATCTAAATATATATATATATATGATATATCATATATATTAGATTTTAAATATATTTATCTCTGTATTATATTTTTCAAACTTAAAATGCCAAAGCTTTTAAGATACCCATTGTTTTATATACCACTAAGAAAGAAAAATGCTGCCAATTAAGACACCACTGATTGTTAACAGGCATCATGATTTCAGAAATGTTAAGTGAAGAAGAAAAACTGTGCAGTATATAGAAAAAGATCTGGAGAGATGTACATGAAGGTTTTATCGCGGTGACCTCTGGGAGGTGAGAGTATGATTTGTCTTTAATTATTGCTTATCTGTGTATGCAAATGTCCTACAATGCTGCTCTCCTTGCTTTACTTTACTTCACTTTCCAAAGCTAAAGGTAGGTGACCCTAGGCCCTGGCAGCACTCATTTTCACATCTCTTAGTGTGTTCAAGCCTTGGTTCAAGGATGTAGGAGCGCTAAGCTCCCATTGTATTGTTCTTACCTTAGCCCTTGAGGCCTCTGCCAATACTCCAGGGCAACAGGAAAAAACACATTTAAAGTTCTATCTACCATGCATGTATTCAATAATAGACTAGATACAAGTTATTGGCAAATGAATGAAAAGCAGCAGTTCAATAATGGAGGTTCATAAGAAATGATATTTAGGATTTTGTGGTAGGTTTAGTAAATGTGCAGACAGGATTCTGATAAACTTGTTTTATATCTTTAATTTCTATCCTCCTAGAATTAACATGTATAATTTTTCGTGCACTTAAAGATAGTCATAAATTCAGCAGCAATGAGATTAGCTCAATAGTTTTTCCCCTAGAGAATAAATGGAGATATTTTGAAATATTGTTTGCCTGAGGTTTTTACCAAACATCATGAGGAAAATATAATTAAGTAATAAATATTACAGTCTTAAATTTATTGTTTAAAACATGGTAAATTTTCATTTAAGCTACTTTATTGTATTATTTCTTTTATGAAATCCTGGGATAGTTTTGTATTATTTTTGAAAGTATGTGCTTTTCTTCCTGTGCTTGGCTATATACAGCTGGACTCATTTGTTAATTCCTTGATATGGTTCACACACACGCATACATGCAAGATTAGTTTGCTATTTAAAAGAAATTCTGTAACTTTTATATATTTTCTAACAATGCAGTATATGGTCACTCATCTAAAATCATAGTTTGTAATCATTTTAGCTCACAGCTGTCTGTACCCTTTCAGTCATGTGCATGAAGCCATGACCTAATCAACCCATTGGAGTGCTTGACAAGGTGCCTTAAAAAGTGTGTTGGTGGGCCTGCTGAGTGGCTCAGTTGGTTGAGAGCTTGCTCAAGAGTGCAAGCTCTGAGCAACAGGGTCTCTGGTTCAATTCCCGGCTCATGAGCTGAGCTGCCAACAAGGTAGAAGGATGGCTCAGCTGAAAACAAAAGAAAAACAAAGTGTGTTGGAGCCAGTGATTTTGTTTCAAGATTGAAGGAGGCACTTTAATCCGAAACTCACCTCTTGATTTGTGCTTGCTAACATTTTGTTTACTATTCTTCAGATGGTTATAAGACAAGGAAGGGTATAAGCTTTAGAGTCAGATGAGACTAAGTTAGAGCCCAACAACTTCTGACTGAGCCAGACCCTGAACCCACATACCATGAGTCTGGGTCCTCATCAGCGGGCTGGGGCCAGCTGCAGCGACTTCTCATTTGGATGTGGTTTCGTTGGTTGTGTCATTCAGCCGCATGTGTGGGACTTCAATGAGTAGTCACTGGCCAATTGTAGGTATAGTGACAGCAGGCATATGGTAGCATTTGACAAGTACTCTAAGACAGACCTGCTTCCAAAAGATGTCACTTGGCCAATGGATAAGTACAGTTCCTGTGTTAAAGTCAGACTTGTGGGTATTTGCTACTTTTATTAAAACAAGTCTATATATTTTCTTGCATGTAAGTGAAAGTAAAATGACTGTCTTTAGGAGCAAAATACTCCTATAGCAGAATCACAAAATTTATTCACACTACATCTTGGTGTACATATATGTGCTCCATTTTTTTTTTTTAAACCTGTGTCTGATCTGGGTATGAGCCCTTAGACTTTGAGTGGTGAGGAAGAAAAATAGGTTTAGCCCACTCCAATGTAATAATTTTTAAAGCTCCTTCAAATAATGTTTACTTCCTCAGTAAAATGACCCCCTAGCTCAGATTTTCCCTTGCTCAGCTCCCCCTTTCCCTTGCCTTGGAGAGGCCATATTTGCTTTATGGAAGCAGGGAGGGCCCATGGAGTGCCTGTGTTCTCTGCTGGCTTTTCAGTCAGCTGGTCCCACGATGTCCTCTGATGCGTCATTTTCTGCCGATACTAATGATCTTGTCTTCCTCGGCTAGTTTTGGGCCTAGTAGCCCTTGCAATCTGATTCAGCCTCACCTTGGCTCCCGTTGGTGGGAGATATTCTCCAGTTCCTCCAGCTAGACCTCTGGCCAGGGCTGGTAACCTCAGTGCCGAGGCACCAACCCCTTGCCAAGGTGGCAATATTCTCCCTAAGTACTGTGGGGAGTTCTGGATCCCATGTATGGTTACCTGACTGCATAAGTGTCAGTCGGGGAACTAAACAGCAAGGGCCGGTCTGTCCAGACACTTAGCACCTGCCCAGTTTACAGGCATATGGCTGTGCTCCAGGTTGGCGTGTGAAAGATATTTTGTTCTGGAGCTCAAAATGGAGATTGGGACAGCCTTCCTGTACCGGGGAGGGACCAGGGACCAGGAAAGAAATAGATAAATGACATTCAAAAAAGGAGTGCCTGATCCAAGAGAATTTATTGAATGGACTATCAGAAAGACAGAAACAGTTAAGGGAAACCAACAAGGGACATTGTAGCTCCCCAGAACACAAGCAGCAGGAAATCAGTATAGTCCCAAGGTCAGAGGAGAGGGTGGGTTTCTTGGAACTCGACAAGAGCAAAGTGGTGGATGAGGGCTTGCTAACAGTTGCTGTGGCCATTGGGAGTGGAAAGCTGAAACTTGCACAGTACAGCCTGTCAGGGAAGGAGGGAGTCCGGGGGTCACCAGTGTCTGCCCCTGTCTCTTGCCCTCTCGTGTGGTGCTGCCCCTTCCGTTCCACCACCACCGCCACCACCACTGCCACCGCCGCCACCACCGCCACCACCACAGTCACCACCACCTTGGCCAATGCAGAGGGTAAAGGAATCTTACAGGAGTCCTTAGGTCAGTCTCCCAAGGCACAGAGCACGGTGGAGGAAGGCTGAGAGCGGTTCTGGAGGAGCAAACAGAATGTCTAGCAGGTTCCTCTGCAAATCTTTTTGGGTTAAGGCCAAAGAGAAAGGTTAGACACTCACATCTCCCAGCTTCTCTCTCCTTTCTCCTTTCCCTCTTTCCATTGTCCCCCAGGGATAGAACAGGAGGTGCATCCATCTTTGGTAAATCCTAGTACATCGTGTACCTAAGTGGAACTTCCTTGACTGAATTTCCTGGGGTTGGCGTTTGATATACAAAGAGGAAATAAAGATTGGAGAATATTCCTTTTTAAGAAAATTGCCTGTGTAGCAAAGCTGTTTGTCTTTCTAGAAAATCTCATTTCAAACGCCAAAAATATGAATATTAATTTTTGTGTGTGTTTTCTTTGTGTTTCCTTTGCTTCTCTGCCCTCCTCAGATAGGTGGATGTCTTAGACCAGCTAAGGGAAATACTACATTCTTGGGGAGGCAAAAAAAAATATAGCAAATTAGTATTTTTAAAAACTATTACTCTCAATTTCAGCAATATGCTGCTGTAGTTTGTACGCAAATTAAAATTTTTAAACACTTTCACCTATCTGCTCATATGTCATTTAATCTTAACCATCCCGTAAGGTATCCATTTTACAGACGAGGTCATTGAGGTCAAGTGTAACCTCTTAGTTAGCAACAAACCCACAGATGAAATTCCTGATCTCCTGATACCTGAGGTAGTACTCTTTTTTTCTATGCCAGACAAAAGGGACATAGTTTGAACATTTGGAAAAAGGAACCAAATTCATTAAGTGTCCTTATAACATACTGATACCTGCTGAAAATTGTGCTTCCTGGGCAGTTTTGCCCATTAATAAGTATTTTTATTAAAAATATGTTTTTACTCTCTTCTACTGTCTGCTTCCATAGTAACTAGGTCATTTTATACTCATTTCACTGCCCTTCTTACATTATCATCCACCACTTCGTATCTCTTGCAATTTACTTTTTTTGTCTCACTTAGTTTTCTTTTTTGGCTTCTTAGTAGCCTTTACTTTCTTGACAGCTCATGACACATTTAGAAAGTTTTTTGTTTTTGTTTTTGTTTTTCCTGAAATTTTTAGTTGCTTTTCAGTGGGTGAGTCAGTGTATCTGCTCCTCCAAACTATGGAACTAAAAGTTGGCTAAACTCATTTTTTAAAATTATTTTTATTTTTTATCTAAGTACAGTTGGTATATAATATTGTATTATTTATATTACTTTCAGCTGTACAATGTAATGATTTGAAATTTCTATACCTTACAACGTGATCACCGTAGAAACTTATCACCATTTTATAGACTGTATTCCCTTTCATCTTTTTACTCATCCCTCTCTCCTCCAGCAACCGTCCTTTTGGTCTCTGCTTCTATTATATGAGTCTGTTTTTGTTTTGTTTGTTTTTTCGTTTTTAAAATTGAATTATGTCTTATATCTTGCCTAAAGGTTTGCTGGAGACTGAACCGCTGCAGGGAAGAGATGAAGATGCAATAGCCCGTGCTGACTTCTCCAGCATGCTCTCTGAGGAGGAAAAGGAGGAGCTAAAGGCAGAATTACTTCAGGTATGATGAGCAATCGTCTCGTTGTTGCTATGCCTATCTGGATCTTGAGAGTTACTAGTACTTTGATGTGTGTCCCACATGACCATTGTTTCCTTTCATTCAGTGAAATTCAATAAATGATAGATTGCAGATGATTTATTTTGCTGAGATATTTTGGAATGCTAGTTGTCCATTGCTTGTTGGTGACAGTAGTAAAACGAATGGCTGTGGTGCTTAACCAACAGTGGTAATTAGTCGTCAGTATATACCTCTTATTCTTTTTAGTATCACAATACTATGGGAAAAATAAATCACTTACAAACCTGGTAGAATGTCTTGAAAACCTGCGTACGAGTACTAGCTGCATTTTAAGAGCAGTTTTTATTTTGGGTCAGCAACTTAGCTCAACACATACTTTGAAATGATTTTGTTTTGCAATGAAAAAGTCAATCATAGAAGCAACTGAATTGATTGACTCCTGTACTCTTTTGCAGAAGACTAAAGCTGTAGGGGTAGAGAGAAGAATGTGATGATGAATGTAGGCTTTATCAGATCTTGTGTAGTTGTTAGGGCACATGAATCTAGAGATGGAGAGGATGCCTGGCTCATCGTGAATACAACTCCTTGTTCAAGCCTTCATTTGCAGAGCCACTAACCCTTAATCACCTTGCTAAGGAGTGGTTACCCTGTAGGAGGGAGGGGAGCTTCTCAAACAGAATGAGCAGGAGGGTGAGGGGGAAGAGCCAGCATTCCCTCCCCATCCTGAATCCGTGGCTCAGTGGGCAGAAAGCCCCTGGGCTATCCAGAAGCATGGCTTTACACTCCAGCTCTGGCCTCTTCCACAGACTGGAGACAGGGCTTTGAGTGCCACCTACCCCTTACCCGACTTTGTCTACTCTAGACTCTTCAAACTTTCGTGTTCTAATAGTGTGTGTGTATGACAGCTCATAATAATATTGGAGATTTTCAGGTACTTTCATAAGACACACTCTAAAATAACTTCATTGTACGATAAAAGAGCAGCTTGTTCCTCTGGCACAGCAGGAATTATTTCAGTAAGCACAGTACCTCAGATCAGCCTGCTTCTTTAGCTGGATTTGTCTGTGACCACTGATCCACAGCCACCCCTTCCAGTTGGCCACGCGTGCCAAAGTGCACAGACCAGTCAGCCTGAATGGAGAGTGTCCCAGCTCCACATCATCAGCCTGAAATTCTGATCCACAACCTGTTCATGTCAATTGTGGTGTCCAGAAGTTATATTCTGTTGACTGGTGTAAGCTAACTGAGTCTAAGCTAAAATTTAACTCCTTCACGTTTAAGTCCACATTCAGGTACAGATACAACCTCTGGAACAGACCACTTTTTATAATATGGCTTGATTTTCCCGGGTTCTGGGATTATACATACATACATACATACATACATACATACATACATACATCAGCATATTTTTGTGCATTCTATATTTTCTAAATGTTGAACGATGAGCATTCATTTTATAATTAAGAAAAAGTAACTCCTGGTTCTAAATGGAGGCCCCATAAATATAAAAAACGAGCAGTGTTTCCAGAAACCCCTGTCTTATTTGGCCACATTAATGAGCTTCCAGCCTATCTCACTCCTAAGGCTTTGTAAGATTGACTTCTGAAAATAGCACCAGACTCCTGTTACTGTGTTCAGGTTTCCAGGATTCATGTTTTCATCCCTCAGAATGAGTGAGCTTCCATGCTTCCTGTGTCTTATTTCTGAGTCCTTCAGAGATGAAGAAGTCCTGTGTCTTGCCAAAGGAAGCGTGACTTCACAGGCATAGCTGTACGCTGCAAAGCAAGCGTGTCTTCATAGCTTCCTCTCTTCACATTTCCATTTCTTCTCCCTCTGCCTGAGGCCATTTCTGCTTTATGCTCCTTGTTTTCTGAAATCTGCTTTCCTTGCCCTTCTCAAGTGCAGGCATGCATACACACAAACACACACACCAGGGTCTTTCAGATCACACCTGCATTGAGATTACCTCAGGTGCTCGGGTTTAATTATAACAAGGACACACCGAGAGCCATCTCAGCAGTGTCACAATTGACCCCATGAAGAACTGAGACATCTTTTAGAAGCTCAGCGTCTCTGTCTCAGCTCTCCACAGACAATCTCTCTGGGCCCCTGTCACAAGTGACCCCTCTTTGTGTCGGAGGGAAGATCCTACTGGCTCTGTTAGCCACCAGGGGAACAGGACACCTCACAGGCCAGCCTATTAGGTTGTCTTTGAGTCAGGCAATCTACTGTGACCATGTTCTAAGGCAAGAATGTTGTGTACAAGGGCTTCTTATCTCTGGCTGCTTTGTTTAAAAGGGGTCTTGGCCAAGGGTCCAGTCTCCTCTTCAATACACTCCTCTCCCTGGTTTCTCCTCAGATTCCCCTGTTGCTTTCAGGCTCTACTGGATCCCCCCTCACTGCTTTATCCTGTTCTATTCCCATGAGGATGCCCACAGACTTTGGGGAACTCCCTGCTCCATTCACCCACACTGCCAACATACTGTTGTGTGCTTACAGTCCTGGCAATAGGAACTCTTTATGGTAGGAGACATAAAATTACCCAGTATTGTCCAAAAGGCTACTTCTTAGACCATAGCTGCATTTTTTCAAAAAAGAATTTGTCGTTAACACAATTTAGTCTTTATATTTTTATTGTGGCTTTGCAATATGAATCTTTTTAAAGGTTCCTTCCATGTGAGGCCAGTATCACCTCTGATCTGGTGCCGTGGTTTGTGCATAGCAGGTATGCAACAAGATTTATAATTAACTTGAATTATTTTGTAGCTTCAGTGAATATGTATATTTGTAAATACCAGAAGTAGATAATGATTTTTTACAAACATATCAATATATAAAGAAATATTTTGTTTCAGAGATGTGTTCTCATTTGTCTTATTACCAGCTGCTCCCGACATCTTTTCTGAGGTCTTTACATATCTGTTGTGTGGGGTTTTTTTTCTCTTTCTCTCTCCCTTTTTAATAAACTTGCTCAATATTTCTGTGCTACTGACATCCTAGTCCCACTTTCATTTCATTATGCAGCGTTTTCTGCTTAGGATTCCATACTGTGACTTGGCTTTTGTGAAGGATGAAGTGTTGGTATTAGTACTATAAAGTTGTATTACATTGCCAATGTCCTCTCAATAAAACGACTCAAGAAAAATGGGCATTAATAGGATTAGGAAAAATCCTATTAATTAGGAAAAATCCTAAAAAACCAGACAGTATTATCAAGTAGGCAGAACCTATTTTCAGGATCCCTTTATTTCCCTCTTGGCTCCCCTCCCTTCCTTTGTTGTGTGGTTCCCAAAGGAGAACACACCATGCCCTCCACCCTCCCCACCCGACCCCCACCCCCATCTCTTAGACATACAAAGGAGTGCCTTGTACTCTTGACGTTTCTCTTCAGTTGCTTTTAAAACCTTCATTCTTATTTTTTCTGGACTGAGCTAGTGAACAACTAAAGTGTTCATAACCTATAATGTCTTATTGTAACATATCTGTATTATTCAGGGTTCTCCAGATAAATAGAACCCATAGGCTGGAGATTACATTTATCATAAAGAATTGGCTGATGTGACTATGGAGGCCCACAGGTCCCAAGATCTACCATGAGCAAACTTAAGATCCAAGGCAGCCAATGGTTTAGCTCTAGTCAGAAAGGCTGATAGGCTGGAGACCCAGGAGGAGCTGATGTCAGTTGGAATCCAAAGGCAGGGGGAGAAAAAAAGCCGGCAACACAGTGTCCCAGCTCAAACACGGTCAGGCAGGAAGAGTACCCTCTGACTTGAGGAAGGGAGAGTCTTTTTGTTCTGTTTTGGCCTCCACCTGATTGGATGAGACCCACCAACTTTGGGAGTGCAATCTGCTCTACTCAGTTTGCCAATTCAAATGTTAATCTCATGCAGAAACACCCTCACGGATACACCTAAAAGAATGTTTGGCCAAAAATGTCTGTGTACCCCATGCCCAGTCAAGTTGATACATACTCCCAGACAGTTTCTGCATTTTAATCTTAGTTCTTCTGGACTCTTAGCCAAAAAGCAGGAATAGCCAGGAGAAGAGGCAGGCCTTGAAGTACTATGAGCAAATACTCTTACTCCTAACCATCATCCTGAGGATTAATAGTTTATGAAAGTATTTCTCTTTTTTTTTTTTTTTTGGATTTAAATTGGACATTTTACATAATCTAGCATATAAAATAGAAAAGTCAATTTTCAACCTTCCAATCATCAATTTCATGTTGAAGCTAATAATTAATTCAGGTTAATTAATTTGTATTTTTTTGCACTTTTCATTGAGGTAAATTGATATAACATAAAATTAACTATTTTAAATTGAACAGTTCAGTGCCACTTAGTAGATTTACAGTGTTGTGTAACCACCACCTCTATCTAGTTCCGGCACATTCTCATCACCCCAAAAGAAAACTCTCTACCTTGTAAGCAGTTACTTCCCATTTTCCCTTCTTTCCTGCAACCACCAATCTGCATTTTGTTGCTATGGATTTATCTATTCTGGATATTTAATGTAAATTGAATCCTTTTGTGACCTTGTGTGTCTGGCTTTTTTTATTTAGATGAATGTTTTTTTGAGGTTCATACGTGATGTAGTATATCTCAATACTGAATTCCTTTTTATGGCTAAATACACACACATGGCAATTCATTGATCCATTCATCCTTTGATGAATATTAGAGCTGTTTTCACCTTTTGGCTATTGTGAATAACGCTGTGAACATGTATTTGTTTGAGTACCTGTTCTCAGTTCTTTGCAGAATATACCTAGGAGTGCAATTGTTGGGTTACATGGTAATTCTATGTTTAACTTTTTGAGAAACTACCAAAATGTTTTCCACAGTGGCTTAACCATTTTATGTTCCCCCCAACAATGTACAAGGGTTCCAATTTCTACACATTTTCACCAATACTTATTATGGTCCTGTTAATTAATATTTAAATAATAAATTTAAATATCTACCCTTGGGCATAAATATTTATCCTATAGGGAGATCTTCTAGGGAGTCAAGAAACTGAAGAACCAGACATTAGTTTCTGATGAAGGCATGGTTAATTTAAAAGTAAAGGGGAAAAGACATATTAAACACTTTAATTAATGATTTACCTGCACTCCATCTCATTCCAAAATGAAACTGATATGTCTTACAAGGTACTTACAAAATAGAGTTTTCATTTTACTTGCATTAGAATATCTGGGGGTGCTTTTTAAATAATGTATGTCATCTGGCCCCACCAAACTTAAGATATTGAATTTCAGGGCATTAAAAGGGGCATACATCTGGAATCTGCATTTTAAATATGGTCTCTGAATGACTTTTATGTAAACTGAACTTGAGAAGCACTGGTGTAACCAGACCAAAAAAATCTCATTAGTTCAATGAGGAATTGACTCTCACCATGACCATCATTGTAAGTATTTGTGATAAAAGGTTTTGCTGTTGTGGCAGGACTCGCTGTTCTGTAGAAAGAGACGTGGCTGGCCATTTTCAATCTTGCAAGTTAATATAATTTAAGATTACATGTTTTTTCAACTTCTGACATTTGCTTAATAGATTTGACATATATTTAGATCACCAATAAATATACTGAAAGTTTTATGAAGAATGAGTCTTGCATTTTATTGAAATGGCAAGAATTGCATTACAAAACCTGAGAATAACCAAGTTTAGGTCTCCATCATTACATGTCTCTTCCCTACAAACACCTTTTTACATATGTGTCAATTTTTAGATTAGGTGTGGGACTTTATATTTCTTTCTTTAGGATGATGTTTGGTAAATTGGTCACCTCAGTGTTTCTTACTTTTTTGAGATCAAATATTTCATTAGAAAACTACGAATCTTTATTGAATGTCAAATAAATAAATACATAAATAAATAAAGTGTAAAATGTTTTTTAAAAAAGAAAACTATAAATCCGTTACTCACTCCCCACTAATGAATATCAATCATACTCTCCCCCGACCTTGCAATTTTGAATAAATTTCTGGGATTCCATACATATGAGGTTAAGAATATCATGATGTTTAGGCCACTTATTTCTCTACATCTATAATTTCTTCCTGCAAGTTAAATTTTTCCCATTATTTTTAATGACAGAGTGGAAACTACAGTAATATCTGATGTAGCAAAAAACAAAAACAAAAACAAAAAAATAAAGCAGACTTCCACTAGTATGAGTCACTCGAAACACATTATTTACCCAAAAGAAAGCAGAAAAGGCCTCTGTAATACAGAATAAAAGTCTGACATGTAGTCCAGGCATTTTCTTTGGTAAGAGAGCTAGAGATACAACCTTGAGAATTATTAGGCAGCAGATTAAATGCAGGAAGACACACTGACAAAGATGAAAAGGGGGAATATAGCATGCTAGCAAAAGAATAAACAGGTTTAATTTTTAAAATAAGAGTGCGTTCTCATATAATGGAGAGACTAAAAGCATTATTCCCTTGAGTCGTCTCTGAGCATAATTCTTTTGCAGTAATGAGTATATGTTTGCATACTGAAAACTCTTGCTCATCAAGAAAAGACAGGGTCCTATCGATCATAACATGTTTATGCAAAAGCGTAATTCATTTTAGAAAGGTTTTAGAAACATTTTCATGAGCATAAAAGAATGTTCCGTGAACATAAAGAAATGGATAATGTTAAATTATCAAGACGTTTTGCTGATACTAAAACCCCAAGATACTGTTTTTTCTACTTTAGTGTTTAAGATGCTTCTGATTCAGTATTTCTGCCTGTTTTGTTTTTTTTTGCTTAATTTATTATTTGTGTATATGAATGTTTATAACACTATTCCTGCTGCTCATCACTGGGCAAAAATCCTCCTTGTGCTAATAAAAAGACCAATTTTTGCAAAATTAGATGGCTTTCTTGAGGTGCTCTTCTAGTAGCTATGTCTCTGGTGACTCAAGGAACACATTTGCATGGTGACTGACAGAGTTAGTGATGCACTTTGTGGTCAGAAGTAGGGTGATACTTGGAATGTAAATGAGACACAGCTGCTCCATTTTTTTTTTTTAATAAGAAATCTAGTGAAGTGTCAGGCTTTTGTTACTTCCATGGATCTGAGAGACTGAGGGAGGACTAATGATTCTGTCTTCACAAAGAAAGTCACAAGTGTTTATACTTCTCAGAAAACAAAGCCATAAACTTAAGCTATTTTACCCGGGCAATACATTAAAACATATAACAACCAATTAGAATCAGAGACTTTGTGGAGGATTCAATTTATTTTCATGGATATGACAACGTTCTGTAAAATCTGGGCATTTATAGACACTCCGTTCTATATTACATTTGCAAAAGCAGTTTGATAATGCTGAAGAAATTTGCTTTACTGCAGCAAAGGGGAAAGAGGAAACATGTCCATACAGAGCCTTGTACATGAATGTTCATAGCAGCTTTATTTGCATTAGCCAAATCCAAATATCCTTCAGCAGGTGACTAGATAACAAACTGTGGTATATCCGTACAATAGACTACTACTCTGCCCTAAAAAGGGAAGAACCATTAATAATACAGCAAACATGGTTGAATCTCAAATAAACTCACGTAATTAGGTGGAGTGAAAAAAACAGGCAAGCATGAGTATATACTGTGTGATTCAATTTATATGAAATTCAAGAAAATGCAAAATTCTAGTGAAAGAAAGATCAGAGGCTGAGGGGGCATGGGCAAGAAAAGGGAAGGAGGAATTATAAAGAGGACCTAGAAAACTTTGAAGGTGATGGATGGATATGTTCACTATCGACTGGTGACTTTACAGTATACATATGTTAAAACTTACAGATTGTACACTTTAAATATATACAGTTTATTATATGATAATTATTTGGCAATAAAATTGTTTAAGAGAAAAAGCAACACAAATCCCTTACATATATCCTCCCCTCCCTTACTCCTCTCTTCCTAAGGCACTAGCTTGACAAAACCACAATGTCTGCTAAACCCATGCCTCCACCAATGCAGCTGTGTGTGTGGTTGGCAAAAACTAAACAAACAACACTGACCAGTGACTCTTGAAAAGAAATTGTTTGTAAAAGAAAGCCTACAGTACAAAACACATTTTTCATTCAAAAGTTATATCTATGCACAAATTTAAAAAACTGTTTGGAAGATTAGAAAACTAAAAATTAAGCTGTGACTGTTTTGTAGATTACAGATGATTTTTATTTTCTTGTTTATATTTTGCTGTACAAATACATTTTTTTACAAGGAGCAGTGATTACCTTTATAAACATTAAAACTAAGGCTTCCTTGTAGCACTTAGAGCTTTCGCAAGTGTATGTTTCAGCTGGTCTGACATCTTGCCCCACGATTTTCCCTTCTACCTGTAGCTAGAAGACGAAATTACAACATTACGACAAGTTTTATCAGCAAAGGAGAGGCATCTGGTTGAGATAAAACAAAAACTCGGCATGAACCTGATGAATGAATTAAAACAGAACTTCAGCAAAAGCTGGCATGACATGCAGACTACTACTGCGTAAGTATATTAAGAGAATTTTTTTAAAAATCACTTAGCCTGCTGCCCTACCACTCTTTTATTTATTTATTTTTTTATTCCTACAAGGCTGCTTTGGTACTGTGCTTAGGAGAGGAAAAAAAAATTCTCTAGAAGTCAAATAAAGAAATACGAATAATCACTAAATATGTTGCATGTGAAGCCGACCCTAGAAAGTAGCTTCATGAAATTAAACATTGTTCACCAAAATGCTGTTTTCATTCAGACCACCTTTATGGGGTTGCACAGTTTAAATTTTTTCTCTTTATTATATATTTTTAAACGTTTGTTAAATATGTGTATTTTTCTTTATGTTTTCTTATAAAATTATAAATGGACGTAGAGAGAGAGCCCTGGTAGGGAGAGGTACCAGCAATGGGCAGCAATTATTTCAGTTTTGCTGGGGGCCAAATTGCCTGCTGGCTTCTGAGAACCAGACTCTGTAAGACCTGTTGTTCCTTTGAAAAGGCACCTTTATTTGAGGAGTTGGATCTAAAGGGAGCCTGATGTTTCCCCACTGTGGTACCTTTAGTTTCCATGTAAAAGGAGGGTGTTCTCTCTCTTTATAACAGCCTAATAATCCTACAGGCTTCTATGCTTGTGCACCCCAAGGGCTCACCCAGACAGGGTCAGGGCACAGCCCAGAGGAGGGCAGGATGGAGCCAGGGAGCCCAGCAGTTCATCTCCAGAGGCTAACAAACCTTCGCCAACCTAAAGATGACCATTATGGAAGAAGATTAGACATCACACTTTGATATATTCATATATTGTAATGCCATATTATTATATGGTGGATTATTATATAGCTGGATTTTAGGCACCAAATTAAATGAGTTTATTTGTCAGAGTTTCAGCCTGTCTTTGCACCTGGTTGGTGTATACCAATTAATGGCCCTGACATTAAGGCTAAACAATCTCCAATTACCTGGGTGTGGCCACCTCCATATTTAATCTAGGTCTGGGGGCTTCATGTCACACTGACCTGAACTTCTAGGGTGTAAGAACCAGGCTGGATATTTCTGCTTGGCCTCCCTAACCGCAGGGCAGTAATAAGCTAACCAAACGGAGGGCCTGGCAATCCTGGCTATTCTGTTACTGAAGGGAGGAAGGGAGCATGGACCATCTCGGTAGAGGGCGGGTCAAGTTTGCTCTAGGTCTGCTGGGGGCAGGGTGAGAGGCAGGGCAGTGAAGGGAGAGATTATAGTCATCCTGGGACATGGAATTAGAGCAGACAAGTCCAAGGGAGGCTTTTAGCCTCTTCGCACAAGGGAGACTCTGTAGTTTGTGTTTTTCCCATGTTTGAAAAACAAACTGGTTTTATAGTGAGGCATTCTACTATAGGATTTAACAAGCGTTCTGTTGAATGCCTAGAACAGATTTATTCCCTGGGGTATGAAGTTACAGTCTAGTCAGGAAAACAGAGTTTTTTTATTGTTTATTTTACAAGTTATTACAAATTACCAGTTCAAAGGTAAGTGTGAAAAATGATGTAGAGACAAATACAGGATATTGTCAGGGTGGAAAGCGTGAACCTTGCTGGGGTCTCAGGGAAGGTTTCCAGAGTAAGAGATGTTTAAGCAGAGCTCTGAAGGATGAGTGGGAATTTAATGAGGCCAGAAGAGCAGGAACCTCCTGGAGTGGGGGGATGGAGGGGCACAGTGGGTGAGGGCAGGCAGTAGAGGCGGCCCTCCCAAGGAGAGTGGTCAGGTTAATAAGTGTTGTCGAGAGAGCAGGGAGAAGTGGCTTTGTGGCATCTTTTAATAGAGTTGTTCTTTATCCACAAGCATTAAAGGGGTCGTGACAGTTCATTTATCCAACAAGTATTAACGAGGGTCTATTATTAGGCATTATTACCCAGGGGCTAATCTATCCCCTCAAGATCTGGAATTCAACAGATGGACAAAGTTCCTACTCTCTTTGTGTGTTGAAAGGGAAAAGAGAAAGAAACAACACAATAAACACATGAGGAAATATCAGGAAGTGCTATGATGCAAACAGCATGGAGTGATGTACTAGAGTGACTTAGAGGAGACGGGAGAGACTGCTGTGATTGGTCCCATTAGGGAAATCCTGTTGGGAGGTTACTTTCAGTTGAGACCTGAATGATGATAAGAAAGATCCTTTGTGAAGATCTGGGGAAGAGCTTTCAGGCAGAGGCAAAAGTTAATGCAAAGACCCTGAAGCCAGAACTAGCTTTGTAGGTTTCAGGAGCCCAATGAAAAGTGTTAGGATTGTAGCGAGAGGAGAGGGTTGTCAGATGTCAGTCGCCTTCCAGGCCATAGGGAGGAGTGGGGAGTTTTTCCTCAAGGGCTCTGGATGCCATTGAAGAGTTGGAAGCAGGAAGTGACCTGTTCTGATTCAGCTTTTAGGAAGATCACTCTGGTTACCTTGAGTGCTGTAGATTGTGGAGAGGCAGGCGTGGAAACTGGAAAATCATTTATGAGACTGCTGGAGTAGTCCAGGTGGTGATGATGGTGAGAGAGCATCGTGGACATGAGAGGACGGGATTTGGATGTCAGGCCAATGGGCCTGGCTTCTCAGTGGGTTTTTTTTGGGGGGCGGGTGAGGGATAAGGGAAAAAGAGGGATCAAATGTGACCCTTCCATCTTTGGCATAGGGTATTGGGCGAGTATCGGGGCTGTTGACTGCAGTGGGAGTATAGCATTGTGGTTAAGCCCGAGCTGTGGAATCCAATGGCTTGGATTGAAATCTAGGCCTTCTGCATCTGTGAAATGAGGTCATATTAGTACCTATTTCATAGGTAGTGAGGATTCAATGAGTTAATAGTTGTGCCGCACGCAGAACCGTGTCCAACACTTTGGAGGCATTTTCACTGTTCTAGGAAAGACTGAGACAGGTCTGATGGGGAGGTCCAAGAACTGTTTTGGCTATGTGAAGTCTGAAATGCCTAGGAGACAAATGAGCTGACATACTGAAAAGGCAACTTGGAGGAAATTCAGGGACAGAGATGGATTTTTGGGAGTCATCTGCACACTGATGTCATGGAAAGCTGTAGGACTTGATGAGATTTCCTCAGAGATTCTTTAATAAATACAGAAGAAGGTGGACTCCCTAACCTTTAGGAATGACGTGGACTTTGCTTTGTAGGGAAGAATCAATCCCTTTCTTAAGAGGGAGGCATATGTCTATCAACAACCTAATTTTAGGAGAGTGTCTTCTTCCCACCCTTTTCTCTTGGCTGCTGGGTGAAGGGAAAAAGTCTTAATCACATGCTGGGTGATAACATAATCTATTTTGTCCATGAATTAATCAAATCCCTGCTGTTAGTGTCCGTGATACCCAGTCCAGGACAAACTCTGCACCTCATACAATGAATATTTTGATGTGAGGGAATGAATTGGGGTGGGATTAGGTTGCGTCGAATGAGATTGCAAAGCACTAAAAAGAATTTTAGCTGTCAGAGAATTGCAGGTAATTCCCAGAGGCAATGCTTTGCATACTGATTACGTGATCATGTCCTATTTAGTTTGATTGATTTGTAATGAAAAGAAAATCTGTGGTATGATAATGGAAGATCTTGACATATTTTAGTCTGTGGTGTGATTCAAATTGAAATAGGACTGGATGAGTAGGAATAATTACACAGCAGACTGAATTTAGTTCCTTTCTAGAAAGATAACCATATTGTAGCAGGTAAGAGATCACCTCTGTCCAGGGTTTGTTGTTGCTGTTTTTGTCATAGTTTTTCACATGCTTTGATTTGAGAGAATCTAAGAGCAGACACAAAATTTTCCCCCATCGTTTTTCCCTTCCCTCAGCAGCCGAAAAAAAAAAAAGGGTGGGAGAAGACACTCTCCCAAAATTAGGTTGTTTTGTTTTGTTTTGTTTTTTACTGTTCTCTGCTGCTTTTTTTTAATGATGTCTTTAGGCCTCAAAGAGGCATGGAGGATATGTGTGGCTTTAGGGTGTAGGGGTGGGGAAGCCACTGGAAGAGAAATTGAATCTCCTCTGTAGGAAAAAGTAGGAACTTAGAAATGCAACACTGCGGTGGGGCATTTAAAGTGACATGCTTCATGTTAATAAGTGTTTAGCCTTTGTTAATCCATGAGATTCCCCACTAATAAACCCCTCTGAGTAGCACCACAGACCAAATGGTAGGTCTACTAAGGGGAGAAGATTTTAGAAAGGAATGTAAATCATGCCAATTTTGGGGGGGAAGCTTAATAACGTCATCCTATAAAAAGAAGAACAAAACTCTAAAGTTCAGCATTAAAAAAAAAAAAAAAGCACCGTCGGGGGTGTCTGGATAGTTCAGTTGGTAAGGGGGCAAGCTCTGAACCACAGAGTTGCCGGTTGGATTCCCACATGGGCCAGTAAATTGTGCCCTCTACAGGTAAGATTGTGAACAATGGCTGCCGTGAGTGGCCAGCAGCAGGTGAGAGCTACTGTGAGCCGCCATGAGCCGCCGTCCGTCAGCCAGCAATCCATCTGTTTCAACCTCGAAGAGCACAATGATTTATAATACCAACATAGGCCAGTGCAGCAACATCCTCCACAACTAGACTGAGAACAACAGCTCAGAGGGGGGTGAAAGAAAATGCATTGTGCTTAGAAATCGAATTTTAGTTTATAATTTATTTACTCTTTGATATTGTGCTTCCAAGACTCCAGGCCCTTGTGGCCAGTAATGATAATTATCTCTTTTTATGAGGAGCTTGTTATAACTGTTGAGTTCAAAAGTGCCAGTGAAGATTAAAGACCTAATTTTAATAGACACACATAGCCAGTCTCTCCATTCTTACCTTTAATCTTCCATCTTATCACAGAAGGCAGAAAGTACTTTTTTTTTTTTTTTTTTTTTTTTAGCTTCAAAAGGTAAATCTATGTTTTGATAACATGTGTAAGGAAACTTTGGAAGAAAATAAGCTGAAGTGGTTTTGTTTGTTTGTTTGTTTTTGTATCTTGGTGAAATGCTGCATATGCAACCATTAAAGTAATGCTCTCTTTAAAATCCCATAATAGAAAATAAATTCACACTATAAAGTATCTTCTTGTAAAAAGACTGTTGAATGTTTAATTTCTTTCTATTTGTGTGTAGAATATGCTCTAAGGCAAACTAATTTAGAAGATGACATGCTTTCTCCTTTTCATTGTTAGTACTGACTTTCAAATGAGTAAGACATGACAAGAGGAGTCAATAGAAGGCCTGTTACTTGGCTTGCAGAGAACCTTACCCACACACTGAAGATCTCCTTGTTGGTGTGCTGGCCAAACAGCTAACCTGTCCTGGCCATGACATACTATCCATTCCTTAAGAAGGATATGGTACATATAGATACAGTGGAATATTATTTAACTGTGAGAAAGAAATCCTGCTGTTTCTGACAACATGGGTGGACCTCGGGGGCACTATGCTAAGTGAAATAAATCAGAAGAATCAGATAAAGTCGAACTCTTGGAAAGAGAGTGGAAGGGTGGTTGCTGAGGGGTGTGGGAAAAAGGAAGAGGTTGGTAAAAGAGTACAAATTTTCAGTTATAAGATGAATATACTCTGAGATTTTAATGTACGGTATATAGTGTGGTGACTATAGTTGATAACACTGTATTGTATAATTGAAATTTGCTGAAAGTAGAACTTAAAGGTTTATATGGATGTAGTAATTAATCAGATGGGATAAATCTCTACACAATGTATATGTACTAAATATCTTATAATTTCATTTACCTAGACAAAGCAGAATAGAAAGCCATTCGTTCCAGCTAAACTGAATCTTTGAAAAATAAAGCCTATTTTCCTATTGACTTTCACTGAAAACTAGGAAGTTTCCGCGTATTCAAAAATATCTCCCAGTAAGCGGTCTTCAGTGAGTTAATGCAGATAGGATGCTCAGTAACTGTGAGCTGCTATTGGTAGTCAGGGTTAAACCAACATCCAAGAAAGGTTCAGTGGTAGATGAGATTCGAGCCTTATTGGGTGCAGATACTTGCAAAGCTGTTTGCTGGAATTGCTTGTGAGCACGTAAGAACGAACTTCCCTTGGTGCACCCGAAGGCTTCCATCACTCTCCTCCAGTGTTAGAAATTTCCACTGGAAAGCCCTTACTCTGCACCTGGGAGTCAAACTGGACTCCATTTCCTTCCTTTGGCCTCCTGTGGCTCTTGCTCTGGTTTATTCCGGCATCAGGACAGTGATGATGAACAACACCGTGTGACTCTGCCCTCAGGAAGTTCAGGCAGGTGATGGGGACAGATTCAAAAATCATAATTGCCACACAATGGAAAAATGTCTGGAAAAAGCTGTGCAAAGGGGATGATGGGAACACAGAAGATAACACAGTCTTCTTGAAGCATATACGCCCAATTTTTCTGCCTCTCAATGTGCAATTGACAGCAAACTAGGGATATTTTAACATTTGACTTTTATGTAAAGAAAATGTATTAGTCCCTTAGTGTATCAATTATGTAAGTCAGCAATGGTGTGACTTATATTTAGCTTAACATAAGAGACACTAGTAATCTAAAATGCTAAATACCATTTCCATTTAAATTACAAGGCTGTTAGATCAATCAGAAGGTTGGTATTTAAGTTGTTTTTCATTATTTGAATGTTACTGAACAAATTTTATACAATAGGGTTGAAAATAGTTATGTATTACTATGTACCAAATTCCATGGCTCAATAAAGGGAGCAAAATGTAAATACACTGACTTCCTTAGGGGTTATTAGTGGCCTGACAGGACTGTCTTCTATTGAGATACAGGCTCCCATCCTCTAGATGGGGATGTATATTACTTACTCACTTTTAAAATCAAGCCCAGTTAGGATGCAACATAAGGTTATAGGTTCTGGCCCACAACTCCGGAAGGACCCTGTACTTAGACTGTGATGTGAATGGTGCTCTTTGAAACTTTTAAGGGTTCTCTGTCCAGTGGCCCATTTCTCAGCGGGTCCCTGGTTACTTGGAAATCACTTCCCCAGATATAACCCTCTCTCATTGCTGACTGCTTTGAAATCTCTTTCCCTCAATTATTGATCTCTAAGTAACATGTAAAATGACTACTAATTGATTTCAAGAAATATGATGGTTAGCCTAGGGAAGAGGTGTAAAAATATTTGGGGAAATGTGCATCTTAGAATTCATGAAATGCGAAATTATTATTTCTCTCTACACTGGAGTTATAGAAAGCTGACCTAAGTCACCGCCAAATATCTACCATTTCCAAGGCAACAAGACACGCTGATGGAAGACAAGCGCATTGGGCTGGACCCTGGCCCTGCCTTTGTCATTAAGCAGTCACATAATTCTTCTGGGCCTCAGGATCATCATCTGTAGTCTGGAGGGATTGGGCTCCAGTGCCTTTCAGATTTAACATTACATAACTCTCAGAAATAGTTTGCAGTCCTAAAAATCTCTAACACTCCATTAAACTATCTATAACTTTGAAATTTCACATATAGGTTGCATTTTTCATGGGGAGGATGTAATGTCACTAAAACCTCACTAAAGGGGTCAGAGGCCTGTGCACACCTCCCTCACATTTTGATATAGAAGTGTCTTTAAAACACAACGTAACTCACATTTATTGCTTCCTACATGCACTCCTCTGTAGCTATTTTTAAATTGAGCCAGCAAATTCAGCATGTTACATACACAAAAGTGTTCAAAAGTCACTTTTTATCTCCAAATAAAAAGTAATCTCAAATATATCAAGTTAAGCTCCATGGAACAGTTTATGAGAAAATTAAACATTTGCTCTAATTGTAAGAAATTCCTGAAGAAATGCTGGACAAGCCGAAGAAGGAATTCTCTAACTATACCCAGTCCCACCCTCGCAGATACTGCAGAATAATTCTTTCCTTTTCCCTTGCGTCCCCTTTCAGGTCTTACAGAGCCAGTGCTGGGTGAATGCCCATAGTCTATTGGGCATTCACCCAGCACTGGCTCTGTAAGTCCCAATGGACTTTCTTCCCTTGGCCTCCTTAAGTCCCTTTTCCACTGTTTTCCCTTCCCCCCAGAGCCCAGCTCTCTCCTGCTGACATCCACTTGGCCAAAGCTTCAGGGACCTCTTGGTCCTGATTGGACAGGAAAAGGTGGCTTGCACAGTCTTCGTAAGGGTGCAGGCTCAGGTCATTTTAGTTCTTCAAAGCAAAGCATTCATAATACAGCAAAACCCTTTTCTCACCCCATTGGATGGTATCACCATAGCACGACAGCTACAGCAGAGATCCTGAGGCAGGAGAGGCCCTGGTATGTTTGAGGAACAGTGAGGAGGTCAGGGTGAATGGAGTGAGTGGAGCAGAGTAAGCAAGGGACTCACTTATGTAAGCGCATCATAAAGCCTGTTGTATGGACTTTGGCTTTGAGTGAATTGAGGAGCCAGTGCAGGGTTGTGACACAGGAGCCACTTAATGTTGCGATGGCTCCCTCTAACTACTGTGGAGAAGGGACTCAGAAATAAGGGTAGAGGTAGAGAGACTAGTTAGGAGGCTGCTGCAATAGCCCAGGTGAGTGATGGTGGTGGATTGAACTAAGCTGCATAGCACTGATGGTGGTGAGACACTAGACAAATTCTTGATGTATTTTGAACGTTGAACCAACCGGATCTCTTCATGGGTTAAATATGGGGTATAAAAGGAATAGAAGGGGCAAAGATCATACTAAGTCTTGTAATGGGATAGTTAATGGGTTACTCTAATTTCCCCACCAGAATACATAAGAAACTTACATAGGAAAAAAAGTTTTTCTTGGTATTTTTTAGAATGGTAATGTGAGTAGAAAGAATCCTGGATTGAGCCTAATTCTAAATCCCCATCCATAGTGCAAGAACATGTTTCATCTGCATATAATACTGTGCTTTCTTCACTTCCAACATGTATGGATTCCATTTTTAAATGCATTTTTCATAGATCGGATTTTATGGCTCAATTCTCAGCATGTGCCATTTCAAGAACAGGCCTCACTGAAGTCTCCCAATAATGACTGATGTTTTTATTTCTGGTCATTAACATTTAGTACTATTTTTTTTTCCTTTTTTTTGAGGGCAGTGTCACTGGCCCTCGTATGTGGGACCCGAACCTGGGCCGCTGGCTTCCCAAGCCAGCGCTTAACTACCACGGCGCCACTAGGCCGGCCCCATTTAGTACTATTTTAATTGCCTTACCACCAACAACAAGTTAGACATTAACGTTTTATTTCATATGTAAACTGCCTGAAATTGTACGGTTTGGTGAAATCAAAAACATTTTTCTCATAGTTAAAACCTGATGTCATGCAGTAAAATGTAGAAATAAAATTGTAATTTGAATAAAATGATATTTTGGTAACTTCATGGAAAACAAAATAGGCAAACATCCCAAAAGCTACTCCCTTTTTCCATCTTGTCACTTCTGGTTTGCTGCTTGACCCCAGATGGCTCTGGGGTCCCCCTTCCCCACTGTACTCACACAGGTCTCTCCAGAGACACAGGTTCCCTTTCTAGTCACCAGATTTGCTTTGACCCTTATTCCTCTTGGTCTTCCCACATTCTCTAAGAAGTGTCTGTTGTTTAGTAAATGAATATTTGGTTTGGTTTTATGATCTAGATAATGATTTTTACACTTCCTGAAAAACATGCCTTGTGTAAATAAACAACATGGTGCTGATAATATTGTAAACTCATTCCTTCCTGCGAACAAAAAGACAATAATAGAATACTATATTAATAAAGTGATTTCAGTCCCGAGGAGTATGTTTTAAAGCACTTCCTTAGTCTGTTAGTACGTTTAGGACTGCATAACTTGTAGGAGATGGAAGGGGTGAAGGAATAAGGGAAGTTCCCATACAACTGATTTCATATGATATAAAGTCTTCTCAGAGGTAGCACGTACATGCAAGTGTTTGTATATAGGCTAAACAGGTAATTTGGGGGGAACTTACCTGGGAGCAGCATATATTGGAAGAAGATAGTATGGGAATTATAAGAATTAGTTGTTTGTTTTTTTAAATCTTTAAAAACTTTTTTTTATTAAGATATAATTGACATATAGCACTGTATAAGTTTAAGGTGTACAGCGTAAAGACTTGACTTACTCATATTTTGAAATGATGTACCAAACTTTTTGTTTATGTCTTTTTATTCCTTCAGGTTAGGTACCTTTTGTTTCCCACTTTATTAAACAACTTCCTAGAAATTTCTCAGTGTTCTTCCTGTCACTATGCTCAAAACCCAAAGCCAAGCTTTTCATCTTGTTCTGTCACTTATAACCTCCTGTGAAGTCTGTTCATCCCAACTCTTTGATCCACCACACTCCTCTCTCTTCTTCCTGCCAGACTCCCAGTTCAGAGCCACAGAGAGAGACCATTCTCTTTGATCATCCATTCGTTTATCTGGTATTTCTCCAGTAGCCCTCTGCCACATCCCGGGGACACAGCGATGAATGGATTCCTTGCCTTAAGGATTCAGTCTAGCGGGGACATAGGTTTATGAACACATCATTGCAGTACTATATTCCTAAAGCTATTTTGAAAAAACTCACTATATTATTTTAAGATTATGTGTCCTTCTTACTCACAGCAGTGTTAGAAAAATAAGTTAAATATTAGTTATGTTTTGCCTTCTTCTGGTTAATTTTACCCAGGATAACAGTAAAGCTTAAATTTCTCTTTAAAATATACATTTTCTAATTTCTGTGTCAACTTTGCTGGCTAGAACTTTCATTGGCAAGTGGCTTTTCATCGAGTTAATACACTTATTTAAGAATAACTCTCTACTCTTAGAACAGTGCCACTATTTGTGATTAAAGATCTGTACATTCAGATCTGTACTTGTATATCTTTCCTGAATTCAGGTTTAATGGTCTGACCATCCCTCTAATGAGTGGCAGCCAACCCATCATTCCTAAACAATGAATAAAAACAATTACTTCTGTGGATCATTTCTTCCTAAATCTGCTTAGGAAAGGGAATTTTCAAAGTAAGGAAAGAGAAGGATGATGAATATTTATGGGCAATCATGATATATAAATTGTGCTACTATTGTTCTGTTTTACTTCTAGCTACAAGAAAACACATGAAACCCTGAGTCATGCAGGGCAGAAGGCAACTGCTGCTTTCAGCAATGTTGGGACGGCCATCAGCAAGAAGTTTGGAGACATGAGGTAACGTGGGAAAGAATTGTGGAAATGGTGCTAAGCCCATGGCTTTCCAAGATGGCGGGAGCATTTGTAATCTGTTGGCTGGAGTTCCTAACATATTCTTCTTATTATTATTGGACTAAAATTTTATGTAGCTGATAGTGATTGGTGACTGAGATAATTTTTTTTTTTTTTTTTTGAGGGCAGTGTCACTGGCCCTCATATGTGGGACCCGAACCAGGGCCGCTGGCATCCCAAGCCAGCACTTAACCACCGTGCCACTCGGCCAGCCCTGAGATAAATTTTTATATTGGGACGTTTTCTGCTTGAAGGTCAGCTTAGTGGGCCTGGGCCCAAAGATGCCTTTTCCACAGGACTCGACCTATTAAAAGATGGGCTGGACGAGCGGTGCAATGGTTAAGAGCTGGCTTGGGATGCCAGCGGCCCTGGTTCAGATCCCACATATAAGGGTCAGTGACATTGCCCTCAAAAAAAATAAATAAATAAAGTGTATTTTGGGCCGGCCCAAGTGGTGCGGTGGTTAAGCACTGGCTTGGGAAGCCAGCGGCCCCGGTTCAGGTCCCACATATGAGGGCCAGTGAGACTGCCCTCAAAAAAAATAAAAAAAGATGGAGGGTGCCTTTTATCACTAGTGGTGAGGGGGATTTCAAAAGATTGCAACACACTGAATTGTAGTCATTGTAATTTAAACAATAAGTTAAAATACGCATTCAATGAAACCTGCTCTGATAAACTATTCCAGTTACATTTTTGTATTTGTCCATCTAGTACATTTTTTCTATGCTGAATACATACATATTTATTATTTTATTCCACAAAGGTACCATATGTATATATTCAGGTAGTTTCCTTTCTTCACTTTAGCAATCTATTGTGAATATGTTAATAAAATGTTTATTATACCTTCATTTTTAATGGCCATAGTATCTTCCAGTACATAGCTATAGCAAAACTACTAAACAAGTCCCCTTGCACATTTTGGTTATTTTCAGTATTTCACTGTTACATAAAATTAGGGTAAAAATCAAGATTTTGAACTGAGAACCAAGTGTCTTCACTATGGACACCAGAAAAACAATGTAATATTGACTGTTTTTACACATACAGAGGGTGCCAAAAACATGTATACAAATTTTAAGAAAGGAAAGAAACCATATTAAAATTGTAATACTCAATACATACCAATAATAAAAGATGAATACAAGTCATGTTTGACTTGTGCAATTACAAGAGGTGCTCAAAGTGGTTACCATCATCGTCCAGATACTTCTGATTATGAAACTACTGCTTGAGCATAGATAATATCTCTTAAAATGTGTATACATATTTTTGGCACCCCCAGTATATATTGTGTTGTAGGAGGTTATCTTACATACAGCTGTTACTTTCACATTTTTTGCTGTTACTTTCACATTTTTTGCTTGTTTATTTATTATCATTATTATTATTATTTTAGAGGGCAGTGTAACTGGCCGTCGTATGTGGGATCCAAACCAGGGCCGCTGGCATTCCAAGCCAGCTCTTAACCACCGCGCCACTCGGCCGGCCCTTTGCTTGTTTAAATACCTATCATAGTTTATTTTGAGTTTAGCTGATATGCTTAGGAGATTTTTTTTCTTTGTAAAACAATTTTATCAATTTTCTCTCTAGAAATCAAATTCATCTTTTAAAAAACTTTTTTAAAAATTTTATTTAAAACTTTTTTGTTTTTTGTTTTTTGTTTTAAGATTTTATTAGGGAATTGGGGAGGGGAACAGCGTTGGAGACTTTGGGAAGGGGAACAGACAAGTTGCTGTCATTTTGTACTTCAGTCAAGTTCTGGAGGACGTCTCTTCACTGGCCCATGTTGGTCTTATTGCGCTTTTCCCGGGTGAGGCAGATCAGTCGCCCATCTCTGAACTGCCACTCACGGAGGCTCTTGGTGGGTCACTCTGGCTGTCAGTGGCTCACACTGGCTGCCGGCCACTCACTGTAGCCTATGGCAGCCCACTGCAGCAGGGGCTGCAGCCCCCGCCGTTGCCAGCCATCTTAGCTATAGAGGCAACCAGGTTCACCACCTTAGTTATAGAGGGCAGTGTCACTGGTCCTCATATGTGGGATCCAAACTGGGGCCCCATTGCTCAGAGCTGGCGTCCCAAGCCAGCTCCTAACCACTTGGCCGGACCTAAAAAACTTTTAAAGTACATTTTAAATATCTTTTTTTCAAAAGATCTATGAGTATTAGTTAACTGGATTCTTAACTATTACTTTATTTTTTTTTATTACCCTGTAACTCTGATACCTAGAGGTAAATATTTACCTTGGTGTTTAAGTTATTTTGGGGCTTCAAAAATTGCTGTATTGTACCCAATATTCATGCACATCTTAGCATTCATGAGGCTAAAGTTAAATAAGTACATGTGCATAAATCTGAACACACTGTTTTATCTTCATTTTCACGAACACTGCAGTAAGAAAAAGCCATTAAAATTCTTCAGAGGCAGCATGTGATGATGTGAAGAACAGGTAAACATTCTGGGTTATTAATTAGCCCTAATTTTGTTACAAATAAAATTTAATTCTAGCTACAAGAAGACACGCAGGGCAGAATATAACTGCTGCTTTTTACAATCATTTCAATGGCATTAAAACATTTATCTAAACTAATTAAACAAGTCCTTAAAAAGGAAGGCCCTATTACCTGTTATATCCAAGAAATGTATTCTGCCATGTTTACAAAATTCGTTCTCCATAGAACGAAACCTTTCAGTTGAATACTGGGACCTCAGCAAAATACTAGGATAGTGCTTCTCCACCTTTAGTGGACTTACAAACACAAGCATGTTTAAAATACGTATTTCTAGATTGCACCTCTCTGAGATTGTGCCTCAAAAGGCCCCAGGTGGAGTCTAGGAATCTGCAATTGTAACAAGCCTCCCAGGTGATTTGACTTTTAAGGTGGTGAGGTTATGACAAGGCCAGATGTAACTTAAGTTGCCTGTACCTGGGTGTTCTCAGTTATGAAAAGGGGATAAGGGCAACAACGTTATCGAGTTATTATAAAAGTAGCCGAAGAAAGCCTGCCACATATTTAGCACTTAATAAACGCTAGTTTTTATCTGAACGAAGTGACCACTTCAGTTACAAGGTGACCTCATATGAAAGAAATTAGGGAGAGTCCATTAACAGGGGTACAAAAAGGATGAAGACTATGTTTCACATATGCAGTATCTTGTATACTCAAGTTCATACACTAATTGGGTACAATATCAAGATTATGTTGACTGTCTTTCCTCCTGTCTCTGTGTGGCTTTGTTTTAGGGTAACAGATGTTAACCCATTTCCCAGGAGTTCCAAAGTTTTCATTAATTGTTGTTCTATATAGAGGATGCAACATTTTCATTATGAACTGTGGCCGAAGCTATTGGGAAATGTAGTCTACGTTACTGGAAACTCAGATACTGGTCCTACGATATTTTGTAGACCTATATTTTCAGAGCTATATTTTTCTCTACAGTATCTAACATTTTATATAAATGAAGATAAGTCCCTGTGAAAGCAACAGGTTTTGCAAAGAATTTTCAGTTTTGAATTATGCTAGAAGTAATATAAGTAAAAGTCATATTTGAGAATTGCTTAAGTTTAATAAAGATTCTTAAGTGAGAAAAAGTTTTCATTTTTTTGTTCAAATTAATTTGCCAATTTATAAAATGATGGTGGGGACATTTTTAAATGTTAGTGCAGACATTTTGCTTTGAATCCCTTTTTGGTTTAAGAGTATATTATTTTATATCTTTATTAGTTACATGATAAAATTCATCTGTGCGTTCTGAGAACATACCTCTGAACTTGTTCATAAAGATTGCCACCAACATTCAGATACCTGGGAAAGAAAACAGTACTTCTAGTTTTTCTTTAAAATAATTTCAAGTTAATATGTGCAGATTTTGAAAGCTTAGAATTTGGGCCTTTAAATAACTGAATGAAACTCCCTATGTTAGAATTTAATTTATGTTTTGTAAAAATAAATAATATCTCCCAAGCTAAGCTTCTCATTCTAACCTGATTGCCATTAAGTGTTAGCCCAGTCATGGAATTGCTCAGTCTCCTTCTCCAACTGTAAAACAACATTGTTTAATAGCTACCTAACTAAAATGTTTCCTGTGAAGTTAAAATGAGATCACATTTATGAAAGTACTTTGAACAAACGCAAGCCACTGGAATAATTTTTATAATATTGGCATCTTCCTGGAACTTCTCAGTGAATTTGTTCAAACTGTGTGTGATCTAGTAGAGATTAAGTATTTGGAAGAGACACATCATTTTATGAGCAAGTCTAACCATCTCTATATATTCATGAGAATAATATTTCGAAGCACAACTTACAACAGGTTGGTAAAGTAATTGTTAAGACACATTAAAAAGTCGGTATATTCAAAGAGTAATGAATGGAGTTACTTAATCTTTGCTTTGGGGACAATGGCAGTGTGGGGCATGTCTTTGGGTTCTGATGTGCTAACTGCTCCCACTCTTCTCTCCTGTGCTGCCCTGGCTGCAGGTCTCACTCTATCGGGTAAGCGCTGCCTGTGGGGCCCTGCCTGCTCCCTTTCTTCCCAGCCCCCCCACCCCCACCCCCGTTTCCTTCACCCTGGGGGAATGCCTCAGCCAAAAACCTAGATCTCTTTTCCTGAAAATGTTCCTGACCAGGGAGTTACAGAGTATAGGGTACCTAATGCATTTGAATTTATTTAAGTACTTATTTATCTCATTTCCAAATCGTTTACACCTGTTTCACTTGCTGAGCAATCTCTTAGGAATATTTTTCTGCATCATTCCTTTCTGTATTGGCAGAGATCCTTAGAACTGAAAGAAGAAAAAAAGGAAAGTGGATATTGAGAGCTGTGTGTTTTTTGTAAAACTTATAGAAAGTAAAGGTCGAGAAACCGAAAATGGTTTTCTCTAGATTGTCGTGTTTTTCTGAACTTTTTGTAACTGGTAACTGTTACTTATGGGTATGGTTCACCTTCAGCTTTCTGTATCTTCTCAAGTTGAAGAGTAAAGCAAATTATTGGGGACGTACATGTGTTAGGTAGTGTACAGATGTCAGTAAGCTTTTTTTTTTTTAAGCTGGAATCATATACTTTTGGGAGGATTAGTTTTTCTAAGAAAACTGCCTATATTTAACGAGAATAGACTGATAATGCTGATGAATTTTAGTAATTCTTTTTAAATGTAATTTCTGAGGAAATATTTTGCCTATAGTTTCCAAATGGAGTGTCTAAGGTAGGACCATAAATATCCCCCAAATTTCTTTTTCTTTTTCTGTCTGAGTTCTAGTAAACTGCCACCCATACTAATGACCTCAGTGGGTATTGCTGGGGAAGGGTGATGAGTTTGAACCCTTAACAGTTAGCTTCTCTAGAGGAGAGAAAGGAGAGATGGTGTTGGACGGTGTGATGGGGGAGCACTAGCCCAGGAAAATGGAGCCTATGTTGCTTCCTCTTTCCACCCAGTCTAATTTCCGAGTGGAACTCATATAGAAATAACAGGCAATTAATCAGAGAGAAAATGAGTCGGCTACTATTGGATTAATAGGGTGAGAAGGCTGAAGGTCTTAGAGTTCTTAGAAATGTTGATATTTGTAACTGATGTAGAATGGATGCAAAAGTCCCTGCTTCCATGTCAGACTCTGTGAATTGTGTTTGTGTGGCATGTGTTTTCTTCATCGTCCTGTATTAACTACGTGTATTCCTCCGGGGAGCGTTTCTCTACAATGGAACAATTCTCTTTTACCTGCCTGGTTCTACTTCCGGGATACTACCCTTTCTGTCTTCCTGACCAGGAGCAGGGAGTGGAGAGAGAACTGGATCTAGAAAGGATGCCAACGGGTTACTGGGCTGATCTGGGAGAAACCAGACACTCTCCTCAGATTTCCTGGCCTACAGGAAACCTACAGGAAGTACAATAATATGCAGCTATGGACTGCCTGCTCTTCCTTCATACCCTTGGAAGCGACTGTGGCCCATGCTATGCAATGAATACAAAGATCTTCTTGGAGGGGTGGCAGGAAATACTTCAGTAGTTGAAATTGCCATTTTGGAACTATGAATAGGGAGAGTCTCATGTACTTATATTGTGCTATGTTCTTTTTTCTTTCTTTTTTTCCTTTTAATCTGCTTTTGCCCTGAAGCTACTCCATTCGCCATTCCATAAGTATGCCTGCTATGAGGTAATGTGTGTAAATTACTTTACATAAATAACAGTAATGCAGAATGTGGATGAAGTGTGACTTTATTGACTTTACGTTGTGGGTTTTTCTCCCCTTTTGAAAGGAAGTGCCTTGACCTATCTCATTCTCCTTTCTGATGGCTCTCAGGAGAAAAGACTTACAATTCTCTGGAAGGATTGTAGGTGTGATGAGCTTGACTGGACACACCGGCTTAAATCCAGCCTCCCCTGATTTATGTGACCTGAAAAAAGTTATTTAATCCACCTTGATCTTCATTCTTTTATCTGGATACTGGGAGAAATAAGACCCTGCCTCATATGGTTATTGTGAGATGTAAACAAAGTAACCTGTAGAAAGCACTTAGTACAGGGCCTAGAACATTCTAAGCACACTTGCAAAGGCGGACATATGTTTCTTATTTCCTCAGAATTAAATGCAAACCTGGAAGAAAAATAAATGAAAGGATAGGAGACTAAGAGGGCTACCTCTTAATCTAGAAAGGACATCATTAGGATTTTTTAAGGTATATATTAAGGTGAGTTGTCGAACAATAAAAATGTCATTAAAATTACTGTCAGGATGAAAACTGAGAAAGATGTCCTTCGCTTCCAGTTTGCTTGACTTTGCGATACAGTCAGATAAAAATCAAGCTAATAGTGATGGAGTATGGAGGAATGAATGTTAGATTGAGAATCAGAAGATGCAGGTTGTAGCCCAACTTGGCCAAGAATGAATTTTGCAGCCTTGGAAAACTCACCTCAGTGACAGTTTCATCATGTTTACAATACGAGGTTAGAACCAGGTTTACTGTTCTTCTGATGGCGCTTGACTTAGTCCGACATGGTTGTGGTGGGAAGGGAGGAGGGAATCAAACCTCTGAGAGCCTCCCCCGCCCACTTTAGTTAGAACTGTGTCTCTTCTACCTGCTTTATATCATATACTGTGGTATGAATACATTATAGAGGGGGTTTAGTTATTCTAAATAGTTTGAGAGCACTGAAGCCAAGGTCTTTCTGGGGTCATTTGCAGCGCTAAAACTTTATAGCTGTATATGATATGATTAAATCTGAGTAAACTGTGTCTCTCTGTTCTCCAGCATATGTTCTACTGTAATTTAATTTGAGGAATTACTGTTTTATTATGTCTGATGTCTTTTCTATACTGGGTACTTGGTTACCTTGGAAATTTAACCACAGTGTTTGATTTCCCTAATTTGGAGGTAAATAGGGAGCATAGAGTCAGGATTGCTTAGTTCATCTTTGAATGACTTGCTCGCCCTAGCATAAGAATACCCAAATTGAGTAGTGCAACCTGAGGGTCTCAGCTCCTTTACTTGTCAAATTTTAAGTGTGTTCAAAGAAGGCATGCAAAAAATTAACATGATTTTGCTCTGTGAATCAGTAATCCATCTAGTGGCTTGTGGGTCAAATGCAGTCCTCACGAGCTTGCCTGAAATGAACTTTTAGTATATGTACTGCCAAAGCGAGCACTGAAATGAACTTTTAAAAAAATGATTTTACTCATCTAACATATACCCATGAACCATTAGGCTAACTTGTCTGCCTACTGTGGTCCTGTGTAGCTGATGGATGACAGCAGTCATGTGAGCAAATTTGGCAAAATAGAACCTCAGTGGAAGTCAGGTGCGAATCAGTGTATACTTTTGAGTTATTCAAGTGTAATTTCATTACTATTGCCTCATGATATGGAGAATTGCTCATAGGAATTTGACTGATGTTTGAATCATATATAAGATGTGATGCCACACCCGGGCTCTCTGATTTCACCGTTGATACTTCATACAGCCTGAATGCAAATGCATTTCTGGCTATCTGGAGCATCAGGGTTTTGTGAGACAATCCCTAACAAAATCAAATTCACTCAAAAACACATTCTCTATATTAGTTTCCTTTTGATAGTATTAGAACCTTGTCTCATCCCATACCATACAAGGAAGCCCATATTTTACAGCCATTCTCCCTTATGAAGTTTCTCTTATTTCTTCTGCACTCAAGAAAGAATAACAAGTGGCTTATCAAATATAGTAACATTCAGTTAAATTATTTGATTGGAAAATGATGGCAGTCATTGTTGGTAAAAGCTGACATGGATACAAGATTTTTAGTTCAGCTCTCGTTTCTTTAGTTGGATTGGTGATATGATTTTTAATCATAATGTCATTAAATCATAATGTCATGTGGCCTAATCCAGAATAGGAAACCAAAAAGTGCCAAATGGAGTAGTTAACCCTTATACTAACAAAATGGTATAGAGATTATTTAACATGATGATGAGTCACAAAGAAAATGCCAGCAGATGGTAAAGATTCTCTCTGGTAAGAGAACAAATAGGTATATCCTCTTCGGGAGGAAAACTACCTCTTGCTTATGACACCATTTTGATTAAGCATTAGATACGTGTTATTACAACTTATAATAATGAAAGCATTGACTTTCAGAAACATCACTTCATGGAAGTTGACCAAGTGATTATTTTTAAAGGCACTGAAAAGATAAAACTTATAAACCTTCTTTTCCTTGAGCAAGTTCTGCCTTGTCTCACATTCACTGAAATAAATAACTTTAACATTCCAAGTGGTTAAAGTCAAATGTGACATTCCTCAGATAGACTTTCCATGATTACAAAAAAAAAAACTGAGTTTGGAAAAAGTGTTGTGATAGAAACAATTGGTAAATGAAAATTAAGCTATTACTCCTTTGACTCATCGAAAATGATTTACGGTTCACCATGGAATTATTACAGTAGTGTCATTGTCAAATACTGAGGTATTTATTCTACAGTTGAGTATCTGACTCTCTTACTTAGGAAAAGTCCTTGTCAGGTTATGGTTTCTGGATCTAGCAGAGGTGAAATCATATGTTAACACATGCTTGGTGTAGGCGGTAAGCCAGCAGCTGGCTGTGGTACAGAGGTGACCTTAACAAGAGCAGAAACTAAACAGCGTGGTTGCTAAGACAGCTAGGTCGTTAGAGCTGACCTCTCTTTTTTTGTTATTTTAGGAATTCTCCTACTTTCAAATCATTTGAGGAGAGGGTTGAGACAACTGTCACAAGCCTTAAGGTACAGATGAAGTGATTTTTGTGTCATTGAGTCCATTGAATCAGAACAGTGTAGACGCTGCTGCAGTTAGTTACAAAGGTGGGGCCACCAGGCTTTGGTATGCCAAGTAGGCAGCCTTGCACAGTCAGTCCTTTCCTTCACATATAACAATATAACTAAAACCAGTATGGAATGGTGTTACTGTATCCTTACAAAGTTGTTCATATAAACCGTTCGGAATGAATTGTTCATTACAGTAAACTGGGGTTTGGTTAATCTCTTCGCTAGTTAGAGCTCCTTCTGTTATTCCCCAAAAAGCAGATATGTGAGAGAGGATGTGGATCAGACAAGGATCTGTGAATTCTGAATTTAGGGTGTAAGAGAAAGTTCAGTAACAGCTCAAGCTCCTCCGGTTTGGACATGGACTAGCAAAAACAAACTTGGCTCCATGTGTTAAACTGCCATCCACTACCTGTCAACTTCCTAGGCTTATTTCCTCAGTTCACATGCTGAGCACAACGCAGTTTGGTTATCATGCAGGGAAAATAAAGCTGAGTTACAAAATGCATCATTCTGTAGTAGTGTAGTGCATTTGATCCTTGAGTATAAACTAAAAATATGCCTGTTGTATAGTAGGTGCTAAAACAATCACTGAATTTATTGTTTGCACATAGGAAACTTAGTCTCCAGAGGAAAAAAGAGCAAAGCTAAAATCCATCTACTCTTAAAATGAATGGAACTTTTAAAACAGGGAAAATCATTGAAACTACTATTTTTTAAAGATATCACCTAAACAATGATGTAATTACATCTTGATCATCATTATCACTATTTTGAATACAGTCAACTTCTGTAGTTCTCTAGTACTGGGAAAATTAAGGATATGTATGACCTTTAACGAGATCCAAAGCACATGCTGATTATCCGGCTGCTGCTCAGTGCTCTGTGACCATACTACTCTCACACGTGCTGCCTGAGAAGGGTCTGTGAGGGTGGAAGTTATTCCTTATGAGAGGTCCGAGATGCTCTGATTTCAAACTGATTTTGACCTGGAAGCTCTCTCCCCTTAGGGGAGGGTCTTTAACATAATCTAGTACTTTATGAGGCCCCAAAATGAAATTAATATTCAGCATTTATCATGCCTTCACTGGTTTCATTTACCAGCATTTTCTACTTGTGCACTCTCACTAGTCTGCTTGTCAACATCATCACTTATTGAGTGATCAGTAGGAGCCATTAAATTGCCCCCATTTATAGGGAAAACCTTTGATAGGGAGGGACATGCAGTATCTCGGACATTTCTCTTGCTAGAATACCTAGTTTCAAAACAAAAGACTCAGAAAAATTCTAGGAGTCAATGTCTCCACATTTGGTTCTCAGCCCTAGACAATCCAGACAGAATGGATTCTGTTTCTTGTTAGACATCTAAGTTCTGACATAGAAAAAGTTTACTTTTTAGGTTTTCTTTAGAAAAAGGAGCTATGAAGAAGCAAAAGAAGAATAAAGAGCAACCTATTTTCATTTGCTTTTAGGAAACTGGTAAGCTTACAGCTTACATATGATTTTATGATTTAAGTGTTTGACCCACACTCTCAACCTCTTCCTTTATTGCCCTGTTGGGATGGAAGGTCTAGAGCCTGCCTCCTGCTTCAGACATGCACAAAACTAATTCAGCCAACTGGATACTAGCCGGTGTCAAGACCTCCTGAAAGTGGATTCTGTGTCTGCATGATTGCCCATGGGTTCAACAAGACTCACATCCCACCTACTTCCTGTATCTCCGTCAATGCCTAGTTCCTCATTTTCTGCCCACTCAGGCAATG
Organism: Aselliscus stoliczkanus; assembly: GCA_033961575.1. Lineage (NCBI taxonomy): Eukaryota > Metazoa > Chordata > Mammalia > Chiroptera > Hipposideridae > Aselliscus > Aselliscus stoliczkanus. The sequence continues at coordinate 124,554,928 of CM066733.1, forward strand.
GGGAATAGCTAATAATCAGGTTTTGTGTAAAACCTCCCACTTCCTCAATGATTACAAATTTCTCATTCCTTTTTTCCTCCAGACTAACTAATGATGTTTAACCCTTCTTTATTTAGCTTATTTGCTGCATAGTTTACTTTTGTGTCCTAAATCTTTTATGAAAATTCTGTGTGACTTTCTTCAATTGTGAATCCTGAGGCTGTTTCCTGCTGAGGGAATGACTCATGATGAGTAAGGATGAGTGAAATTTCTTGCAGGCCTATTCGCTGCATCTTCATTCACACATACTGTTTTAAGCTGAATTTTTTTTTTTTTTTTTTTTTTTTTGAGGACAGTGTTACTGGCACTCCTATGTGGGACCCGAACCGGGGCCGCTGGTTTCCCAAGCCAATGCTTAACCACCGTACCACTCGACTGGCCCTTTAATCTGAATTTTTAAACCACCACTTAAAGAGAATGATGTTCATATTTGTGTTCTATTAGAAATCATGTTCTGCTGTGAACCGAGGTCCATTCCTGCCACCTTCTCACACAGTCTGTCACACACTGTGTGTCATTTGCACCCAATTGATTGTTCTTCCTTTATACCCAATTCTGTAGATTGATTTGCCATGAAAAACTTCCCAGTTCATCATAATTATATAAAATTTAGTCTTTCTGCCCACATCCTTGTAGTCAGTGTATCAATGTATTACTTGATTACATCTTAGCTGGTGTCACCTGTACACTCAGTGAGCACCCTTCTTCTATTTCATCTAAAACAAACAGAGAGCAAACCTGAAATCAGTTCCTATTAAATCGTATTTGGTATATTCTGCTATGTTCCAGGGACGGATGAGTAACTACATCCCTTTCAACCATCCTGTACCCATGTCAAGCAGACCATATTTTTAGTGCATCTACTTTTTGACGAATACATTACATTTTGCATGGCCTGAATTTAAAACTTTACTTAAAAAGGCAAGATATATTATACTTGTTTCTTTGTGTCTTTTCAACCAATTATTATGAGAGATTATGAAGCTCAATTCAGTAATTCAAATAAAGTTTTTTGCAAAGAACAATTATAATTTTGAGGACAAAGTGACAAATTCTTGGATGAAAAACCATTATGTAGGAAAGGGTTTGGGAGAGGTTTAAGCAGGTTCTTGTCTAAGGTATTGCAGTGTGAAGTCACTAAACCCACACAGTTAGGAGACCCCTTTATTCCACTTCCCTTTGCCAAACTGCTATGTTTCAAAGCAGTTCCCTTCTTTATTTTTCAATTTTGATGTGAGAAAATCACATCAAGGAGAGAAGAATGAAACAAAGCCCAGAAGGAAACATGGGTAATTGGTATTCATTTGATTCAATATTGTGTGTGACTTCTATTGGGAAAAAGAATATGAATAAAATAAAGAGGAGAATGGGAACTATTAATAGGGTACATTACATTGGATTAATCTTATTTCTCTCAGGAAACAAATAAGCATACTGAAAAATCACATAATTGAAAGCAGCCCCGCTTCTTCCAAAGCTAAGATAACACCAATTGGGAGAGAAAGTGATGCTCTGTGCCAGAGGTCCGTAAACTAAGGCTTGTGGGCCAAATCTAGATGGTCACCAATTTTGAATGGCCTGTAAGCAAAATGGTTTTTACATTTTTTAATGGTTGAAAAAAAATCAAAGATTATTTTGATATGTGAAAATTAAACTACATAAAATTACATTTCAGTGTCTCCATAGTCTTTTTTGAAACACAGCCAAGCTCATTTACTTATGCATTGTTTTTAGCTGCTTTCTCCCATGGCTGATTTGAGTATTTTTGACAGAGACTATGTGATTCCCAAGCCTAAAATATGTATTATCTGTCACTTTCCAGAACAAGTTTCCCAGCTCCAGCAGATGGAAAAAAATCAAGTTATTAATTGAATTTAAAAGGCAGAGAGGGATTTTAGTGACCATTGGAGAAAAGCGTATGTTTGTTTTGCAATGATTGCACTTCTTTTAAACCCTGGTTAAGGTTTTAAAAGGGCGGGCCAGGCTGTAGGTGGATACATTCATTCCCCTGTGTGGTTTATGTCCTTGTGATCGATCACTTTGGTGACAGTGAGGTATAGATAGCATTTTGGGAATAACAACATCTAGTCTATACCTTTCTTTACCTCCAAGTGTTTTCCATATTGTTAATGCTTAAAGGAAAGCCAACGTGACCATTAATAGGACTTGCATAAGCATTTTGGACCATTAAATATTCTTTTGAAGGAGGAATCTTTCAAAATACTTAAGCGTATTTCTTAATTATAAATTGATTTCCTGAGTCTATTCTTATTAGCCAATAACAAGTACACAAAAAGGGAGCCTCGTAAAGCATCATAACTTTGCATTTCAAGGGACGTTCCTCCTATAAAGGCAAATAACTGTCTAGGAAGTTGTAAAGTGACCAGTGCTCAAGACTTCATTCATCTCCAACTCTCAAAGCAGAGACCAGAAATCATGTTCAGTTAAGCCATTTCTTTTTCAAGAGACATTTGTCAGAAATCCAGTTTGCCTGGCTAACTCTCAAGTAGAAAACCTAAGAGGAAGTCACTTCAAAAAAATATCCATACACTGGTAAAATTAGGGGAATAGATCTGAAATCCAGTTGCGATTTGACGAAGTTGGTTCTCTGGGTGAGTAGATGGTGCAAATCCACAGATCTGGTTATGCTCCTGAAGGCACTGCGAATCTTAAACATAGAAGAGATAGAGTGTTGCTAAAATTGTACCAAAAGAGTTTCGAATCCAATCCCAGAACCCAGGTATGAATGACGTCCTAGCACTCTGCTAAAGGAAACTCACTTCTCTACATCTGTTGACATCCCCTGTCAAGAAAAAAATGTATTTTTGAACTTGAAAGAAATCAATCTTATAAAAAAAATTACAAAAATAATGAACTAACTGCATTTTTGCATCTCTGCTGGTTTCAGACGAAAGTAGGCGGAACCAACCATGGCGGAGGCAGCTTTGAAGAGGTGCTCAGCTCCACGGCCCACGCCAGCGCGCAGAGCTCGGCGGGCGCCCCCCTGCGAGCGGAGGAGGAGCTGCAGTGCTAGGCCCACCAGCCACCCTACCAAGACCCCACTAGGAAAACCAGAGCTTGACCTTGTTCTTCAAATGGCCTCTCCACAAAGTGTAATAAAATGATTTCCATTTCTATTTGTGTTGGTAATGGACCACTTGAGCGTCACACTTCGGTATTTATAGATTATCAGCTTTTACAATGTCCTGACTGGGGCTGGCACACACAATTTGGCCAGGACCCTTCTCTTTGTGTAATTCAACGTATTTTCCAAAGGAGTTATTTGTTTTTATTTTTGCTTGGACTCCGTTACCATGTGCATGTCTGAAGGCTGAGTGAGCACCCTCCCTTTCAGTTCAGTCAGTCCACTGGATGGAGCTCCTCTGTCTCCAGCAATGGGAAGGCACTATAACTTGCATCAAACTGCTTGTGATCTCCCTCACCGACATCAATTACATATGTTTATTTGAGCAATTAAAATAATTGATTTTAATGATGACTTTGAAGTCTTAATTTCTTGAAGTCTTCAGGGCTATTGATGGCCTTAAAAGGTGGTAGCTATGATTCTGCAGACATTATTTTAATTCAACTTCTATTGCTAATGTGATAAATATAAGAGAAGAAATGTAAATAACTAGAACCTTGGCTACCTTAGGATGCTAAAACACCCTTCAATTCTAAAATTCTCTCTAGTCTACATAGAACAGTGGTGAATTCAGGTAACTACTAAGTAGGTGCAGGATATCTGCAAAGGGAATACAGTAGCTAGAAAATGGGAGAAGCAGAACCCCTTCCAGTTTGTAAAATTACTCACATAAAAAAAGCATCACTGGGCCGGCCGAGTGGCGCATTGGTTAAGCGCTGGTTTTGGGATGCCAGCGGCCCCGGTTCAGATCCCACATGAGGGCCAGTGACACTGCCCTCTACAGCTAACAGCTCCACCTGGAGCTGGGCTGTGTGAGCCCCGGTGATGGTGTGGGCTGCAGCCCCTGCTGCAGTGGGCTGCCATAGGCTACAGTGAGTGGCCCGCAGCCAGCGTGAGCGGCTGGCAGCCAAGAGTGAACTGCCAATAGCCGCGGTGAGCGACATCCAGAGGCCAGGGACCGATCTGCCTCATCCGGGAAGAGTGCAATGACGATACCAACAATGAAGCAACATCCTCCGCAACTAAACTGAAGAACAAAAAGACAGCAACTTGTCTGTTCCCCTTCCCCGATTCCCCAACTCTGTTCCCCTCCGTCAATTCCCCAATAAAATCTTAAAAAAAAAAAAAAAAAAAAAAAAAAAGCATCATAATATAATCAGATTTCTGCAGTAACGTTTACCTTCCACATCATAGGTTTCTCTTTTCTTATAAATGGAAACATACATTTATTACTAGATAGCAGAGATACATCCTACGTGTATATTTTTTAAATGCACAGAGTAGACCTACTAAAAAAAAATCACAATTTAAATATATATTTAAATATATCACATATTTATAATATATAATCCATGTAATATATAATTAGTTTGTTCATTTTTGTTATTAAATAGAAGTAGATATATGTGAAATAAAGCCAATCTGAAAAATTCTATTAAAATTAATAGAGCAGGGCAATCTGTACACCTGACTTAAAATCAAGCTGGTTCAGGGCCACATAATCTCTGAGGCCTGGACTCTAAACAGACAGAGCTATGGGTCTAAACTTGAACCTGAGTGGACAAATGACAAAGAAGCCATGCCAATAGGAGCACTGGTGTTCTCCCTGATTTATCCTTCCAGCCTGTGGGTTGAAGCCAAACCCAGTCCCGCTGGCTTAACCATTGCTACATGTGGGTACTCATTTCTCTGTGCCCAATCTGTAGTTACCTGGCATTTGAAATAGTCACCTTTTGTAAACTCACTGCCACCTTCATTTTGACCACATTCAGCACACTGCAATGTCTTAGAAAAAGCAGAGTTATGGGTCTGTAAACAAATATCTCCATTCACCAACCAATTTCCACACACGGTAGTCTCACCCTTACACTCTGAGAACACAGGATCAAAATTAGATAGAAAAATAATCCAAGTTAGTGTTAATGCCTCAGAGCTTCAAATATATTTTAGCTGTTTTATTTTAAACCATTCTTCATTCATCAATTTGTAAAAACTATATTCATGTCACCTCTATTAATTGAAAAGATATTCTTTTTAAATTATTCACTGATCTGGGAGTGATATAATGTCCATGACATGAGTAGTCTTTTTTCCATGTAGTCATAAGATGTGTGTGAATAAACCACATAATCAATTAAATCAGTTGTTGGTAGGTGCGTAGGCTTAGGCTAGAGGTTTCATTTTCTTACTGCCTGATCACTCGAGCTGCCTGTTTTTCCCTCACTTTGTGCAAGTTCACGAACAGTAAAGTGTTTCACAAGTGCTAAAGCGTTTGCACACAATGCATGTAACCTTTTAACTAACAAATCAAAATGAGTTTTGGTCAGCACCATGTATACAAAATGATACCACAACAAAAAATGTACAGTAGTCCTCCTTATCCACGGTTTTGATTTCTGCAGTTTCATTTATCCGCAGTCAACTGCAGTGTGCAAGTATTGCATAGAAAATTCCGGAAATAATTCATATGTTTTAAATTGCACACCGTTCTGAGTAGCATAATAAAGTCTCACCCATCCCTCTCAGTCCCACTGGGTGTGTGAATCATCCTTGTTTAGCATCTCCACGCTGTCTATGCTCCCTGCCCCTTAGCCCTCAGTAACTGCCTTGAGTTATCAGATCAACTGTTTCACTATCGCAGTCCTTGTGTTCAAGTAACCTTTATTTTACTTAATAATGGCCCAAAGTGCAAGAATGATGTTGGCAATTTGGTTATGCCGAAGAGAAGCCATAAAGTGGATGTACATATAGGAAAAAAACATAGGATATATAGGGGTACTGTTGTTTTGATGGAAAATATTCATAACTTTAAATTGCAAGTTTATTTAAACTCGTATCACATAAAGGCTATGACTGTTGGTAGATCATGTCAGCAAAGCAATCTGCATTTTACCCTAAATTACACAATGTCTTACAAGTCTGCTCTAGAACCATAGAAAAAGGAACAACAAACTTCGTGCTTTATTATGGTACATCTCGATATGCCAGCTATTGGTGAACATGAAGACAGCTGGAATCTAAGCTGCTCTTCTGCCACTGTACACTGTTCCAAAATTACCTGTCAGCTTGCTGTTTAACTTCACTATAAAATGGTGCATATGGTGAGCCTCACCCCAGCATTTTCCTGTCACTTATCAAATTGGAGGGTGGGTGGGTGCAATAAATGAAGCCGGTGATACAGTTAAGAAGTGACTTCAATATAAAATGTAAAGCAACTTCTTCAAACCTGGTGTTCAAATGTAATTTCAAACTGTAATATTTGGCAAAATATGATGGTTACTTTTCATAATCTCTAAGAATGGTAAGATTCTCTATTCTACATTTCTACTTGGCTTTCACTTTATACTATAGAGTATGTATCGAGGCAAACTAAAAATTATATAATACTAAATTTTCCACAGAAATCATCCTCAATCTCAATTTGAATATGAAGACTAGCAAATTATTTAAATAAAAATGCTGGGTGTAGAGGATGCTTTTTCACAAGGCGCTTCATCAGTCATTTATCCCAGAACGTGTATTACAAGAAAAGTGAACACGTTGGACATTCTGTAGAATCAAGATTTTTTCAAATATTAATATAAGGGCATTGTTAAGGAATTGTTTCTGGGAAAGAAACGCACCCCGCTCCCCAGTCAACCCCAGGGACTGGGCAGGGAGAGCCGGCCCGAGGGGTGCCCCCTGCAGCCCTTTCCTTCCGCCCTCTCCTCCTTTGGAGTGAGGCAGTGTCTTCCTCATTATGCGGTAACTAGGAACACCTTTGGTTGAGTTCATGTTGGAGGTCATCGAGAGGCTGTGACCACTGATTGACCAGTGAACCGGACCCGGGCAATAAGAGGCTCCTCACCCCCACCTGTCCTGAGAATGTACGTTCTCCCCACTGTTCCCACACTAGGAGCTGTTTCAAGGACACAGCCTCAAACGTTGTTGAGACCATCTGGGTGGTATATGTGTTTGTTATTCAGAAGACCAGTTCCGGGCAAGTTACAGGTATCTTCCAAGAAAAAAAATAAATAAATAACAAAAAAAAAAACCACACCTCTTTTTATTTTTAAGTGATAATGCTGACATATTTATAGAATTGGCTGGTGAATTCAGGTTATTTTTTTTATTGATCTTCATTTTTGTTCTACTTTATAGCACCACTATGCTTTGTTTTTAAACATATTACCTCAGTAAGGAAGGTTCAGAACTGTTTGAACCCTCACTTGGTAGGTAAATGGAAAACTGGGAGAATGATTAAATGACCAATATTAACTCTGACCCAGTAAATGCTTCCAAAGTTTCTCTGTGAATTTATGAAAATCACAGAAGGCAAAACATCCCAAATAAAACTCCTGGGACACAGAAAATCTGGCTATAAATATTTGAACCTTATCTGGGGTTATTTTGTGTGTATGCTTTCATGCCAGGAGAAATATCTTCAAAATACTGATTAATGTAGATCTGTTTTCCAGCTAACTATATCTCCCATAATAATAATCACGCGTTGCTGACTTGCTACCATTTATCGCCATTTTAATACTGTCGCTATGATGCAGCAGTATTCTGAGGCAGAGCAGCTAGATGTGCACGTGTGTGCTGCTTCTAAAGAGATCATGCACCTTGCTTCCAGCACACTGGGTATCCATGGATACCGCAGAGTTTCCAAAGAAATGCTGCTTAGAATTCTCACTATGCCAGCCTGAAAGCCCTTCTTCAAATGGAAACTGACATCTGAATTAAAGGAGAAGCATCATGTTCCACACCAAAATACTGCACAGGTTTGCACCGATAACCTTTCCTTCCTCACCATTCAATGGTTGTGCGTCATTTAAAGGCAAGTGGGCTCATTAATTATCCTATGAAAGGGAAATGAGGAGAAGAAACCAGTTTGGGTGTGTTCCCTATAGAAGGTCCAGGGACCCCAGGAATACTCTTCTTAATATTTATTTCTTTCCTGGTGATACATGTTCTTTTAACCAAGGTCTGTAAATCAGGCAGGGAAAAATAGAGGAAGACAAGTGGCATTTGAAATTGCATGCCCCAATTTATACCTCCGAACGACAAAAAGGATTGGGGGTTGGGGAAAGGGAAGGCACCTGTTAGCAGGTTTACTAGTCCATGGTCAGGGGCCTAAAGCAGGTCAGTGAAATTGAAAGTCTGTTTCTAGAGCGTGATCATTTGAATAAAGCTGCGTTTCATCTGCGGAGGGAATGCATTACAGCAGGTTCTTTTTCCAGCATCTTTATCACAAAGTCAGCTGAATAATCTGTTCTTAAAAGCAATCATAATTACATTTTCTATCATTCAATGAATCTGGCCCTCGGAGATATAGGGTATTAATGCAGAATTAGATGATTTAAAATCTCCAATAATTATTCCGAAGTTTAAGGTTTTAAAATTTATTTAATTTAGTTCACAAAAAGGCACCCATCCCCAAGTCTTCATCCTTGCATTTTCATGACCAGTCCTGTTCTGTGGCTTCTTTTGTATCGCGTTTCTTGCTGGAGTCCAGGGAATTGAACATAAACAGACTCACATCTGAAGAAATCAACAGACCAACAGTGGCAAAACACAGTACCATGAAACAGAAAAATAAAACGTTTGTTACAGGAGCGCAATAGCGTAGAGACCAACTCAGGAACGAGGCTCACTGGCGGCGGCAGCTATGCTAGCGTTTCTTTCTGCCTCAAGTTCAGAAACAAGCTGGACTATCTCAGGGTGACTGAATTTTCCTACAAGGCAAAAAGACAGGAAAAAGACAAGGACAAGAGAATTACGTCAATTTCTCCAGCTTCATTCCAGAGCTCATCAGGGGCTCAGTTCTATGATCTGACCCCTGCTTCTCTCCAACACAACACAATTCCAAGTCCATCCTTCCGATTTGAAGAGGAGCCAAAGGGGTCCCGCTGGAGCTTTTTCTCCCCACAGGCAAAAAGATGAGAATCGGGCACAGAACTGTCAATCAGACAGAGGCCAGACAGCCTCTGAATGCCTCTACCAGGAACTACAGGGAAACTAACGTAGGATGGAGCCCAAAGCTGAAAACAATCTCTGCCTATCAGTCTGCATTAATTTACCAAAACACACCTGCATATAAAAAGACTAGTAAGTAGAAGACCAGGGGGCTCTCAGATATCCCAGGATGAAACAAGAGCGCAAATGTGTCTTGCAAACATCTCTATATTGAAACCGGCTGATGTGTGCTGTCTTGCCTGCCCCTCAGCCAGCCCCAAAATTCTGCCTTGGGTAGCAACCCTGCTCAAGCTCTTATGTTAGGTGGATGGTGGTGGCTAGCATGGGCTGCTAAAACCACCATCTTCCCTGTCTGTTCTTGCCAGTGCCTTTTGTTGCTTACTATTCATCCCAATTTAACTCTATTGCACGTATTCCCTATCCTCAGCTTCTTTCTGAATGTTCCCTTCACTTTCTTGCTTTGGCACCTGGCTCGTCCTTTCTACAGGCCTCTGACACAGTGGCTGTTTTCCCTCACACTAGATTCTCACCCCCAGGTCTGTGCCTGTATTCCACGCTCCTCGTTACCTCCAGGCCATCCTCTGCCCCACTTGTAAAGGTCATGCTGCTAGGCTGTTACTAAATACGACATCACCACGACTGCTCCTGCTGAGGACACCAGTTAGCTCCATACTCCTTCCCTCTTGAAATACTTTCTTCCCCTGGGTTTTGAGACCCCTGAATTTCTTCCCCCAAACCCACTCTTCCCCTGCCTAGTGGCAACTCCATTCTTCTAGTTGCCCAGGCCAAAATCTTTGGACTCTTCTTATAAACAAGCAATACAAAAATCCCATCAGCTCCATATTTAAAATATATCCAGAATTGGACCCCGTCTTACTTTTTCTACCACTATCATCCTGGTGCAACTATTGTCTTTCTCACTAGGATACCACAATAGTCCCCAACTGGTCTCCCTGCTTCCAGCCCAAGTGGCCCATTGAAAACACAAGTCAAATCCCATTAGTCCTGTGCCCCTCTTCCCCCCAGGGGTCCCCATCACAGAGCGCAAGCCAGCATCCAGCATTGGCCTGTAAGCCCTGCGGGCCTCAGCCCACTTCTCTGGGCTCCTCTCCCATCCTCTCCTCTCATCCATCCCATCAGCCACACTGGCCTCCATACTGCTCCTCAACAAACAAGGTTTCAAATAGAAAACACAGAAAAAGAGAGCACTAAGTTGTGATTGAATTAGAGAAATAAAAATGTGCTATCAAACAAAGACAGTCCTCTTCAAAATCCTCATAATGGTCGCAGTCTACATCTTCATCTCTAATTAAACTCCTGTGGTTTTTTTTTTCTTCAAGCATTATTGAAATAAGTAAGAAACCATTTCTTACAGCAGTTATAGTACTTGTATTTATTAATTTTTTAAGAGAAGTCATGCACTAGAGTGGAAAGTGCAGTGAATTTTAATCTCAACTCAGCTATGGGCACCTCACCCTCTTTCCAGGCTGAAGTTTTTTCCTCAATAAAATGTGGAGTTTAAGTTAGATCACCCTTCTAGCTCCTGCATTCTATATTCTATAAGGAGCCAGAGAGTAAATACTTAAGGCTTGGTGAGCTATGACTATGTGGTCTGTGTTGTCAGCTACTCACCTCTGCTGCTGTAGCACAAAAGCAGTATACGTAATTCATAAAGAATAAGTGTGGCTGTTTCAATAAAACTTTATTTATACAAATAAGCAGCAGGCCATTTGGCTCGTAGGCCAGAGCTTATGGACCCCAGGTTTACGTTACTCATTTAAGTGAAGTCAAACATTTCTGAGCACCGCTGGTATCAGAGACAGATGAGACACAGCTGGTCTTGGCCCTCACATAGCTTACTATGGGGTGGGGTGGGCAAGTGGGGGTTTGGGAAGAGACCCAACGAGGAACATGTCAGGATTTTATTTTTTAGGAAGAGGAAAGCCACAAGAGTTTTAAAAACAAAGTTGTGATCACACCTACATCTACAAAGGAGGAAAACACTGAGACATGCAGGATGAAGTAGTGAGCCTGGCAGGCTAAGGGAGGCGGTTATAACAGTCCGGTAGGGAAGTAACGAGGACCTCGGGGCAGAGGTAATGGGGCTGGAAAAGAAGGGGAGGAAAATCAAACCAACGTCATTATAATGCAAACCGTACTTTGGACCATAATCTGTGAGCCGGGACCTTCCTCTATTTGGTGAGGCCACCTCAGGTCCTGAGAGGTCCCAGAAAGGCTGTGTCTAAGGGCACCCTCAGGAGAGATGGAGACTGAGCAAAGCCTGAAGGCCTCCCAGCAGTGAGAGATGGAGTTTTACTTCAGGGAGCAACACGAACACCAGCCATCACTAAGACAGAGGACTTAGCTCCTCACTCTGGAAACTATCAAAATGAAGTTAGTGAAGGCTTATTGCCAGGTATTATTCTAAGCACATAAATTAACCCACTATTTCCTCAAATAGCCCTGTAAAATAGAGTCTGTAATTATCCGCATTTTAAAAATAAGGAAACTGGGGCCGGCCGAGTGGCGCGGTGGTTAAGCGCTGGCTTGGGAAGCCAGCGGCCCTGGTTTGGGTCCCACATACGAGGCCCAATGACACTGCCCTCAAAAAAAAAAAACAGAAAAAAAACCAGGAAACTAAGGCCCAGAGCTGGGTTAAATAATGCACTGCAGGTTACAGAAGTTCTCGGTGGCAGGACCAGGATTCAAATGCAAGCACTCTGACTCCAGGTCTGGGCTCTGACGTGCTGTAATGACAATGCTATGGTGACTAGAGCTGTTTGGAGTTTTCTTGTTTTAAATCTCTATTTCTACCTTCACCTTATGTGACCTTACATCTCTACAAAGCACTTATAGATCACAATGCACTTTCACATCCATTATTTCTCTTAATCTCAAAACCAACCTATGACTTAAGTAGGGTAAACATTAAGATTTCCAGTTTTCAGAGAGGACAGAGAGCAGTGAGGAGGCTGCCCAGGGGCACACAGCTGACAGGTGTGAATGTGAACTCCAGGTTGGCAGTGCGCGCTCATGCACCAGGCCACCTCACAAGGAATCCCACCATTTTCATTTTAGATGCTCCATAAGGAAAGGGTCACAAAAGTGAATTCCCTAATATAATGCTAGTCACTACACTAGGATGAAGCCAGGCTAAAATGAAGCTAGCACCGCATACCTGCTGTGGAATCATAGAAGTCCTGCAGTCGCCCAGGCTTCTTCTCAAGGTCTTCATATTCAGATGCCTGAAGAATCATCTCACATTGGTCCAGCTGCTTCACAAATTTGGCTTCCGGGCTAGATTGGGTCTCATACTCCTAAGTAAAAGGACAATTAGAACAGCATGATTAGGGCTACATGAGAGGGAAATCCAGGACAATTCTGATCCCAGTACCTGAAATCAGTTATAGCTACAAGCACCTACGATATTGGTCACATTGCTCCAGGGTACACAGACCCTCCCGGAGATGCTTCACCTGTAATCTCACAGCTAACACCAGCACTCCACGCGAGAAGAGGGTGCTCAGTTTCACGTGTTCCACCACGAGCCTTGGAAGTTTCGTTTGTTCACACTGACACTTCCAATCATGTTTCTTCCTGTTTAGTATCTTGTCTTCCTTTCAAGATCATTATTCTCTAATCCACCTGAGTGGTGTAGGTCTTTTTAATTTTAAGCTAATATTTCATCTCATGCTTCTCAAATCATTTCTTTCTCCATTTACTGTATTTTGCCATGTATAATGCGCACTTTTTTGGCCCAAATTTATGAGGGAAAAATAATGATGCACATTATACATGGGTGGTACAAGTTCCGTTTCCCTGAAAGATTGGGCCAAAAATGTAGGTGCACTTTATATACGGGAGAGCATTATACATGGCAAAATGCAGTAATGTCAGGTTTCCTTTTCAAGTGAATTTCTAGCTTTCTCATTGAATTTTAGTTACCACTTCACACTTGGAATCTCTGTCCTTTACTTCCCAAAAAGGGAAGATTTAATCAAGTCTCTGAGTTATGTCTTGAGGATATAGTCAGATTTAATCAAGTCTCTGAGTTATGTCTTGAGGATATAGTCAGGATCTGAGAATTCTCCATGCAGCGGTGTGTGTGTATGTGTTGCTGGCAGGGAGGTGGTGAAGGGAGTAGCTTTTTTACCTCTCCTCTTCCGATTGGTCCCTCCCCCCTCAATACAGACCTGAAACAAGAAGCTACAGGAAGTCTGCTTGACAGCATGACACATGTGACACAACCACAAGCCCCAATTAATACCATATAGAATCATTCTCCTATTAAGACCAAAGTGTTCCCAACTGGTTTCCCTGCAAAGTTCTCATTTGTAATTCCACTCCAGATGTGTTCAGATAATGAACCTGTCATGCTTTCTTGGCAGGATAATATGATGTGAATCACTGAAGGTGTCTTGGTTTTTATTAAATGCCTTATTCTTAAAAAGGCAGCTATTTGGATTTTGATAGAGCTTAAAGTTATACAGGGAAATCATTTTAATATGAAACCAAATACATTTTTTATTTCAAAGGCACTTAGAAATAACTGCATTTAATTTAAATGTGTATGCATATTATAGTTATATATGTATATTTGATAAATTTAAGTTCATTATTTAACAAAAAGAAATGGAATACTCTAAGCATAGCAGTCCAGGATTTTTCTCTGTTGCAAATTAGAAAAAAAGATTACAAGACCATTAGGAAATAACAATACATCTTATAACATTCTGATGAATTTACATATTTCTTTTAAAAATATGAATTGCTGGTTTTTCTCTCAAAAAATAATGATACTGGGATTCTCCAATTTCACTTTCCAACAAGGAGGCAGGGAGAAGAGTACTGCAGACAAAGCTCGGAGTAAGAAGGAGCCACGGCATCTCTGGGGAACTTACTGCAAGTTATGGTAGTATTCAAAGGGGGAAGAGGATGAAGGTGGAGGAAGAGCCAGCTCCGGAAAGGGCTTGTGTTTTCGGGGTCTCAGGTTACCCTGCAGAGACTGGACATCACCAAAAGGTTTCAAGCAAGAAGTGTCATGATCTGATTTGCATTTCACAGCCCGAGCTGAGCTGCTGCTGAGCTGCCAACAGGTGGCAGGATGGCTCAGCTTAAAAAAAAAAAAAAAGATTTGCATTTCAGAAACATCATTCTAACTGCAGTGTGGAAAATGGACACACTGGAAGTAGAGAAGAAATCAGGCTGGGACGTTGTAGCCCCAACAGAAGTTATGAGAATCTGGTCTGACCTAAGAGTCCATGTGGCAATGAAGAGGAAGAAAAGTGGGCAGGTTTGAAAAATGTTAAGGATCAAGAAGCAAAAGAAAATGTGAAAGTGAATGCAAGGGGGAGTCAAAAATGACTCCCTAGGGGCCAGCCGAATGGCTCAGTTGGTTAAGAGCTCGCTCAAGAGTGCAAGCTGAGTTCTGAGCAACAGCGGTTCGATGCCAGCCTGAGCTGAGTTGCCATTGAGCTGCCAACAGGTGGCAGGATGGCTCAGCTAAAAAAAAAAAAATGACTCCCTAGTTTCTGGCTTCGGTAATTAAACAGGGGGCAAAAAAGAGACGCAAAGGACAAAAAAAAAAAGATTCTTGAGAGCAAAGAAACAGCAAAACCAAAACCTGCATGGATAACATTTATAACAAAACTGAGGGACATAACATTACCATGAATTGCAAAATATACTTAAGTGGTGACAAACCACCTCTAGCCATAAGCCCTGCACACATCTGGCATCTGTCAGGTAGGATGCCAGGGGGAGCAACAGGACATATGATGGGCTTCAGAATAGGAGAACCTCCAAAAAAGAGCCAACAGTGTTCATAGACTTATCAAATTTTAAGAACGGAGGAAAACTGGGGGGATCTTACCCACTCCAACAACAGCTGATATAAACCCAGCCCTGGTGAATTTGCCAGTCTGGCCTGCTGGGGCTCCCTTCCAGGACAGGGCCCCAGTGAAGAGAAAATGCTAGGAGTGGAATCAAAATTGAGTGGGACAAGGATAATAGAAATGAAGAAAAGAAAAAGTCCAGATAGAAGTAGGAAAGGGGAACAAAGTCAGAAAATCTCTGAAAACAAGCTACCATATTTTTAACACTACATGAAAACAAAACAAACAAAAACCAGAAGAGGAAGTCCTGTGAAGTTAAATATGCTATCTGAACCAAGTGTCCTTCCCAAAGCTCAGGAAAACTAATATGTATCAAAATGAGCAACAGGAGAGCCAGCCAGCACATTGGTTAAGAGGTGGCTTGGGACGCCAGTGGCCCGGGTTTGGATCCCACATGTGAGGGCCAGTGACACTGCCCTCTACAGCTAACAACAGCTCCACCTGGAGTTGGACTGCACGAACCCTGGTAATGGTGTAGGCTGCAGCCCCTGCTGCAGTGGGCTGTCATAGGCTACAGTGAGTAGCCGGCAGCCAGTGTGAGCGGCTGGCAGCCAGAGTGAGCTGCCAATAGCCACGGTGAGCGGTCGTCCAGAGGCCGGCAACCGATCTGCCTCATTCGGGAAGAGTGCAATGACGATACCAACATGGGCAGTGAAGCAATGTCCTCCACAACTAGACTGAAGAACAAAGGGACAGCAACTTGCCTGTTCCCCTCCCCTGATTCCCCAATGCTGTTCCCCTCCCCCAGAGCCCCAATCAAATCTTTAAAAAAAAAAAAAAAGAGCAACAGGAAAAGGACAGAGGTCAGATTCCATCAGAATTTACATAAGATAAGAGAGCAGGGAGCAAAATAACATCTTACACACAATTGACAGCAGAAAGACATTTTCAATCTTTTTTTATTTTATTTTTATTTATTTATTTTTTTTTGAGGGCAGTATCACTGGTCCTCATATGTGGGACCTAAACCGGGGCCGCTGGCGTCCCAAATCAGCTCTTAACCACCATGCCACTCGGTCGGCCCTTCAATCTTTTTTTAAAAGGATCAAATCTACAACAAACTATTTCAAAAAGAACTAATAGATATTAAGAAAATGATAAGACATGAAAGAACAACATAAAATCAATGAGAGATAAAAGAAACAGTCATTTTAGAAATGAAGATCAAGCAATAAAGAACACGAATAATCAAGCATGATAAACAATGCCTTAAGAAAAATAGAAACTGAAAAGCAGGTTAAATTTAAAAGTCAAAAATAAATGAAGACAATATAAAGGATTTGAAAGGTGACAAATACTGAAGATAGGCAAAGATGAACCAATGAAGACAAAAGCAAAAATTATGTATTTTTCATGAAAATCTTCTTGAAATTAAAAAAAAAAAAAAAAGAAAGTATATATTAAAAATGCACTCTAAGTACCTAAGGATATTAACCCCAAATAACCAACACAAAGACACACTCCAATAAAATTACCAAAAAAAAAAAAATTGAAATAATTAACCCAGAATGGCCAACACAAAGACACATTCTTTTTTTTAAATTTTTTTTGTTGTTGTTTTTAGGGCAGTGTCACTGGCCCTCATATGTGGAACCCGAACCGGGGCCACTAGCTTCCCAAGCCAGCGCTTAACCACTGCGCCACTCGGCTGGCCCACAAAGACACATTCTAATAAAATTCTCTTTTAAAAAATCCTTTGGACACCTATGCAAAAAGGGCATCTGACATACAAGGAAAGTAAAATTATGATCAAACTTTGACAACAATGTTTGATGACAAGAAAACGGAAGTAACATATTTAAGATATTAAGAAACTAGAAGCCAAAAATTGTATATCAAGCGAAACTAACCTTCAAGTATAAAGAACACAGAGGAACTGTTAAAAATATGCAAGATTTAGAGACTATTATTCCTGTGAGCCTTTCTTCAAGAATCTACCAGAGAACTGGCTCCAGACAACCAGAATAACTAGGCAGAGCTTAACATGAAGGAATGGGGTTAGCACCACTACATAGTTACTTGTAGAATTAAGATTAAATGAGGTAGAAGATAAAGGTTATAGTATGTAATGGTTAAATGTATTAACAATATAGATATATAAGTATAAATAAATAGGGGGAGACTGGAGATAGCACAGACAAAACAATTTTTAAAATTGTTCTCAATAATCAGAATTGATGATGGTGGTATACACAATTGTTGTTCTAAAGTGGGTACATGTGTAAAAAGGGATAAAGCCTATAACTAGGATTTCTGGTGTAGAAGAAAGGATATGCAACATAATATATAAGAGGTTAATGGGCTGGCTGAGTGGTGCAGTGGTTAAGCGCTGGCTTAGGAAGCCAGTGGCCTCGGTTCAGGTCCCACATATGAAGGCCAGTAACACTGCCCTCAAAAAAAAAAAAAAAAAAAAGAGGCTACATAAAAATTGTGTAGTTTTGAATTTGAGTTGAAAATATCACTATGAACTCATGAGATATTATATAGTGTATAGATATACATACATGTCCTAGCTCTGTCCACTAAAAAGCATAGAAACAATAACCAACTCAATAGCAATGAGCATACCTAGTGCCCATCTTGTGGTCTTGGAATGAAATTTTCTATTTAAAAATAAACAAAGAACAAAACAGGAGGCCTGGCCAGAGCATGTTCAAGATGAATGAGGCTGGAACACTCTGCCACTCCTGCTATCAAAGAAGCCATCAAAGCCTAGCGTTTTTAGGGCCGGTCGAGTGGCTCAGTTGGTTAAAAGCTCGCTCAAGAGTGCGAGCTGAGCTCTGAGGAACAGCAGTTCGATGCCCAGCCTGAGCTGAGCTGGCGCTGAGCTGCCAATAGATGCAGGATGGCTCAGCTAAAAACACAAAAACAAAGAGTAGATGAGAAAGAAGCATCTGCTAATAAAATTATTTCAGCTACAAAAATGAACACAAAATAAAAACATTAGATTACCATTCTACAACCCCAAAGAATTAAGGGATATAAGGATCAAGGAAACTTAGGCATTATGAGCCTCAGGATGAAAGAATCCAACATCACCGACAGTTCTGCCAAAATGATCCAACCCGAGTCTGATCCAGCTGCCAATCTGCAGGAAATCAAAGGACAGAGAAACACGAACTGCATCATGAGTGCGCAACTGGCAAAACCCAGAGAATGGGAAACTCTATATGCCAAATGGGCTAGATTCCTCAACAGGTAACTTGTAAGAAAAACAAAGGGATGGGAGTAGGGGGTGGAGACTACATTAAAGGGTATTTAAAAGACATATTAAGCTTTACAAAAATGGGCAAGATCAAACTAAAATATCTAGGGGGGAGCACTTGGGTAATAAAGCCATAAATTCAAGTGGTCACTTTGAAAATCAGGGTCATGGTTACTTCTGGAGAAAGGCAGGGGTCGTGTTGGGTCAGGGGATGGGAAGGGCGCCTGGGAAAAACGGCGAAGTGCCGAATCTTGACTTGGATGATAGCTAAAGGCAGTTATCCTTCTACGAACTCACTATGCTACACATTGTTTTTTGTGTGATTTTCCGTGTTTTATTTTTCAATAAACGGATTTAAAATAATAAAAATGCCCACCGATAATGCGTGGGCCATGGACCTGTTAAGGCTCCTGTGGCTATTTAGGTGGAGCTGTTGGATTCATGAGTCTGGAGCTTAGGGGTAAGACTTTTTGGAAGACTATATATGGAATGATCAGCACATGATCAGTGAACCCGAGAAATGTGTAAAGAAGAGAAGGTGGCCAAGGACGCCATCCTAGAAGGGGAACAAGGTTCTGAAGAGATGGGCCGCAGAAGAGAGCACATGAAGAAACTCAGAAGGAATGGCCAGAAAGGTGCAGAGCACTCCGGGAGAGAGCAACGTCACAGATCTGAGGGGTGACACAACTTCCATAACAAGTGGCAACGTCTCCTATGAAGCCAAGGTGTTGAGTGGTGCATGGACAGAGAAGGGCTAGATGGAGCCACACAGAGGCAGACTGGGAACTCAGCAAGAGCGGGGCGTGGTGGGGCCAAGTCACACTGTGGTGGGCTGTGAGGAAACAGAGTCAGGGAGTGTGGACAATGCCTTACCTATTTGGCCGTGAAGAGAAGTAGGCAAATGTGGCATCCTGGGAGATTTCAAAATCCGGTTGTGTGAACATATTTACAAGGCTTACAAAAAGCTCAAAAAGTTCCCATCTGACAGCTTGTCTAAACAAAAGAGGAAAGATGATTTGCTATAAAGTTGGGGGAGAAATGGCGCAGTAGGTGGATGAATAGAGGAATGGACAGTTGGTGTGGGCCAGAGAGAGAGGTGACTGGGTGCCATGAGGAGGCGCTGGCAGCCCTGAGGCTCAGCAGAGCTTGGAGGCCTTGAGGGGTGGAGACACCAGTTCCTAAGTTGGGGATGGCAGGGTCCCCCCAATCAGCATTCCGCAGCCATCAGGTGGGACGGGGGGGGGGGGGGCAAATGACTGCAATGACTCAGACTGGGGTTTTGGAGAGCAACTGAAGGACAAGGAGTTCAAGCAGGAAAGAGGTGCACATTCTAGGTTCTGAAAACGGAGGACTAAAGGGAAGAGAAGGGAAGAAAGGGGAAGGAAGATGAAAAGTTCCTTCCCCCTCCCTCAGGGAAAGGTTGGCCCTGACTGAAGTTGATACATATGAAGTTAATCTCTTGCATCATCCAGTCTCCTTGCTCCTAGTGACTCTCCCTCCAGGCCCCCGGATCCTCATGTTGCTCCACATTCAATTCTACAGTAACTTACTGCACCTGTACCTCAAAGGAGAGAACAGGGAGACACTTTTTAGAGTGCTTGTTAACCCAGCTGCATCTCTAACTGATTGAACTTCAGACAATGTGGAGAGAAAATGCGGGGAGGGAAACAGCCCAAGGGCAGTGGGTTTGCCAGGCACTCTGCATGGGGCGCAAGGGGGGGGGGGAGACAGGGAGAGAGAGAGAGAAAGACAAAGAGAGAAAGAATTAGCTTCCTAGGGCTGCTGTAAAAAAGGACCACCAACTGGGTGGCTTAAGCAACAAAATGCAGCCTCCTAATTCTGGAGGCTGGAAGTTGGAAACCAATGTCTTGTCAGGGTTGGAGGTGAGAGCAATGCATCAGGAAACCCAGGGGCTGTGAGTCAAGATAGATATCAGGCATTGTGGGGACAAAGAAAATAAGGAAATTGGAGGGAAGAAAAATTTCTATCAGTCATGAGAACTTCTGCAGCAACTGAAAGGTGAGAAACAGACAAAAACCAGAAAACGGTTAAGTTAGAGACAGTTTGTTAAGATAATATGAATTAACTAAAACATTGATGAGGAATATAAATTCAGTTATAATAAATAAAAAGCAACTCATCATACATACTTACTTCCCAAAGTTCATAGAGCTCCTTTCCGAGATCCTTTGAGAGAAGCTGGGTCAGCTGCTTCATAGCTTCCTGAAATATCAAATCATTATTTTAATTTTGTTCACATTTATCTAGCAATACACATACAAAGCCAAATAATGGGCTCAAACTCTTACAAGTGTCTTCCACAGGGGCAGCAGAATACTGGATAACATTTATGGCTTACAAGGAGGGCAGTTGTGTACATAAGTAAATAAGTGTATTTATTCATACGGGCTTCGCTGAGCCTGCAGCACATCCCACACAGAAAAGGACAATGAGGAGGGTGCGAGATGGTTATACAAATATCAGACACGAGGCCATGGATTTTATATCTTGTGGATGAATCGCAAGATGCCCACATAAATTGCAATCATAAGCATACGCACTAGAGTTCAAAACAACCTGAGAGTAGGGAGAATAGGAAAATAACTCTGAATTACCAAGGTCAGAGAAATGTTTTGTATACTATAATATTCATTTTCTATTGTTAATGTTTTTCTTGCAAAATATAAAGCACCACACAAATGGGCAGCTGTTGTCATTAACACAAAGGAAATTACATGACAGCATCTCGTAGGCTCATAGGCTGCAAATGGATATTAAAGGGAAATTAGCCAAACCATCCAAATAACATCTGAACTCTTGAATGGCGTCACTGAACACTTCTTACCCTCCCTCCATAAACATGTCCAGCGGTGGGAACCTAGCACCTCAGGACACTGCCCGCCTCAGCACATGCCCACAGGGACTCTAGGCAGCACTGACAAGCTGAAAATTGTCTCTAGTGCTTCTCTCTGCCTAACCCCATCCCTCCTGGTTCCCTCCCTCTCACACAAACACTGGGTCAATCAGGTGGGCAGTGACCCAGTGGCCAGAATCTCTTGCGGCCACAGTGACTGGTCCAAGGGATAGCCATGTACTGTAAACCAGTCACTTGGGAGCCACCTGCATGCTTTGTCCAGCAGGGGCTGGGAGAGAGAAGCCAGAAATAGAAGCCTGTGAGAGCAAAACCCTAAGAGAAGCAGGTAAGAGAGAATGGAGAGTGGAGGGTGTTTGGCACTTGTTTCTGGTCTCTGACGTCCCAGCAGCCCCTCTCATTCCCATCACTTCCTTCATTTCTGCATTGCTCCAGTGTCCTTCTAAAATAGCACACTTTGGGGGCATAAGGTCTGGTGCAAGTTACTGTCAAATGGCTTCAAATCCCATCTTCATCCGATGCCTTTTTTTTTTTTTGAGGGCGGTGTCACTGGCCCTCATATGTGGGACCCGAACCAGGGCCGCTGGCTTCCCAAGACCAGCGCTTAACCACCACGCCACTCGGCCGGCCCCATCCGATGCCTCTTCATCTGCTCAGTACTAACCAGAGGTTAGGCTCCTTAAGAACACGGTTGTAAAAATCACTTTTGACAAAGTGGTTATAAAAGTGGCAAAGGTCTTACATAAAATAAAAAAGTGAACTGGGGAAAGCAGTGAAAATAAAAATGGGTATCTGTGTATATCTATTCATTATTGGGAGGAAAAAATGATATAGAACCACCCACTTCTACAGCAAAACAAAATAAAAATGGGTATCTGTGTATATCTATTCATTATTGGGAGGAAAAAATGATATAGAACCACCCACTTCTACAGCAAAACACATTTGCTCTTGCTCTTATAACGTCACTGTCTGGAACGGCCTGTGGCATCACACCACCCTGACAGGTGGGACACTCAGGTGATTTTGTACCTGCTTGCTCCCTTGTTTCTTTGTCATAAATCTTGGTGAAATACTTGAGAAAATACTTTGCATTTTCAAAAATTAAAGGTGTCTTTATAAATAGTTCACCTTTCTTTCCACTATTCTAAATCTCAACTTTGCCCATTGCTTTTGTTTGAAAAGAATGAAATGAGTAACATACATAGTACACGTATTATGTATGGGTGTATCAAAATCTAAACTTTGAGAATACAAACATAAAAGTCCTGCTTAGACAAGGGATATTTTTTATTCCATTTCAGGTGACGCCCCCAGCACTGAATGTAGCTACTGGTGTGTGGTCTGATCAAGACAGAACAGAATGGAACTATAGCCTCATACTAGATGCTATAAATGCAACCTAAGACTGAACTGGCTTTTTGGAGATCACATCCAATTACTGACTTATTATTAATAAGCCTCCTGTTGACTAAAATCACCACGTCCATTAGAAAACAAAACAGATAAATGTTGTTGCCCTCTTCCTGAAATTGAACAATGATTTTTTTGGATCTAAACTCACTGATATCATTTATGATATGATCAGAATTGCATGTTGAGACCTCACAGTTAGTCGAGAGTCCTTCTTGGGCAGCATATGCACATAAGCCTGCCTGCCTTTTTAATCTTTTTTTTTTTTTTTTTTTTTTTTAAGCTGAGCCATCCTGCCACTGCCTGCCTTTTTAAATGAACCCTCTGAAACCAACTTTGCTGACGTCCAGGGTACAAGTCTGAAGATGCCAGGCTTTTCCCTCCTGATAGTAAGCCCTGCCACTCTCACTTCTATACTTGTCTTGCCTTGTTCACACCAAGATTGAAAGTGATAATTTCCCTCACTTCTTCCTGTTAGCAAAGTCTGTCAAAAATATGCTGAATGAAGCTTTCAGCAAATGCATCAGTTATGCGCCCAGCACCTAGGAAGCATTATCCAGCCTTCAGACATCACTGGTGAGGCAGAACAGTGCAGGAGTTCATTCCACACTACCGATTCAGATGGGCTTGAAACTGGCTCCTCGTTTACCAGCTGTGGCACCCTGAGCAAGTTACTTAATCTTCTTGTTCCTTCAGGTCTCTCATCTGTGAAATGAGATTAATAATGGTACCTGCCTGGAAGCGCTGCTGTGTGGATTAGACAGGTAATAGATAAAATGTGTTTATTTTTCTGGCACATATTAGGCAGTCTATAAAATGTTCGCTATTATTTTTCATTTTCTCCATCTTGCCAGGTTCAGTCTCATAACAAAGTTTGGATCTTCTCCTTTTAATCTCCTGGTTCTTGCCACTTTAACCCTCGCAGATATACACCTACCATGATTCTCCTCCAACCTTAATACGTTCTTCCCTTTGCAAAGGAATATAACCTGTTGCTGCAGTATTACAGCCTCAAGTTCCATCCCACCGTTCCTGATGATCTCTACAGGCATCCTTTACCAACACGGCTTGTAATATAAAGTATATTTTATTCTGCTTAGGAGAGGGATCACACGACAAGCATTCCTTCTGGACCCTAAATTTTCTCTTCCATGCCCTCATCCTACCTTTCATCCTAATACCTGTTCTTCTCCAAAACAATCAGTCTTCCAGGTTTTATCAATTACTTTTCCTCCCTCCTCCTTCAGCTTAAAGCCTTCCTGATGTAGTCAACCAGCCTCTGGGCAAACGATGCTTCCTGGTTCTCATTATGTGCATCCCACCTCAGCCAAGGAACCCTCATTTAATATTCTGAATGCTTGGTTCAGACATCCATATCTTATTCATAAACACCTTCTGCTTAAAGAGTGGTTCTCCCCCATCCCCCAACATTGTTCCCCTCCCCCAATTCCCCAATAAAAATCTTAAAAAAAAAAAAAAGAGTGGTTCACCTCCCAGATCTTTCTCTGTTCCCACATCCTAGCCAGCAGCAGAAGAGGCAATGAATATCAGAGCTCTCCAGCCTTTGGTTTCTTGTCCAAGAACTTATGGTTCTCTAAGATGTTTCCCCTGTGCCTTCTGATTAAGGTATTGATTATCCTGTGAATCAGGAGGAGTGGGCAGTATCCAGGACGATTAATGAGGCCAGAAAGGTTTTTCATCATCACCAGGATACAGTGGCCAGGAAAACAGCAACATTCTCTGATGGTTTTAGGTCCTCTATGCCCCTCTGTGGGGGCCAGGACTCAGCTCCTCAGGACAGTAGTAGGTCTTCTTTCACCTCCAGTGGTTGGAGAGCCTTCCTATTGACTCCGGTTTTTCTTCATAAAGCTCTGACTTGCTCCTTTGTGGAGTAAGCATCAAAGTCACTATATACCTACATGGGGATAGCTTGTCTTTTCCTCTTCCTCTGTGTCGCTTTAAGGTCTTTCATTACCCACTGGTACTTCAGTATATGATTTCTCCTCCACGGTGTCCAGATTTACCCCTGAACAACACTATGATATATCCTGCAATGAGCTGTATGATTGAGGAGGTTTTTCCCTCTTCTTTTCCTTTATGTCATAGCACCCTCTGGTTCAGGGCTAATTTCTTTCTGTAGTTCAATATCTTGAGCTAATTAGTTTCTTTTTAAGTTAATTCTGTCAATCAACCTAGGAATTATTATTATCATTATTTTTTTGAAGAATGCCTTTTAATTGCTTTTTTAAATTATTTTTTAAAATTCATTTTTCAGCTATAGTTGACATATAATATTGTATTAGTTCCATGTATACAACATAGTGATTAGATATTTATATACTTTACAAAGTGATCACCCCACGACAGTCTGAACTACAGAAACATTTTCTTAATTCCCTCCCTTTTCACAGGCTGTCACGATGCTGAGCCTGAATTCTGGATCTGCATTTTGGGAGGAAGAACACTTTCCTTACATGATTCTTCTTGTTCCCATAATTTAGGGTGTGCTGGAACTCCTAAATTGGGATTCCTTGTGGGTTTTCTTGCCTCTAAAGAGGCAAAAATGCTGCTGGCTACTAAGATCATCTCGCCCGAGGTCTGAGAACAGCTATTTAAGGCCACCTGTCCCATTAAGCCATCTTGATAAAGGATGTGTCCATTTAGCAATTTAGGATCTCTGGCCTACAAGAAAAGTAGCTTGCAATAATCCCAGAATAGAGAACCAGCCATTCAGTATTATTTTAAAAAAGCCTTCCTGGATTTTCCAGATTCTCCTTCAAATATGCCCTCCTCTTTGGTCCTGGGCTCTGGGTTTAGAGCCCAAATTGATCATTGATTTAATATTTTATTTATGTTGTTTGTTCTTACTAACACAAATATTTTTTTCTTTACTTCCAACTACTAAATTAAAGGACTCATTTAAAATTCACCAAATGATAATTATAAAAAATGATTATACTTGTAATTTATAGAACTTCTCTCCAAAGAGCTTAACTCACATGGAGAATTCCTTCAAGTTCCGGCTATTTCCACTGTTCTAATGACAGGCATGCTATCTACGTCCACATACTGATGAGAACTGAAACCAACATTGTTTCCTGTCCCTGTGCTAGACAAGGCTGAGAGCAGGCATACTTTCCTGTTCTTGTGTCAAACAAGGTTGAGACAAGCAAAAACCAATTCATCCTCACTCCAGGAAATCCCTGCTTCTGGAAGATAAGACTGCAAACCACCCAAAATACAGTAAACACTAACGGCTTACTTTTTAAGAATCTCTTTTAAAACTTTGCCTCACCAGTTCCATGAAACCAAAGCTATCATGTCCTAAGCTCTATTCAGTCTCAGCTAGTCACCCATCTTGTAAGACCCATCTAAGCATCCTCTAGCTCAGACCGTAAAACTCAACAAATGGCCTCCCCTGACCTTCCCTTCCTGGAACACTGCGGCTGTCAAGGTGGTGCTTACTCCAATAGGTCTCATAAACTTAGCTTTGCTTCAGCAACAGGGTTTTCTGGTGGTCTCTTGGAGAGTCAAGAGTCAACACTGACCTCTTCCCGCCTATGTTTTTCTTCTTTGGGGATGTTATCTGCTGGTGCTATGTCCCCAACGATGCATTCTGCCATATCGTGAACCAGGGCTAGGCGGACACATCTGACCAGGCAAGAAATGGTGAATAATTACACAAAATTATATTCACTACAAATTCCTTCTCTATACTGATTTGAACTTACATAATATAGTTTTCTTTCTCATCCCTCAGAGTATTTTCTAAAGTAATTATATTATGCCAACCTTCAACAGTTCTGAATCAAAACGCTAGACAATATTCAACACAACACATGAGAGTGCAGGGGAAATTATTAGCCTGTATTTTTTTTTTTTTTAATATGGCTGGTTTCTCAAATATCACTTTAAAGATTGGTCACTTCAGGTTACAAAGCTAGATATCTGGTTATAGCATTTATTTACTGATTCAAACTTCAGGAACAATCATTTCCCCAATATACTAGTTAGATGTCAAAATGAGGCACTTTATAGGGAAATGAATAGAGTTGGATGGATCTGGATCTAGGTTAAAATGCAGGAAAACATTTATTAGCTGTGAGACCTTTGCCACATTACTTAATTTCTTTATTTTTAATTAATTTTTTTTTTTTTTTTGAGGACAGTGTCACTGGCCCTCATATGTAGGACCGAACCGGGGCCGCTGGCATCCCAATCCAGTGCTTAACCAATATGCCACTCGGCCGGCCCTTTTAATTTCTTTAAATGCTAAGTTTTCTAAGCCTTCATTTTATCTTCTATAAAAAAAGGGATAATACTTCATAAGGTTGCTATGAAAATTAAATTTGATAATTTAAGTTCCTGGCACATGTTGATCATTCAACAAATGGCTGATTATTAGTGATAATCATTAGCGATTAGAATAATTGTTATTAAAATAATGATGGCAGATCATGAGATAAATGTCCCAGAGGGCCAGTTTGTTTCATGTTCCTACTATTACCAAGACAGTCCAAGGCCTAACCAACTCCTCTTAGGTAGTCCCACCTAGTCTCTCTCTCATCAAGTTCAAATCTCAGACTACTCTTAGGTTTATCTCCATTCCATACCTGTACTGTTTGCCAAAAATCTCAGCTCCACACTACCTACAGAGTACAGGTTTTCTCAGACTCCCTAATGAACCTTTGCTGCAATTAAATTGATTTACTTATCATTTCTAAAGTACTTCCCCGCCATCAGGGCTTTGGTTTCTATGCCCTTCCCTCTGCGTGCTGTGCCTTCTCCTACTTCTCTGCCTAATCAACCCTGCTGAGCTCATCTCGGATTCCATCCTTTCCACTAAGATCATCCAAGAACAGGTGATCTCTCCTGTTAGAGTATCATGCTAAGCTTCAAACATAACTTATTTTGTGCTTTTTCTAGAAGCCACTTGGGGCCTGCGTTTGGGATTTATTTCTTCTTACATGGCTAGAAAACTTTGTCCTGTGCTCAAAAAGCATTCTAAACACGGCCGATTGACTGAAGGAAGAGAGGATAACTCTTTCTCAGTTATATCCCGCACATACTACTCTCAAATGTCATCTTGCAGATGGGTGCTACTGTTCATAAAAAGGGA
Source organism: Aselliscus stoliczkanus (assembly GCA_033961575.1). Lineage (NCBI taxonomy): Eukaryota > Metazoa > Chordata > Mammalia > Chiroptera > Hipposideridae > Aselliscus > Aselliscus stoliczkanus. The sequence continues at coordinate 124,582,573 of CM066733.1, forward strand.
CTAGATAAAAGCTCACAGTACTAATACAAACATAGAATTTTAGACAACACACTCACCTATAAAGGTCCTGGAAACCCTCATATCACACTTAATGTTTCCTTAACACCAAGGCAGGCTCTTTCACTTGCCAAGAGAAAACCCACTGTGCAATTAGTAACTGAAGCAATCAACACATCTAGTTCCCCTTTCCACATCCTAAATCTGTATAGTGTGCTTCGAATACTTTTTTCTGGACATATGAAACTAACCTACAAGAATTTGACACATGCCTCAGTCATGAAAAGTGGTGCATAATCTTAGACCGGAGACCCTAACAAGCACCAAAGCTCACAGCTTACCTGTCTTTGTTGAGATTGTCATCTTTGGTCACCAGGGCCATAACTGCCATCCTGTACATGTGATCTGACACACTCTCTGGCTTCTCGACATTTCTATACACCCAGCCAGTCCGTGGGACTCTCTGATAAAAATGAAGCAGGAAAAGAAGTTTATAAAAATAAATAGTTTCACTACTTGCTATGCTCTTCAAGAGAAGTCCAGGGAATAAGGCTCAGAAACAGGACAATGGTTTTAGAACATATTTAAAAACTACTTAACTAACCCCAATGATTGATATCTGTCATCAAATGAACCAGTGAGGTCAGCGAATGAGAGAGGGAGGCGTAATGCACTAGTATGCAATACCAAAGTCCAACAGTCAAGGTACTCTGTGTTACTGATGTATAAAGCACAGAACACACCAGTCCTTTAGACATAAAAACAAAACTGGCAAGTAGCTTAATTCTCTTCACTACAAGAGTGGGAACGGCCTTCGAACCACCCCACTAGACAAGCAGAAAACACGGCGGTGAGAGCTCTGAACCGGAACGAGGGGCAGACTTCCATGTCTGCAGCAGAAGGGAGAAATGCATTTATTTCTAACTGCTCCCTGCTACCAGCTGTCATGACTCTTTTGTTTTGTTTTGTTTTTGAGGGCAGTGTCGCTGGCCCTCATCTGTGGGACCCGAACCGGGGCCGCTGGGGTCCCAAGCCAGCGCTTAACCACCGCACCACTCGGCCGGCCCAGGGCTCTTCTTTTTATTCAGATCATAAGCGATCTCGTGAGGCTGCAGTTTCTCCTCGGAAGTCTGCATTTCTCAATAATTCGATCCACTCGAGGGATAGGAGCATAAAACAGCTCATGCGCTTTGCACTTGGAGAATTCTGCAACCTCCCGGAGGGCGGAGGCGGCGGGGGGCGCGCTCACGCCCAGGACGGCCACGCCCCAGGCCTGTCCCTGGTGGAAGGAGGGCCTGCCGTGGGCGCCCGCTTACACGCGGCGGGGCCGAGCGTGCCGACCTCCCTGCCGGCAGCGCGGAAGCCCGTGCCCCGCCCAGGTGCGGGGCCGGAGCCCCACCTGCACCCGCCGGAGCGCAGGCCCGGGGGCCCGCACATGGCAGCGCCGGCAGCTCCCCCAGCCGGCAGCTGCTCAGCGGCTGGACCCCGCGGGCCCGGCGCCCCCCACAGCCTCGGGCGGCAGCCGGCGCGCTGCCTCCGCCCTCCGCCCGGGCGCGCCGCGGCCTCCGGGTGTTTCCGGTGCCGAGTGCCGGGGACGCGGAGCGCGCAGCGCGGGGAGGGCCCAGCGGAGACCAGGGCGTCGCGCAGCCCCGCGGCCACCCAGGCCTCTCCCCGTGCGGCCCCACACGACCCGCCGTCGCCCGCTCACCTTGAGCTGCCCCAGGAGCCGCAAAAACTGCAGCAGGCTCCCGGCCCCGCGGCCAGAGAGGGCTGCAGCGCAGGCGGAGGCCATGCGGGCTCGGATCCGGGCAGGACGGAGAGGCCGCGGGCTGCCGCCTGACGCTCCTCCCCTCCTCCCCCTCCCCCCTCCCCCCTTCCTCTCCTCCCCCTTGCCCTCCCCCGCCGCCCCCCCCTACCTCTCCGCCCCCCCCCGTCCACCCCCCCCTACCACTCCTCCCGCCCCCTACATCCCCCTCCTCCCCCACCTTCCTCTCCTCCCTCCCCCTTCTTCCCCCTCCTCCCCCTCCTCCCCCACTTTCCCTCCTCTCTCCTCCCTCCTCCCTCCTCCTCCCTCCCTTTCCTCCTCCCCCTCCTCCCCTTCCTCTCCTCCCTCCTCCCCCTCTTCCCTCCTTCCCCCTTCTCTCCTTCCCCTCCTCCACCAACCTTCTCCTCCTCCCTCTTCCCTCCCCTCCTCCCTCCTTCCCCCTTCTCCCCCACCTACTCCTCCCTCCCCCTTCTCTCCTCCCTTCTCTCCTGTCCTCCCTTCTCGTCCCCCTTGTCCCCCTTCCCTTCTCGTCCCTCCTCCCCTACCCACCCTCCTCCTCTCTCTCTCTTCCTTCTCTCACCTTGGGTTTCCCAGACCTCCTGTCCTGTCTTACACCTTCCTGGCCTTGGTGGCTGCCCCTTAGGCATCCTACCATCCATGGTAGTAGATACAGTGCTTGGCACCTACTAGGCACTTTTACTTATTTGCTGAACTCCACTCAACTGAACTCCATCAAACTTTTAAAAAGATTGCAGTTCCGGGGAGGGGGCCCAGAGCAGGTGTGTGATTGGAGGAGGAGGGCTAAGCCATATTGCATCAAAATCTTGCCTTTTAGGTACTCAGTGTCTGGTTGGGGGAAAGGTAAGGACCTCTACTTCAAGGTGGGGAAACTATAAACATTTGAACAGAGGCACAAGGAAAGTACTTTAGAGGGGAGAAATTAACTAGGAATGACAAAACTTCCAGTAGGACTTTGGAGCTAGTCATAGCCAAGGACTTGGGAAATAGACATAAACGGGCTAGCGAGTGAAAATCCCAGGATACAATCACAACCTTCCTAGAACCTCAAATGCTGAAGAACTCGCTACCCCCAAAAGTTGGTCAGGGTCTGTATCAGCCATGTCTTAATTCCATCAACAATCAAAGGTACCAATTTTTAAGGGCATTTAGTCTACAAGCACATTGAAGGAGGGTAATGTTGAGACTTAGACTATATGGAGCAAGGGAGAAGTGGGGAGATCAGTTAGGAGACTACTAAAATAATTATTTGGGGAAATGATTTTGGTTTGGTCCATGGTAAGAGCAGTGGAGGTGGTGAGATGTTGAATTTTAGATACAATTTGAAGGTAGGACTAACAGGGTTTGTGACAGATTTAGCATGGGGTATGAAAGAAAGAAAAAAGTCAGGAACGACTCCACAAATTTTGGCCTGACCAACCGGAAGGATGGAGTTACTATTTACTGAGCTGGAGAAAAACAGCAAGAGGAGTAGGTTATGGGGAAGGATGAGAATCAGAAGTTTCATTTAGTACATGTTGAGATACCTATTAGAGATGCTAATAAAGATATATAATCTGGAGGTCAATGGAAAGGTAAAATTTTTGTGTCATCACCTTATAAAATGGTGTGTAAAACCGTAACACTGGCTAAGGCCACCTGGCAAGAAAGTGTGGATAAAGAAGAAAAGATGTCTAAGGGCTAAGCCCTGGGACAACCCAACATTTTGAGTTTGGGAAACCAAGAGCCAGTGAGGATTAGAGATAGTTGCATCCTGGAAGCCAAATGAAGAAAATACTTCAAGGACGGACTGTGGTGCAATACTCAAAGCTCTTGTCTTGCAGTTATTAAAACAAAACAAAACGAAACCAAAAACCTATAACTGACTGAGACTCTGTTTGCTAACATATACTTTTACCCAGCTCACTTTATTTTAATTCTCCCAACATTCCTCTAAAATATTCATAATCACACATTTCAGATGAGAAAATTGAGTTGCCCAGAAGCTGAAGAAGTGCCCTGAGTTTTCATAACCAGTGAGCAGTGAAGCTCTGGCCTGTCTTCCTACAAATCTTTCTTCCCAAGACACCCTACACCTAACCAAATAGCTATTCATACCCACTTCTTATCATTGTGGAATTAAAGAGATCTATGTATGAAATAGATTTTGTAAACTTTTCTTTATGCAAAGAATTGGGCAAGAGGATAGAAATGGATTGATTTGAGAAAATTTGCCTAGAAGATACTCATAAATATACTTCAGGAACTAACTAAAGAATAGAGACCAAGTCTGACTAAAGTCCAAGTTATTTTTCTTTTCTCTCTCTCTTAAGACATCCTAGGAAGAAATATTGCTTCTGCCTGCTACAGCTTCATAGATAAAAAGGTACTAGTTGGTCTATATCAATGGTTCTCAACCTCAGGGTGATTTTGCTCAAGGGAACATTGGGCTGTATTTGGAGACATTTTTGGTTTTCACAAAGTGGGGGTGTGTGTGCAGTGCAGTGGGCAGGGGCCAGGGCTGCTGCTAAAATTCCTTCAAAGCACACGACAGCCCCCCAGGACAAAGAATTATCTGGTGCAAAGTGTCATTGTTGCTGAGCTTAAGAAACCACAGTCTTTCTACATGTCCAAAGAGAAAATGCTTACAATTAAGTTCCTTATATTATCAATGAATTATAATTTGCAGAAAGTTGATATTATGTTTATGTTAAAATGAGTGAGGTAATAAAGGAGGCAAACCATTTTCACATGATAACCCCTCTTTTTCAAATAGAGTAGGAATGCTCTGGAAAGATGAGGGGAATTCAAGGAGGGCTTTGATCATTTATGTAACTAGGTTAAAGTAGAGAGATTCAACTCAGAGAAGATAAATGTAGGATATTAAGTCTGAGAGCGAAGGAGCAATACAAAAGGAATGTTTGCTCAAGGGAAAGAGGTTGGGCTTTGTTCTGTTTTGCCACTTTCTTGCCTGGGATGCAGTATCACAGGGTAGCAAACAAGTCAATGTGCACTGCTTCCCCCATAAAACTAGCCATTAATTAAAGAGCTAAGGAGGCCTTTTTGCTGACATACACATCAGTAGCATTTTCCTTTAAAATAAAGAAAATAGTTACTCCTTTAAAGCAGCAGCCTAGTTAAGTAATATGTAGAATAAGTTATTTTGAAAAGAGAACTATGGAAAAAATTGCATCATTTGGAATATTTGTCATTTGGAATACTTGTCTTTCAATCATTTGGAATATTTGTCTTTACTTCTAACTAAAGGAAGCGCTGTTGCTGCCCCATTCTTACTGTTAAGGAGTAAACCTCTATATTTTGCATCAACACCGCAGTTATCCCAGAGGCCACAATTTCAGTAATCTTATACATCTGGAATGGCATGGAACCCAGAGCATCTAAGGGGAGGAAAAGTTAAAAGTGTGTCCCATAGGAAAGAAATAAAGCTGACCTAAAGCATCCAACTTTAAAGCCATCAAGCCAAAACACCAATTGGATTTAGCCCAAGATGGCACGTGGCACCTAACAGTCTCTGCATTTGATGTTCCGAAGGAATACAGCTATTTCAGTGTATTTAAAAAGTCATAAAAGGCAAACCACGCCAGCATGCAAACCAGGAGTTGTAGAGGAAGTTTGAAGGGAGAAGAAACAAGAGAAGGAAATGGCAGCCAACAAAGGCAGCAAGCAGTGGGTACTGCAAGTAGTAGCAACAGACATCGATACTAGGAAAAACTTAGATATGAGGGCAGATCATAAAACTGCAGAGCTTGGCTTTGCTAAAAGCCCAGGACAGTAGGGCAATCTCTCAGAAGGTGGGGGGTGTGGTGTGAAAGAGAGAGATAGGGTATCAGGGAGTGAGTACAAGGAGTATTTAGGTGGCAGTGATAATGCCATTATTTAAATAACACATCATTTGCTAGTGATCTAGTAAGTAAAATGTTTTTCTGAGTCTTGTGAGCCACTCCAGCAATTAAGCCCAAGGAAGGAGGGGGGCATGGGACCCTCTGATTATAGCCAGTTGGTCAGAAGTAGAGGTAACAACTCAGGCTTGCAACTGGCATCTGAAGTGGGCAGGGGAGGGGAGTCTTGTAAGACTGAACGCTTAACTTGTGAAATCTTATACTATCTGTGTAAATAGTGTCAGAATTGAGTTGAATTCTTGGACACCTGCTGGTGTCTGATAATTGCTTGTTGGTGTGGGGAAACTTAGCCCCACATTGGAAATTGAGTCTTGGAAAACCAATTCAGAAAGGCTATGTCAGAATATGGCAATACTAATAAATGATATAAAAATAATAATAACAATAAATAATCATAATAAAATGAGTGAATCTAAAGTGGCTGTATTGCCAAAGAGTCATATTTTAGGGCTTGAAAGGGAACAATTGAGCAGAAACCTTCTTCCCTATACAGTGCACCTCACTATATGCAGAATATATATTGTTATACAATACTATATAATGTTTTCTTCAGGGATCCTTCAGGTACTTTGTGTGTCTTTGGTTCATCCTAATTGAAATGGCAATTTTTAGCTTATGAATTATGTCAGATTTCCTTCCTGATGGCTGTTCCTGTCATTTCACAGTTGGACTTGGCCTTAGAAGGTGGAAGAATCAAGTGGCCAACTGTGAAGCTGCAGCAGCATTCTCTAACGTTTTAGAAGTGCATTTCTGAGCTCATGAAATATTTCTCAGACAGCTTTATCATGATGGTGATACTAGACAGAAAGATTCCTGGGGGTAGACACTATGTCTGATTCATCTATCCTCAGGACCAAGAAATTTGTATGACATTCCTATATATATGGTGCTGAGAAAATGGTGCTGGCAGCAGCACAGGGGTGGGGGTGGGGGTGGGGGAGTGGGGGTGGTTTTAGATGTCCAAAGGAGCATCATTTCAGGGACAGAATCACCTTGCCCAAAGCAGAGGAGTGAGCCATCAGGATGTTTGTAGAGTGGCACACGTCAGGAGCTCAAAAATGTCACTTTCATGAACAGAACCAGCCTGTTTGGAAGGTTTCTGAACTTCTACCAGAAGAGACCGTTTTGGCCCCTAGGGCCATGGCATTTCTGTAGAACACGGATATCCGGGATTGGGATAGGCCTGTTCCCTCTTCTCCCATGTCCAGGTGAGGCTGGGGTGGCAGGGAGTTGGGGAGGAAGCGTGTAAAACTGCCAGGATGGTCCTTCCTGCCTCAGAGGCCAGAGCTCGGCTACTGCCAAAGCCACAGCAGCAGCATCTGTTCTGCTCTCACTTTCTGTTCCCTCTTATTCTCTCTTCATCTGAGCTTTTAAACTGCCTTTAAAACAGGAGCAGCAATGGGCCTGCACATGCCTTCAGCTGTTTCTAATTCTCTCCCAGACCGGCTCTCTCCCAATAAACAACACGTTGTCACTGGTGTTTTACAACCTGACCTGTTAATAGATCCACATCATTCTGTAACAAAACCTAACATGGCAAAGTTAAAACACAACAATCACAAAAATGAGAGTTAGGCAAACATAGGGTCATCTGTAAAAGAAGGAGCTGGGCCATCTAATTTTTCAAGTGCCCTTTAATTCTAAAATTCTAAACTTCAAAACAAGATTTCCTCATAGTTAAAGGGTGCACTGCTTTATACTCGGGCAATTGGATTTTTCGCCTATTGGCGACATTAGTTTTTCTTCATCAATTCTACTGTAAATGAGTGAATGGATGATATAAGGATAATTGAATCTGCTCATTTTTCTCTATCCCAGGGATTGAGGACTGAATGTCTGTAGAGCTCTGTAGGACCCCTCACTTAACATCATTGTGTTTAAAAGATAATAATTGTCAGTAAGTAACTACATGCTATCAAATAAAACATTCTTCCTTAACTTTAATAATTAAAGGTGAGCATTGTCTTCCTTCTTCCCAGGTGGGGAAAGAATTTTGAATGGAGATTAAGGCCACAATTTAACTTGCACATGTCAAGAAGAATCTCATCATCCTTTGTTACTTTGTGATTAATTAATGTTTTAGTTAATTGCTTGCTGTCTTGTTACTATGAGCTGATTTATAAGCACAGATAGGCTCTAACTATTAATATACACTCTAACTAAACAAACACTAAACAAACTAGTAAGGAGCCGCTGAACAGATCTGAATGTGCTGTCCACAGTCCAGCTCAGGATGGTGAGAGAAAAAGTTTTGGGAATATGCAGTGGGTTTCCATCATCTCAATAAAAACGAGAATCCTCCTTTGGCAATTAGGTCCCCACTGGCTGCAAGGTCGGTGCCTGTAGTACTAGAAGATGACCACTAGGTGGCACCATTTCACCAGTGTTCTCTTTCATCAACAGATGACGCCTGTTCCTTCACGTCTGGACAACAGAATATATTTATTCTGTGTTTGTTGATTTGAGCTTAGTGAAAGCTTTCACCTCTCACCACGCTTCCCTGTTTTTTGTTTCTTGTTTTTCTATCTTTCTTCTTTTCTGTTAAGGACTTTCCAAGTATTACTTCCAAGACTGACAGGAACTCTGCAAGGTTACTTTCATGTTATGAGCAAAGAAACTGAGGTTCAGAGAATTGAAGCAACTATCCCAAGGATACCCAACAGGTAGGTAAGAGAGGCACAACATGAATCCAAATTTATCTAATGTCAAGGCACTAATATCTTTGGATATTGGGTATAGTGAGGGGGAAAAAAAAAGAAAAGGTTTACCCTTTGTGAAGGTCATAATCTAAAAACAGGAAATAGAGTAAACATCGAGGTATTTGAATACAAATTGTGAACAAAGGAGATATATATATATATATATATATATATATATATATATCCATGAAATTTATAAAGGATTTGAGGTTACTGGGGGACACTAGGTCGGAACAAAGTCAAGAAGATACCCTAAAGTCAATTCTTCTCTGTATAATTTTTTTTCTGTAAGACACAGGATGCTAGTTCTGAAGATGAGAGTGAAGAGGGCAGAATAAATAGCAAATATTCTTGGGTTTACCCTCAAACTCGTGAATCCTTACTGTCAATGATTTCTTTCATGACACTTGAATTTGCTCTATGTCCTTTGAGGTGATGTCTTAGCTAGAGCTGTATACATACATAAGTGAACTAAGTAAAATAAGGGCTAAGAAGCCCAGCTCTCCCATATTTTTTACCGTACCGTATGAATAACAGGAACCTCATAATACTAAAACTAAAGTTTATTTGCTGTGGACTGCACATCTCACTTGGTGCCTTGCATGCATCACTGTACTTAATCGTAACACAACCCAATAAGATGTGCCCTAAATTGGTATGTTTTCAGGATGTCAAGTTTAGGCAGGTTCAGTAACTCACCAGAGGGCACACATCTAGTCAGTGGTGAAACCGGGATTCCATCCCAGTTGGCAGATCAAAAAGCCCAGCTTTTAACTTTCAAACACACTGTGTCCATTTAGCATGCTATGTGGCAAAGAGAAAATGCTTTGGCCATTGTGATACTAACTTAAATTTGATTTATAAATTTCAAAGAACTTTCCAGTATCTTACTGGATTTGATGCTAGCAACAATCCAATGAGAAAGGCAGTTCAGGTATTCTTACCTCTCCCTCCTCCTTTCGCCCCACCCCTGCTTCTACACACACACACACACACACACACACACACACACACACACACACACACGTCTCCACCAGGAGAGTTTAGGCGACTCAGTTTAAGTCACAGGGCTACTAATTGGCAGACACTGGACTGAAACACGAAGTTCTCATCCTTAGCCCATTGCTTTTCTCCGGCAGTAGCAACACCCCTTTATAGTAAATAATATGAAATAAAATTTCCTCCACTGGCACTCACAGTGTATTAGCTCCAAAAGTCAAGCATACTATTTATGAAAAACTGTATGATCACCAAAAAATATACAGCCTTATATTTCAAATTACTTAAAACTTCCCACAAAGGAAGAATATAAAATGCTTCCCTCCCCCACAAAAAAATTACATGAATGATTTTAGAGGCATATGCAGTGACTTATATAACTCTATTTAGAATCAACATGTGGGTTTTTGTGTTATGAATAGAGATTTGTACTTTATTAGCAAAAGCAGACTATAATAAAAATATAAAGATAAAAGCTCTATTCAGGTACAACCTAAGATATCACAGTAAGTTTTCATATAGTCCCAATCTTTCCATTACCCTATAAACTGCAAAATTCTGGGAACCCAAGGGGGCAGGAGAGAATGGCCCAAGGGAGAGGGCGTGAGGGTAGCCGTCCACGGAGATGGAGTCAGTGAGGGAGATACATGACATCACAGCACCTCTCTGGACCCCAGGTTTCTCTTTTGTAACAGGAGGAGCCTAGAAGATTTCTAAAATCCCTAAAATGCTAAGGAGTAATTCTTAATGTGAATAAAGTTAGAAGTCTTGTCTTATTCAGTAGAAGATCCCAAGTTTTAAAGACTGGTTCTTACTGAGAAGTAGATTAAGAATTACTCTCTTTTAAAAGTAAATCCACAGATTATGAAGAAAATATATACTGACATAGAAAATTTGGGTGTATTTTCAGAGCACAGGGTCACCCACCTCCTGTGTGCTTTTACTAAAACAGGCATGGTGCGCAATCTCAGTACTTTGCCATTGTTGGCGAAAAGAGAATTTCTGAGCAAAGAAAAAATGATAGTGGTAGGTAACTCACCTCTCCTCTGGCATGACAGTCCCCCTGACGCTGGCCCACAGCGAGGCCACACAGGTTTATTGATGAGAGGTGGCGCTCTTTTCCAAAAGATCCTTACAGCAAACCCTGTGGATGGGCAGGAGGCTTACTACTTTATTACTTCCTTTAATGGGCCACAGATGTTCAGTATAAATGAATGTGGAATGCATGGATATCAAAGAAGTGATTATCAAGTACCACATTCCCTTGGATGAAAAACTTCATTCAGAATTAAAAGAAGAAGAAGGAAAAACAGAAGGAGAAAGAAAAGAGGGAGGAGGAAAAAGAAAAGGAGGAGGAGGAGAGAGCCTTAAAAGACTTCTAATGTTTCAAGAAATGCTGAAATTCTCTTGTGGGCCAACCTCAAACGGATTTGAAAATTTGGATTCCCAATTCATGTGACAAAGAGGTGGCCTAGCCTCTGCCTCTGCAGGTAGAAGAAATTGGGTGCCTAGAAGCCACAGCTCTGGGCTAGTATGTATCAGCATTCACCTACTGCTCTAGAGAAAACATGTTCTTAGAGACTTTCAAAGCTGCAAGTGTCAATCTTAGTAAAACAAAACGAAATTTGATAAATAGAAATTGAAAGCTTAGCATTTGATACACTGTGCTTCAAATTTAACAATAAAAACTCACAGAAAGCAAGGCACAAGGATTTGGTCACCTGGTTTAAACTGATGATATTATAGGATATATCTTTTTATACCGTTCAGCTAATGAATCATTTCATGGTCATGAAGTAGAAAGTGTTGGAATGTTTCTTTGGCCAGGAGCCATATTGGCTGCCACTCAGTTAGCCCCACAGATCGGGTCCTCCACCCCACCCCAGCTTATAAAGCAATTTCCCCAGCTTACGCTTTTGCTCCTCCAAGGATGGAAATCTCACTGTCTTTCATGGCAGCCTACCTTGGACAGTGCTTCTTACTACATCATTCTACTTGTATTAAAATGAAATTGGCTTCCCTGAAGTTTTGTTCTTTAATTCATCAACCAAACAAAACGTTGAGAAGTATTTTTGAGCATCTGCCACATGTCAGACTTTGTTAAGTTTCAGGAATAAAAAGATGAGGAAATTATACATGCTCAGTTGAACTTGTGGAATTTATAGTCCAATTGGATAGATCTCTCGATTTTTTTTTAAAAATCCTAACGCCCCTAAGAAATAGGTCACACTCCAATGGACAGCAGTGGCACTCTCTTGTAGGCACATTGGCAACTCAGCAGAGAAAGGGCTTGTACCCTGAAGAAGTTCCCAAGTGGCTCTGCTTACCAGCACACCTCCACTTAGGAAATCACTGCTCTACTGGTTTTATGATCCCATAAAAGCCCAAGCCTCCTTCAACAGGATGACAGGTCAAATATCTGAAGACGACGGTCCTATTTCCTTCACTCCACCCCAATCATTTCTTCTTTAGCTTAAACATGCTGCAGAATAAGAGGAGAAGCCTGAGCTACAGGTCGTGGCCGATGGATGATGTGGTCTTTCCGCTGGAACATAGTCTCTGATAACCAGCCCGAAGTGTGAGGAATATGGAGAAGAGGCGGGAGAGGTGGCTGTACTTACTGCCCCATCTTCTTGCCTTTCTTCCTTCTAAGGCATTGTTCCTTGATGGGGGTTAGAAAGGAGTTGAAAGAAAGCATATTCTGTACTGACTGGCAAAAGTTAAAATTTAGAGAGAGAGAGAGAGAGAGAGAGAGAGAGAGAGAGAGAGAGAGAGAGAGAGAGAGAGAGAGAGAGAGAAATAGAGAAGAAATGACAAGCTAAGATAAAATCGTTCCAGTTTATGTAGCTGGAATGTTTATAATGTAAAGAGACAGCTGTATTAAAGGATTAGGCCCTGCTGCCTGATTAACAGCATTTGATCTTTTGCTATTGAAAAGACCCTGTGTGCTTTCAAAGGCAATGGGTTTCTTAAATAAAACCAGGAGTCTGGGTGAGCAGAAAGCTGTTAGAAAACAACTCATTTTTTTGTTTAGTAATCTTTTGTCCTACCTGCTTCATAATCTTCAATTTCCTTCTCTCTGTTATTGTGGGATGCGTCTAAAGCTGAAAATTGGAGTTCTGGCAGATTTGATGTGACAAAAACAAACAGAAAAAGTCATTATGACCTAAATTGCTCAGGTCAGATTTTCCTCATGAATATCATCATGGGGGAGCTTCTTTTTCTGTTTCATTCTGGGTTTATTTTTTGATCCTCGACTCTCCATCACCCAACCATTACCAGGCGATTTCAGTAAAGAAATTACCATATCATTACACCATGGCATTTTCATGATTTATTTTCTATCTCGTTTATCTACCTTTTTTTTTTTTCTTTTTGCAAGTTTCAAGTGAGATTGGCACTCTGTCTGAATTAGATTGATCATCAGGAAGTCAAAGTTTCCCATGAGCCAACTTGGAGCAGCATGCTGATGGGAGGGACCTGCACATCTCTACGTGCAGGCTGTGAGCCTGGGGTGACGATGAGGTGGGGAGGACTGCTGCTGGCTCAAGGGGACCCAGCAGTCATCATAACTAGTTCAGTCTCTGTGGCCCATTCAGCTCTTGGCATCGCTGCCAAGCCAGCCAACAAAGGAGCATTGTAATCCTGACAGTTTCCCAGCATTGACTGGACAGGCACAGACCACCAACCAGCTTCCTTCGCTTTGACTGTTCACGAGTGAGACCATGAATGGAAAAAGTCAGTGGCAAGCATCCCACATCCTGCTGAAGTTGGTATGTGGATGCTTTTCTAGAGAGTGATTCTCCCTTCACGCTGGTAACCCTCGTACCTGTTTTCTTTTGCTGCTGTGTTTGTTTATAAATACAGTGAGCATCAGTGGTACTGCATAATCCCCATCAAGGCCCACCTAAAAATTAGATTTGAATTTTGAAAAACAAGTATTTGGCATGGAGTGATCTGGAGAATGGGCAGTGTAATAAAAATAAAATGTCATAAATATAAAGATAAATTGAGATAAGCTTCTAAGAAGAGGAGCAATAGCTCCAGCTAATACTGGAGGCCACCGTGGTTCTTTTTTTTTTTTTTTTTGAGGGCAGTGTCACTGGCCCTTATATGTGGGACCTGAACCGGGGCTGCTGGCTTCCCAAGCCAGTGCTTAACCACCACGCCACTGGGCTGGCCCGCCACTGTGGTTCTTAAGAAACTGAATTTGAAGGCATAAGAATAGGGTTTTCAGGTACAAAAATGGAATCGTTTTAATTCAATTTCAAAATTTGGATATGCAACCCAAAGCCTGCCCATTCTGTGGATCAAGCCAAGGATATCTCCAACTCTGATTTTAAAAATAGCAATAAGGGAAAGAAAATGTTTAAGAACAAAGTAAACTCAGAGATATTTATCATGTATTCATCATTGATTAAAAGTCAGGGAACATTCTTAACAATCAGATGAAATGATCTTTTAATATATTTGTGGCATAATTCCATTTATTTAAATTGTTTTCCTTATAAGTACAAATTACAATAATGGGAATGCCATATTTACTTACTAGTTATCAAACACTCAAACAAATGGTAGTGTTCCATGCTGGTGGGGGCAGGGGAAGGTGAAATAACAATATGCTGTTAAAGTGGATCTAGTTTTAGAAAGCAATTTAACAAAATTTAAAAATAGTCTGTCCCTTTGACCCAGTTGTCCTACTTCTTAAAATATATTTTATGTGTGCTTGCATTCTAATATTTTAATATGATATTAAAGGCAAAATAAGAAAGTAAATACGGTATGATTCATCAAGGCAAATATAAAAGCAAAAATAAACAACAGGAAAAAAACAACCATGGCCATAACAACAATAGAATTAAGTAAATTGTTAAGCCAAAGGAAATCTACATGATGGGATACTATGCTATGTAGCTGCTAAAACTGATGTATCTAGAAATTCTCAGATGGGAGAATGCTTATTGCAATGTTAGGTGAAAAGAGAAGCTGTAGTTGTGTAACTGGATGTGATTTTAGTATGCAAAGTGCAATAAAATACTCATTGTCATTGTCTTGGTGGGTGGGATCATGGTTGATTTTTCGTTATACATTTCCACATTTTCAAAATTACTTCCCAAGAGCATATGCCATTTGTTTGTATTCATAAAAGAAAAAATTTATTGAAAAACTTCTTTCTTCTGTTTTAAAAAGACTAGTAAACTAAACTTCTACCTCTCTTACTCTAAAGGTTATTTTACTTAAACACAATACAAATGAATCAACAACTTAACCTGTTAGCAGGAGGTCCCACTGAGACAAATTTTGATGCTGATTAGATTCACTTTAGATCCCTTTATTTTCCTCTTGATCCATCCCTAACAGTATACAACAGGCTAAGCAACATAACCTGGGGTTATTCTTCTCCTGTTACCCAAGCATTACCTCTGGGCTTGTTTGAGATGAATTATCCTGGATTGAATGCTGAGCCCTGAGCTGTGCTGAGCCTGTGCCCTTGGAACTAAGTGCCTTTACTGACAGCTAAGCCACAGGCGCTCCCCATGGAAAGGCTAACCAAATGTCACAGCCATGAAAACTGGTGAGGATCAGAGCTCTTCTGCTCCTTTCGCTCTGCATTTATTTAGTTTAGTGGTTAAGAGTATAAGCTTTGGAGTTAACCTAGATTGGTGGCATCAGCCTTAGATAAAGGCAGGAGGTGGAAACGTACATGGGGATCTGGTTCAGGCTCCTCATTTAGAAATCCCTGTTCGGGCCTCTGGGCCTAGCTAGCACTGAGGAGATGCAGGGCCAAAGGGGTACGCTTCCATAGAGCCTGTGCTCTCTGCACCAAGCCTGCCTTTCAGGCCATCATCCAGGTACCAGGGACCCTGGCATTTCCTGCCCAATAGTCCAAGCCCATGTCTAATCTGTTCAGGCCTCTCCAAGGTCTTTTCTTCTGAAAGTGCCACCACTGGGTGTCACTGGTAGGCCCAAGAGGGAGTCAAGGGGCAGGCACTTTGCGGGGTGTGGAGGGAGCTGGGCTGTGCAGACCGGCACAGAGGCATCCTGATGAATAAGAATGTTTAACATAATGACTAGCACACAGTGGATGCTTGGCAAATGTTGTTTCTGATCTATTCCCTTAGTATCTTACTGCATGGTATTCTCTGCTTTGAGAGAGACAGAAAAAAACAAACAAATAACAATGAGAATACAAGTTTCTACAAGGAGGTGCTATTTTAATTTTGGGTATCCAAAATGGAATCTTTTTTTTTCAGCAACTTGGCTATTTTCCTGGCCCAGTTCCAACACTCTGTATTCAAGCTAATTACATTCCTCCCCCACTAGATAAATTATTCTTCACTTCCCCCATAAAAACCATCATGTTATACTTGTGAAACAAAATAGCTCTGTGTTCTACCACACACGCAAAAAATGGTTGTGTTTCAATACACAGTGTATTTCTCTGTGTGACTGATTTGAGGGCTGCATTGGGATTTATTGCAGTGAGATGTGAGTTTAATTCAATGATGCGTCTGAATAATGATAGATACCCTATTAAATACAGCACTATCACAATATACATTCTCCTGGTGACATAATATTAGACAATCTTTTAAAGCATTATTTGGGTTGAGACTAAGCAGATGTGAGCTTTTGAGCTTACCTCTAAGTCACTGCGTTCCCAAGCAAGTCATTTACCTCATCACTTTGACATTTTTAAGGCGGGAGACCTGAGCATTCATGAAGTGGCATTCTACGTTCATCCCACAGACTTAGGAGATGTGATTTTAAGATAAAGCTGATAAAGCTCAAGAGAAAAATATTGAAGATTTTAAGAAGTCGCTCTCAATTTTCTCTTCTTTTCTTTGAGTTTAGCAGCACTTAGTCTAAAATCCACAGCTTATAGCTGAGAACACAACGGTCTCCCCTTTGAAAAAATATTCTAAGAAATGTCCTCTCTAAATCTAAACTACGCTAAATACTTGGGATTTAAAAGCTTCATACAAGAAGCAGACTTCATCAAGAGTTGCCCTTTCCTGCACTGTACCCATTTGGAAAAGACCTCGTTATTGTGAATTGGGAGTCATTCCTCAAGCCTGGATTGGGCAGTCGCGGTGAGCCAAGCACTGAGCTGCCTTCCATGTTGTACGTAGAGAACAGTGGTCACCCACCTTTGCCATCTGTGAGGACCTATTGAATTGCAGTAAATCCTCACTTAATGATGTAGGTTCTTAGAAACTGCCACTTTAGGTGAAACGAGGTATAATGAAACCAGTTTTACCATGGGCTAATTGATATGGACTAGAGTTGAATTCCTACAGCATATTCCTGGTCACAAAAACATCACCAAACTTCTAAATAAAGACCCCAAACACTTCTAATATTAAACACTGACATAAATGTGAGCTATACATACGTTTAAGAAAGATTAATGAAAACAAGTAGGAGAATTATTTTCCAACCTGCTTATTCCAGTTCAGGGTCGCGGGGGCCAGAGCATCTCCTGGCAGCTCAGGGCACCAGGTGGGAAGTAACCCTGGACAGGACACCTTTCCATCACAAGGTACACTCACACCCACACTCACTCAGACTGGGACAATCAGACATGCTGATTCACCTAATGTGTGCACCTTTGGGATGTGGAAGGAAAAAGAAGGCCGGGAAAACCCATGGGGAGAGCACGCCAACTCCACACATGTGGCCTCAGCCAGGAATCAAGATTTTCTTTCTCATCAACATTATAACAAAACGACATTGAACTAAATGACATTATTCATGGATCTGCTATATTGTTCCAGATTCAGGCTGAGGTAACCTGGGTACTGTGACTTTTCAACTTTCGATCTAAAGTGTTTTTCTCATTCAAATTCTCTACTGCTAAAGATAATTGAAGTAGCAATATGGGTTGTTTAGGCCCAGCTAACTATTTGAGAAAGGAAGTAAATAAAATAGCTGTTTCATCTGATTGGTTCTGAAAAATAATTTCAATTATTTGTCTTTTCATTTGTATCAATTGAGGTATAGTTTAATTTTTTTTTTAAATTATCGCCTTAGTCTGTTTGCAAAGACTGGCAGTAGAAATAATTTACATTAAAATATCATCTCAGTTATTGCTATCATTTTGTATACTAAGCATAGCTTTTTCTCCAAACGAGGCTCATATGGGTGTCTACAGAATAGAATTTTTACCAATGTAAGTGTCTCATTGGCATTCCGTATACTGATTTTCTTGCATGATTTTGGAATGCTATACTTTATTTCTCAAGGTGTGTCTCTCCGCACCTTGGAAAACTATGGCCATGGAAAGAAAGTCTCTCCAGCAGATTGATGTGCTTGGCACATGGTAGATGTTCAACTGACTTCACGCTTTTTAACAAATAAAAAAGGACTTAAGGGCACTGACTACACTGATTGATTAACAATTCAGTTAAGCAACCAATTGGTTAGGATCTATTTAAAAGGATGCCTGTTAATTTTGTAGTGACCACCTGAGCAAACCTTGTGGTTAAAAGCAGGAGAATGATAGATACTACAAAAATGAAATCAGAGGCAATATGAACGCCATTTGTAACCACGGGTAAGACATGTAGAAGTGAGACCTAGGTTGGAAGCATGGATTGGCTATTTACTAGCTATATATATTTTGGGAGAAGATTCTTAACTTTTTAAACTTCTCAGTACCTAAACTTCCTCATCAGCAAAATGAAGATAATAATTGCCTTCATGGTGCTGTTGTGAGCATTTATTGCTCAAATGTGTATAAAGAACTTAGCGTAATGCTTGGAACAAAATAAGTTCTCAAGAAATTAAAGCTATTATTTTTATTAAGAAACCCATATCATTTTCTGTTATAATTCATACAAAGGAATATGAGTAGATTATATATGTACACGCCCTTCAGAAAAAAACTGCTAATTAAAAGAAACACAGACCTGTAGGGAAACGTGCATATTGAGTTGCGAGCCTTCATTGAAGTGTTCAAGGTGGTGCAGCAGGAATTTGAAATTTCATTTACATTTTGTGAGCTTTGCTAGACAGTGATGTCTAAACAGAGGAGACAATAGGAGACAATAGTTGTCTACTCAGAGTAAGCCTTTCTTTCTAGTTCCCATAGTTATCTCAGTACAATTAGTCTCAGGTTGTTTTTTTTTTTTGCTCAAAACTCTCATTTTTGATGGTTTCGCTCCTTTACCTCATGACCAATCAATCCCTGTGATCTCCTTCCTTTCCGCCCCCATGCCCATACCACCATAGCTGATGCTGAGATCACCGATGCTTTGATTATTGCAATAGCGCTCACTGCCTGCAGAGAAGCCCTTCTCTTTCCAACTCCGGTCCATGAGAAGTAGCGGGACCTGGTCCCTAGGGACAGGACTATGGCAGGAAGGCATGTGTTCAACCCATTACAAGAGATGCTCTGGGCCCTCCTGCCCTCACAGCTACTTGCTCTCACCTTTCTGAGCTGCTTTTCTCAAGCTGCTCTTGTCTCACCATGAGAATGGGCAGCTATGGAAGTGAAGGATTATGAGACTTCTTGGCACTTCTTTGGTCAAAGCTCTAGTCCTGCCTTTGCTTAGGCAGACAGAGTTCTCCATAGAATCTATCCATCTGGCTTCAAGCAGAAGTTATCACTTATTAGGAGTCAAGACTCCACGGGATTGAAGGACATGCTTTTGCTGTACATAGTTCCCTTGGCAACTGCTCAGCATTGTGGTCAAAACCAGCACTGGAGGATTTTGGCTCCTGGCTCAAAGTCGTCTTTTTCTTAGAACTCATTAATTCCCCCTAACGTCTCCAAAGTGATCTTCTACCCTCATTTAGTTCTTTCCCTAATTTTTTCAACCCAGTTTATTGTTATCATTTCTTAAACATGACTTTCAGCTTATTACTTGCTTGCTCAGAACTGTTCAACACTTGCCCCTGATTAAAGGGAAAAGACCAGCACTTTTTGCATGATGTTCAAGGCATTTCTGAATCTGGCCCCAATTTAACCTTCCAAAAATCCCAAAGGTTATCTGACCTTCCTCCTATTGTCCTTGTGAATAGCTGGCACGACTCCCAACTTTCTTACATCACCACCACTATCACCACCCTCTGCCTAAGCAAATCCACAGAGAGGGGAGCATTGTGCATTAACGGCATGGACACTAAAGCCAGGCTGCCTGGATTCCAGTTCTAGCTCTGTCGTTCACTGTGCAAACCTTAACATAAGTTACTTGTACGTTATCTGCCAAATAGGGAAAATAATAGTGCCTACCTCAGAGGGTTGTCCAGAAGATCAAATTATTGGTTTTTAATACATTTATAGAATTGTATGGTCATCATCATAACCAATTTTGGAGCATTTCATCACCCCAAAAAGAAACCCCATCCCCATTAACTATCATACCCCATTTTCCCTACGCTTCCCACCCCACCCAGTCCTTAAGCAACTACTAATCTACAGTCTGTTTCTACGGATTTGTTTATTATGGATCTTTCATATAAATGGAATCATAAAATATGTGGTCTTTTGACACTAGCTTCTTTCACTTAGCATCATGTTTTTTGGGGTTTGTTTGTTTGTTTGTTTGTTTTGAGGGCAGTGTCACTGGCCCTCATATGTGGGACCCGAAATGGGGCCGCTGGCTTCCCAAGCCAGCACTTAACCACTGCGCCACTTGGCCGGCCCACTAAGCATCATGTTTTTAAGGTTCATTCATGTTGTAGTGTGTATCAGTATTTCATTTGTTTTTATTGCTGAATAGTATTCTCCTGTATGGATATACCATTTTATTAATCCATTCATTCACCAATTGATTGACATTTGGGTTGACTTCATTTTTGTCTACTATGCATAATGTTGCTATGATCATTTGTGCAGCAGTTTTTGTGTAGACATATATTCTTATTATTCTAGGGTATATACCTAGGAGTAGAATTACTAGGTCACATGATAAATCAATATCACCCTTTGAGAAACGATCTGACTGTATCTAAAAGTGGCTGCACCATTTTACATTCCTGCCAGCAGTGTATGGAGTTTCCAATTTCTTCACATCCTCATTAACACTTGTTATTATCTGTCTTTTTGATTATTGCAATCCTAGTAAAGTGGTATGTGGTGTGCCATTGGGTTTTTATTTTATTTCCTTTATGGTTAACGATGTTGTGCAATTTTTTTCTTGTGTTTATTGGCCATTTATACATCTTCTTGGGGAAAATGCCTATTCAGATTTTTTGCCCATTTTTTAATTGTATTGTTTGTCTTTTAATTTTAAGTTGGAAAATTTCTTCATATATTCTAGATACAAGTCTCTCATGAGATATATGATTTGCAAATATTATCTCATTCTGTGGGTTGTCTTTTCACTTTTTTTGTAGTGTCATTTGAAGCACAAAAGGTTTTAATTTTGATGCAATCCAATTTATCTTTTTTTCCTTTTGATACTTGTGCTTTTGGCATCATACTAAGAAATAATTGCCTAATACAGGGTCTTCAAGATTTATGCCTATGTTTTCTTCTAAGAGCTCTTATAAATGGGTCTTTTAAGAGCTTTTATAAATAGAGAAAAGTTTTTCTCTACTGGTTGAGAAAGGGGTCCAACTTCATTCTTTTGATGTGTGGATATCGAGTTATCCCAGAATCACTTGTTGAAAGCCTATTTTTTCCCCCCATGGAATTGTCTTAGTAACTTCTTGAAAATCAATAACTGAGTGAGAAGGTTTATTATTGGACTCTTTATTCTATTCTATTGATTTATATTATGACTTTCTATATAATTTTATGCCATTGCTGAGCTGTCATGTGTACTATAATTTCCTGTTAAATTTTGAAATCAGGAAGTGTGAGTCTTCAGTATTTGTTCTTTTTCAAGTTTTTTTTTGTTTTGTTTTGTTGTTGTTGTTTTGTCAATGCTGAGTTACTTGAATTTACATGTGGATTTTAGAATCAGCTTGTTAGTTTCTGGAAAGAAGCCAGATGGGATTTTGATGCCTCTATTCTTTCATTTCTTTTATCATTGTTTCATAGTTTTCAGAGTGTATAATTTGAACTACTATTGTTAAATTTATTCCTAAGTATATTATTCTTTTAATGATATTGTAAATGGAATAATTTTCTTAATTTTATTTTCACTTACACTGTACATTCCAAATGTATAGAAACACAACAAATTTTTGTGTATTGATCTGTGTCATACAATTTTACTTCTTTATTAATTCTAATAGTTTTTAAATTGACTCCTTAGAATTTTCTGCAAGTAGAGATAGTTTTACTTCATTTCTAGTCTAGGTGTGTTTTAGTTCATTTTCTTGCCTACTTGCCCTGGCTAAACCCTGCAGTACATTGTTGAGTAGAAGTGGTGAGAGCAGATATCCTCCTCATTTCTCATTTTAGGAAAACTATTATCTTTCACTATGAAGTATGATATTTGCTGTGAGTTTTTTATAAGTGCCTTTTTCTCAGGTTGAGCAAGTTTGCTTCTACTTCTAATTTGTTGAGTCATCTATTTCTTGAAAGATATTATCTGTTGTATTTGCTCTTGCATATTCCTCCTATTTAGTCTTATAATTATATCATTTTTCTTTTGTAAATTCTTTCACATTTTTCTTTTCTCCAATCACCTCATTTTTGAGTTTCCTAATTCTAATTTGTTATTCTTTATATCTTCTATTATTTTCTTCATTTCATTTAGGTTGCTTCTAAATATTAGATTATACTTTTAATCTTTTTGTGGGCATGTCTTTTTGATACATCTTTATTGTTTGTAGGTATGTGATTTTACTCCCCTCTCTTTTTCTCTCTCTCATTTAATAAGTTTGTATGAGATTCAACTCTGATCTTTTTCTGATGCTAATATTTAAGGGAAATGAGTTTTCTAGTATTTTTGGAGTGGCTGTGGTACTTTTGGGAAATCTTTTTTAGTTTGAGGACACTTGCACTCCTTCTGTTGTTTCCATGACACTCATCTGGACTTTTTCTTTCTTTCCTGTTGCCCTGCCTGCCCAAACAGGATTTTTTCCAGCAATTGCTTCTCCTTGTGGAGCTTTGTCTTAGAGGGGAGCATTGGTGAAGCCCTCCAACGTAAGCCACTCTCTCCAATGGCTGTGGAGTCTCCTTTGAGAACTTGTTGGGGTTCTCCTATCTTTAGGGCTGCCAGACGCCCTGCTGACCTCCATTTGCTTTCTCCTGTGCTAAGAGTGATTGCTCATGGATCTTACAACTGTGGGTGGTCTGGCTCCTCATGTTTTGGGGTTTGTGGGGGATACCTTATCACTTACTTTGCTGCACATGTTGTCTGTGAATTTTTGGGCTTACTATCATAGTTTCTCTATCTGGTCTTTATGAGAGGATTCAAGAACACTTAAGTAGCATGCCTCTATCACCACTGCCATCTTCCCAGAATCCTGGTAAGCCATTTAAAATCCTTTCTGATGTGAGGCAGATTATAAAACAAATGAACACATAAAACTTAAAGTTCTGCTTCATATACTTTGTAAGCCTCTATGTTATATGTAAATAATTCATATATGCAGATATACTCTAATTAAAAGAGAAATATAGTATGCTTTTGCAGTTCCTGAGAAGCTGCCTGCTTATTAATTAGATCTTTAAAAGTCAGTGTTTTGGTTTTTGTTTCTCCCTATTTCTAGGAAGGACTACACTGCCAACATTTTAGGATGTTGGGCCTCTGATATAATCTCAAACCAGAGAGGCAGCTTTCATTTCTTGTCTGTTTCCTTCACCCATGTGCTTTCTACCACCTGGTATCCCTTGAGTCCATTCTCAATGGAAGTAAAAAAAGGGTGGTTTGGGGCCATGCTGAAAATATAATCAGGGGCCACTTCACAGTCAGTCATTTCAAGAGATTTAACAATCTTAATATCATATATACAGACATATCTGTGACTTTTCTATAAGCTTCAATGTTTCTTTCAGTGAGTTTATCCCAGCTGGGTACATTGCTAATACTGTGTGTGAGTGCCAAGCAAGACTTAACCTTTGAGTTCCTACAGCCTATTATGCTTGCTCTAAACAAATGATTATTCTACACTGCTACAACCATCATTTTGTATTCACTCTGAGTCCAAGACTGGGTGATAGTTTTCTGTCATTCTTTCACACAAAAAGTCATCCTCAATAATGTTACTAGTATAGCGCATTTTTCTATTTCTAAATTAGCATGCAATTTTTCTCACTGATTTTAATCAGTTTCCATCTGACCACATTTCCAATTTACTATCACTTGGAATTCAGAACTTGTTGTCAAAGACAGAGGAAAATAGTTTTCTCCAGGTATTGATAACCAGGCTTATTCAATCATTCATCCTACTGATGAAGTAATGCTAATCAGAGGTGTTCAGTTTCTGAACTTAACCATGTACATTTGCAATCTAATACCACACTGTCTTATGAAAGCCTTTGATGGGAGAGTTGTGATGTACTTGTTAAGTGTACATTGGTATCTCTGTAGGTAGCGCCATGATAAGCATGTAATTGTTCTTAGTCAATACTGATGAAAAAAAAGAGAATGAGAAGGAAGGATGAAGGAAAAAAATGGAAGGAAGGAAGGAAGGAAGGAAAGAAAGAAAGAAGGAAAGAATTAAGGAACTGTTATTTACTGGTATGTAGATGAGTGCTAAGTGGTGATATACTAGAGTCCTTGCAAAATTGCCTTAAGAAAAAAAATTTAAGTATTTATTTTTAAATTTTTTTTCAGGAAAATGCTAAGTGAAGGTACACAATATTTTACTTAAACAAACTACTTAGGAACTCTTCATGTTATAAAAACAAATACAAAATCAGCAAATACCCCTATGCTGTAAGGGGGCGGAAACTGAGAAAACCAGAATTTTTTCAAAAGAAAGTCTAAAGGGTTAAAGTGCTTTTATAGACTATTATGCTTTTAGATTAACAGTAAACATTGATGGAAATATTTTATGAAGTGCTTCTTTACACCACACCATTTACTATTTCTTTTAAGTGGATTATACAGATGTTCTTAGAGCTCACACATCATCAATTTTTAAAAAGTTCCCCGGGATTTTTTTATTTTACAAATTCCTAGGGATGCTTTTACTTTACAGCTTATCTTTGATGCTGAATTAAACTGTAATTTCTCTGTCACATGGAAATTGATCACTGTCAAAAAAAAAAGAAGCTGAATCAAAGGTAATATTATTTTCAATAACTTTTGTTTATTAAAATTATAGCAACACAGTCAAACCTCATGACATAATGGCTTATTATTCCATGGATGTGGATACACTGGAGATCAAAGAATTTTATTTGATAAACTGATTTCACAAATTAGAAAATTTGTGTTTGTTTCTATCCCCAACATGAGCATCATCATAAGTTTCCACTATAAATATATGTGAGTCTGTCTATGTTTTTCAAAATGAAGAGCTTAAATATAATCTTGTAGATTTTCATCTTGCTATTATATCACTTATTCCCAGTTTCCTTGTCACTCTTCGTAATCCCAAGCTTTCAGCACACTGAATATTCGGCTGGCTCTATGGGCTTCCTTGTCACATGTGGTGACTCTACAAGTATTTTAGACAAATCCTTAGTACTGCAGATGACCCATACATGAATTTCCAGTACAACCTGTATATGTCTCCATCATAGCTCTTCTCACACTGTGCTGTAAATGTGGTTATTGGATTGTCTCTTTCTTGCCTCCTTGGGGCCAGTGACCAGTTTGTCCATTCTGCATTTGTTATGCATAAGACTTTTCCTGGCTGAGAGGAGACATTCAATAAATGTTTATCAAATTATATAAAATTTATACTTTCTGGGACACATTAGAACTTTTCTTCAGTAATTACCGTGGTTCTCATTATTTTATAAAGTTTGAACAGTATTCCCTCTCTCCTGAATGGTTGAAGTACTGAAGTATAATAAAATTATATAGATGAAAGAAAAGACTAATGATAAGCGGTGGACACATTATTTTATAGTCTTTTTCAAGATACTCTTCGCAAGCTGGCATGCACCATTTTTCATCAATGTGTATCTTATGCATTGACAAGTCACTGTGATGACATTAGGAAGGAGAGAGAGCTAGAAAAATGACTCAACCACAAGACACAGACATTGCTATGGTGGGTATTTATTGAGTGACTCTAGAGAATGTCCCAAATAGGTGAAATTTTTGCTTTTTTCAGGCAGGGTTTACAATGGTTTAATAGTATGTTAGATTTGGATCATTAGGTACCTTGTGGTCATAAAACAGGATGATCCAATTAGTATCTTATCTCCTGAGTACTTTTTGCTAGGTTATAGCTGATAGTATAGCTAAAGTATTTTTTCTGCCTGTATCATGGTCATTTTCATTTTGAAACTTGGTTTTAGACACTTGAAGAGTGAGAAGTAATTTAAGTATGACAGCTTTAACTAGCATAACTGCGCAGGACTGTGATAAATTTGTTGTGCAAAATGAACATGTTCTCACCAAACATTAAACAATAATGTGGCTAGTTTTCACTGGTCGAGGTCACAGGGAAGCACAGATTGGGCTTTTCATTTTTGTATTAATTACATTTACGTAATGAAATTCTACACACTTATTTCTTGTCCCAGAAGTAATGAAAAATGTGATATATACATTTTGACCCAGAAATTCCAATTTAGAGAATTTCTTCTACAGTTATAAAGATGCCAATCCATAAAGACTCATAATTAAGGAAGTCTCCTGGAACATGGGTTGTAGTGACAGCAAACTATAACTATCCTGACTGTCCATCTCTAGGGCAGTGTTTGAATAAGATATGGCATATCCATGTTGTACAAGTAGATCTATATGTTCATAGACAAAATTAAAAATAAAAATAGGATCATATATATATATCGGGCGTCCTCCCAGGTGAATACATATATCTGTTTATTATTCTTTAACATGGATTGACCATATTTTATTAGTTCATGAGGATAAGATCAAAGGGAAAGAAGAGGATGGAGACTATTATTTTTTCTTACACATTTCTTTGACTTTTTATAGTGAGTATCACTTTTGTTATCAAGAATATCTAATAAAGTTAAAAATGTGATAGTAAGTATTCATTCAAAGAGGCTGGCTTAAAGAAAAAGATACTTAGGATGAACTCTCTGAATCTGATCAGTATTCAAGATAATTAAATGGTTTTGATGTCAAAATTAAGATGTGAACATAAAGTAATGAGAATGCATTTTGTTTTTAGTTTTCACAAACTAAGTTCTAAGGTGTTTCTAAAAAATCAGTTCCATAGGTTTTTAGGTAAATATAGTAGCATTGGAAAAACCACATACTTCCAGGGTTAAAGAAAATAGTAATTTGGATATTTAAGTTATGGCATTTAAAAAAATCGTTCTCAGAAATGTACAGTCACATTTAAAATGTATTTGTAGAATATATAGATCTATGTAGTGAGTGATCTTAGTATTTGTGAATCTAGCAGCAGAAAAAGGAGAGTGAATCCAAGCGTGACTTACTGACCAATAATACCCACCATTGAACAGCTAAAATTCATTCTAACCTATACTATTCTTTTCCATCCTTTATTCATTATATTAATACATGTTTTTCACTGTCATTGTTGTTTATTATTTTGGCTGGATAGTCTTGTGATTTTTCACTATTCAGATGTCATTTGAAAAATCATATTGACATACTTTCCGTTGTCATGCTGCCCTTGTGAGACAAGCATTTTAAGTGTTACAAGGAGGTGCTGTTATTATTACAAAGGTTATTATAGGAAGGATGAAAGGGCTTTGTTGGGAACAGTAGCCCCATACATGAGAGAAAAATGTTCCACAGTTCCAGACACATTGTAACGGGTGGAGGGAACAGAAATGATCTCAGGTCACCAGATTAGTGCAGATAATAGAAGGAAGCATGTGAACCCAAGTTCCCTCTATGGATATAAATTGGGAAATACAGAGGAATCTGTAGCATGGTGTACTAAGAGTAAAACAGTGTGCAAATGTATCCTGTGACCTGGTTATCTCCAGAACATTGGGACTGGGTCCAGCTACTTTGATCCTCTCGAGAAGCAATACGGCTTCCTCGTGTAAAGCTAATTTGGTAGAGTTCATGGCGAGTACAGAGTTGGGTCAGAAAGCAGGCTGCCCGAGTGACCTCATTGCAGGGCACACAAGGGCTTGGGTGTCTGCCATTCTCCTAATCAGAAATCCTTGATATTGCTTGTATGGTGTTTTTGCTTTCTGAGATGTAATTTTGTCACTCCCAGAACAACTCTAAAGCGAATAATACTAATAATACGCTGTGTTCTGATAATTTAGGTGGTTCCATTGCTGTTTCTGATTTCATGATATATTACTAACAATAGTCCTTAGTTTAACAGTCATCCTCTGTCCCTGCCAGCAGATGGTACTGTGGTTGGAAATCTTTACAGCATTCCAGTGGAACCATTGTGCCTTTGATACATCATTATGCCAAGGCCCAGGAGCTATGGAACATATTACCTTACCAAGAAAGGCCTGCCTTACACTGCTTTGGCACTTCCAAAAATGGTCTTCACACTGAGCCCTAGAGTGTGCCTTACAGAATAATAAATTACCAAAAGCCGTTATGACCTCAGTGAGAGATGCACGCAGCCAAGAGCAGCTACATGTTACTGTCAGTTAATTAGCATTGGTATTCATTAAAGGTGGGAGTAAGAGCCCGGAAATGACCCATTACTCATTGTGAACGGAGTCAAGGGACAGCATAAAAGCTATCCAAGCAATTGGTTATGTGGTTATAATTCTTTACTAGGAAGCACGCACTCACACACCCACACACTCGCGCACTGAACCCTCACTTGCACATTCACACACACACACACACACACACACACGCACACACACACACACACTTCCATTGGCTGCCACAGTTCTCTAGATTGAATTGTGTCCCCTCCAAAGGATTTATGGAAGTTGTAACTCCCAATACCTGTTAATATGAATATATTTGGAAATAAGGTCTTTGCAGATGGGATAAGTTAAGAGGAGGTCATACCTGGTTGGAGTGGGCCTTTATCTGTAATAATATGACTCACCTTATAGGAACAGAAAACAGAAACACAGGGAAGAAAATGTCATGTGAGAAACAGAGACACACAGAGAGAGAGGGAAGATGGCCATATGATGTTGGAGACATAGATTGGAGTTATGTTGCCACAAACCAAGAATGCCTGGAGCTGTAAGAGATAAGGAACAATCATCCCCTGGAGGTTTGGAGGGAGTGTGGCTCTGCCAACACCTTGATTTTAGACTGCTAGCCTCGAGAGCTATAAGATGATAAATTTCTGTTCTTTTAAGTTCCCAGTTTGTGGTATTTTGTTATGACAACCCTAGGAAGCTAATATAGTTCACTTCTATGAAATAGGCATGCTCACACTTACGGCGCTTCTTGTGTGTATCTTCTGACACACTTTCACATGCATGCTTATGTCTCACTTAAAACAACTCAAATTTAAACACAATGTGCACATGCATTCCTATTCCAATCAATACATGTCAGGCTGTTCTGTCTCGAAAAAAATGGAAGATGTCAGAATTGCAAGGTGGGCAACTACTGCTTTGTGCACTTCTTTGGAAGTAAGGAAAATGTAGCCCTTTCAGTATGACTCTTCAACCCAGAAAACTGTTGTGATAGAATTACAGTAAAAATCTTTATTTAGAATATAGTTGTCCATTACTAACCTAAGTTTACTTGGAACCCCAGTAAACTTGCTCATAAAAAATAGTCTTTGGGGGAGTTCTTAATGTGGTGATTTTTAACCAATTTGAAATTTTGGCAGAAAAAAAAGTTGTGACTGTTCATAGTATACTTAAAATATATGACTTAAAATATATGACTGTTATTCACTACTATTTTTTAACTACGTCTGTAAAAAACTTTCCAAATGAACATTTATTTTGCTTCTTTAACATAACCTGTAAAATTTGCCTTCACACCATATTTACTCCTTGAATTGGTCATGGTAGCTTATATTTATGTGTTATGCCCAATGGCAAGTATAAATAATTACAAAGTGGTCCTTGTCATCAAAAGTGTTCATAGGGTATAACCTATGAACCACTGTTGCCCAATTTATACCGCCTGCCTACCATACTTTTTCTTTGAGCTCTCTACTCTTGAATCCAACTGTTTACAGCAATATCTCCTCTTGGATATCTTAAAGTCATTTAAACACACAGAAAACCAAGCTTTTGATTTTTTTTTTCACCCTGATTCTAATTCATGTTGCCTTTGATGCCACCAATCCATCCATGTATACATGCAAGTCAAAAACCCTCACTGAAGGCTTACTATCTCCACCTCTTCTCACCACCCCCCCATAATCCCACCTTTAATTAAACACCACCACTTAGCTTACCTCCTAGATATCTTTGGAGTCTGTTCCAATTTCCCCATCCCTTCCACCACTAGTTGAGTCCAGGCTACCATGTTCTTTCCTCTGGATTACTGCAGCAGCCTCCTAATGGCAGGAAGGACAGTAGGCACACTGCCCACACCTAGCTCCTTCTTTACATTGCAGCCAAAAGGATGTTTTTAGAAAGCAAATCTTAAGATGCTATCTGCCTGCTTAACAGTACAATGGTTTCCCAAAGCCCTCAAAATAAAGCTGGAATCCTTAACTTGACATAGAAGCCCTGCATACTTCCCTAAGTCTCAGTTAATACCACTCTCCCCTTGCCTTGTACACCAAACATACTCCCTCCTTATGGTGCAACAAATGTGCTGTGCTCCTCCCAACTCCAGGCTTCTACATCTATTGTCTCTTTTGTCTAGAATGCTTTCCTCTCCTCTTCCCCTCCCTGATTCTTCCAGTTAATTCCCTCCCAGCATTCAGGATTCGGCTCACATAACACTTCTTCAGGAAAATTCCTTATATCCCAGAATGGATCAGGATCCTGGCTAGAATGCTCATTGATTCTGTCATTCATTCAACAGTTACCAACATCCCTGCATGCCAGGCTCTCTTCTAGGTACTTAGGCCACATCACCGGACATGAAGACATAGCCCTCTTCCTGCTCACATAAGTTTGTGACATAGTTGGCGGAAAGGAATCTTCAAAATAAATAAAGTTTGGGAAAGCAGTGGACCAGGGGAGATAGTTACAAAATAAATAAATAAAAATAATGTGAGTTATTAAGGCGTCTTCAAACTTATGGGGTGTGTTTGCAAAAAATTGTGTGTGTGTGTGTGTGTGTGTATGCGCGCGTGCGCCGCAATTCAAGGTCAAGCCCCAGCATGCTCATTTGGGGAGAGCGGAGGCTTGCAGCAAAACACTCATCAAAACACAGGCTGCATTCCATTTGCACAGCCCGATATCAAGATTGCCCAGAATTACATCTTTATGCCATTAGACATCTAATGCAAAGCCATCAAGTCTTTCAGCTTTTTCCCCCTGGAGACCCCTTGGGAGGAATTTCTGCCGAGAGCCCGCAACTCAGACCTGATGCCTGTCAGGAATGAACCGTGTTACAAGCTTCAGGGCGGGCTTCCGTTGTCAAAACAATAATAGCTGTAATTTTCTCTCCCTCTATTTACAGGAAACAAACTCTTCCTTCCTGTCCTCTGCCTGTAGCAGAAAATAGACAAGCCAAGCAGATGTCCAGGGATGGCGGAGGAGTACCTCGCTGCAGCTTCCTTGGAGAGAAAACCGAGCACTAAGAGAAGCTTGGGGGTGGGAGTGACGGATGGGGGGAAGGAAGGGGGCAGCATTGCATCCTGATTCCTAACGCAGGCCCTAGCCTTCTTTCCCTCCCTCTAATTCCCTTTGTCTCTTTCCACTTTCTGCCTATGATCAGGAGACGTGTGAGCTAAATATGGCCAGGGAAATCTCCAGCAGTCACAGTATTTTTAAACTCTGGTGGCCTCCTGTTTGCAGACTCATATGATGTAGATGAACTAGGCCCAGAGAGTTTCTCATGGGAATCCGGGATACTTCGCCATAGCTGCAGGCCCTTGTTAATTGCAGCCCTTGGGTTTCATTTCACATCTCAAGACCTCGGAAGCAGCCGACCTTGTGAGTGCACGAGGAATGGGCCAGGGGGGCTATCTTCAGGGTGCCTGGCAAGGATGGCCTCCGTGGACCTCTGAAAACTAGCAGGCTGTGTGGCTGGAGCCCAACTCGGGCCAGAGGATAAATCTTAATGTGAACTTGGGCACTGGAGAGAGGGCATTAGTTCTCACAACCTTCCAAGAGCTCTTCACGTCCAAGTCCTTGTTGTTGTCCTTGTGTTTTGTTTTTGCTCTCCTTGGGTATTATCCAACTTTACTCAAAATAGTCTAAAAAATGCATGCTTCTGTCCCGTTCCTTCAACATTACTGTTTCCAGCATCTGTTCTCTTTTTGATGCTTTCACTGAAGCCCTTTTCTCCACTGAAAAGATGTTTCAAAATGTCCTGGAATTGAGAATATTTTATTTAAGAAATATCTTTCTTGGGCCGGCCGAGTGGTGCATTGGTTAAGCGCTGGTTTTGGGATGCCAGCAGCCCCGGTTCGGATCCCACATGAGGGCCAGTGACACTGCCCTCTACAGCTAACAACAGCTCCACCTGGAGCTGGGCTGTGCGAGCCCCGGTGATGGTGTGGGCTGCAGCCCCTGCTGCAGTGGGCTGCCATAGGCTGCAGTGAGTGGCCCACAGCCAGCGTGAGCGGCTGGCAGCCAGCGTGAGCTGCCAATAGCCGCGATGAGCGACATCCAGAGGCCAGCGACTGATCTGCCTCATCCGGGAAGAGCGCAATGACTATACCAACAGTGAAGCAACATCCTCCGCAACTAAAACTGAAGAACAAGAAGACGGCAACTTGTCTGTTCCCCTCCCCCGATTCCCCAACGCTGTTCCCCTCCACCAATTCCCCAATAAAATCTTTAAAAAAAAAAAAAAAAAAAAAAAAAAAAAAAAAAAAGAAATATCTTTCTTTTTAAGCAATTTCTTCACAAGAATTAAAGTGTATTTGATGATAAAAATGCAGATAGAGGAACCACTCACATATTTACTGAGTGAGAAGAACCACCTTTCAAAAATGACTGAAAAATGAAATAGTCTCACATTATAGATTTCATTAAATATGATTTCCTGGCAGATGTCACTGAAGTGTCTTGAAGGAGAGGTGCCTTTTTCTGTTTTATGCAGAGAGACCAAATGGACAAACAGTATCCACTGCCTTCTTTTTTCTTCCTGTTGTACTGTATCTCTTATAATCGCTACTATTCACTAAGGCCTAACTTTGTGTCAGACAGTATAAATAGTGTTGTGCTGGTGATTCAACTCTGGGGGAAAAAAAGCCTTGATTTGTAGTGTTTGCAATTTTTATGAGGTAAATATTTTCCCCACAGCTGAATTTAAGCTACCAAAGTTCTCGAAAGTGAACATGGAATTGAGAAGCGACGATCACACTTGGCTTTCCTGAGCCTGTTACAAGTTGGCTCCAGCATACCACTAGCAGTAAGTATGAGCCGGTATTAACTACTCTAAGTATTAACAAGTATTACTCTATAAAGTGATACTATTATTGTTCACTCTCCTACAGATAAGGAAACTGAGGCATGCGGAAGGAGAGTTACTTTGCCCAAGGGGACAAAACAGTAAGCATGGAGGCCAGGCTTTGAGCTCAGGTAGCCTAACTCCAGAGCTCACACACTTAACCCCCACACTACATTGCAAATGGTGCTGTAGGTGATCAGCAAATGATTTTCTGAATGAGGACATGTTGATTTCGAGGAGTATATAGTCCTTCAGGTATTGTATCGTCAGGGTTTCACCAGAGAAAGAATCACTAATACATATTAAGATTTATTGCAAAGAATTGGCTTACATGATTTGTGTGTGTGTGTGTGTGTGTGTGTGTGTGTGTGTGTGTGTGTGTGGCGCCGAGGAGGGTGGGGGTGGAGGAGAGTTGGGGGTGATGGGGGTAGGCTGGCTAGGCAAGTCAGAAGACTGTAGGGCAGGCCATCGGAAGGGCAGGCTGGAAACTCTTCAGCGGAGGGTACTGTAGTCCCCAGGTGGGATTTCTTCCTCAGGAAAGCCTCAGTTCTGCAACTAAGCCTTTCTACTGATTGAATCAGGCCCACTCAGATTATCTGGGATCATCCTTTCAGAAAGCAAATTGATCATGGACAGTAATCACACCTACAAAATACCTTCACAGCAACACCCATACAGGCATACCTCATTTTATTGAACTCTACTTCATTGTACGTCACAGATGTTGCATTTTTTCCAAATTGAAGATAAGGTCCTCCACCAGCAAAAGAGATTATGACTCACTTTATTGCACTGTCTGGAACCAAATCAGCAATATCTCTGAGGTATGTCTGTATTAGTGTTTGATTGAATAATTGGGGGCTATAGCCTCACTGAACTGGCTTATATGATGTTATGAATTGAATTGTGTTTCCCCCAAATAATGTTGAAGTCCTCACCACTGGTATCTGTGAATGTGACCTTATTTGGAAACAGGGTCTTTGCAGATGCACTCAAGTTAAGATGAAATCATATTAGATTAGATTTGGTTGAGTATGGCTATAGCCTTAAAAAGAGGGTGGACATTTGGGTACAGATATACAGAGAGAATACCATATGACAATGGAAGCAGACACTGAAGAATGTATCTACAAGCCAATGAATGCTAAGGATTGCTGGAAACCACCAGAAGGCAGGAAGAGATAAGGAAGGACCCTTCCTTAGAGCCTTCAGAGAGAGCAGGGCCCTGCCAACCTTGATTTGGGACTCAGCTAGCTTCCAGAACTGTGAAAGAATGCATTTCTGTTGTTTTAAACCAATTTGTGTTTTCTTTTGTTTTATGGTAGCTGTAGGGAACTAATCCAACAGGAATTTTAAAAATAACACTAAATGATAATAAATCAATAGTCTAATTCACTAACATCTAAAACTTCTTTTTTAAAAATAGTGTGCTTACCATGATTTTCTTGTGATATTCTTAGAGTAGCATCTTTGTGGATCCTTTCAAGTTTGATATGTGTCTATAAACTAATTTGAATAGTTTTTATTTACTTGAATTCCTGCTGGAATTTATGCACATTTCTATCAAAACAATTACTTGAGGAAATATTTTACTTAAGCCAGTGGGGTTGATATTGTAAAAGCATCTTTAGTAGTGCATTGAAATAAATATTCAGGACCAGTTATTCATTCTTTGGACTACTGATAGTGTTAACAATTCTTTTTAAGGCTAAATGTAATTTTGGAGAATAGTCATAATCAGTGTCAGATGTGATAGAAAACTAAAATGGGTTTGATTAATTTTTGCTTGTAGCTTAAATACTGTTTCTGAGAGCCTTTCCCAAACAGAAAAACCAAGAACATTTTCAGCAATCATAGCAGTATTAGAATAAAAGTGAAGACAAGTCTTACAAAGTAACAGCTTTCAGGGCCAGCCGAGTGGCACGGTGGTTAAGCGCTGGCTTGGGAAGCCAGCGGCCCCGGTTTGGGTCCCACATATGAAGGCCAGTTACACTGCCCTCAAAAAAAACACACAAAAAAAACAGCTTTGAAGGTCAACAGTCTTTTTGATGTATACATTTTGGCATAGCAGTTTATATTTTTAGTACATCCTGCAATTTTATAATCACATCTGTAATGTCATTGCAGCAGGCCAGTGAATGACCAGACTAGTGTACGCAATTACTTAAAGATACTTTACCCAGAGAACTGTACATGGTTGTGCAAAGTTAAATTAGACTGACTCCAAGCCCCAAGGCTCATTCACACACACACACACACACACACACACACACACACACACACACACACACACTCATTGTAATGATGGAATTCTTACCATTGGCATAGCAGTTTAATGTTTATTCTGCATATTTGATGCCTTCCACGACGTTTAATTGAGTTTATTGAGTTCTTGCTATCTATCAGTAGGTACTACTATTTTTCTCCCCACTTATTACATATGAGGAAACTAATATAGCTAGGTGAAGTAATTTCCCCGATCACACAAATAGTAAATGGCAGATTTAGGCAGTCTGACTACAGAGCCTGTTCTTTCAACCTTCTTGGTATGTGAATAACATAGAAATCATATTCAGCAAAACTTAAAACACTTCATGTGTTCATTTAAAAATAGTGTTCAGTCATTAGTGTTAAACAAGTAATAACTATGGAGAGCTTAACTGGTGAGCATATAGGCTGATTTTCCAAATACAAAGTAAAATTTAAAAAGGATTTTATCCAGATAATCTACTAATGAAAGGTTAATTAAAAACCAACTAAAAGTAAAACCTTCACACACACTTCAATGTTTCATTCTAACTGAGTGCCTATTATGTGCTGTTTCCAACTACAGTAACATGTTGAATCAAGGACAAGAGCAGCAGTAAATCGCTAGGCCATTCTGAGGAGGTGCCACCTCCTACTGAGTGTCCCAGATGGAATGATTTCAGGACACTGAGCACCCTGACTTTACAGAGTCCAGTGCAGGGCCTGGCAGGTTTAGTCTATGTGGATGGCAACCTGGGTTGCTTTTCTCAAGCTAAGGGTCCTTGGACGCATTACTCATTCACAGTGTCTGAAAGGAAATTAAGCAACAGGACAAATGAAGAAATGGCTCCTTTATATGCTGAGATACATTGAGTTTACAGACATAAATGGTAGCCATTTTTTATTGTATGTCTCTTGGATTCAGGAGGCTAGGGTATCCAACATTTTATTTAAGAAAAAAGGACAAAAGAAAGCCATCGCAAGCTTTACAAGAGGCCATTTTGGGGATCATTAGACCTCCAACTGATGTGATTCCTTACTATCATTTTTGCTTCAGAAATATGCCACAGCACAGGGATGATCCTAGAAACACTTGGACATATTTCAAATGGAATTATCTTCATTCCCTTTCATTGAAAATACCATGAGAAAATTGAACTCCTAAATGCTCCTCTTGGGTATGCTTGACAAAGGGCATTCTTGTTTTCCTGCAGCTGAGAGGACTGTGAGAAAGGGCAAGAAGCGCCTGCTCTATTTTCAGGAGGAGCACTCCAGCGCAAGAGTGGGTTTTCTCATGGCTGTCAGTTGACAAGGGAATTCCATGGGTCAAGCCTATAGTTAAATCAATTGCATGCCTATATGGGAAAAATGTCGCTTATCAAACTTTCCAGTGTAAATACATGGGTCTGGACTCTTTCACATACATTCAGGTATTCAAATTATTTCAAAACATCTTTTAAGATAATGGCCACTAAATACTTTGAACACTGCTAAGGATAAATCAATTGCACACTTTTCTAAGACACTAAAACATTAGTTACCACCCAAGCCGCATTTCTATTGGTTGTGGTCCATGCCTTTTAGATCCACAATGCTTCTTCCAAACATTACTTTTAGCTCCCATACTTGGAGCTAATACACTTCCTGGACCCTACTGACATACTTTTGCGGTGTTGACATATCCTATTTGGTGATTGAATTTCTATTTTGTCTTAGAATTATCAACTTGAAAGAAACCTAATTTAAAATTTATTTCAAAAAAGATAACTGCTTAGACTGAAATAACTGGTCTATTTAATCTAATAACTCTTTTGAATAAATGAGTGGAGATTTAATCCAGTCACTTACCCTCTGGAAAACTGGCTAGTGAATAACAATAACATGTCTTAGTCTGCTAAACTCTCACTTTTTCCTTTTTTCCGTGGCTCCAGACAAACACATTAACCACGGGCATCAAACATGTTATTGTTCATCTGGCCACTGTGCTTTACCCAGACCTGGACTGCTGTCCCTTCTTTCTCCTGTGGAGTAAATGAATTAGAGAACCAAAGGCTCAAACTCCCCCAGCATTCAGGTGTGTCACCTGTTAAATATTTTTATTTTATGATGTAAGTTAAGATTAAGTTCTATTACTAGTAACAGAGATTCACCTAGAGGGGATCTATTCTCTTGCATTAAAAAGTCCAGAGGTATTTGTCACAATGGTGGTGTGGTGGCCCTATAAGGATACCGGGTCCCAAACCCCCTTTCTCCTGCTCCTCTGCCATCCATCCTCAAGGTCACAAGGGGGCTGATAAAGCTACAGCCATTCACTTCACATTAGAGAAAATAATTAGAGACAGGCTGCCCCTCCCTTCTAAAGAACCTTCTGTAAGTACTACACAATATTTCTACCTCCATCTCATTACCCTGAATATGGCCACGTGGCCACACCAGGGTGTCTGGGAAATGCAGTTTTTCAAATGAATACATTCAAGGTTTTGATACAGGTGAAAAAGCAGAAAACAGATATTAGAGGCAGTGAGAAGTTTCTGCCACAGTTAGTATTAAATCTGAAGTCACAGGAAAAATTTTTCTCACTCATTCAAGATTTAACAAATCAATATTTATTGAAACCCAGGATCATTCTTGGTGCCTATCAATTTCACCAGCAAGTCCTACTGATTCCATCTCAAGTCCATGACCACCATGCTTCATTCATGCCACCATCACCTATTGTGCAGAGTACCACATACACCTCTATAGCAAGCACCATTGTATATAAAGGAGTGGAGGAATAAATACAGGTGTGTGCTTGTATTGGTATAGAACACGCTGGAAAAATACACTAACTTTTCTAATAAAAATAATGACAGCAATTGGCTCTGTGGAGGGACACTGGATGGCTGGGCATAGGTGGAAGAAGGGAATTTCACTGACCTAGGCATTGAGGATTCAAAGACCAAAATGACACAGTTCCTGCTCTCAAGGATACAATCATCTAGCGGACAAGCTATTCCTGTTCAGACCCATAGTTAATCACATAATAGTGGTATGCTGAGATTTCTATGAGAACCACTAAAATAAACTTCCTACTTGGGCAAGGGAGAGGGAAAGGAAGAAAGCTTTATGGGAACCATGAAATTAAACTTTTGGAAAGGAGGCAGCAATCTTCAGTGACAATACATTGGGCAGAAGTCAAATATGATAAAGACAGAAAATGTGTCCATCGGGTTTATTAACAAAGGAGGTCTTCAGTGAGCCTGGAAAACACTGTCGCAGAGGAACAGAGGGAAGAAACCCCAGTGGGGTGGGTATGAATGTTTAATGATGAAATAGAGAAGGAAATATTATATATAGAAAGTCTTTAAGAAACTTATCTATAAAGAGGAAAGGGAGGGAAAATGCCAGCAAAGAGGCCTAAGGCACAGATAATTTTTCTTAAGGAGAAAAAAAAATTTGAGGGTATTTCAATACTACCAAGAAAGTGCAAAGAGAAGTAGAGATAGAGATAGAAGAAGAGAGATAAAGGGGTAGAGAGCAAGAGAGATAGAGATAGCCATAGATAGATGATAGAAAGATATATATATATATATATATATATATATATATATATATATATATATATATATATATATATATATATAATAGATAGATAGAAAACAAATGAGAAAAAGAGATCTTATTATGTGAAATGGTGGAAATGAAAGTAAAATCTTTCATGCCAAGGCAGGTGATACATAAGAAAATAGCCATAAACTGAGAAACATGTCTGAAGATGATTTCTACATTTTTTGCAAAGTAGAATTTACAGTTCTGAGATATAGGCTGAGAGTCAAAGAGAACAGCAAAATCTTTTAAAGTAGCTCTCAATGAGAACGATAGGGATGGTTGAAGTTTCTCCTCACCCACCTTCT
Organism: Aselliscus stoliczkanus; assembly: GCA_033961575.1. Taxonomy (NCBI): domain Eukaryota; kingdom Metazoa; phylum Chordata; class Mammalia; order Chiroptera; family Hipposideridae; genus Aselliscus; species Aselliscus stoliczkanus. The sequence goes on from CM066733.1 coordinate 124,621,543, forward strand.
TTTTGAAAGGTGAAGGAGTGGGAAGTACAGAAGGGCATGCTGGGAAAGTCCCTTCTCCTACCCACCCCCCGCCATGGAGAGTCCCACCACAGAGCCAACTACTGTCATTAGGTTAAATTATTAGTCACTATTTTTACTAGAAAAATTAGTGTATTTTTCCAGAGTATTCTATACCATATATCTAAGCACATACCTATATTCATCCCTCCACCCCTTTACATACAATGGTCCATACTATAGAGGTATATGTGGTACTCTGCATGATAGATGATGGTGGCATGAATGAGGGTGGTGGTCATGGACTTGAGATGGAATCAACAGGACATGCTGGCGAATTTGGTTGGCACAAGAATGACCCCAGGTTCCATCCTTGGCAACTGGGTCAATGGCAGGACTGTTCAACCACTCAGGTCCTTTGTGGGGATAAAAATGATGCCACCTCTGGGCATACGTAATCCCTTGGGTGCTCAGCTTGTTTCAAAGATGTCATCTTTGACAAAGAAAGAGGTCCTCCTTTATCCAGACAGATGCAACCCTACTCTAGGGTACACAGTCCAGGGTGTATAGTAAGGGACATGTGGACTACCCCTCTGTAGGGCACATTTTTGTCACCTTACTTGGTGGAAGTGGTGTCATGCCACTGGTACAACCACTACAATGAGGGTAACTAAAGGTGGCCCAGATTTGGGCAAGAATCGTGAGAAGAAATCAAGAGTTGCATTTTAGTCTATAAAGTATGAGTTGCCCAGTGGATACAAAATAGGTGATGTCCAATAAGAATCTGGTTATACCAATTGAGATTAGACGACTACAGTGAATAAATGTTGGGGTTGTTAGCAATCAGATAATATTAAGTCATAGGATGGATGAAATCACCTAAAGAAGGCAAAAAAAAAAAAAAATTCAAGGTATTAACATGCGGAAGGTAGAGTTCAGGTGCAAAGAAACACCAAAACTGGAGACTCTGGAGGAAGGGCCAGTTATATAGAAGGAAAACAAATGAAGTGTAGTGGCCCTGGAGAGGAGTGTTTCAAGAAGAGGGTGGTGGTCACCTGCTTTTGAAAAGTTGAGTTAGTGAGGCCAAAATAGCATCTAGTGGTTTTGACACCAAGGAGGTCACTAATGACTTTCGCCAGAGTGGATTAAGGAGATTGCTTAAGACAAAAGGGAGATGGAAGGAATGGAAAAATAAATAGGTAGGGAAAAAAGCTACTGGAGATTGAACCCTCTAGAAATGTTGCTCAGCAGAAGATTATAGGTATGGAGCAGTATCCGAAAGAGTATGCAGAACAAATAAGGATGCTTGTTCCAAAGGCTGGGGTAACCTGAGCATGTCTCAGTGCGATGGGGCTTACCCCACCTTCCTTCTTTCAGGATATGACCTTTTGTGCCTGGGTTAGGCACACATCTGATGTGCCCCTGATGTAACTAGAGCATATCTCTCTCTGTAGGCTGTGATAGTTTTGGATGTACCAGCATTCACAGGCATCTGACTCACTCAGGATCAGCCTTTACCTGGGAGTGGGCAGCATGTTAAGTTCCCACTTACTACTGGGCTCACCACATTCATAGAGCATCAGCATATACATCTTTAGAGAAATCTCTATATTTGGTTCAAAAGATAACAAAGCAAACAGCCATTTATTTATGAATAGACTGACACACTCCCCACTCACTCCACCCGCACCGCAACCCAGACACACTCAGTTGGATATTTGATGTGCTATGAAAAAGAAAAACATCCTCTTGGAAATTGTTTTTCAAAACAGAAAACATTGTTCTGACTGGAAGGACATGGTTGGCCCATATACATTCTATTGGAGGTTTTCCATGTGCACAGGATATGGTTATGAAGAGTGAGCTCATCACTGTATAGACCTGAACGTGTGTGTGTGTGTGTGTGTGTGTGTGTGTGTGTGTGTGTGTTAACTCCAAGGACACCCGGAGTTTTCACATGTTATTTCTTTACTGGTTTTGTTCGCTCTGAGAACGGGTCCCTGCCCTGAACTTTCACGCACTTGGTGTGTTCTCCTTTCTCTGAGCAGTAGCAGAAGTGGCATTTTTGTAGGGTTCTGTGAGGTTCACCCTGCCAGGAGGCGAGGCACCCATACAACCTTTGGTGTGTTTCTAGGGAAACACGTAATAAGTACGCAGGTCGAGCCTGGCCTCCTCCCAGCTGTGTACACTCAATGTCAGAGCGTGCTGGTGGCCCAAGAGTGATTTCGGAAGGAAGGGTTGCCTGTCAGTTCTGAGGAAATGGTATCAAATAAATAAACTGTTCCCAGACCCCTGGGTCAGCTCATTGTGTAGGGTCACTACTCCAACAGCTAATTCTTCTGTCCTCTCTTGCCATTTATTGGCAAGATCAACACCAGAAGCAGGTGAGAGAAGATGTGGCAACAGGAGGGGCTGCATGCTGACAAGGAGAGTGGGGGAGAGCTTCAAGTACCTCTTCATCCTCAGGGCTCCTGTTAAATGACTTCCTTCTCTGGGGCTAAAGACAGGTCACGCAGGATAAAATTATCAACCCAGGAAAGAGAAGATGTTTACAGCTTCTGCTACTTTTACAAAAATAGATGAAAGGAAAGATTGTTTTTTCCACCCTTTGCAGACTGTGAATTTCCTTAGCACTTTGCATAACTTGCTCCTTCTTCCAGAAATCAGAGTCTAGTGGGACACTGTGTGTTGTTGTTGGGTGTGTGGTGCCTGATGCTAACATGGCAAAGCTCTCCAGCTTAGAGAGGTGTTTCACTGCAGTATCTCTTTTCAGTCTTCCTCCCTTTCTTTCCCTCCCTCCCTCCCTCCTTCCCTCCTCCCTTCCTTTCTTCCTTTCTTCCCTCCTTTTCTTCTCTTTCCTCCATTTCTTCTTTCTTTCTTCCTTTCCTTTTTCTTTCAGTTTTATGAGTTAAATTTGCATACCATAAATTTACTTGTTTTAAGTATAATTTACAGAATTTTGCAACCATCACCACAATCCAATTTTAGACTATTTCCATCACCTTCCAAAATAGCCCTCCTGTCTATTAGCAACCACTTCCCATTCCCAACTCAAGTCAACCGCTAATCTACTTTCTGTCTCTATGGATTTGCCCTTACTGAACATTTCATATAAATGAAATCATGCATACATTTTGTTGTTGTTGTTTGTGTCTGGCTTCTTTCACTTAAGATAATGGTTTTAAGTTTTAGCTATATTGTAGCATGTGTGAGTACTTTCTTTCTTTTTATTCCTGAATAGTATCCTATTGTATAGACATACCACATTTGTTTATCCATTCATCAGTTAACTAACATCTGGGTTGCTTCCACTTTTTAACCAGTATGAATAGTAATGTTATGAACCGTTGTGTAAAAATATTTATGTGGACATACGTTTTCATTTTTCTTGAGTTGGTATCCAGGAAGGGAATTGCTGGACCATATGAAAAATTCATATTTAACATTTTAGAAACTGAAAAGTTGTTTTCCAAAGTATCTGCACAAATTTATATTTCCATTGGCAATGGGTGAGGGTTATAGCTTTTCCACACACCAACACTTGTTATTGTCTGCCCTTTCTATTATTGCCATCCTGGTGGGTGTCAAGTAGTACTGCAGCCTTTCTCATGGGAGATGGATTTAGGAAACTGAGTTTCTCTGCTTGTCAAGGCATTATCTAATTCTGCTAGCTGGTGGGAGACATTCCGAAATACAAAGCCCAGACAAAATGATGGAAAAGTGCTGACTAAAAATGACACCGTGTGTGGCTATAGTTTTAAAAGAAAAATGTTGTAAAAGGAATTATTCCTTTTACAGATCAGTAGTAATGAACAATTTATTAGATTGCATTCCAATTCTCATTTAGTAGGAAGAGGAGAAAGAGGAGGAGGAAGAAGAAAAGGAAGAGGAAGAGGAGGAGGAGAAAGGGGAAGGACCAGTTTATCATGTCTACCTTCTTGCTTCCATTCAATAAACATTCCTTTTCTCCAATTCAGGCAATACCTAGTGTGCCTTTATGTCTGTCATGGCCTCTGTATGTAGAGCTGAGATACAGACCATGCCCGCCATCTGGTTTGTTACCCCGAAACACTGGTAGATGGAATGTATGTCAGGTTTTTCTCTGTACCAGCTTTCAGGGTACATGGCAACCACGTTGAATAGATGTTCTGACCAGAGGAATCACTTCAGAGACCTTCCTGCTCTCGTCCCAGATAGGTGGGAGATAAGGCTCTAAACATCCATCAAAAGCAAGCTGATCTTTTAAAAAAACAACAAAAACCTGGTTAAAAAACAACAACAAATAAATAAGCTAGTCAAATTGAATAATTCTAATTTCTATTTTTCTACATACTAATAATTTCCCCCAATGAATATTATGTGCATCTTGAGTCATTAATACAAATTTTAGGGTTTTTGACCATTTTTGTGACCTCACCCATTCCCCTGGGAGTTTCTTAATCTTCCATTCTCTTTTCAGAAGTGTTTTTTTGTTTGTTTCTTTGTTTGTTTTGAATGCTCATAGCAGCTTTATTTGTAATAGCCAAAAACTAGGAATAATCCAAATGTCCTTTAATGGGTGAATAGCTAAACAAACTATGGTATCTACATACCATGGAATTCTGCTCAACAATAAAATGGAACAAGCCATTGACATATGCAGCAACTTGGATGGGAGTCATGCTGAGTGAAAAAACCCTATGTTATATACTACATAATTATATAGTTGTCAGGGGTTAGGGCAGAAGGTAGGGAATAACTACCTGTGACTATAAAATGATAGCACAAGGGATTTATTAAAAAGGTTTATTAAGCAGAGAACTACTAATTTTCAGCCAGCCATATCTGCTTTGCTTAGTATTTAGGTTTCCATGAAGTTCTTTAAAAGTTCGTCTCTGACTTCAAGTAAATTGTTTAAAAACTCACTGGTTAAACATGAATATTTTTCAATATTACTTTATGTATTTTTGTATGTTTGTTTATACTGGAGTGATTTTACCACTTTTAACCAACTTTTCCCAAGCAAGTTAGCTTTAAAAAATTATAAATTTATTTATGGCTATTGAAGTTTTCTTTACCTGTTTAGCTATACTCTCAACTGTTTTTCAAACGTATATATTTTTATTACTTTATACATGAAAGGAAAAATGAAACCTCTAATAGAGATGAAGACCTGACCATCATTATTGATTTTTTTAATTACTGAAAAAAGCATACATATTGTAAAGTTTTCTTAATGTTGGAAAGAAAGCAAAACCTAGAAAAGTACTATCTTGATATACAATTAAATGAATTATGGTTCATTAATTCACCAGAATGCCATTCCATCATTTTTTTATGAGAGCAAGATCATTATATTTAAGCGTTCAAAGTTGTCCCCAGTATTTGAAAAGTAAAAAAGGCAAGTTGTAGAGCAGAATTGTGGCATGATTCTGTTTGCATGGAAATGGTAGATCGATCTATCTACCATCTATATCTATCCAGAGGTAGATGATGATGATAGATAGATAGATAGATAAATAGATAGATAAATAGATAGATAGATGTTTACTTATGTAGAGGACTGTTTGGAAGATGTCCACCTGGTAACAGCAACCCTGGGGCACAAAATGAAGTATTTCATATAACCCACTGCTATTCGATTTTACTAAAATGAGAATGCTACTTTATAACCAAAGCTTCAAACAAAATCCCATGTTTCAAAGGAATATGGGGATCTGCTAAAATTCTGGCATGTCTGTTTATTTCATGAAGTTCTTCATACACTTTTGTTAATAACCATCAAAGAATGAGGCCTGCGCTGTGGTTGAATGTGACCCTGTCTTTTCTCACAAGGCTTATTATTGCTTATTGCTCAGTGAGAGGAAAATAACCAAGTGTCTGTTCTGATGCTTTCTTTTCACTTGACTCTTTACTTAATTTCTCTTATTTCTTTCTATCCCCCAGGTCAAGCCCTTTTCTCTTGCAATGCAAACCTATCTGATGTGGCCTCTGAGCATATTTCTCCATTTTCTGTGGTCAGAGCTAGTCCCTCCTTTCCTTGCTCATAGCTCATCCTCTGTGCAGGCCCGCAGAGCTGGCTCTGAGGCTGTGGCCATCACTGTGATGCTTTGCTGCCTTGGTTCTTTCCCCTTCACACATCACTCATCTTTGACCTTCCACCTCACATGGCCTAAAGGCACACTGACAACCTCAACTCAGAGAGAATACTATTTAGGGCCAGTGATATTGTGATTTATAATATATATTCCTCATTATGTTCGGTCTTCACCTGCAGTGCCTGGATCACAGCTCCCCAAATCCTTGGAATATTCTAAATGATTAGAACTTAAAGGTGTTTCTTATTCAATAAAGTGACTTTTGGAACCCACCTAAGGATGGCGGTTTGTTGCCAGAAGAACCAGCCATGTGATTGGAGGGTTGGTGCTTCCTGGGAGGGGAAAGGGGCTGGAGGTTGAATCAATCACCAATGGGCAATGATGTAATCAAACATGCCTCCATAAAACAAAGCCTCCATAAAAACCCAAAGGGTAGAGTTCAGAGAGCTCCCAGGTTGGAGAACAAGAATGCTTTCACATGATACCACACAGGGCCCCAAACCCCATGAGGACAGAAGCTCCTTTGTTCAGGACTTCACCCTACGTATCTCCTCATCTGTCTGTTGATTCATCTCCCTTAGTATCTTTGGAATAAATTGGTAAGATAGTGAGTAAATTGGCTTCTTGAATTCTGTGAGCCACTCTAGCAAATTAATCAAATTTGGGGGCATGATGGACACCTCTGGTTTATATATAGCCAGTTGGTCAGAAGTGCAGGTAACCTGGGCTTGCGACTAGCACCTGAAATGGAGGGTGGTCTTATGAAACTGAGCCCTTAACCAGTGGAGTCTGACACGATTTCTGGGTAGACAGTGTCAGGATTGAATTGAATTGTAGGACACCCAGCTAGTGTTTGGAGCATTGCCTGGTGGTGTGTGTGAATTGGTATTTCATTGGAATTGGTTCCAGAACCTTTTATAGGGTCATTCAGGTTTATAGCATCTTCTGGCTATAATACATCTTGAAGAAAGATGTCTAAATTTTGTCTTATATTAGACATCAGATGAGCCAATTAAGTCAAAAAGAGCATTTCTGAGACAACTTCACACTTTGGAAATGTTGCTTGGCTAGTTCATGTGGAGGCATGTGTGTTTTTATTTTCCTTGTATTAAATAAAATCTAACAGCTGAAGAGATTTTTAAATATCCCTAAATAGTTCTACTTTGGGGTTTAAGTAGATGTTTTTATAGACTATTTTATAAACCCTTAGGTTTTATAAAGATGGGCTTATAGACCATTTTTAAAACCCTTGTTACTTGGGCTTGGTTAGCTCGTTTGGCTTCTGTACAACACCACTAAGCCCAATATTCCAATATTAGCTAATCTCCTTAATCCTTCCATGGTTACAGATACACAAATGTGTGCCCTTGGTCAGAAGTAGGAAGTAGGGGTGGTAGGATGCATGCCAAGGTCAGCATTGGAAGGAGCTTGGGACACAGATGTAGCTGTTCCTTTGGCACTTTAAAATGTCCTTTCTTTTAATCTAAATAGATCACTAATAAATGAATAGTGCCAAAACACTCTGGATACTCCATGGGCATTTAATGGGTATTTTCAAGGCTGCCCATCTAATCATCTTGTTCGTCTTTCCCAGGGTATGTCAGAGGAGATATGGAGACAAGATAGGTGGACAATTACTAGCAATGTATATAATTGCACAAGACTGAAACAAACAATTGTTTGGCATCTTGAGAAGGAAAACATAATTTTTTTCTCTAAAAAGTTAGGAAACCATTCATAGTAAAAAGGATACTTTGCCTAGATTTTGAAGAATGGACCAATAGAGAGTTGAAAGTTATCTTGGACAGGACACACAGTATAGAGGCAGAAAAAGCATGAGAAAGTTTCAGGGAATTTTTGATGACTATTTTGACTGAAGCAAGAAGTTTGAATAGAGGGAAGTCAAATAATGTTGGCAAATAAAGCTCTTGCAAAGTCTTCAATGTCCCACCAAGGCGCTGCACTTTTTGCCCTAGAGAACAGGGACTCTTTTAATGTCTTTGAGATGATCAGCATATGACCCTATCGCAACAATGTGTCCCCTGGACTAGCTTTCCAGCCATCTTGGGAGTGAGAGACAGCAGATTGAGGCTATGGTCCAGGAGGGGAGGAGCGATTACCTGAGCTAGGACGGTTTCCATGGAAATATCAAAGAGAAAACCACTGTGAAAGATGGTGCAAAGAAAGAAGAGATTTCTTAGCTGGTGGGATCAGCCAGGTAGCATAGAGGCCAGAACTTCAGATCTGCAAACCCAGATGACTAGGGTAATACTTTAAATACAGTAAGTTGAGGAGAGAAACCAGTGATAGGAGAGAAAATACCAAGTTCAGTTTTTGACATCTTACTTTAAGTGATTGGAAGAGGAAATTTCAGCAGGCATTTGGAAATGCATTTGCCTAATACAAATTAAGCATCCATTTATTTTTTTTTAAGTTAATTAAATTTGTTCACTCTTGAGCCTTCCCTTCCCACCCAGGAAAAGTGAGCCACACTCTGAAAAGCTGCTGCTAAGAGGCAACAGCAGATCCCACTACGTGGAGCCTGTTGTTTCTTTGCAGTATGACAAACAAGGTGATTTCCAACTTCCAAAGACAATCCAGGTGTCTTTGTCTGTCAGTGCCAGATAGGGGCAGAGGGCAATCCCAATAAGGTGTAATCTGTGGCTGCACTGACTTTCTAACTCCAGCCTCCATGCCTGCTGTTTTCCAGTCCCAAGGGACAGGCCGTCCCCATTCATGGCAATAACTATAGACTCCCCTTGCATGAACAGCCAGCTTCATTCGTGCCACCACCAGGCACTCTTCTAGCAGGTGTTAAACGCTCAGGGAGCGTGGCATCCATACCAGGGCCCCTTGGCTGTGCAGGGTGGGCTGGCTGGGCTGCGAGGCCCCATGGGAGCTGCAGGAAAGGGAAGGGGGTGTCCAGCTGCCGCCTCTCCCTGAGAACAATGCATCTGTCACCCAGTGAATGATAGGGCAGCAAAGGCTGAAAGGGAGGTGTGTGTCTGTGGGGTCTTCCCACCAGGCTGGCTGGGGCACCTCCCACAGCTCTTGGGCAAGGAGCCAGCAACAGGCGCCTCAGAAGTTTCTTGACAAGGGCAAACCCAGTCCAGGAGGATCAACAAAAGAGGAACAGCCAGGGCTGACTTCTGCCTTAATGAGACCGCAGCCACAGCTTTCACCCCTGCAGGCCTTGGGTCGCTGCTTCCCCAGCTGCCCACAGCACCTTTTTCAGGAGAGGATGGAGGGCATGAGGACTGATAAGCCCTCCAGACACTATCGGGGACGCCTGCATGGGTCATGCTGCCTGATTATCGCTCAGGAATCCTGCTGTGGGCTATTCCTGGCGCTGGCCCTACCAGCTCCCTAACCTCAGGCACTCCCCTTTGATTGCTCTGTCGCTCAATTTCCCCTTTTCATCAATACTCAGATGCCCGCCAGGACATAAACCAGAGGGGAAGCAGCAAAATACCAGTGACTGCCACCAGCTGGGAGAAGGCTAGTGTTCTAAATGATCAATGTTAAAGAACAAAATCCTAATTATTTCCAAATATGGAAATTAGCATACACACATCCATATATCTTTTAATACAATTATTTCACATATACACATTGTATTTACTAATAAACTATAGATGGCCCTTCAGGATCTGGATAAAATGAATAAACAAGACACATAATTAATCAGGAGCAATTAATTTAGTCATAGTCTTAAGATTACTTATACTTTGAAACATGGTCCCTCTAACCTTGTTTCCACTTCTATTTTGTTTAACAACCTCCAGGTACACTTCAACTCTCTTGAACTCAGGTCAACCTCACAAATTCTCTGGGCTGGTTGATTAGGCTACACAGAAGCAAACCTTCCTTAAGGTCTCAACATTGAGAGGGGGAAAGAGCTGAAATGATCCTCAGGGGTCTGGGTTCCAATTCAGTACTTCACTTAGTACATCACACGATTTACTCATGACCTGATTCCACAAGTAGAGTATAATTTTCTAGAAGGCAATACTATGTCTTATATTACCTACTTCTTCTGAACACTGGGAACTATGCTTTGCATATAATAGGGACTGCAAGGAAAGATAAGGACCTATTTAGTGTTATAAGAGGGGAAAGAAACTCCATTGCGCTATAAAATACAAATGAGGCTGAAAAAAAAAAAGGTAGGCAACACCTACACACGGACAATAATTGAGGAACTTTGGTTATACAGGCACCTGGTATTTGAGGTTAGACAATTAAGTTCGTGAACTTATCCTAGAAAAAGTGCTACATATCTCATTGCTGAATATTACTACAGTCACCTTTGAAGTCCTCCCCTTGGGAAGCTATGCACTGATGCCAGTGCATAGTCCACCCTTCAAAGCAATTTTGGCACTCTTTTTCTGTAACGGCCTTCAGAGCTGTCGTCGTATTACCCTTGATGTCCTGAATGTCATCAAAATGTCTTCCTTTCAATATTTCCTTTATCTTTTGCACCAGATCAGGTGAGTAGGGAGGCTGTTCCAATACAGTTATTTGTTTGCTGGCTAAAAATTCCCTCATAGACAGTGTCGTGTGAGCTGGTGTATTGTCGTGATGCAAGAGCCATGAATTATTGAATTATTGGCAAGAAGTTCAGGTTGTCTAACCTTTTTTTCATGCTGCCTTTTCAGTAAACTTGGTTAACCTTTAGTCCAGTTGGTACAAATTCATGATGAACAATCCCACTGATATATATATATATATATATTTAGTTAGTAACATTGTTGCAACAAGTTCTCAAACTTGTCAGACCTTGTAATTCCAAGAGACATTTCCATGGCCAGAAAAAGGTTGTGAGTGAGCACATATGAGGTAAGTTTTAAAAGAAGGGTAATCGACGATGATTTCGGACAAAATTTCTGGAAAAGAAAGAGAACGCCTGGCTTGATTTTGCAGTACTATTATTATAAGTAGGTCACAGATAAAAATGTCATGTCTACAAAGTATTCAGAAATCAAATGGTTGCCAGAAGGGGCTAAAGAAATGCAGCACTGTTGTAAATCAGATGAGTGAGACTCTTGTTAGTTTTAGTCAGGAAAATATCACTGTGAAGAAGATGTGTATTAGAAGAGGCCAGAAAAAGCGCCTTGCCAAAGAAATGTTGGAATGGAGAGAGAAAAACATAGCAAATTTCTGTGGTCGTGAAGGAAGCAAATATGTGGGTAGGAGGTGAATAGTCACCAAAAATACATCCTACCTCATAAGGAATGGCCGAATCAGTGTGGAGAACCAGAGAATAAAGCAGGGGATAAGAGGACAACCACATTAAAGTTCTCCAAGAACTGGTACTGTAGACACAAAGGAGAGGGGCTCTAAGGTAAAAGATAGTGATGTGGGGGAGGGGAGAGGCTGGAGGACAGAAATTCAAAGAAGCATGGTGCAACCGCTTCGTTCCACTCGGACATTTCTTCTGAAGAGTCTCTTGGACAGGCTCTCCCCAGGTACAGCCTCATAATCAGAATGAGAGACTGAACTTGAGATACATAGCACCGCCTTTTCACTAGAGAAGAAAGAATTGAATGGGGATACTGGGCAGGAACATTTTATTATGAGCACAAATTAAGATGATGGTGCTGTGAGCCCCCATCCATGTACCTGTCCCAACTGGAAAAAGGTGAAGTTTGCAGCCTTTCAATGAGTCTGGGTCTCCAAATTCAGGCAGTGGGTCTAAGGCAGTGATATCAGTGGCTGTGTGCTCTGAGGGGTCCAATGCAGAATTACAGGACATGCAGAATTGGCCTCTGTGTCCCTTTCCCTCTTTCGGAACCTCTCACACATCTCTTGTTCCTTCCTTCCTCCACCAGGTACTCAGCATCCCATGCAGCTTTTAGAAACTAGTATCTTTAGCTCCTCTCACGAAGCCTCACAAAGCCCATCCATATAAATCAGCTCATGTGAGTTATACCATAAAAAGGAATTTAACATGTATTCTGTTAGCCCTCCTATATTACAAGAAGCTTAAGTCACTTGCTGCCAGGTCATTCAGGAAGAGATTGTCAGAGCTGAGGCTTGACTCAAGTTCTCAGAAGTGTGTGTGCCTTGTGTGCACTTTCCACAGGGAATTCTCTTTCTTACTTGAAACACTCCACACTGCCAAGGTGGCCAGAAAATAAAGACAGATCATATCCTGTGACATCTGCTTTTCCCCCTTTACTCATGTTTTCAAGCTACTCTCCATCCTTCCAGGGCTTGACACTCATTGGCACAAACACTCATTGCTCAGGCAAAATAGGTGGCTTGGCATGGCAAGATGGAGTGTTGGAAACAGAATCACATATTGGACATGGAGGACATCCTGAAGTGGAAGTGGGGACGAGAGTCTGGAAGAGGTGAAAAGTAATGAAAACAGTGGTGCTAATTTCCTGGGGAGAAGGATTCTGCTTGAGGGTGAGTTTAAAGGGCCCCATCAAGCTTTAGGAAAGGGGAGGATAGTTAGATAGAATGTAGGTTCCCTCAGCCCAGGATCTGGGGAAAGGGGAGAGGAAGACAGAGCTGATGTGATGTATCCCTGAGTGGTGGTCTCTTAGCTTGAGGGCAAGATGGCTCCTTTTTCAGATCAGCAGCCTTGATACCTAGCACATCATCTGAGGTGGCAGATGCTCCACACTTATTTGTGGATGGAAACCTTAATACATTTGCCAAGCAAAAACTGAAGCCAGAAAAGAAATGGAATTAAGTAAAATGGAGTCTATCTTATGGGTTAGGGATGAATAATTAATGAAAAAAATATAATTGAAGCTAGTGATAAAAAAAAAAAATAGTAATGGTATTAAGAGACAGGCCACTGGTGGAGTTGCCTTTGAGACTGCAAAAGCCAAAGAAAACTGAAAAGCTGTTGAGAAGCACCAGGTAATTTTATGAGGGAAGAAAGGGAAACAGAGAGGTTAAGTATTTTTCCAAAGCATGAAGAGCTTGTTAGTGGCAAAGAAAGGGCTTTCATCTAGGAATCCTTATTTAAAACTTGAACATGAACTGAAAGGTCAGCATCCTACACTAGCTCCAGAGTAGACAGAGCTGTGGCTTTGTTCCTAGCAGACCACGTTTGAGCTCCAGCTGTGTCACCTCCTTGTGACACTGAATAAAGCATACCTTTTCAGCTTCTTACATTTTCTACAACATTGGATGGGTAAAATATCTACTCCATCACAAAATTTTGCAAACTTGTGAGATAGTATGTCAAAGGACTGTTTAAAATAAAATGTTTGTAGATTATTTTCAATGTTTTTTAGTATTTGGGAAACATAACTTTGCTATGTTTCCTAACTTTCCTTAATTGTTCTACAAAATCTGTGTCAGAACATGGAGACATTTTTTTAGAATGTATGATATTAAATCTCAAGTGATAAAGAAAACACATGTGGTCTACATACATTTGTGCTTTAAAAAAAAAGAAAAGAAAGAAAACCTAATGGAAGAAATATTCTGCTTTCCAACCACATGGCAAGTCTTGTTTAGATAGAATTTAAAATTTTCTTTCTTTTTCTATTTAAATTATTTCACATTTATCTATATGCATATACTTATAGATACAAATTGATATCTAGTTCTGAGTGACTAAGTGTGTAGCATCTTAAGTTTTATTGCCTTCTGGAATGGTAGGGTAAATAGATTTTAAAGGCTTCTAGTCTTTTTTCCTCTCAGGAAAGCAAAAGAGCTTCCCTTTACAGGGACTGTTATTTGTCATTGTTGTCACCCTTTGACTAAGGAGAGGGAAAGGATACTGTGCAAAGAGGTACTTCAAGTTCCCCACTCAAAACTGTGATGGGAGAATTGACTCATCTCCAAGAAAAAGAAGTAGGAAGTGGACAAGATAGTAAAATAACATTGTGGTAAGAAATAGATGGCCATTGCATCCTAAAAATGAAAAATAACCCATGCAGCTACTTTGAAGAAAAATGGAAGTAAACTTGAATTTCAAGGAGAACAATGCAAATACATCTTGAGAAATCCTAAGAAGATAGAAATATAGGAAAAAATGGATGTGCAAATAATTGGAAATGACTGGTTAAGAACTAAGAAAGGAAGAAAGGTATTGGTTGCTGATTTACTATATTTTTCTCTATTTGATTATAAATAGAAGAATAAAGCACAGAGCCCCTAAGAATAGTAGAGTGATGGTAAGAGTTTTGGAGGAGCCAAATATGAGGAATACAAAAATGTCTGAATGGAATGAGCATAGTTTATGTGAAATGTAATGGAAACCTGCTAGTACTAAAGTGCCAGAGAATGGTGATTTATCCACAGAATGTAATGGTTTAGGAAGACAATTGACACTATAAACATTCTTAGAACAAAATATAGTGGAATCAGACCAATATTATAAAGAGAAGACACCTAATAAGTAAGAGAAGTCATGTAAATTAGAGAATGGAGAAATGATAAAAGAAAAATTATATAAGGTAAACCACCCACCGTGGATTATTGTTTGGTTTGCTTCAGTTTGGTGGTAAGTTTGCAAGTTTGACATTTTATTTATTTATTTAAAAAAAGAAAGTAGGTAACTAATTACAATAGAGATGAGAGGAAACGACAACAATAAAATCAAATAAAATTTAAAGATTTAAAAGAATTTTAAAAAATGAATTGAAATAATATCTACAAATTTCTACAAGACCTAAGATGAGCTTCTCCTTGTAACTCCATACTGTACACATCTGTGAGAAAAAGGGAAGGGGGGGCATTTTGTATGAAGTGTAAGCATTTTTCTAGTTTAAATCTATAAGGAGATTCAGATGAGCACAAACTATAAGTTTTAAAAATGGCCAGGATATAAAAGGAGGAGCACCAAAGCAACTAGTGAGTGATGGTTTTAATATCTAATACTTACCACATGTTTAGTGCATCTCTGCTCCAAGGAGTTTTGAAAGTATTCAGATATTTCATATCGTACAAAATTGTTGTTTTATGTTCTGTTTCTAGTTAAATAATTGTGTTTCTGTCAATATTGATATTTAAGCTATCAAATATGTACCTTTTATATCATGGGGGAAATGTCACAGGAAACTCAGAAAGTAGTTTTATGAACTTTTCTAGAAGTTTGTTAAACTATCAAGGGAAATAATGATAAATTTTTAAAAATTTGTGCCTGGTTTTCATTTGTACCTAAATTCCCAGGCCAAAGTGTCAATTGATGCATTCCTGTCAGATTATTTACTTCACAGATCAATAATTAAACCTGAGTCCTGTTTTCCTAGAGCTACATGGGGTGTATTTTTTTGTTTTTAATTTTTTAAGTATTAAGCTTCCAGGTGTCTCTTTCCTAGTGCTCTGAAAATGTGACCAATCTCCCTATGTGACAGGATCACACCACAGCTCGTAGCCACTCTGTGAAATAATCTGCAAACGATAAAGACTTTACAGGGCAGACCCACATGTGTACTTGCCGAAAAGTCTCTGTCAGACACAGCGGGTGTCTGTGACATCTGAGAGTGCATCAGCAGAACTGACATGTTCAGCAGCTCAAGCCAATTTCTAGATGCAGCAGCAGGGCCCTCTGTGTGTGACTCTGATGGGGCAGTGGTCTTTGAGGCTTCCCCAAAGCAAACGGCATTGGATAAAAGAGAACCCCTTTACCTATGAAACTGCTAAGTGACTTTAAGAAGAGAAATACCAAGTGTGGACTGTAACGCCAATAAAACAGCAATTCCTGGGCAAAAAGCAAGCCATTTCAAAAGTACCAGGGAAAGAACTTTGAGACCAACAAGAAACGTTTCAATCTGTCATGAAACAAAAGAGTCAATCTGGCAAGTAAAGCATAGAGTGCTAAGTGTTCCCTTCTTGAGCTAGGGTTCATAAAGCCTCATACATCTGTGCTAACTTCACGAATACCGAACAAATGGGGAAGAACTCTCTTAGCTGAAAAATAATACTGGTCTTTACAAAATGAAGTTTTAAAGCCTGAGATCTTTTTTGGACAAAATCATTAAATAAATATATAAACCTGACCCAGGATAATTTATATGATAAATAATATTTCTCACTTTAAACCCTTTTGATTTTTAAAGTGGGATATAGAGAGAGCTTAAGGAACAAATCTCAGAAAGGCTCAGGAACATAATCAAGAGACAAAACTTGAATCAAAATGCTGTCATTCCCAGAAAACATGAGATTTCATGGGTATATTTTCTTAAATTGTTATATAAAAAGAGAGATAATATATAGCATTATATATTTGATTTAAATAAAATAAATTGTGTGTGTGTGTGTGTGTATTTAACACTTTGAATCTAAGGAGTATTTTTTTTTAAATATAAAGAATGAGCTATTCAAGAAAACTAGCACCATTAATTGGGAGGGTTGTTTTATTTTAACCAAGCACAAAACTGGGAGGAGGTATTGATATGGAGTTTGTTATTGTTTTGTGTTGAAATTTTTAAAAAATGCTTAAAGCTAGATTGATTCTAATCTCTTATTGGTTGTTGTTTTTTTGTCTGAATAATTTGGGCCTATGTAAAAATCACAACATTTAATATTTATCTATCATTGTTAAGGATATTTAAAAAGTAGGCTTTAGGAAAAAAGTGAGAAAAACAGTTTGCAGAAATAGCAACAATAAGAAAATCAACATCAGAATTACTTTATAGCTAAACCTTGTGAGTATTCCCATAACCATATATGAATGGACCCATGTATGGCTGCAAATGACCTTAGAATCAAGAGAGATGAAATCAGTCCCTATTCTACCTGGTCTACAATTCAATGTCCTATCCTTCTGCCCTTTGCCAGTGGGTCAGATTGCTTTCAGACCAGCTGAAGCCCATTCCAAAGATAAGTCATTACTCAAGTGGAGGATAATAAGAATAATAGTGAATATTTCTGGGGCACTTATTACATTCTGACCCGTGCTAACAATTTACATGCAATCACTCATCTAATCCTCACAATTCTATGAGGTACATCTTTACTGCATTTCAAGGATGCTAACATTCACTCTCCCCACCTCCCCAACATTCTAACATTTCTGAAATTAGATGCATCTTACAAACAATGACAAGTCACTGAATTGTGCTTTCTTAGTTGTATATAAATTAATAGTGCATCTTACAATTGATGATGTCCTAGAATTGAAGGCACATATAGCAATTTCCTCATATTATGGAGTTTCAAATTAAGGTTAGAGAGGTTGTGAAATTTGTCAAAGGTCACAGGACCAGAGGAATTCAGATTGCCAGGTGCAGAGTGCACACTGCAAGTCATTCTTTCCTTCCAAACTCTCAGTTTCCATCAGCCTCCGTGGCCCCTTTAGGGGAATTTCTCACAGAATCATATAGCTCTCCCTTGGGAATGAGGAAGCTCATACATTCTACATTTAAACTCACCTCTGAGTTATGTGAAAAATCACCAACTCTAAAAATCCAAAATTAGGGATGACCAATTAAAACTATTTTGTTAAAAGAAAGAAGGAAGAAAAAGATGAGGACAAAACCCAGAGTCAATCACTCTTGACTTTATATTATTTCACTCTAATTCAAACCTTCAAGTTGAAGAACTCAACTTTGAAACTAACAAAGGTTTGCTAACCAGTAAAAAGACATTCATTTATTTAATCAAAATCCAAATGCTAATTTGTGTTTGAGACTGTACCCAATAACCAAAAGCAGCATGGATTGTTTTTTGTTTTGCTTTGTTTTACATTTCTTCCTCCTTTTAAGTATAAGTTTAAGTTGATCAGAAAGAATCTTCTGTGGTTTTGAGTTAAATTTAAATACAAGGCATTGAGAACATGGTCATTATATTGTGGAAAGAGTATGATTACTAGCATTATCTCTGGAGGCTGTGTTTATATTTTCATTATTAAATCATTTTATTAAGTATCTCACATATTTTGTAAAGGAACATCACTAACAAATAAATGCCAACATGTTCACATTTAATATTTGTGAAATTTAAAGCAAAGAACTCACCGAGTTTACTATTTTTTTTTAAAAACTGGTTCTTGTTAAAATCATTTACAGAGTTTTATTTGTATATTTATATTTTATAATAAACTTGCTACAAAGTGCATAAATAAACCTTGCTAAAGTTTTAGACAATATTTTTACTTCTAAGAAATGTGAGAATGCCTTGGTAAAAGGAATGAGGGGTGGAAACACTGTAGACACATTTATTCTGGCATCTTTATGTTGGACATTGTATCTCTTTATTATTATTATTATTTTTTTTTTTTGAGGGCAGTGTCACTGGCCCTCATATATGGGCCCCGAACCGGGGCCACTGGCTTCCCAAGACAGTGCTTATCCACTGCACCACTAGGTCAGCCCTATATCTCTTTACTGATAATAAGCTTACAATGTTGTTTTGGGGCTCACATTATACAGGCAATACTCATTTATTAACCCCCTGCCATGCATCAGGGGTGAGCCAGGCACCGATGTCCACAAGTGACTAGAACAGAGATATGTCTTCCCTGAGCTCACAGTGCAGAAAACACATACATAGTCATGCACCAACTAAAGATGAGGATACTTTCTGAGCAATGCAACATGAGGCAATTTCACTGTGTGGACATCATGAGCACACTTACACAAGCCTAGATGGTATAGCCTACCACACACCTGGGTATCTGGTATATCCTAGTGCTCCTGGGCCTCAAGCCTATATAATATGTTACTATGCTGGATATTATAGGTATTTATCACAGATGGTAAGTATTTGTGCATCTAAACATATCTACACAGAAAAGATACAGTAAAAATATGATATAGAGATAAAAACTGGCACACCTGTACGTATGGGGCAGGTGCCATGTGAAGGCTTCGGACATTACTGTCCACTGCTGCAGAGTTTATGAATACTGTTCATTGAAGCTACACTAAATTTATAAAATAGATTTTCTTTCTTCAATGATAAATTAATCTTAGCTTAGTGTAACTTTTTTACTTTATAAACTTTTTAGTTTTTTAAAACTGTTCGACTCTTGTAATAACACTTAGCTTAAAACACAAATGCATTAGACTGGCCGAGTGGCGCGTTGGTTAAGAGCTGGCTTGGGACACCAGCAGCCCCAGGTCAGATCCCACATATGAGGGCCAGTAACACTGCCCTCCACAGCTAAGATGGTGAATAACAGCTCCACCTGGAGCTGGGTTGCGCAAGTCCTGGTGATGGTGTAGGCTGCAGCTCCTGCTGCAGTGGGCTGCCATAGGCTACAATGAGTAGCTGGCAGCTAGCGTGAGCTGCCAATAGGTGCAGTGAGCAGCTGTCCAGAGGCCAGTGACCCATCTGCCTCACCCTGGAAGAGCACAACGATGATACCAACATGGGCCAGTAAAGCAACATACTCTGCAACTAGACTGAAGAACAAAAGGACAGCAACTTGTCTGTTCCCCTTCCCTGATTCCCCAACGCTGTTCCCCTCCCCCAATTCCCCAATTTTTTTTTTTTTAAAAGAAAGGCACAATTGCATTGTTCAGCTGAATAAAAATATTTCTTTCTTTATATCTTTATAGCTATAAGTAACGTGTTACACTACAACACTGTTGAGATGGCTACAAATTCACTAGGTGAAAGGAATTTTTCATCTCCATTATAATCTTATAGGATCACCATCATACACGTGGTCTTTCATTGAAAAATTTATGCAGCACGTGATTTAATTTACTTAGTTAAAAAGATTCAAAAGGCATACGATGTTTCAAAATATTGAAAAGGTACAAAAGTACATGTCCCAGCTGTCAGTGGCTATCCCAGGAGATGAGGCTTCCAGAGATATTTCATTCATATGCAAGTAAATGTTCTTTCTCCCTTTATTCTCCCCTCCTTCCTTCCCTTCTTCCTTTTGCTCCCTCCCTTCTTTTCTTCACTTTCCTTTTTTATTCCCTCCTCCTTCCTTTCCTTCTCTTTTCTGTCCTTCCTTCCTTCTTTCCTTCCTCTCTCCCTCCCTTCCTCCCTCTCTTAAACACACTTAGAAAAACAAAACTGTACTCATTATTCTTTCCCTTGAACTTTTATTCATTGGATCATATTTCTTAGAGATCTTTCCACATCAATATATGATGAAATTTGCCCCCCCTCACCTTTACAGCTGTGTGCTATTCCCTTGAATGGATGTATCAGAATATATTTAATAGTCCTAACATGAATACCCTTGAACATATGTCATTTAACTAATGAACAAGTATACATTTGGGGCAAATTTTTAAAGGTAAAAATGCTGAGTTGAAGGATATGTCCAATTGTAACTACAGTAGATATTGCCAAACAACCAAAGATTGAGTACTTGGTTTGATCATTAAGGAGTACCTTGAGACTCTAGCTAAAATATCCAAGAATGACAATATCTGAATGATTTCTAAAGATTTTTTTTTTTAATTGGGGAATCAGGGAAAGGGAACAGACCAGTTGCTGTCTTTTTGTTCTTCAGTCTAGTTGCGGAGGACGTTGCTTCACTGGCCCATGTTGGTATCATCATTGCGCTCTTCCCGGCTGAGGCAGATCAGTCAGATGAGGCAGATCAGTCGCCAGCTTCTGGATGTCGCTCACCTCAGCTATTGGCAGCTCACGCTGGCTGCCGGCCACTCACTGTAGCCTATGGCAGCCCACTGCAGCAGGGGCTGCAGCCCACACTGTCACCGGGGCTCGCACAGCCCAGCTCCAGGTGAAGCTGTTGTTAGCAGTAAAGGGCAGTGTCACTGGCCCTCATATGTGGGATCCAAACCGGGGCCGCTGGGATCCCAAAACCAGCTCT
The DNA here is from genome assembly GCA_033961575.1 of Aselliscus stoliczkanus. Classification (NCBI taxonomy): domain Eukaryota; kingdom Metazoa; phylum Chordata; class Mammalia; order Chiroptera; family Hipposideridae; genus Aselliscus; species Aselliscus stoliczkanus. The sequence continues at coordinate 124,642,330 of CM066733.1, forward strand.
TAACCAAGGCGCCACTCGGCCAGCCCAATATCTGAATTATTTCTATAATAACAGGAGTATCTGGTTTTTAGTTTATTTGTCAGTTTCAAGTTATTCATGTTCTGGTCTCTTCCTTTTGCAGACACGATCAAAAGTTATCTGCTGAATATAAAAGCAGAATGAAATCCAGGAAATATAGAAAGATTTCACAATAATGGTTTCATCTTAAAGATGTAAAATTTGTAGATAGAAATTCGAAGTGTACTCCACCTCTTCTAGATTATTTTGGTCCCTAATGTTCAAAGCAAATCTGTCTTTAATATAGTTACTAAAGTCTGTAGCATTTGGGTAATCTTTTTGCATGTTCTTTATAAGCTGGAATTAGAGACAACAACACAATTCAGCCAGTCTCTTGCTGTGGAAACCACAGACTTCTAAGGGGCATCCTGCCTGGACATCACTTCATAGAGAATAAGCGCTGTCCTCTGGGCGCCTTGAAGGCTGCCCGCATGACTTTGTTGCATCATGTGACCTTTGGCTGTAAACTTAAATTTAAACCAGAGACAAAACAGGGTATTTTGCCTTTTAACAATGGAAATCCCTCCAATTTCTGTGACAGTGCTCTTCCCATTATATGTACTCTTTGCCCCCACTTACCATCTAAACGTTCCTGGTTTGAAACCCATGGGAAAAGTGTCAACTTACCTCAGAAGACCATTCAGTGTGGGCCAAGCAGCCCAAAGAGTAACAGTTTCTGCCTTAAAGAAGGAGGTAGAGAGAGAGAATATTATAATAGTTGGCTTTTGGTCTTCAAGATTCTACCGAACATGCAAGGATCATGGGAATCTGCCTGTTCACCTTCTGGTGATCAATTAGGCAAGAGAATCTCCAAATGAAGACAGTTTTGTGGTGCTTTGTGTTGTGGTAAAATGTGTTGTGTGGTGAAAATGTTACCCAGTATTTCTATGAGTTGTCTTGAGGGAGTTGGGGGAACAAGTGAATTTATGAAGTAAGTTGGTTGTTGTTTTATCTTTGGTTACTTTGGCATGAAAGAATTTCTTCAACAAGAGAATCAACCCCTGATGTTAATTCAGCAACAATCTTGTATCTCTAACATGGCAATGCACTCAATGACCCATTAGGAAGTGAAATTACCATATGAATTTTTACCCTCCTTCTCCCAGCACACTGCTTCATTTCTTAACCAGTTCAGAAAGACCTCCTTTAGGGAGACAGCTTATCTAGAAGCAATAAGAGAGAAAACTAGTTATAAAAGCCAAGTTGTTTGAAATAAAAGGTGACACACCATGATGGTATATTGCTTAGCTGTGATGTTTTATTAGCCAGATCTTATAGCAACTTTGGCTATGGGAGCCTAACAGGGTCAGCTTCGGCCTCTCAGACCACATGTGATATAGGAGCCATGGCTCCTTTGAGTGGTCAAAGCCTGGCAGTGCCATAAAGAAGGCTGATGAGCATCACCTCTAATCAGTGCTGACAAATGCTGAGAAAGAGGAAAGGCAAGTAATGAATACGATCATGGGAACCATTGGAAATGACAGAGAAGGGAAAAGGGACTCCGAAACACAATGGAAATAAAAATAGTGGGAAAATACAAAGAAGGGGTGATGAATCTCAAACACTGAACAGGAGAAAGAATAGGAGGAAGTGGCTCTGATTTGACAAGGTGGTGAGACTAATGATAGGTGGCCCCTTTGCGTAGCTGAAAGTATAAAGGAGCTTGTTCTAATGAGCCTGAGACAGGATGAGACAGGGTTTTTTTTGTTTGTTTGTTTGTTTGTTTTTAAGTTTTAAAAACCAAACAGTGAGTGAAATGCTTTGGTATGAGGTTTTTAAAGAATCAAGAAATAAATTGAAGTATTTGGGGCCTTAATGTAACCCAGATCTCAGTATCTCATGGGCAGGTGCCTGTTTACTGTGCTGAAAAAACTCCACAGCTTTCCTGAAAGCTGCCAGTGAAGCCTTGCAGTTGGCTGTGTTAAATGACAACAACAACAGCGGCAAACAAATGAGGCTGCTGGCCCAGAGGAAGAAGGACACCATGGGGAAGACATATTTTGGCACCCCACCCATTGTTGCTGTATATTCTCCCTTCTTAAGCAAGGCAGGAAGGTGGCTGAGTTTTATCTCTGGTTCTTTTTCTCATGGGGGATACATGGGTCCATGATGTTCAGGCTAACTTCTCATATATGAGGGGCTGACTCTGAGTCATTAGAAAAACCACACATGTTTTCACTTCCAATGACATCTGGAAAGCAAAGGGTCAAATATCATCTCATAGAGATGTCCTAGTGAACACAGGGAATGAGCTGACTCTGTTCTCCTTGGGAGATTAGTAAGGAGTGAAAGAGTCAGGGCTTGATGTGGATGGAATTTTAGTGAGGAATTAGAATAATGTTTCTTTTCTTTTACTCCCCTTCTCAAATTACCTCTAAAAGGGAAGGTAATGACAGAGAAAAAATAGGAAAGGAGAGCAGAAGTAGCTACTGGAGCCATCACAAGAATTTAAATAAAATCACAACCCTCCAAAGAGAACTGAAAGTGTTTTTAACTTCATTTATCTACTTGCCTCATGTCTCGGTGCTGAGCACATTCTAATTCATATTTTATATTTAGAGAATTTAGAACCACCTTCTCTACTGTCTATACATTCATATACTTTTGTTTCTGAAGGCATAATGTTTGTTTAATTTTACATGATCTAATTAAATAAGCCTTATTACATTTACACAAATAAAAAAAGAAAGCATATTCTTGTTATAATCGAAGCAATTTATGACCAGTTTCTAACCTTCCCAGAAATGGCACTGAGAAATGTGATAGCACAATAGAAAGATGAAGCAGAAAGCACACCCTCCCTCTCCGCAAACATATAACAAGTTCTCTCAAGTCTAATCCCCCCAGTGAGGGATCCCACATTTTTCATTAATATAATACAAAAACATATGGTTAAGAAAAGAAAAAGAACATAAAGAAATGAGTATAAGAGCTACAGAATTCAAAGAAAACACATTCCCTAGTTGATACCCACATCTAACTGCCTAAGAAATTTCAATGAAAATCAGATGTGATTTTCAACATGTATTCAGCTTAAATAAAATATGAGTGAAATACAAGGACTGTTCTATGTGGCGGTAATAAAATTTTCTTTCCTTATATCAGCTTATGATTGTGTGGGTTACTGTGAGGATTAAAATTCGATAGCACTTGTAAACTGCTAGAGAGCTTTACACATTTATATTTCCAAATTTTGAAAATTAATGCCTACTGTTCAGGGGATGAAGATGTGGTTATAGAAGAGAAGAAAAGATAGATTTTTGGCCTGAATGTGTACCAACCTCAAGACATACATTGAAAGTTGTTTTTAAGAGAAAAAAATTCCCATCAGCTTGTTTTTTTAGAATTTGTTCTTTTTTTCCCCCTGAGAGTAAATTCTGGAGAAAAGCAACCCAGTCCTCCTTTCGCATGTGTCACAATCGAATCCAAGTGGAAAGACATACAGCAGGAGAAAGTCTCTGTCCGGCAGATTCCAAGTTTCTCAGAAAGCCCTGAGATAATAAAAGAATGAATGAAAGAAAGGGAGGGAAGGAGGAAAGAAAGGAGAAAGAAAGCAAGGAAATGGAGGGAATGAAGGGGAAAGAACAAAGAATGAAAGAAAGCCAAGGGAAGACCTAACCAGCAAATGAATCTTAGATTATTACGAGCAATGAACTCTATTTTTTTTTTTTTTTTACGCACTGCAGCCCAGCGCCACTATTTGGGAATTAGCTCAATTTAAAATCTGAGGCTTTGACTTCCTTTCATCTTTCTGAATCTGATCTAGTTCATCTTTAGAAGGTGCTTAAGGGCTGAGGACTGCAAAGACTCACTCTAAAGAAGATTAAGATAAATAACAGGTTGGGGAAGTGTTTTTTCTTTATTTTGACTTCAGGCTTTGTTTCAGAACATTTTCACATTTACTTCTATTTAAAGCAAAATATAATTCCTTTACTAGAGTTAAAAGCCAGAATCATAATATCAGCAAAGAGTATCTATTTCACATTCATCTACATGTGATGGCAGGATGCATGAGAGTGAGAAAGCTAACAAAAGCCCAACCCTGTTCTTCCAAAGTGCACAGTCATTCCTTTGATCAATACATATTTTTTAAGCACCTACTATGCATTATGCATTCATTCTTCCCAGCACTGGGGATACAGCTGTGAACGAAACAGATAAAAATCCCCGCTCAAGGATCTGACTTTCTTGGGTCAGGTAGCAAATTGGAGATATCCTAAAACATCATTTATTTGCCAGAGATTATTTGCTTTAAATAGTCTCATATATACTTATATAGAGTAAGTCTAACAGTAAGATAAAAGACTTTTAAAAATTCTAGAATTGTGAAATAATTGTTTTTTAAAAATCTTCGAACATTTGAGAAAATTGGCATATATACAAAACATAATTTTAGTAGTTTTAAAACAAATCTAAAATAATTTTGTTAGTTTGAAGAACAAAATATGTTACATATAATTTGTTTTTCTCAAAAATTTGTAATTTTTCAAATTCAGAGATTGAAATCTCAAGTGAAACATGAATAAGAAAAATATTTTTCCAACCTATCTTAAAAGAGATTGGAGAGAATTGGAGAGAAAAGTTCTTAAAAATATTTCCCCCGAACTTTTCTAGTTTCATTTTTTTTTTTTTTGAGGGCAGTGTCACTGGTCCTCATATGTGGGACCTGAACCTGTCTAGTTTCATTTTTGTTATATTCCCATAAAGCTTAGCCCAGTGCCTTGCCTTGAATATATATGTTGCATAGTTATTTTGTGTGTAAAAGACAAATTCTTGATTTAGAGAGCAACTTAAATTCAATTTAGAAAAAAAAAAAGAAAACATTTTACTTGTTTGAAGTTGAAAAATATCTGTATTATTATACGATTTACAATTGATTCTTACCTTTTATTTCTCAAGAACCCAAAATTTTCTTTACAAAATTGGCAGTGCTTATGTTGTTTTATTTAGAAACCCATTAAAAAGATAGTTCCTACAAAATTGCCTCATTATTTTATAACTCCAGAAGTACTACATAATTAAATTATGTATACTATAACTTGGTCTTACTTAGCATAGTTTGAGGAATAAATGGTTTGCTCCATTAGTAGGTGTCGAACAGAGAGATAATGCTCTGGAAGACATGATACAAGTCTGAGCAGAGCCAAAACCAAAGGAGTAAACAGTCTCAAAGAAGCTATGATCAGGGGATTGGGTTGATTTTGTGGTCTAGGAAGTGGAGTGTTGGGGTCCATCAGGGTTGATTATGAGGAGCCCATTGGGGGAAGTGCCAGAAACATGGCTGGAAGATGAAGCACAAAATGTATAACCTGGAAGACTAACTCAGGAATTGAAAGCAGGAACATGGGAAACCAAAGAAGTCAGAGGGCTCTTCTTTAGCCTAGAAATGTGTTTCAGTACCTTGCTGTGTCCTACTGTGCATCATCTTAAAGGCACAGCCCAACTCCTGACTATGAGGCTTCCTTCACAGCAAGTGAGCCAGAAAGTGAAAAAGAGCAAGAGAAAATGAGTAAGATGGAAATCACAGACTTTCCTAACCTAATTTCAGAAGTGACAATTTTTTAAGGAAAAGGAACTTAATCTTTTTTCATATGATTTCCTATATGTCAGCCACATAGGCCCTTTCTCTTTCCTACTTCCTAAAATGAGTCTTCTTCATATTAGTCGTATCTCTAATGCTATAACTCTAACACCTAAGCACAGTGGCAAGATAACTTATATGAGTATAGAGCCCACCAAGGACAGAGGAACTTCAGTTTTCTATTGTCATTTTCAAAGGCTATAGCTAAAACTTCACCCATTTACAATATATTTATATTTCAGAAATTATCTCTCAGATGTTAATCTTTTCTATCTCCATAGAACAGCTAGAATTCAAAATTTTTAATTACAAAAATATAATCATGGAGATGAAAGGAACTTTTAAGAGACCATCAATTTCTTCCTTCAGGGAGGTGAATACCTGTGCTTTGCATGACCAATTGTTGTCTATTCTGGTAGTTGGCAGGCCTTATGTGCTCACTGGCTGTTGGCTGAATTTATCAGTTCTTCATCCCTTTCAACAGGGCACACATTTATTGATTAAATAATATAATATGTACCTGAGCCTATACTAAGTACTAACTCATTTAACCCCTATAACAACACTATAAGGTAGGTAAAAATAATATTCTTATTTTCAGATAAGAAAACTGAGGCAAAACATTGAGCAGCTAGTAAATCAAGAGCTGGATTCAAAGCCCAACATTCTGTCTCTTAATCACTATGTTACACTATTTAGAGAAACTTTTGACAGACTTTGGCCTAAGGTGACAATAGAGGAGATAATGGTTAAACTACCATAATGTCACAAGAAACTCTGTTGGGAATACAGTATCAGGGAGATTAAATAAAATTTCCAGAATAACCAGCTAATAAATGGGAAAGCAAGAATTTGATTCAAAGCCTGCCTGACTCCATAGCTTGTGCTCTTATCCAATATCGCAAAGGTTTTTTTTTTACCCCATTTGTACTGTGTTTTTTGTCATCTCCATTGGTAAGAATGAAAGCCTGAACTGATAGTCCTATCAAAACTTGACTGATAGATTTGTAGAAAAACAAACGGTCAAGACCATTGAAATAGCCCACGCTATTGCACATCAGTTTCTGACTCCAGGAAATCCAATGCTGGGGAAAACAATGTAGGTTTTTCTCCTTGGTGGCCCTGCAACCCTATACTTCCTTTTTCTCAGGCCACTCTGCCTTTAAAAATTACACATCTGGGGTACTCACAGGCTCAATGCACCAGATCTAAATCTTTTCCCACTCATAAATCGGCTCCCACAAGACCTGTGCTTTTCCAACTGAGGATTGGGATCCATTAGTGCACCATGAAATCAGTTCAGTGGGTCAAAACTAATGTATTTTTTAATTGAACAAAATAGAGTGCATGCTCTCCTTCACTATTCGACCCCCACTAATATTTTAGATTTGAAGCGGATTTTCTTTGATTCGTATTGGGTAGCCTTGAGCAGAGGTAGTTTCTTTTCATTTTGATTTTGCTTGAGTTAGCATTCATTCCATATTTAGTTTTGCTGGAATCAGTATATATCCTGACTAAGAAAAGGCCCTCGCAGAGGGGTCCTTAAATGAAGAGCCCCTGTTCCTCTATGAGCTGCTTCTATAACAATTAACTCAGGGTGCTGTAGTAGTCTTTCCAACTTTCTCCTTGCAAGGGGGCCAAGAAACTCTGAACTTCTCAGGTTAATTGCACTCGGTCTAATTCCTGCCTCCTCTGTGCAAGTCCCAGTCCAAGTGTCTCCTCAGAGCCTTAAGGGCTCTTTGAAGCTTCAGCTGCTGCATAATGTGGGGCTGAGAGGATGAGAATCAGCTGGAGTTCAAGTGTGAGTCCCCATCCCTCCCCAAATGGAAAACCACATTGAAATATTTGTCCTCTGTGCTTTGTTCCTAAAGCAAACAATATTTAGCTAAGTGTGGTGTAAAGGGTTACCATTTGCCACAACTGATAAATAAACTGGTAACCATAATGAGGAGGAAGAAGTGGGGGTATTTTGTGGACTTAGGGGGAACTGAAAGCTTTCTTTCAGTGGAGACAGGCTACCAAAGACAAAAATCATCAAAACAAGGAAATAAATATTTTTCTTAGAAGAGAAACTTTGTAGGCTACAGTGAGGGGGATGTTTTTATTTTGGGGTGATTGCTCAATTACAGGTAGAAGAATTTGTCAGATTATTTTTCTGATAAAGAGATTAAGGGCAGTGACAAAACTCAAATTTCATTTTTTCTATTTCTTATTTAAAAAAATAATAGTTGGGGACCCTAACAAAAATTTCAAAATTAGTCAGATGACTAGATTTTCTGGTTAAAGCAAATTTAGTGAGGACAAAATTTTAAAACAAGGTACCAAGTCAGTGATGCCATGGGTTCAGAGAAATTGAAAATTTAGCTGTATATAATAGCCCAAGACTATTTTCATGTCCTCATGTTGCATGAAGTCTTTTTTTTCTATTTATGTAGGCTTTTGGTTTTATGAGGATTTGATGAAATTTGCTTTATTTAGAACTAGCAACACACAGATTAGTACAAAGGAGTTATACAAAATAGTTTTTCACAGTATTTGCTAATCAGAGGCATATCTAAACCTAAATTTAGTTGTCTAAAAAACAAAAATACATCTTGGCCTTATTTTTATATTTTATCCATGTGTGCCAGATGTTTTCCAAAAGAAAAATGAACTAGGGAAGAAAAGCTGTTAAAGTTCCATTTATATTAAAAGCTTTTTAAATCTTCTGTAGTTCAAATATGATTGAGCAGAAGCCATCTACAGTACCTACAATTTAAAGCAGTTTTGATTTTTTTCTGGATATAAAATGTTTAAGGTTCAAAGAGGAAATGATAGTGGTTTTTTTTTGTCCATATATGTCCTAAACAATTTTATATATTTATGTAACTGCTCCTTTCAGTCCTTTTTAATTGATAAATTTAGGCATCTCATATTTTTGTCCATTTACAAAAATGTATGTATAACATTTTGGCGTATATCTTTTCTATCTTTTTACACATATACTATTTACATATCTGAATATGGATTATACATATATTTATGATCACACTGGATTTATAATTTCGTGAAACTGTGTCAAATTATTTACTCATATTAATGAAAACTGTCAGAAATACAATTTTAAGGGCTATATAATATTTCATCATATGAATCTGCCATAGTTTATTCAACCATTCTGCTATGTTACAAGGCAGTTAGTTGTTTCCAACCTCTTGTTATTTTAAATAATGTGTGATGAATGTGTTTTTCAGGAATTCTTGGCTTTCTCTCATTATTTCCCTGTAATAAATTCCAAACACTGAAAATACGTATTCCCCTCTGATCATCCATGACTGTAAATATGGATGCTTTCCTGCTTCTAACAGGCCACCAAAATATTATTCAGTTTCCAATGGCTATGAAGTTTTTCTTCTATGAGATAAGCAACTCTTTTCCTTTTCTCCTTAAAGTGGTCCTTTCTCCAATCACAAGCCATCCAATTGAACACAGGCTATCAAGGCTATCAGTTTCCATTTCCTCCCATATTATTCTCTGAAATATGAGGAGAAAATCTAGTGGAGAGTGAGAAAATTTAAGCTCTCCCTATACTTCATTCTCAGGATGTATTATTTTTATAAATTATGAAAGCACATTTTTCACCCTATCTATAAGTATTTCAGTAAACAAATTTTTTTCCCTTTCAGTTTTCAGTCTTCATAGTGCAGGCTGTGGTGTATCACAGACTAGAGGCATCCCTGTGCCAGACACCAGTTTGGCACACACAGTCTTCAGCTATCAACTTGTCCACAAGGAGACCCAGGCACTCCGTGTTCCAATTCCAGCCTGGCTGTTCCATCAGCTGCCTCCCCTTATTGGAGAGGAACCTTGGATATGGTATCAGTCTTAAATCCAATCATGTGAGATGTAGACGGAGTGGGTAAAGTTGACACTCCTTATGGTTTTCTCTCGCCCAGCTCAAAACCTGAAGTATCCAGACCATAAATCCCACCTCAATATGTGCACATGTTACACATAAGTCAACACACACATAAATTCTCAGGTTCATGAGATATTTCAATTCTTTAACTCGATAAAATACTTATAAAATAATTGTAAGCACTTGTAAAAAAAACAAAACATAAAAACAATCAGACATCAGTCTTGCTAAAGCTGCTGGAATTTCAGGGAAATAAATCACTCATTTATCATTATTTCCAGAAAGAATTGATGTGTTTAAAAAAAAACTTACACTATTTCAGTCACATCAATGGGAAGGTCTCATGGAAAGCAAATATCATCTGATGTTGATAGTAAAATTAATAGGTCAAGTGTTTGCCAGGTAAACCTTCATACATTTTTGGGGACAATATGATACAAAATAAGGGGAAATATGTATGATACAATCAATTATTTCATGGATTCAAATATAGTTCAGGTTATATCATATTTCCAAAGAGAACATCCTAGTTCAGCAGAAGTTTAAAATAACACAGATTCCTTATGAAGTGGCTGGGTTCCTACCCTCATCAACGGCATGCTAAAGGTCTTCTGCAACATGACAAAGACTGAGCAAATGGTTGCCCATGAAATTTGTCCCAATAGTCTCTTCAAAGTCCTACCTGCTCTCAGTTACCTCTCCATCACACCACCAAGCACTGGAATTCTCACCATTAGAATACCTTGTCTGCACTGAGGCACTATCTCCAGACTTAAAAATCACAGAATCATGGTATCTGAAGATACTGTCAAGAACTGTGAAGGATCTTAGATTTTATCCTACTTGTATGTTAACAAATTAGCCAGTCACAGTTTCTCAGATGCTGGCAGAAGACAGGAGACTCTTAGGTCATAGACAAAGGACAGTACAGTTTATTACTCACAAATATAACAGTAGCCAAAGTATCAGCATTTTTATCTGGTTCCCTGAACCCCAATTCCCACAAGGCAATGCAAAGAGAGCCAGGTTATACCTGTACACACAGTAGATGTATTAGGGGAATGAACCCTACCTAACCTTAGGGAACCAAAATATTTTATAATGGGCAGTAACCTTGCCTGTCTTTTGCTATGAAAAAAAGATTCAATCTTTATTATACTGGACAGTAAACAAACCCACCCCTTGCTCTGAACAGAGACACAATATCTAACTTCCAAAGCCATTTTTCTTTTTGTAAAAAGCAAACTTGGAAAGATAGTTTTAAGTAAAAGCAGTCTGTATTAACTACATTTCATAGTTTCTATAACTTGATGATTTGGCATCTTCAGATGGGTGTCAGCTACTTTAAGTACACAGTTAGACACCTGAGTTGACTATCTGGCCTCCTCACACTCTTAACCCAGCATGAGTTTGCAAGGGTATCACTTTTAACCAATCCCAAAATACCCCTCCTGGCCTCGCCTCCTTCTTCCTGCAGAAACCACAATAAATGGACTGACAATAGGGTCACACTTTCTTCCTCATGACTATCCCTGGTGTTTCCCCATGTGGCCCTTCTTGGTGGCCACATTTTCCCCTGGAAAACCGTGAGTATCTTAAACTTCTATTACCTCAAGGCAGCTAGCTCTCTCTTTGATCTGTGTATGACCTCATCATACCTTAATTAAGCTTAACTTATGATTAAAACACAGTGTAACTCTGACTTGTCTCCCAATAGAGAGTATCTTAAAAGCCATTGATTCAAATACCATGGATGCCCAAATCTTTTCCATGAAGAAAATTCCCTACTCCCACAAAGCAATTCAGTCTTATAATATTTTTCTTCAAAAATTCTTGTTTCCTGCGATTTTTATCTACTGGGTCTTCTTTCATACCTTGGATCTAAAGAGAATATATATTTGAAGGCATCTGTACTGTACATGACTCTTCTGCACTCTTTTTCTCACTGTGGGAAACTTTTCTTTATAATCTAATTATTTCCAGTTTCTTCAACCATCCTGGTGGCACTCTGCTAAATGCAGTCTGATTTGTCTACTTTTTAAATATACTGCTCCAAAAATATTTTGGAGGCACTCTGGATAAACAGCCCAAAGTAAAATGGAGTATAATAGAAAGAGTAGACTAGAACTTGTTAAGTCTTTTGTTTACATACTTGATGGGCATGTTAACTTATTTAAAGGTCACATCACACCTCTGAAGATTAAGAATCAGCTATCAACTAAAGTTTCTAAGTCATTAACTCTGCTACACCATAACTTGAACATCCTGCGTTTTGGATTTTCTCTCAAATACAGGCCTTTATATTTATAATCTTTGCAAAATTGGATATTAGGTTTATTTCTTCTTTCAGGTCTCTGAAAAACTCTCTCAGATTCTGGAAATAACTTATGTTATTCTTCTCAGCCTTGAAGCATCTGAAAGTTTAATAAGTGAGTTTTATGTTACTTAATCTAACTTCTTGTTTAAAATGTGGAGGAGGTCACATGAACTGAGCACAAGGCCTGTGTGCTGGATTGGAACCTCCCATCAGATTCACCTTGATGAACGCTCATGGAGCATAAGTCTTCAACACAAGAATCCATTTAACCAAACTTTCTTCCAGACCTTACTTGTTAAAAAAATCCTTTATGGAGATCTTTGGATCACTGTTTTTCCATATTCTCTCCTTCTATAAACCTTGGTAACTAAAAAGAAGAGGTTAGTATGCTATGACTTGTTCTTATTGAATCCGTAATGGCATCCGGTATCACTACATCATTTTTATTATCATCTAGAAGCTTACTATTTTATATATGGTATATAATGCATTATATATAAAAATATAGGGCCGGCCGAATGGCTCAGTGGTTAAGCGCTGGCATATATATATATATATATATATATATATATATATATATATATATGATATATTTATAAATAAATTAATATATATAATTTGTGTTTCTTTTTAATAACACTCAGAAGAGATTAGATTAATCTACTAAATTATTTATCTTGAAAATTGAATTTTTACCATCATCATCAACAAATGTTTAGTAAATATATGCTATATGTTGCTCTGTTCTATGATTTGTCTTTTTCTTCATTTTTTTAGAACTAAAGAAGGAACTATATATTACAGTAAAAGAAGGGTCGGCTGGGCAGGGTCTGCTGGAACTACTGCCTCTATTATTTGTCTTGAAGAAATGACATAAAGAAAAGAATTCATTGGAGAAAGAAATTTCAGGAAACATTCAAAGACTGGAGAGGACTGGGTGAGTTAGTGTCAGCAGAAGAGCAGGGCTAGTGGGAACATGCCAAAGTGGACAGAAGAAGTAAAGCGAGGAAGAACACATTGCATTTAACCTTCTTAAATCAAATCTAATCTATCCTTTAAGAATTACATTTTTATTACTGCTTTCCTGGTCACATTACTCTTTCCAGAATTACTCTCCCTACTGTCATTTGTGTCTTCAACCTGCATCTTTACTGCATTGTTTCTCACGTGTATATCCTGTTTAGTCCTGGAAAGCAGGGACCATCCCTAATTCTTCAGGATTTTGACCCCCTACAGCTCCAGGACATAACTGGCTCATCCTATGTACTCAGTGATAATTTTTGGAATTGAAAATTTCAATTTGGGGGATTATAAAACATAACTGCTAAAGCTGGAAGGAGTCTTGGACACTGAGACCTAGAAAGATGGAATGATTTACCTGGATTCACACAAGTCTCTATGTGAGTCTCCATGCGTTCATTCCCTCTAGCCCCATTTCTAGCATTGTCTTTCTTGGATACCCAAGGTTGGTCTAAAATCTCTGTATTGGCTGCTTAAAAGGCAGCAAAGCCTATTATGATTGTTTGGCTTGCTGGAACTAGTTTACATATAAGAAACGTACACTTTGATCCCAGAATCTGGATAATTCCTTCTAAGACCATGTGTTGGCTCTTACATAGATAAAGACATAAACAAATTCATCCCAGAGAGTCAAAGGGAGCTTTTTTCAGATACCGATGTATATTTAGGATCTGATGGTATATATTTAGAAAGTCTCTTTCCTAACTCTTTTTATTAGCCATTGGGATAATGCCAAGAATCATGAACTGAACGTTAGCATTTCATTAAAATAACCCAAAGAGCAAGACAAATTTTTCTGTAGCCCCAGGTAGGACTAGCTGTGATATATTTATAAGCAGAGGTAACTGGAAGGCACAGAGTCTTTGGTGAGTGCACTGGCCTCAGCTCTCTAACATGACTCATGGAAACAACCAGCAGTTGAGGCCATGGCTTCATGAGCTAGGCTTAAAAATCCCAAGGAACTTTTATGTCAACCAGACCGCAGTCCTTCCCTGTCCTTCCATCAAGATCCCGTGCCATCTACAGGCACATCTCAACTTGTTTTATTTTTAAAAGTCATTCTTTATATATCATTTTATTAGTTTGCGTATTTTTAGAATTTGGGAGGCAGGAAGGAATACCATAACATCCATCCTTTGTCCACATCCTATTAGAAATTCTGAATGTGCACTACTGAGGGCCTTACCATACCTCCTTTCTTTATGTTTACTACCCCAATTTTTAATTTGTACAAGGTATTCTGGGTGATTTATAGTACCAGAACACAGAGACTATCCTTTAGCAGGAATTGTGTATAATGGGGTAAAATATAAAGAAAAACACTCAAACATGTCAGTTTAGCTCAGTAAATTTTCTCATGAAAATCTCTGGATGGTCTGTTCTGTAGCTTTTCTATTTGCAAACTTAATATTTGTCATCTATCTTCCTAAGAGTTATGTAAATGAGAATTTCTTTAAATATGATTTGAGCTCTTTGGAGAAAATGATACTGGAATGATTTTGGAACTGACTTTTTTTCCTCTCTGGAGGAAAAGCCGAGAATTTTACAGTACTAGAAAAAACTAGAAAAAACAAGTGGGGCAAGGGGAGTGGCTGAAATAGGGAGAGAGAGAGAGAGAGAGAGAGAGAGAGAGAGAGAGAGAGAGAGAGAGAGAGAGAGACATTATTTTATGGACAGAAGTTCCTCTTCCCTGAGGCCATGTAAGCTCTAGAATACTTGGGCTTAAGGCAGGCTGGAAATGGGACAGTTGTCTTATTGGGCTAGTGCTGCCCACTGCCTTGCACTGCTCCGAGGCCAGCGTCTCCATGCAGGTGTCCAAAGGATGGCTTTTGGCTGCTGCATCTGGAAATTCAGCTGCTGCTGTGACCAAATCGTTCTCTAGGGCAGCACAGATAGAAAGGAAAAAAACTGAACCCAATTTTATTTTTATTACTATAGAACTGTTTTCTCCTCAAGCTTGGTAAAGAGCCAACTAAATCTTACTTAAAATTTAAGAAAATACTCAGCACTATGGGATGAGTTTTGTATATTTCAAGGTAGAGCCAGCAGCCCATCTTTTAAACCATGTCACAAGATTCAGAAACTCTAAGTTCATAATGACAGTGAGACTAGGGGAGCTGGCAGCCACATACAACAGTAAATGTTCACATATATGGTTTCATGGAATAAACTAGGAAAATATTTATCAGCTGAACTGGCTTAATTTTTTTTTTTGTAAGTCTTGGAAAATTCTCTTTCATCTACATTTATGAGTTTTCTCAACTTTTATTTATGTAATTTATTAATCTTTGAAGTATTGTATTGGAGTAAAGCCATTTAGCTTTCAATAATTATTTCCATAATTTGGAGTATGATCAGTTGGGTCATTGGTCCCATGTTAGCATGAAATATTGTATTATAGGCGCCTATCATAAGAGAAAGCAGAAATGTTTCTCAACTCATCATTCTGAAGCTGGCAGGCTCTAGGCTTTATATGCAGAGTCAGTAATGGCAGCGACGTGGAGAGGCATTCTCCATCAGCTAATAAATGCTACCAGGTTCCTACACTAAGCCTGCCCCTACCCTGTTACCATACCTTGGGCAAATTTTAATCCAATGATTAAATTCAAGTATATATCATCACTCATTCTAATTATCATTAAGTATTACTCATAGTTAGCTATTTGTATAGAGCATTAATTATGAACACAAAATGGACTCTAATAATTCCGATAGCTATGTGAGTCACAAAGCGACTCATGCCAGAGCATTGCGTGAAAGGCATACCCAAGTGAACGCCCTAAGCAGATAACGCAAGGTGGAGTGTGACCATCTGGACTGCTTTATGGGACTGCAGATGGGTGCACCGCACCCAGCCTTGACATAAAATCAGAGCTCTCTCAAGGCTCATCACTCAGGGCTCACCTTATCCCAGAGAGAGTGCTTGAAGCCTCGCCTCCTGACCGTTTCACCAGCCCTGCCCGAGGCTGCACGCTGTGCACCCCAGCGCCATAGGGACTCTCACTAAACACTGGACTCTGTCTCTCATCCTTCTTCCATAAGACTCCGTTTGCCTTGTCTAACCGTATTGCTTGCAAACCTGTGTGACCCTCTTGTGTGAAATCGCTCTCCCTTGACTATTGGAGGTTATCCTTAGACCAGAGCATTAGTTAATGCATAATGAGAAACAGAGTCAGTAGGACTAGATCCATGACTTTATTCTAATAAAGTCTGACACTGTGGAAAGACACAAATGTGTATGAGATTGCTACTTTGATAGTCGTGTCCCGCTCACGACACTATTGTTTTTGTTTATAAACTTCTTTCATTTGTAAACCTAAATCGAACCCCACAAAATCCCTCTGAAATATATTATCTTTATTCACATGTATTAATCTCCCTGGGCTGCCATACCAAAATACCACAGACTGGGTGACAGAAATTTATTATTTCACAGTTCTGGAGACTTGATGTCTAAGATCAAGGTGCCAGCAGGATGAGACCCTCTTCCAGGCTTGCAGATGGCTGCCCTCTCACGGTGTTTTCATATGGCCTTTGCTTGGTGTACATGTGGAAAGAGAGAGCTCTCTTGTGTCTCTTCCTCTTCTTACGTGGACTTCAGTCCTATCAGATTAGGGCTCCAACTTTATAACCTAATTTAACCTTAAGTCCCTTCTTAAAGACCCCATCTCCACATACAGTCACAATGTGGGTTAGGGTTTCAACATAAGAGTTGAGGGGGGGCGGAGCACAATTCTGTGCATGACAACAGACTGCAGACTAGAGCTGAAAGAAGTAAAGTGTTAGAGCCAGAACTTGCTTCCAAATTTTTGACTTCCTATTCCTTGCTCTTGTTACAATTTACTTGTGATGAGAAACAATAATTTCATGTATGTTTGAAAAGAGCCACAGCTTTCCACATACTACAGGGATTTAACCATGAGGACTAAAACCATAAAAGCACTAGATTTATAAAAATAAATAAATATATATGAAACGGAGAAAGATTTTTCTAAAGATAAGAAGACTAAGATTCCAAAACGAAAAAAGACAAATCTGACTGCATAAAAAAAAACGAAAGCCAGTAAGATATTAAAAAAAAAAAAGAAAAACAGGAAAAGGAACAAAAAAGAAATATGAATTTGAAAAAGCACAGGAGAAACGAAAAATATCTAAGATGCATATGGCAGGGGCCAATTTTTTTAATATACAAAGAACCTATATAAATCAATAGCGAAAAGATAACACTTCCAAAATTGAACCAAGGACATGGATAGGCCGTTCACAGAAAAAGATACAGATAAACAAAGAGCATATAAAATAAGCTTAACCTCTTTTGCAATTATAGAGACACAAGTTAAAATGACCATAAGACACCATTTTATACCTATCAGAACGTCAAAGATGAAGATTGTTATTAGCAATGGTGTGGAAATTGTGTATCCTTTTGTTACAAAATTGGTGAAAATATAAATTAGTGCAATCCTACAGAAGGTAATTTGACAATATTTGTTAAAATTAAATATGCACAGACCCTGTAACCCAGCATTTCTACATCTGAGAATCAAAACTCCATAAATAATCACAAAGTTGTATGTAAAAAAGTATTCAGTGTAATATTGTTTGTGTATTAGTTGCTAGGGCTGCCATAACATAATGTCACACATTGGTGGCCTAAACAACAGACATTAATTTTTTTTTTTTTAATTTTTTTTTTTGAGGGCAGTGTCACTGGCCCGCATATATGGGACCCGAACCTGGGCCGCTGGTGTCCCAAGCCAGCGCTTAACCAATGTGCCACTCAGCCGGCCTCAGACATTTCTTTTTTGATAGCTCTGGAGGCTAAGGGGTCCAAGATGCTGACGGGTTTGGTTTCTCCTGAGGCCTCTCTCCTTGGCTTGCAGAAGGCCCCCTTCTTACTGTGTCCTCAAATGACCTTCCCTCTGTGATGATCCTGGGTGTCGCTGTGTGTCCTACTCTCCTTTTCTTATAAAGGCACCAGTCAGATTGGATTAGGGCCCACCCTAATGCCCTCATTTTAACTTAAACACCTCTTTAAAGGCCTTTTCTCCAATACAGTCGCATTCTGAGGAACTGGGGGTAAGGACTTCAACAAATAAGCTTGGGAGAGGTACAATTCAACCCATAATGGTTTGTAAGAGAAAAGAAAAACTCCATCAATAATAGAATTTGGTTTTTAAAGAACTTTTCTATAACAAAATAGTATGCTGCCATTAAGACACATGAGTCAGAACTATATGTATTTTCAGGAAAAAAACACCCCAAATGAACAATTGAGTAAAAAGCAAAATTCAGAGCAGTATGTATAATATTTAATTTATGTGAGGAAAAATGACACAAATATATATAATATTTCTGGAATGATATTTAAGAAGGCGCAGTGTGAAGGTGGGATACCAGGGGGTGTCCTTCTGAACTGTTTGAAACTTTTATCAATGTGTATTATTAATTGTTTTAACTTAAAAACAACTTATGAATTGTTCACAATTATTCCCATCTCTATATGCAAGCACCTTTGCAATATGACCTCACAGCTCCTCCCATCAAAGGGTGTCTGTTTCTCCACCCCTTGAATTTGAGCTGCCATGTCATTCGATCTGATCATATAGTGTAATGTACTAATCTGAGGTTTGGCAGTTTCACCCCACACACACCCCAGCCAGCATAGCAGCTCTCCACAGACACACGAATGAGCCCAGTTGAGACTAGAAGAACCATCTAGCTGAATCCAGCCCAAATTGACAATTTAACAGAATTATGAGTTAAAAAGTGGTTTTTATTTAAAGCCCTCAAGTTGTGGGGTTGCTTGCTATGCAACCATAGATAACAGATGCACTGTTTAATAATTATTAATGTAGTAGGATAAAAATAAAAGTACAAAAAAGTTCATGTCTGTCTTAATATTTTGAATATTTTTTTAAACAAAATTTTACTAAGTTTAATACTCAGGCATTATATGCTGCAAGGCTGTGGGGAAAAGGGAACCCTGCTGCACTGTTGGTGGGATTGCAGATTGGTGCAGCCACTATGGAAGTCAGTATGGAGGTATGTCAAAAAACTGGAAATGGAACTACCTTATGACCCAGCAATTCCACTCCTAGGTCTTTATCCTGAAAAATCTAAGACACTAATTCGAAAAAATATATGCACCCCTATGTTCATTGCAGCTCTATTTACAATAGCCACAACTTGGAAACAATCGAAATGCCCATCGGTAGATGACTGGATTAAGAAACTATGGTACATTTACACAATGGAGTATTACTCAGCTATAAAGAAGAAAGAAATCGTACCATTTGCAACGATATGGATGGACCTAGAGAACATCATGCTAAGTGAATTAAGTCAGTCAGAGAAAGACAAATACCATATGATCTCACTTATATGTGGAACCTAAAGAACTGAGTAAATGAGCAATGTAAACAGAAATAGTCTTAGAGACACAGAAGAAAAACTGATGATTGCTAGACAGGACGGGGATGGGCATGAGGGAGAAGGGGAAGGTACGAGGCAACATAAACTGGTAACTACACTATGGCCTCAGGGATAGAAAAGACAGTTTGGGGAATGTAATCAATAATATTGTAAATATTTTATAGGGGGCCAAATGGACTTATGTCTTGTTAGGGAGACCACTTCATGGACAGTGTAGAGGCCTGGCCTCTGCACTGTACAACTGAAGCTGCCACTGAATAATATTATATGTCAATTGTAATTTAATGCATATATAGTCATGGGATATGGAATATAGTGTGGTAATAGAGTCAATGGAATTGTAATAGATATGTATGATATCAGGGGTGGGGGACAGTGGATGGGGGAGGGGGCTTGTCACTTTGTAAGGTGCAAAAAGGATAACTATTGCATTGTTTTGTACACCTGAAACTAAAAAAAAAAAAAAAATACTCAGGCACTTTATAAATATTTGTTTTAAAAACAAATAAATAAATAGGATGAAAATTGGTAGCTTTGTCCTCAAGCTGTACACCCCCTGTCATGTAAACCAGCTATCACTACCATGTGAGTCAGACTCTTTTTTTCACATTCATACTGATAGCTATGGGTGCCTGTAACATTTTCTTTATTCTCGTAAGGTATTCTCTGAAATTGAAAAATATATGCAGATGAGTCAGTAACATTTTTTCAAAACCACAAACCATACAGCAATCAAGAGGTGGAGGAGAGAAAATACTTTAGATATAAAGGTTAACCTCAAGATCCTTGAGAGCAAGCAGGAATATCTAAACAAACTCTGAAACGTATATATGACTAGATGGATATATAAGAATATATATAACTATGTGTATCAAAATGAAAGTTTATGGAGTGATGTGCATGAGGGTCCTGGTGGGAGAAGGGGATCATCTGTGTGACTATAGAGTGACCACATGACTATTCTTTCTGACCAAAGTGATGTTCCACTCGGACCTCATGGTGTGCCCACATTTACTGATCTCCCCTACCTCCTCACTCCCATTGCAATCATATTCGCCCAAATCCCAGATTTCTTTCCAAGTCCTAGATTTCTTCATTGGAGCAATGCAAGTATTTCTATGTAGCAAACACATAGAGAATTCTCCCACAGGCAAAAAAGATACTCGGGTGTAATTCACGTCTTTTCAGGCTATTGCTTGGATTTCATTGAGCCCTCTGCCTGACTGCTCTGTCCTTCTTCTAAGAAGCGGAGATTAGGACTGAGCTTGTGCTCTTGGCTGCCAAATAAATCATTCTCTCTTGTGTTCTTTTTATGAGCCGTCACATTTTTTTTCCATGATGATGGGCATTCTGGCCAAATATGGCATTCTGAAGAGATTGTTGTTGATTGCAAGCACTGCATTTTGGCCTTGCCCTACAAAAAAGAAATGGCAAGAAGGCTATGATAATTAGGTCTTGGCTAGATCTTACGTCTGTATACTGAAAAGCTTGATGGATGTCCTTTTGGAAGTGGTTGCTTTTTGAAAAAAAAAAATTGTGTGAGACCTATCAGGTGATTTTATTCAGCACCAGTCCAGGTCAGAGGGCTGAGGTGGCCATCCTGGGATCTCAGAGCCCTGAGTTAAAGCCGCTGCGGGAACAATGAGCCAGCTGAGAAGGGGGTCTCATGGGAAGAATGTGAGATGTGTGTGGGATGAGTCCACAAGAGGAGCTGACATCGTAATGTGTCCATCCTCTATCCAGAATGTGTGAGCTTGTGCTGGGAAGAAGTTAATCTTCTGAAATCTTGCCATCCTTTGTCTTCCTTTTCCTCACCACCACCCCCCGCCATTTCCCACATATTTATAATGATAAAGTAAAATAAATAACTTCAAGAAATTCATTTTTACATCTTACAATGTTGAAATTAAAACAATCACCCAAATTTCAAACACAAAAGTATGGTGCTGTATTCTAGAATAAACTTTAGAGCATGCTAATCAAACTAGAATTTCCCCCAGGATATAATTTATTTATTCTTTTCTCCAAACTCCCTTTCTATTGAATGGTCTTCTTCTACACTTTTTTTGACGTGAACTTATTTGTTGTTTGCCACCAAGGTCTTTGCACAGCCTTTTCAACTATTCCCATGCAATCTACTTCTGCAGCCTCATTTTCTTAAAAGCTCTTCTTTCCTTCTAGACGTAGATTATTAGAGAAAGCACTTAGTACATTTCCTCTTTAAGCACAATGTGGGGAACTTTAGGCGGAGGTCTTGAGCTCATGGTTGTAAGAGAGGTTTTACGAAGGGTATTTAAAACACAGGGATCATCTAGTCCAAACTTGCTGGTTTACAGCATGAGAAAAACGATACCTAGACACTTGAAGTGGCTTTTCCAAAGCCAATGTCAGATACTTAAAGACCTAAGGTGAAAACTCAGGTCCTTTTGGCTCCTGAATTTTCTGTTCAAGAAGACTGAACTCTAATTCAGCAATGGATTGGTGTGTATTCATTCATTCATTCACTCACTCATTCATTCATTCTTTCCTGAGTGCCTGCTATGTGCTATATACTATCCTGAGTGTAAGATAATATGGTGTGGAAGTAGGCAATTCAAATGAGAACAAACAGAGGTTATTCATTAAGAGCCAAGGAGCTGGCCACCATCACTTGTGTTTAGTAGAGACTTCAAAGCATGCAAGGGAGTGGGAAGCATTATAGGGGAAAAAGAGAAGGCTTCAGGTACCTTCTGATCAGAGGCTTCTGGAAGCTGGAGGTGGGCTATCCAGGAGTGGGGCGCCCTATGTGATAAGTTTGGGGAGCATATTTTTGCTTTCTCTGGTTGGTCCTGAGTTGGAAGTGAGGGCAAAATTAGACAAACTGGCAGTCATTGACCAAGCCCTGACCATTCTACTGACCATCCTGGACCAAGAGGTTACAGCCTTACTTTCTGAACTGGTTGCTGCAGTGGTTGAGGGTCAGAGTTCTGTTGTCATATGTGGTCTGGCTATTGTCCATTTATATACTTAGTTCCCTCGGTGGGAGTAGTTGTGCCTGCTCTCATGGAGCTTACAATCTAGTAAAGAAGGCAGATGATGAATAATGGTTTAATCAGGCCTTAGAAGATGCTTGCAAAGAAGCATTCCTGGGTGCAGAAGATGATTCCTAACAGGAGACCTGACATGCCTGGAGAGTCAAGGAGTTTCCCTGAGCAACTGAGTTCAAGCTGGGCCCCAAATATTAAGTGGAGGTTGCTCAGAAGTAAAGAGTCAAAATGTTATCACTAATAGCATTTGTGAAGTTTTTCAACACTAGCTGTCAACACTAAACTATGTTCTCACAAAAAGGGTATTAGCTGCTTTTTCCATCTCTGATCAGAATCAAACAACCGAATGCTTTATGCTAGCTTTTGTCCCTCACACCATAGCAACAAAATCAGAGGGGCTCTCATTGTGAGGGCCTATTGTATCTTAAAACAAAACAAAAGGGAACCAGAAAGAGCAGCATTTAACATGAAAATAGCATCCTGACCTCCTTGGACTAAATGTTGTTAATCAAGTTTAAATTTAGCTCCCACACAGTCTCAACAGAAAAGGAGACAGCCAGGCCCAGAGAGGAAAAACTTCGGAGTGTCTCGGAGGCAAGGAAAACAAGTGTCAAGTCTACTGGGGCGGCCTGTAAAAACAAATGGTGCTGATGAGAAGGCTGGGCCACCGGGAAGCTCATTAGCAATCAGATGCAGCCACAGGAGCTGCCTCCTGCAGGGCAAGCCAGCGGCCCCACAGAGCCTGTGACTCAGTGGCTGGCCTGCTGCAGCACTCAGGAGATGTGCCCCCCTGCTCAGGGGACAGCCCCTCCAGGGCCTTGGACAGGGAATGGGAGGGGTCAGGAATCCAGGAAACAACATAAGAGAAGTGAAGAAAAGCAAAGCCATTGTCCTTATCTACCCATTGATAACCAATAATGGGGGGCGGGGAGTATCCCAGGGAAGGAACTGAAGTCAACAGGATTTGAAGTGAGGGCCAGAGTATTGGGGCTGCACTTTTATTCCAGTAGTATAAATCCCAAAGCTGTTCCCACTCTTTGGAAGTTGAAGGACCTCTTAATATAACCTGTTTTGTAGCCTTTTATATAAGTAGAGATTAATTTTATTATCATTTTATATATATTATATATATTTATAATATATATATTATATATTTTATATATACAATTATATGAAATTGTATATACATATACTATATATACAATTGTGTATATATAATTGTATATATAAAATATATATATATAAAATTGTATTATATATATAATTGTTTTATATATATGTATGTATTTTCTTTGCTCAACAACAGCAGTATGCATGGGAAAATGGGGGGTATATATAATTTATGATTATTACCCAGTGCTCCCCCAACTCTTCCCCCATCCTTTCAGGCCTCCAGATAGAAAATGCTGTGCTACACAATTGAAAGGCAAGGAAAGGGGGAAATTAGCATTTATTGAGTACCAACTACATACCATTCTTGGATAAGATGGGCATTATTTATAATACCTCTTTTATAGAATGGAAAACAGCTAACTTGGAGAAATTAAGATACCTGCCTCAGGTCACACTCCTGGTGAGCGAAAGCAAGAATTTTGTTGTTGTTGTAATTGTAGCACTCTCCACCTCCCCACATTTCTACTTGTTAAATCAATTAAACAAGGAGGCCATCAGACTGAGGTGATCCTAATGTAAAAGCTGCCTAAGTAAGCAAGCCACAACCTAAGCCTGTAGATGCCTGAAGGTTGAGAAATCGAAGCCTAAGGACAACCAATTGCAAACAGCCAACTGTTCTTTTGGAAATAAAGTAAGTGCTGAAGCCATAGCCCGTCAAATGATTTCCTCACTTTGTTTCCACCTCTTCTCTAGAATAGTGTTTCTCCCAGCTCCTGTCTGTGTGGCACTCCTAACAATTCCTGGTTTGGTGCTGCCCAATTCAAATATATTTTTGCTCAAAGAAACTCTTAAAGTTTTAATATATCTCAGTTTATTTTTTAACATACTCCAATCACTCCAACTTCACTGGGGGCTGGTTGGCCACCTCTCATGCACATTTTTTAAGGAGTCTTGCACCTTGTACCTGGTGGGACTTTCGGTCCTTTATGTCCTAAATGCTATTGATGGGATACCCATCACTGGTGAGTGATTGAAGAAGGAGGGGGCTTTTTGGAGATAGAGTTCAGGACAGCTATGTGAGCGGTAGATTGTAGGAACTTTGATTAAAGAGGTACATCTTCCTGTCCCTTATCATTACAAGCTTTTGGGGGTCATGCAGTCCTGCTACCCTTCCCCAACAGCTTTACAAGACTGGATTCTTCACGTTATTTGGGTCTCTGCTCAACTGTTCATCCCCTCCTAACAGACCTTGCCTGTTCACTCAGTAAAGTAGCCTATCTCTCCCTGACCTCTGGACTATTCTCCATCTCATTATCCTGTTGAATTTTTTTTTTTTTTAAGTCTTGCTCACCAATCTCTGGAATTTACTTATTTGTTTCTTTGTTCATATGTTTGTTTGCTTCCTCCACTGAAGGTAAACTGTGTAAGGATTTGTTCAAGGTTTTATGCCCAGGAACTTCATACGTATTTGTTGAGTGGATAAATGAAGAATTGAATGGTAAGTAGTTTATGTTAGGTCACACAGTTAGTGCAGGTTGAGCCAGGTCATAAACCCAAGTTTGTCTGCCCCTATTCTTAGGAAACTATACTCATAGAAGGGGGTGATGCCAGGAGTATAGGAATTTCAGATAGGATGATGCCACGTGGCATGGCATTTTCTAGTCCATAATTTTGCTGGGGCTAGAGCTACCCACAGTCTAAAGCAGTGTTTCTCGGAGACATCCAGCTCACTGGTATCAGAATCACCAGAGGAACTATTAAAAGTGTTGGCATATCAGGCTCCCTCCTAGACCTACTGAGTCAGATTCCATAGATGCTATCAGAAGGTTTGGCATTTTTAACAAAGTCTTCAGAGGTTTCTCATGGACTATAAATTTTGAGACCCACAGGCTTGAAAGAAATTTGCTCCTGGTTGCACTACTTTCTTTCTTTAGACAGCTGATGTGTACAATGATATACATCACTTACATACATTGGTTATTTGACCTGAACAACACCTACTTCTCAGGACAACTCTCTTTTGGAGGAGAAACAAGACAACTGTCTCTTGGGTTAGGAATCAGAGCCCTTCATCTGTGATGCAGTCTCCTCCTTTCTAACCTCTGCCCCTTAGCTTTTATAACCAGAGATAAAGGTGTTTATCTCTCTCTTCTGCAGGTCAGCATGGAATCCAGTCCTCTTAAGGCTATGATGAATCTGGTTAATGAAAGATTAATTCAGAGATTTTAAAGGCCTAGATGAACTTTCAGGAAAAAATGTTAATTTTAGAATCCTTAATTACATTTGAGAGTATGTAAGAATCTAATAAGTCAAATAAGAAACTTGGGACATTTTTATTCCTTAACAGATTAAGAAGTCTACAAATTCTATAAGTGATGACTATATTTATGCCACTTTAAATAAATATCCTAAAAGTTTGCTTTGATAATTTGATGTTGGGATCCTTTTGCCTTAAACATTTCTAGGTTTGAATGAGTTACCTGCTCTAATTTGTTACTTTAAAGTTTAGTTACAAACGAAAACGAAGCAAAGCTCTTTTGTTTGTGGAAGAGCATGGCTACCAAATGGAATGACCTGAATAATAGAGCTTTTCCTATGAAGCTTGATGCTTAGACAACAGGGATGGAAAATCTTATATCTTAATTCTGGTCAATTGACCTCAATGACTTTCACTTTTTTTTTTCTTTTTTGTTTTTGTTTTTGAGGGCAGTGTCACTGGCCCTCATATGTGGGACCCAAACCGGGGCTGCTGGCTTCCCAAGCCAGCACTTAACCACCGCGCCACTCTCCGGCCCAACAACTTTCACTTTTTTTAATGGACTTAGAACATTGATTTTTGCCTGACTTAAAAGCAGGGAGAAAAAGAAATTTCACCTGAAACTTGGTCCAAAATTGTCCTTTAGGGAGAAAAAGAAATTTCACCTGAAACTTGGTCCAAAATTGTCCTTTGTGGTTTTAAATCATGAACAAACACTCAAGTTGGGTTAGTTAAGAACAAAAATCAGACAAGGAAAATTTTCCTTATTTCAGATTAAAAAAAAATAATAATAAGTTTACATTTCTGACCAACACCCTATGAGTTATGGATATCAGAATGCACTCCTGAACACTGAGTAAATAAGGATACTATAGGGCAGAAAATCAGAAAAAATCTTAGATATCTCATCTGAATACTATTTACCTTTGTTTCAGGGGTTATGCTAGGGACCTTTTAAAGGAGTTTATAAAAATGCAGTGCTATAAAGTGTGCTCTGCTATCAGCAATATAATTTTAATATTTCTTCTTGACTTATCGCTCTTTGGAAGAGACATTTTATGTCTTTGCCAACATCCCAGCCCTGATCCTTTTCTGTGATCAGGTGACGTAAGACCAGCCCTTTAAATGATGGATTCATTAGACTATTTTGGGTTGCAAGTAGAGCAAACTCAAACCAAGTTGACTTAAAAAATAAAGTAGCTCCATTTCTTTGACATCTTCTCTGTTGTGCCCTCGTAACAACTTAGTTCTCGCATCTGCTTTCTTCCTGATAATAAAATATCTTCCAACAGTGCTGGGACTATATACTTCTTGGTTTATGTTCAGCGTAAATGATATATAGTATATAAATCATTTTTCCCTTTGCTTTCTTCAGCTAACATTGTGCCTTGGAGATCATTCCAATTTTATTAATATATCTAATGTGGCCTCATTTTTATCTAAAATAACTTCATGGTACTTCAATGTGTAGATATACACATTTATGTAAGCAGTCCCTTAATGATCAATATTCAGACACTTTCTAATCTTTTGATATTGTAACACTACACTGCTGCCATGAATATTAACATATTTGCAAATATGGCTCCAGGATAAATTGCTGGAAATACAATTGTTAAATGAAAGAGTACATATATTTTAAATCTTCTTCATATTTCATTGTAGAAAATTTCAAGTGTATACAAAATTAGGGAAATAAAATATAGAGGGTGACACCTCTTGAATCCATCTATGCCATCAACAATAATCAGCAATATTCAACTTTGTTTCAGATCTACTCCATCATTTTTTCAAACATAACCAAATGCCACGATCAAATCAACAATTCTTTAATATCATCAAAAATATTCCAATTTCCCTGATTGTCTCATAATATTTTGTACAGTGGTTAGTTCAAATCAAGAATCAAACAAGGACTACACTCATTTGGTTGATATGTCTTATAAGTTACTCATTGTATATAAGTTCCACTCCCTCTTTTTTAAGTCTTTGAAGTTTTTGTTTAAGAAACCAGGTGCCCCCACGGTGTCGGTTAACATGTTCCATTGACTTCAGCATGTTAGCAAACTGGTAGTTAGATCTCATTGATATTGTCAGTCTGATCCATCTAGTATAATTGTTCATCAGCTTTCTACTTAGTAATTTTAGTAGCCATAGGTAATAATTATCTAAGTCAATTATTTCATTTGGGGTTGCAAAATGGTAATAGTCTAGTTCTACCATTCTTTCTGTATTCGTTAGTTGGACATCTATAAAGAAGAATGTTCCCTTATTTGGTTACCCTGAGGCACAATTTAGTCATGAAAAGCAATCTATATGTTTAATCCATTTCCATTCTCTCCCAATTATTAGAATAATTGGTTGGTTCCATAATATTGTTATATTATTCTGAATATGTACTCCCTCGGCACATGGACTATGTGATCTAAATACTGTTTTCCTCTTAAAGAAACCAGGGCTTGAAAAAATGGCTTCAAGGTTCCAGGTCTGGGCAGTGTGTACAAGATGAACCTGGAACGTATCATATCAAAAAGCATGAAAGTCTTTTAAGACTACTGGGACTCAGAAGCCGACTTAAAGAAAATCCAACTGGCCAAAGGTGGAAAAGTTTGAACATAAAAAAACAAAAAAAAACAAAAAAAAAAAAAAAGAGAGAATATAACTATTGCATTGTATTGTACACCTGAAACTAATAAAAAGAACTTGAAAAAAAAAACAAAACTGCAATAGATGTATATACAAAAATATATTAAAATCACTGCATTTATAAAGATACACTTTTTTAAAAACCTCATTGGTTACCTTTAGAGGATACATTTTTAAATTTCCATAAGTACAGTTATAGGCTTCATAAAAAGGATGATAATTATAACCATTGTTATCATAAAAATATCAGCAAAAGTCAAGCAAATAAGTGGATTTTATAGAAGAGCCAAAACAATATGAAGATTAATTTAAGCAGAGTTAAACCTTTCTCAGCAGCAGCCTAGGTGAAGAATATATATTCCAAAATCTAGACTTCTCATTCTATGATATGAATTCTTATTTGGTGCCAAATAAGAGTTTGACTGCAACAAATGGATTAATATACACTATTGGTATCTGGTCATATGCTACCATACAAGAGCAATAATAAATAAATAATAAATTCCTGTAACTTGTTAAAATCTTTTTGCATCAATAATATATATTTTTAATGTTTTTTTAGACTGGGGAGAGTTATGATTATCTTTGTTGCTATCTAACAATGAAAAGGAATTATTCATGAAGTGTTGAGCTAATTAAAAATATTTAAGCAGTTTCACTTTTTCATTCTTTAACATAGAATGAACTAAAAATTGGTAGGAAAATGTTCTACAATTTCTAAATTCCTTCCAAACTTTAAATCTGTGATTCCCTAAGGATAAATATAATGACAATAAGAATATTTGTGTTTCTACCAATAGTTGTAAATCATTTATTATGAATCATCTAGAAAGAAAATGGATTCTTATCACTTTTGAATAGTTTCAATAAAATTTTATCTTCTAGGTACCTAAATATACAGGACAAAAATTACCTATTGAGACTCCTTTTAACTCTGAGAGAGAAATATGGCCCATTTGGTAAGAGTTTTCCTCTTCTTTCTTCTAAGTAAATTGGTTATTTATTTTGGAAGTGTTCTAACAGAAAGAGGCTTCATATTCATTTTATGCAAAGAAAATATGGAGAAATGTAATGAACAGTTTTAATCACAGAGAAGGATAAAGAATAGGGAAAACAGAAGTTGAAAATGAGGGCAAGAGAAGCAAATGGAATTCTGTGTTCGTAGAAAGCTGAAAAAGGTGTGTTGTAAGGATGGAGTAACCTCTAATGAAGTGAAGGAGGACTCAAATTAGCAAGGGTAAAATATTTTCTTACCATTTTATTTTCATAAAAAATATGGAGGAAAACTCTAGAAGACTTTTTAAAAATGAGATCAAAAGAGATTACTGGATATCCTTTCATGGAGTGCTACAGCCTATGGGAATTATCTAAAGTGTTGTATGCCTTTGTCTGCCTTTGACTAAGCTTCTGCAACTTTGTAGAGCAATGTTAACTCGTACAAAACTGCAAATGATAGTACTGCACATATTTCTGACCATAGTTATACAAATGATTCCTGTTCAAGGCAATGCAAATGGAATTTTCTCAGTGACTCAGCTTGGGTTGCCATAACAAAATAGCATAGACTGGGTGTCTTTAAACAACAGAAACTTATTTCCTCACTGTTCTTGAGGATACAAGTCTGAGATGAGAATGCCAGCATGTCAGGTGCTAATGAGACTCCCTTCCTGATTTGCAGATGGCTGCCTTCTTACTGTGCCTTCACATGGTGAAGACAGAGTTTCCTGTGGCTTTTGCTCTTTTATAAGGACACCATTTCTAGGGGATCAGGACTCTACCTTTGTATACATATTTAACTTTAATCACCTCCTTGAAGACCCGATAGCCAATAACAGTTATATACAGGGTTAGGATTTTACCATATGAATTTGGGTGGAGGTGGGGTGAGGACATAATTCAGTCCATAGCATGCAGCTGGATCATATTATGTGTGTATATCAAATCATCATATACACCATTTGTAACATTTTACTCTTTCCCTCATTAACTAATAAGTTAAAGAAACTCTTTGACATGTGTTTTATTTATTTATTTATTTATTTAAATTTTATAACTGGAAGCATGTACCTTTTGAAAACCTTCATCCATTTCACCCCATCCCCACCCCCACCTCCGGCAACTACCAATCTGTTCATCTGTTATCTGTAACTATGAGTTTATTTTGTTTTGTTTTTCAGATACACATATAAGTAAGATCATATGGTATTTGTCTTTCTGTGTCTCACTTATTTTACTCAGCATAATACCCTCAAAATCCATTTATGTTGTTGCAAATGGCAAGATTTCCTTCTTTCTTATTGCTGTGTAATAATATCTATATGGTGCCAAAAAAAATTTATACACATTTTAAGAAAGCAAATCTATATTAAAACTGTAATTCTCAATATATACCAATAACAAAAGATGAATACAAGTCACGTTTGACTTCTGCAATTACAAGAGGTGCTCAAAGTCGTTACCATCAGCGTCCAGACACTTCTGATTAAGGTAAACTACTGTTTGAGCAATGTTGACCAAAGTGTCCACTTGTATACAAGTTTTTGGCACCCCCATATATGTCACATCATCTTCTTTATCTATTCATCCACTGATAGGCATTGTAGCTTGTTTCCATTAAGGACAGAAAAAGGGCCACAGGTTAAACCTGACAAGCTCAGGAGACTGAAAATAACCACATAAGATGGCGTGAGCATAAAAAATTTCATAACTAGGTGGGCCATGGTGGGAAGTCATATCTTTAGCCAAAAGCTTCCTTCATAAAGTTAATCTGTGCCTTTAAGTGGGCCTGTCTATTGTCTTTTTGCCCCTCAAATGACTTCTTGGAATGTCAGTCATCTTTTTTCAGGACCAGAGCTGGAAACTTCAAAATCCCTCATTATTATGCTTGTCTCCTGATTAGCATCTCTATGTGCTGTAAAAAGCAAACTATTAACTATCCTGCACCCACCTATGTAAAAGAAGTACCTGTATCTTCAATTTGCTTTTATTCAATCCCAGATATTTCCCAGCTTTGCTTTCTTCCACCCCCTTAACCTATCACCAATGGATTTCATGTAACCTTCCTCCTTTGATTTTATGTACAAAATAAGATGCAAACTGCCATTTCGAGAAACATTTTCTCAATCCATTGAGATTTTGCTTCCCAGCAATTGTCATCAGTTTGGCTCAAATAAACTCTATAAGCTTTCTCTTAGGCTTGATGTTTACCATCGACACCATGCCTTAACTACTGTAAATACTGCTGCAACGAACATGAGGGTGCAGATATCTTTTCAAGTTATTGTTTTTGTTTCCTTCAAATATATAACCAGAAGCAGAATTGATGGACCGTATGGTAGTTCTAGTTTTAATTTTTTAAAGAACCTCCATACTGTTTTCAATAGTGGCTGCACCAATTTCTATTCCCTGACGTGTGTTTGTTTTATATTTTTGTGTGTCATAATTATATCCTTTTCATAATTTGCCCTTTAACTATATCAGACTCCATTCTTAGGTGGTAGTTCCTTAACTTAACTAAAAAGAGTGGCACATTTTAAGATCCTTTTATTCCCCAATTCATTTAGGATCACTTACCATGGTTGAGAAAACTGACCTTGGTTTTGTTCTATAGCTCATAGATCAATTATTGATTGAAAAGCAGCTGTATAAAAACATGGAGAGGTAGGAGTCCTTAGGCCTTGACCCAAGTAGAGTCCTATAAATTATACCACTTGGTAAAGTTATTCAATCTCTTTGGGGTCAGTTCCTCGATCAATGTAAGGAAAAGATGGGAATAAATGTTCTCTAATGTCCCTTTCAACATTTTAGAATGTGTTGGTTCCAAGATTTGTGCGTATAAAAGGTGGGATGGTAGATTCAAAGCTTTCCCACTTGTCTAGAAGAAAAATATTTTAGCAAAATATCCACATTTCAATGATGTCTGCCTTTACCATGCCCTTCCAGGTAAGACTCGGTTTCCGAAGGTTTTCTTTCTTTTCTCTTTCCCCCATTCCTTCACACAGCTGCTTCCTGCCCCCCTTCAAGAAGTCACCAACTCCCTTTGTGTTCAGGTTTCTGCATCTGTGAAATGTGAGGCTGAGTGCCCATCTGCCTCCCAGGGGTATTCTGTGTCTGACTCCATTACAGAGCATTCACTATGCTAAGCATTATCTACAGGCTAAGTTTGGCATTTCCTTCCTTTCCTTTCTTGATCATAATTTGATCCTAACTTCCTTAGGAGCCTCTTGTCTTTACAATTTGTCAGTAGTTCTAATCCTGTTTTAACATAATTTAGAGCAATGGTGATGCTAATGATGTCATTGATAATGAGCTGAGGATTGGCAGAGAGCCTTTTAAAAACTGTTCTAATAGTGAAAAAAATAGTCTAGAAACAAAAACAAAACAAAACCAAAATATCCCCACAGTGGTAACACAGAAAAAAGAACCCATCTAAATAAAATAATTTACAAAAGACAGGGTTGCCAGATAAAATACAGGACACTCAGTTAAATTTGAATTTCAGATAAACAGAGAATAAATTTTTAGTGTAAATATGCCTGATGCAAGGGACATGTCCATACTAAAAAATTTTTGTTGTTTATCTGAAATTAAAATTTAACCGGGTGTCCCATATTTATATTTGTTAAATCTGGCAACTCCAGCAAGACATTAAATACCAAGCTTTCTGCCCAGCAACCTTTGCCTGAGATAAACTGAGTTTCCAGCCTGCAACTGAGCTTTTTTTAGTTCTTCAAATGTTAAACAGAGAAATAACTCCAAAGTTGATAAGGGGAAGAGGTTGAAACTTCCCCATAGTTTTAGTGTTAAAAAATATGTGAGAAAACAGTAGATACTGTCACACTGAACTTTTAGAATCCATGCATATTTGGCCCTAGGAAAAAAAAAATAGCTGGCCATTCCACAAGAAGCTGTAGTTCTCGTATGTTTAGCAGTGATAGTGTAAGAATTTTCCAAAGGCTCTATAAATTGTAATATTTTATGAGTTCTGTTGACAGTATTGATAAACAATGAAAGGACGCAGGTATCTTCAGAGTCTTTGATTTTAAAGCACTCAGTGTCAAGGATAAGACAGACAATAGTGAGTACTGTCTCTGTGGTCATTCTGTTGAGGATGCTGTGATCATTACGCAGGTAAAAACGGGGTTGTACGCACGCACACTGTTGCTACCCACATACCACCTCAGAGCACCATCCATGACATCTGTATTTTCTACAACCACTTCAGGGTTGAACTATGCGGGGTGTTCAATTCATTGACCAGTGTGACATTTAGACAATCAACTCCTTACTTGTTTTGCAAAAACAAAAAGGACTTTTATCTGATGTTCTTCAGCAAATAAAATGATCAGGGAAAGATGCAAAAAAATCAAGAGGTGTGACTAGCTCAGTCATCCAGTCTAGCACTACTCAAAATATGGTCTGCTGTCTAGTGCTGGTTTGTGAACTGTTTGTGTCAGGGAAACTACAGGAATTTAGGGTAATCACTTAGAAATATTTATAATGATCCCACAGAGTAATATCAAGTCTGTTCAATGTAGCAACAAAAAAATCAGGGCTTGCATTTTTGTATGTCTTTTTGTTATTTCTAGCTTTATTTTCCTAGTAATATGTTTATATTGTGTTTCACAAAAGTATCAGTCATTAAAGGGCTATCATATTGTAAAAGGTGAAAAGCATATTAATTTGATGCTCTTTCCAACAAACAACTCCTACAATGGCTTGAATTAAAATCAGTAAATTGATCAGTTCATACCAAATTATAATTACAAACCCCACACTTGACTAGATACTGAGGATAAAGCGATGAATAATGCAAACTTAGTTCTGGGCAACTCCCCTCACAGATTACATTCCAGGGAAAAATACAGATAATAAAATCACAACAAAGTAGGTAGAAAAATACACAATGATGCATAGCTCACTATGTAAGGGGCTCTAAAATGGTTGAGGATTCTGGGAGACATTCCCAGAGGAAACTGCACAAGGTATACTAATCTGAAATTCAACGAAGAGATCTGAGCTGGAGATATACTCGTACATGTGGAACCATTATCTGAAGACATTAATTTAGGGCTTAGGAATAGATGAAATTGTCTGGGTGACAAATATCACATGAAAGGAGGGGAGAATCAAAACTAACAGGTGCAGGGCCGGCAGAGTGGCGCATTGGTTAGGAGCTGGCTTGGGATGCCAGCGGCCCTGGTTCAGATCCCACATATGAGGGCCAGAGACACTGCCCTCTACAGCTAAAAACAGCTCCCCCTGGGGCTGGGCTGTGAGCCTTGGCGACGGGAGTGGGCTGCCATAGGCTACAGTGAGTGGCCGGCAGCCAGCGTGAGTGGCTGGCAGCCAGCATGAGCTGCCAATAGCCGCGGTGAGCGACCATCCACAGTCCGGCGACCAATATGCCTCCTCCAGGAAGAGCGCAATGATGATACCAACATGGGCCAGTGAAGCAACGTCCTCCGCAACTAGACTCAAGAACAAAAAAACAGCAACTTGTCTGTACCTCTCCCCCAATTCCCCAATAAAATGTTTTAAAAAACAAACAAACAAACAAAAAACTAAAAGGTCCAATTGCTGAAGATGAACCTACAAAGGAGATGGAAATAGAGAAGCAAAAGAGGTAAGAGGAATTGAGGAGAATAATGGAGTGTCTGAAGCCAAGGAGGGTTTGGAGAAATAGGGAATGATAAAGGATGTTAAATGCTGCCAAAAGGTCAAACAAAAACTGAAAAATATGAATTGGGGTCACCAACACAAAAGTCATTGTTTTGGGCAGCAGAGGTCCCTGGGATCTGGTGGTAAAAGACGGAGAAGTGCTTCGAAAGCAAAGTTGCAGGGGAAGTAAGAAAACAAATATGGTGATTATAAGCAACCCTTTCCAGAAGTTTTGCTGTAGAATGGAGGACAATATAGGACTGTGTTTAGAGGGAAGTACAGGATAAAGGAAATTTGATCTTACTTTTAAGAAGATGAGACAGCAAATATTAATGCTGACTGTGGAGATGATATAGAAAGCAAAATTTTGGAGACAATGAAGACAGCAGAGGTTAATCAATGGCAGTTTCCAAAAAAAGCAGAAGGAGAGAGAAACTCTGTGACTTAATGCTTATCCTCTTTATAATTACAAATCCCTGCAGTCCATCAAATTCTAACCTCCTTGAGGATAAGGATCACCTTTGTGTGGTTCATCACCTTCTTTTCAGCATTGGACTGGTGCTCAGTAAATAACTGAAGAAAATCGGATACCAATAGAGGGTGTGTGTCTTTAAAAATCTGAAGGGGCACCTCCTCCTCCTCCTTGATGAGATGACCTGAAGGGGAACTGTGAAGAGGGAGGGGAACACGCCAGGGATTTTCCAATGGATGTCTTTAATTTTTCCTGTGAAAGGAAAAGAGCAAAAAAAAGAATAGGAGTTGATAGGGTAGAAAGCTTAAAGAGAATAATGAAGCTTTGACCCTACTATTATGAAACAAGATTTACAGAAGAGTAATAAATGGCAATCAGTGATGATAACACATCTAAGTTGTGTTGCATGTTCATCTATGGAGCACACTTTTTGGAGTCAGAGCTGTCAAGGAAGTCACGAAGGAGAAAACACTTCCGGCTGATTCTGAAGGTTGTGTACAGGCGAAGAAGGGACAGGGATACAGGATGAGGGAGCAGCATGGGCAGAGGTTTGAGGACAGAATTGGCTTTTTTATCCTACAGGAAGAACAGCTACATTGAGCTGAAGTCCCCCTCAGGTATTAAAATGAAAGAATTAGGTTGTGAGGAACAGGGGCAGGGAAGGTGATACAGGTTTATGAATATCATTGGCCATTTCATTAAATGCCAGTGTTTCCTAATTAAAGTCTCCCAATCTCATGCTAAACTCTTCCTGTTTTATTTTCATGGCATCATCTTTCTTTCCTCTTTTCTGCTGCACATCACTTTCCTAATAACTCTCATTTATTGAGAACTTTGGCTCAGGTATCCTTCTTATTCCAGGGCCTAAGTTTGCCCTGGAGACTTCTGTGCCCCTATAAAGGCCTTTGATCTCCTCACCTCCAGAAACTTTCACTTTCACTTCACTTTACTGCCCCAGTCCATGTGAATTGTTATACCTGTAGCCTTGCCAACTGGATTTTTAAATTTCAATATCCCACATTTTTACTGTTACTTTAATGCAAAACAATGAACATAACTGATAATAGAGATAATTTTCCTTTATCACGTTACCTAAAGAGTGCTTTAATTTGTTCTTCATATCATCTACCCTTTTCCACATATTTATCAGTGTTTACATATTTGAAATATTATTATCAATAGAGGTCTGAAAAATTGTACTTTGTCACTTAGTATTCTATCAGAAGATTTTAAAAAAAATTTCTAGCTTATTTTTTCCTTTTGTACTGTTGCTTCCTAATATACTTTCTCTATAGGAATCAGTGTTAACAGCTTATTATTCATCTTTCCACATTCTTTTTCTTGCCTATATGAACATGTGAACAAATATATAAAGGTTTGAGGGATTTATTGTTTTTATAAAATTGGGATTATACTATATATATATATATATATATATTTCTCTTCAAATTAACAACATATTATAAGTATCTCCCCTGATCAATAAATATGAATTTAAGCCATTTTTTAAAAATAGCTGCATAACATTCTAAGGAGGGGTGTATCACAATTGATTCAATATTCACCTACTAAAGTATATTCAAGTTATTGCTTCATTTTTTAGGTTTGACAAAAAATTTACAATAAATATCCTTAATTATATATGTTTTTGTATTGGTACTTTTATTTCTATAAGATATTTCAGACAGTAATATTTCTAGGTTAAAATATTTATACATTTTAAATTTTAATAAGTATTTCGAAATTATATATTTAAAAGATTATTGTTTTTCACATCCTGACTGGTAACCATTTAGAATGCCTTTTCTCCTACATCTTTATCAAACAGTGGATATTATATTCCTTTAACTTTTTTTGCTCATCATGTAGATAAAATGATATTTGCATCAATGAGGTATATTTAGCTCCACGTAACAGATAATCCTACTAAAAGGAGCTTAAGTACTAAAGGATTTATTACCTCACACAACACAGACTCAGAGAAAGTATGGTTTCAGGGTCTATTTATCAGCTCAAAGATGTCATTAAGGATGGGAGCCATCCTCAGAGTTTGGCAGTATCTCTCCTCATGGCTTCATAAGGGCTAGAGCCATTCTACAGACCTCATGAGTAAAAATGTACACTGCAGAAGAGGATCCCTTCTCTCCCATTTGGCTCTATGTGTTAGTCTAGGAAGCCCCACAGAAGACTTCCTAGCTTATCAGTGGCCAGGGTTGAGTCACATGCCCATATCTAAAGATAAGGGGAATGAGACCACCATGATTGGCTTAGACAATTCTCAAAATACCACTCACAGACCAGTGGCATTAGCATCACCTGGAAATTTGTTAGGAATGCAAATTCTCAAGCCTCAGCCCCAAACCTGGTGAATAAGAAATTCCAGGAATGGAGTCCAGCAATCCATGGTTTAATAAACCCTCCAGGTGATTCTCATACATACTAAAGTTTAAGAACTAAGGGCTTATACAATTGTGATTTGATCACAATTGATTAAACCTTGCTGACTACCTGAAAAACAACAACAAAAAGCGCCTGAACAAAACTGAGTCTCTGTTAAAGTTGAAAAAAGGACCTAAAATGGAGCAGAGAAAAAATAAGAAGTATATGGATGTTGAGTAAGCCCCAACAATGTCTTCTGCAATATTTTGTTGTTCTTTATTTTGGGTTTTCCTTCATCATTTCACAACTTTGTTTACATCCACCTATCTCACTTTCATGCTGCTGGTATACCAGATGTTCGTTCACTTACTTTGTTGCCATATCAGTTTCCATAACCATTTGTTTTTTCTGATGGTCCCTTACTCATCAGTTTCTAACTAGGTTATCTCCATTTTAATCATTTCAACTATTTTCACCAATTCCCCGATCTCTAAACTATTACCACACTCCACCTACATACCTTAAATTTTGCCTAAATCTGACAATTTGCCTTTTATGCAAAGAATGAGACCTGCTGAAGAAAATTGTTCACAATTGTAATAGATAAGCAATAGTATTATAATTTATTTCAAACTCATCTGTTATCTCAAATGCTGTTTGGGAATCTTCCCCCTTGGCTCTCTCCAATTTCCCATTGTGAGTATTCCAATACCTCATTACTTTCATCTTAATTCCTGCCATACTACAGTTTTCTCTCTCTCAAAAATAATCTTACTTACTATTTTATTGAGAGAATAGGCCATATTACATCACTCCACTTCCTTCTAGAATCTTATTTTCCCTGCCTCCAACCCTGCCCTTCTTTATGGAAAATCATGTATACGTACACATTCGCCACACTCTTGTAAACATTTATGCATCCCAACCTCTCTTTACTTTATTCCTTTTCTCTATGGAAGGTGTTTCTTCTCTGGCCTTCCTAGAGCTAATCTCTACATTTGTTTATTGCTTGAACTATTACTGCCTGTATTAGTTTCCTATTGTTGCTGTAACAATTCACTGCAGACTTAGGACCCTAAAACAACACAAATTGATTTCCTGCCAGTTATGGAGCTGAAGATCCCAAATCACTTCCACTAGGATAAAGTCAAGGTGTTGGCAGGACTGGTTCCTTCTGGATTCTCTGAGGGCAGGATTCATTTCCCTGCCTTTTTTTAACTTGTAAAGACCACCTGCATCTCTTGGTTCGTGGCTCCTTCCTCCCATCAGTCCAGCCTCTCATTTCCATGATCACATCTGCAGTTCATTCTGAGCTTCCTGTCTGTGTTTTATGAGGACCGTTGTGATTACATTGGGCCAATCCAGAATCCAGGATAATCTCCTCTGTCTCAAGAACCCTAATCATATTTGCAAAGTCCCATTTGCCATGTAAGGGACATATTCACATTTTCCAGGGATTAGGACATGAATATCTTTGTAGTATTCTGTCTACTGCACTGCCTCTTCTAGAATTTTTCTCCATTGAGTTCCCTCTGTTTTCTGTATCCCCAGTATTTCCCTTCCTACTGCCTATCAGCCTGTGAACCTGCTTAAATCTCTCTTAAAAAATATTCTCCAGTCCTCAGTTTCCTCCTCTTCTGCCTTATAGGTCTCATGCTTTTCCTAGTCAAACTCCTTGATGTTGGCATCTATACTTTTGTCTCTGCTTCTTCTCCTCTGACTTATCCCTCATTCACTGCAATGCAATTTCTCTACCTACGATTCCACCAAAATAGTTCTTCCTAAAGTTGGTTACAAACAACTTTATAATTGTTATATTCAAGTGACTTTTTTTTCAGTTTGTATCTTATGCGACTTCTTTGTAGCACTGTATATTATTGACTTCATTCCTGCCACTCTTTCCTACCTTAGTGCCAGCATTCTCTTGATTTTTTTCTCCCGTACAATCTCAATCTTAATCTGTACTATAAACCCCTCCTTAATACTCTGCTCAGACATTGGTGTTCCTAAGGTACTGTCACTGACTCTCTTTCTTTGACTATGATGATCAGTTGCATGATCTTATAGATACACTTCCTAAATGTATCTATTGCGTATTAAAAGATCATCTCCAAATTTTTAACCTTTGAGGAATGTCTTTCCAACTGCCTTCCAGGAATCCACCTGTGTGGCGTAAAGGTGTCAAACCCAGCATATCTAAAACCCAATACCAAAACTTCTTTTTACCTCCCTTTATTTCCTGCCGCAATTACTGGTATCTGGGGAAACAGAAACAAGTACCAAATAGTCCCTACCTTTACACACAGAGAGCTTCATCTACCTCAGAAATATCGTTTTGTTCTTTTTTGTTTGTTTGTTTGTTTTGAGGGCAGTGTCACTGGCCCTCATGTGGGACCCAAACCGGGGCCAGCGGCTTCCCAAGCCAGTGCTCAACCACCACACCACTTGGCCGGCCACAGAAATATCTTTTGCATCTCCTGCCTTTTCTCTCCATCTCTACTCCCTTGTCTGTCTTCATCACTTACCTGCAACAGCTTTCTCTATCTGCCCTAAGCCTGAGGCTCTGTCTTAACTTATTTTCTAGCACTTATTGCAATAGGCCTTATGTTGTTTTTAAAGTCTGTTTCCTCATCTTGACTATAAGGTCTTTGGGGTAAAGTATCCAGTTTTGCTCACCTTTCCTGTACTTAATGCCTAGCTGATCATAGTTGCTCAATGAATGCTTGGTTTTTGAAGGAACATCTTTTTAGCTCAAAAAAGACTGTCCAAGTGATACTGAGTGACTTTCTGAACTCCTGTTAAATATTTGAGATGGTTATGAGCCATCTTTTTGTTGTTGGGAAAACTGAAATTCTAAGATGAGAAGCATAGTAATCATTTGCGATTGCCCAGTCTTTTTCCTTTAGAAGTTCTTTTGCATGTAAAAGCATTTTGCAAACAATAAAGAACTATCTTCATGTCAATTACTATCAGTATTATGTTATCCCCAAGACATAGCTGTGAAATAACTTGTGTTGTAAGTATCCCCATCACAAATGCAGGTACTGAGAGGTATGGGACATTAGTGAATAACCTAGGGCTGGGGCTTCCCAGGCATGTTAGATCAGGGCTCAGTTCTTTAGATGTAAGCAAGCACTGTGAGAACTTAGTGATTTTTTTTTTTTTTTGAATTGTCAATTGTTTTCCCTAGGTTCCTTACCAATGCCCAAAGGAGCACAAGAGGATAAAGCGAATGACGGGGGTGAGGCTTGACTCCACTTCTGACTGGCTCTGAGTTAATACCAAGTCCCAAAGTCATACTTGTTATGTCAGCTTCTTGGATCAAGTGAAACAACACGTGCCTGAATTCTATGAGAATACTGTATGTGGTACCATTTCTATTTTCTCCTTAGGCCTTGTAGATCACTTGTGACAACCATTGTGGTACCAAATTGGAATGATTAATTTAGTGCAAGACACTATATGAGTGTTTAATGCATGTAAAATTAATTTTAAATGTACATATATAAATATATGGACTTAATATA
This sequence comes from Aselliscus stoliczkanus, assembly GCA_033961575.1. Classification (NCBI taxonomy): domain Eukaryota; kingdom Metazoa; phylum Chordata; class Mammalia; order Chiroptera; family Hipposideridae; genus Aselliscus; species Aselliscus stoliczkanus. The sequence goes on from CM066733.1 coordinate 124,683,718, forward strand.
TATTCATTATATACATATATGTATGTGTATATATATGTGTATATATTGTGTGTATATATATGTATATATATCTATATCTATATCTATATATCTATATCTATATATATATAAAATAAATGTGGCTATGATAAAATTTAAAAAATAAAATGAGTGTTTAAAAGTAGAATAAAAAATACACCAAAGGGACAAGTGATTCATCTATTCTAAGTCTCCTAATAGTAGAAAAAGATCCAGCATTTTGGTAGCTCCCTTTCTTTTTAACATTCCCAACATCAACTAAATATGGAGATCTAAATACCTGGCTAAAGAAAGCCATTAAAACTGATCCAAATGCATTTGTACTTTCAGTTACCTAGATACAGGGTCATTATTAGTCCTTTTCTAAAACAAGATCTGATCATCAGATTGCTGACATTTGAGGGGTAGCTGGAGTCAATTTTTAATTTCCTTTCATTTCATATTACGATGCTTAATTCTGGCTTAATAAATTAACAGCATCAAATGAACGCTTTCTTGAAGATTTGAAAAATCCCAGCCACCACGGGCTTTAGGAAAAATCCTTTGCCCAAGTTCATCATTTCTCATCCAGGCGGCGATGTTGAAAGTCTGGACCTAAGTGAGGATCTCCACAGCTATCCACAGAGGACACTGCATTGCGGGTAAGCTTTGAAGCCAAGCGCTTCTGGATGTATGTGGATACAAGCCCAAGGAGCTTTGTCCAAAAGGTAGTTACACATCCTGCTCTCTTGTTTGCCAACGTGATCACACACAACCCAGTGAGTTTCCAAAGCCGAAGGACAAACCACAACTCCTCTGCGAGGCCGCGTCCCACTGCCCCGCCTGCCACACCATGAAACTCAAAGGCCTGTCCGGGCTGAAAGCTGTATTTGTCTTCTGTTCCCCGGAGACCCCAGACACAAGAGCTGCTTTGACAACCGCCCACTCTCCTAGGGGGTCACCTGTTGCTTTGCCCAGGTCAAGGGAGGTCAATTTCACAACAGGAATTTTTTACAAAGAGGCAGGCACGGGTCTGTCCATAAAAGGATCTCTTTGAGGTTGGTGGAAAAAAAAAAAAAGCCTAGCATTTTGTGTTCCCAGTTAGACCCTGTGGAATGAGACTGCCTGAGAACAGGCTTATGAGCAGTTCTTATTGGAGGACAGCCAGCGGAGGCAAGCCCAGACGATTTTCACAGGACCTCTCGCTGCCACTGCTCACCCAGAGTCAGCCTCGTTTGGAGTCAGGGCGGCCGCCCCTGGCCCCACACTCCCACTCCCACCCCAGGCATCTGCTGAGCAGCCCAGGGCTTTAGAGGAGCAGCTGCCTCCTGGCAGGATCAAGTAATTTAGGGTCAAGGACAGGAAATCGGACTTACACAGAAAAGCACGATGAAAAACTGACATTTGCTGCCAACCACGTGGAACCTTCACTCTTCTTTGCCTCGTTTCCTTGTTCTGAAAATGTCGAGAACCCCTTTCCCCCGCCCCTTATCCCACTACTGACTTTCCCACACCACACCTGTTAATCCTATCTACCTGCTGCCTGAGAATGCAGTCTCATTTTCATACAAGGAGCAGGCCCATGTGTGTGCAGTTCCAGGGACCGTTGTTCCTTTCCCTCTGCCCCTTACCTTCCCTCTGGAGACCTCGGGCACGTTCGAGTGAACAGCCCAGTGTCCTGGGCTCGCGAGCGTGGGAAACCAGGGGCAAAGGGCAGCTGTGGGTAGCGCTCAGATGGGCTGTGGGAAGGAGCTGCCTCGGTGGCTGCAGGCCCATTCTCCTGCCTCCCTCACCCCTGGATCTAAGAGCCTCCACCCACAGAGGAGACCTGCCTGACAGTCTCCTTGACCTTCAGTGCTTTCCCTCTCCAATCCAGTCTCCCCTCCACTATGACTGCTGTGCATTCTAAAATATACAATCTGAGAGAATCAGAGAGTTTGGAAAGCACACAAACCACCTCCCCCCCCAAAAAAAAGAAAATGTGGAATTAGAAAAAGCTTCAAGCCAGCCTCTCCGTCTTACTCCCAAACAGCTAAACTGTCCCTCCTCTCTCAATATTGTCTGAAGGAACAATTTTCTTGATTGCACTGTCTGAAATTTGTCAACTGTCCACTTTTATTTAAAAACAAAAAGTATGAATACCTCTAGAAAACCTGAATGTGCCACAGGGTTTCATGCCTCAGTGTCTGGGCTTACGCTTTGTTTCTGTAGCCTCAGGGCAAGAATACTATCTTGCTTTTCTCAGGCCCCAATTCACATATCTCTTTCCTTGTGAAGCATCGCAGATGCCCTCAGATATTCCCTCTATACTCTGTCAGTACAATTATTACTTAATTTTAATGAAGTTCTTTAGCTGCTACCAGTGAAAAGTGGATTTTAAGGCTCTTCTCCAGGTACTGCCACATGGAAATGTTCCCAGTGTCCTTATACCAAGTGCCCCTGTGGCCCAGGCAGCCATGTGTGGGGTGGCTGGGGGACACTGACCTAACAGTCTCATGGCCTGGAGCTCACAGCTTGGGCTCCATTCAAGCAGCACTGTCACAAGCTCCTTCTTGACGGTCCCAGCTCTAAGCTCCAAGAGGCAGCACATTCAAAGGTGGACTGACTCACTGTCACAGGAAGTATATTTGGGTCCATGACTTCCAGAGACAAAGCTATAAAAGACAGTCCAGGAGAAAAACAAAAGAACTCCAGTATCACCCACTAACACAGCCTTGTGTGCCACCAAGTCTTTATTAGATTTGCTGGGTGTTCTTTTGGAATCTGCACATGTTCTTATTGTTGTTTGTTTAAGCCTGAAGCGGTCTTGTCTCTCATAGCTCCCTCACTCCTCAGAGGCTGATGGATGCCAGTTACTGTTTAGTTGCTGGTAGGATGCTATTTGAGAGAACCACATCTGAGGACGCTGGTGCTGGTAAAGCATCTTTTTAGTTGAATAATGCAAGACAGCACATTTGGGGAGGTGGAAGGCATGCAGTGGTAGTTCAGAGGGAAGACAAAGAGGAAACAGACCGCTGACTCTGGTGGGAACCAGGGTGGTATGTGGTGTCCCTCACATAGAGACAAAGATCCCAGCAAATTACCACAATGCCAAACAGAAGAGGCTGTGACAGACATCATGGAATCACGTCCCTCCTTTGTCCAACAGTTAAGAGAAAAATCACAGCATATACGTTTTCATTTTCAGCCAAGAGAGTTAAAAGACATGTTTAGTTTCCCTTTGAAATACATTTCAAAAATTCCTCAGGTGAAGAGATGGGAGATGCATACTTCCATAGGGCTGCAGCCCCTATCTCAAGTGGTTGAGATTTTTCCTTTCTGGACTTAATTATTTTCATTGCATTCTTACTGGTTAGTTCTCTCTGACTCCTGAAAGGCCTCCTGGGAGACTCCAACTTGCTCATTCACCTCTTCCCCTTTAAATTCCAGTTTCTTGTGCAGCAATTTGGAGCTTGCCAACTCTTGCTTCTGGGTGGTTGCTACAGGGATGGATCACAGCCCTCTCTCTTTGCTGATTCATTTGATCATATGCAGTTGCAGGGCACCACCAAAGGAAGTGAGCACTTTATGTGCATGATTTTGTACAAAGTTCCTTATCAGTTGCTTATTGTTGTTTTCATGGAGAAAAGGGAAGGAAGGGGTAGACACACCTGGACTTTTGTGCACCACAAAGCTCCCAGATATTTTACAAAGGCCCATGCAGATGCCAAGGACCTTTCAGGTTATTGAATACACTGTAAAGACCTTCTGAGCTGCTTCTAAGACCCCGTCCCTCGTCTTCTCCCTAAGATATCTCAGCTCTGAACTTGAGATCAGGCTGAAGAGAGATCAGGAAGCTACAAAGATTACTTAGACAAGACACATACAGGGTGCTTAGGCTCTGATATAGGAAACAATGTTGTTTCAAACTTGCAAATAGAAAGCTTATGAAAACTTTTTGTGACTGAAAGGATGTTAATGTCTTATAAAAATTAGATGTAGATAATAATAATGTAGATATGCTACAAGGCATTGTACTGTAAAAAAAACAGGAGCTTAGAGGTTCATGAAACTGGGCTATCCTGGTAAAGCCACCAATGGCTGAGGGAACTGTACATATAATAGCTTGAGAGGGAGGTGGGATTTGAACTATACCTTGAAGGATAGGGGAAATTGTACAACTGTATCATTATCTCAACTCAAACCTGAATTAAACAGAACGGTTCGTGATTGTGCTGCTTCCTCATGCTCCAGTTGTGAGTCACGTCCAGCTCCTCACTGCCCTTCACAAAGCCTTTGGCCAAAACCGTTTCAAAGGCTTGTGAATTCATCTCCTCTTGTGTTCCTACAACTGCCATATTGATTCTAAGTCTGGTTAACACTTCCCGGGAACAAGTCTGCAATAGAGTGCTGCCTGCTTCTCACTGCTAGGCAGGTGGATGTGGATGAGGCCTGCCTGTCCACTCACCACTGGGTTCCAAGGACTTAAAGAGAATGCCTGCCAACATCAATAAATATGAAGTTCATGTGATATGCCAGGCTTGTCAGTTATGAGAACATACTAGGAGCTATCACCTGATCTTTACCTGAATAAGTGATGGACATAGTAGCAGCTGGATGGGTTATTGACCCTTCCATTGGTGTTTTGGGTCTCAAAAGTCTGCAGAGCAGAAAAAGACACGGTTTACATCTCCATATCATTGTACTGTTATTGTTAGCCAAAGCATAGACACACGATGGAACAATGGTACACAGATTCTAGAAGCTGAATGAGCAACACACGATAACTGGAGTAGCTGCTCCGAAGAGAGAGGCGCTACTCACAACTCAGGTAGTCCATGCCCAGAAATGTGGGTTTGAGCAAGAACTTGAACATGACCAGGATTTAAACAGATAGAAGTATAAAAGATATTTTGAGGAAGAGAATAACATATTTATTCCAGAATTTCTCACAATGATGTCAATAATTAGGGCATTAAAAAAGAGGTAGAATTTTAACTGCTCAAGGGATTAAACACAAAAATAAACCATTATCTTCCCCACAGGACCCCTTAGACATACTATGCAATAATGTGTCCTGTGCGTCAGGCCTCAGGACTAGATGATTCAATGACTCAACAAGACCATGAAAGACCCAGGTTCCTTCAATGTCCCCACTCTGGTATCCACAGCCTTGAGGCTGACTTTCATCGAGATCATGAATTGGCCATCAGCAGCGACTCGGGCCAACACTTCCCTGTTCACACTCAGCAGGACAGAGATACATAGTTCTCTTTCCCAGAAAGTTCAAGTATGTCTCACTTGTGTCTCACTGATCCAAATGGGTCTGTGCTTAAATTGATCCCTGGCAAGGGGCCACAGAACTAGAATTGACTAGACAATGTTCACTGCACACATGTTGGAAACAGGGACCTTCATTCATTTACTTTTTCAATCTTCCATCTCTCCTACCAAAATGCATTTACTGAGCACCAACTATGCTCCCAGGGTACCAGTCCCTTCCCTTAGGAGGCTCACCAGCTGGTGAGAGAGAAAGAGAACACTGCATTATAATTAGTGTGCAGAAGGCATTGTGGGGTCCACATGAGGACTTCACAGGATGGGGGTACCTGGTTCTGCTGGGAAGAGAGGAACAAATGGGAGAGTCTTCCAAGGAGAAGTTGTATTTTGGCAGTTTGGGGAAACACACAATTCAACAAAAGAAGGTAAAAACAAAAAGAAGACATTGTGAAGGGCCACTATTGGAAAGGAGTAAAAATAAGATAGTATAGTGCTGAGGATATTAAAAAGAAAAAACTGTTTCAAGAAGGACTGTAGTGTCTAATACCACTGAAAGGTAAATGAGAAGGACAGCAGTGACAATTTATGAAATGTCTAGCACAGTAAATTCTAAACAGGCGAGGAGGATGCAGAGCTCCGGGGCAGGGTAACTAGTAAAAGGACTGCATGCTTGTGTTCCCCGTAAATTCATATGTTGAAATCACCTTGGGATGTAATAGCATTTGGACATGGGGTCTTTGGGAGGTACTTAGTTCATGAGGGTGCAGCCCTCCTTAAGAGATCAATGCCTTTGAAAGAAGAGACATGAGAGACCTTGCTCTTTCTCTCTGCTCATGCCGTGTGAGGATGCAGCACGATGGCCACCTGCAAGCCAGTAAGAGGACTTTCAATGGAGCTCCACCCTGCTGGCACCCTGATCTCAGACTTTCCAGCCTCTAAACCTTGAGAAGGAAATTTCTAGTGTGTAAGCCATCCCCTTTACAGTGTCTTGTTATAGCAGCTCGAACTGTCTAAGATGGGAACTGAATCAAGATTTGAACCCAGGGAAGGCTTGTTCCAAAACACACAGTTTTTCAACATATTACTCTATCTTCCAGTGAAAATGATGAATGGATTTTGAGAATAGGTAATGCAGTGTCAGTAAAGAAGGAGGTGAAAGGCACAGTGAGTGGTGAGGTGGGGGAGACATAACTGCGGACACCTGGGGTGAGGAACTAGAAGTGTGATGAAGAGAGTGATACATGGCTCAATAACAGCTCTATTGACATTCTATCTTTCACTAATGTCTGTAAAATTTCATTAGCAGCTGTTTCTGAGGGTCTTTTTTTATTTTCTGATGCCAGCGTCACATTTTTCCTGCAAGTCTTCAGCTAATCCTAGGCTTCCTATATTGGTGCTTATTTCTTCTTTAACTACATCCTCTTCAGACAGTCCATCTTGCTCCAACTATTAGCATCCCCGCATTCACATGCCTACACGTCATGCCTTTTGCTCCATATTGTTTCATTCTGTGGACCTTCTGAGACTGAGTCAACAACCCAGCAGGAGACATGAGTCACTGGGCTCAGAATTTGTGGCTTCTAGTCCAGTGGGTTCTAATTCTGGCTGCACATTTGAATCAACCAGGGGCCATTTAAAAAATTCCAGATTCCTTATTCCTACCTTAGACCTCCTGAATGGGAACCTCTATATATGGAGTCCAGATATTCCTATTTTTAAAAGTTGCCCAGGTAAACTCCATCAATAAGCCTAGCACATGTCCAGGACCAGCTATTGGGAGCCATAGCTCCAGCTTCTATGTTACTCAGTTATTTAGACTCTGCTGTTTCCTGGGCTTTGGGAGCAAAGCAGAATCACCCTTGACCATATATGTTTTATTCCTGTATCTCTCTTGCTTACAGAGTTACCTCCTATGGCTTGAGAACATTGTGGGGAATTGTCCTAGGTTGACCTGGCAGTTTTAAAATCATATAATTATATCCTATTTATCTCCTATAATTCCCTTGTCTAGAGCCCAAATCTCTTCTCCCTAAACTGTTCAAGTCTTGCCTTAATCCAGAATGAAGCATTGTTCTGTATCGGTCTATTCTTATAGTCATTTAAACCCAAACCAGCCATCTTTGCCTTTATTCATCTAGTCTTTACCATCCTCTTGACCCAATGGGTTGTCATGGCCCACTCTTTGTCTTGAAATTCACCTTCTCTCTGTATATGGCTTATACCATCATTACCAGGGATTCAGGCTGGGGCCTACAGGGCATGGGTGCAGCAGTGAACACAGGGGTGGTGGAAACCTCGTAGGGGAGGATGGTGAGCAGAATCACTACATGATCCTAGGGAGCATAGAACTTTTCATTACTTTCTCATGAGAGTTTTTAGTTCATGCAAATGATGCTTCAAGGGTGAGGAGTTGGGTCCCCCCTTGCAGATCTCTGGGATGGAGGAGTCAGATCCTGGGGAAGTTTCCTAAAGATGAAGGGGAAGGGGATGCTGAACTGGAGTCTCAGAAGCCTCGTGGTGATTGACATTCCTGGGGAATGGAGGCTGAGGTGAATTCTGTGACTTGTGGGCCTCTAAGAGGGATCTGTGAAATAACTGGAACAGGGAGTGCTGAGAAATGAGGGAACTGGCATTGTGAGAGAGGACCTTCTGATAGAAGTCACAGGTCCAAGTAAAGTTTTAGAGGCCAATGACACTTCTAGAAAACTCAAATTCAAATTCCCTATGAATGTGGTACTGGATGAGCGTAGCATTTGTGTAGCTATTGTTTGTTGAGCGTGTATGATGATGGGAAGAACCAGGACCAGAGAGAAGTAACGGAAGGGATCAAAGGGGAGGTGGTGGACATCCCAGGGAAGAGCCTGCAGAGCATGACTGGAGGAGCCAGGAAGACCCCCAAGGACTCTGAAGGTCTTCAGTTATTGAAGGACTTGCTAGTCAGTGCTTAGTGCTTATAAAAACACTGGTCAATTAGGCCTTGCTCAGTTACCCTACTACTAATTCCCAATAAAGAATTTCATTTTTAACAGTTATGGTCTCTGCCTTTTTTAAATAAGAGAATCTTACATGAGCCCTTTTGGGTATGAAATTCATAGGACACTTGCCTCTTCCATGTTTGCATTTTATGTATCATCCATTCATGGAATCTCCTTGGTAACCACTCCACAACAGATACCATTTTAGCTTCATTTTCATGTCTACTGGAATTATTTTGTACTCTCCTTGATTCAATATAATATTGATTTCAATGTACAAGACATGTAGCATCATCCAACCAAAAGAATATTAATGAAAAGTAATGGTATTTACCTGATAATGCAAAATGATTATCATGTGCTACATCAGAATTTATGCACAAATAAAATGTCTTTAAAAATGTGTTCAAAATGGCCAACAGGAATGTGAAAAAATGCTCAACATCACAACATTAGAGAAATGCAAATACAAACTACAATGAGACCTCAGCACTGTCATAATGGCAAACACCAATAAATCAACAAACAAGTGTTGATGAGGATGTAGAGAAAAGGGAACCCTCATACATTGTTGGTGGGAATGCAGATTGGTGCAGCCACTATGGAAAACACTATGGAAGTACCTCAAAAAAATTGAAAATGGAACTACCTTATGACCCAGCAATTCTACTCCTGGATATCTATCCAAAGAAAGCCAAAACACTAATCTGGAAAAAAAACAACACATGCACTCTTATGTTTATTGCAGCACTATTCACAATACCCAAGATATGGAAACAATCAAAATGCCCATCAATAGACAATTGGATAATGAAAATGTGGTACATTTGTACAATGGAGTATTACTCGGCCATAAAAAAAAGAATGAAATCTTACCATTTCCAACAACATGGATGGACCTTGAGAATATTATGCTAAGTGTAATAAGTAAGACTGAGAAAGACAAATACCATATTGTCTCACTTATATGTGGAATCTAAAGAACAGGATAAATGAGCAAACAAACAAACAAATAAACAAACAAAACCCAGAAATAGACTCAGAGATATAGGGGGAAAAATGCTGTTGGTTTCTAGATAGGAGGGAAGGGGATAGGGGAAAGGTGAAAGGACTAGAAACAGCAAATTAGTAGACACAATATAGTCATGGGGATATGAAACACACTGTGGGGAATATAATCAACAATGTTGTAAAGATCATACAGAGTGCCAGATGTGCACTGGACTTATCAGGGGGATCACTTCATAGGCTGTTCAGATGCATGACTATTACACTGTGCACCTGAGGCTGAAATAGAATAATATTGTATGTCAACTATAATTTGTGTATATGTAAATTATGTATATAGTCACTGGAGGTGGAATATATCATAAGGAAGATAGTCAAGGGTATTGTAACAGTTCTATAAGAGGCCAGAGGGGTAGCAACTTGGGGGAGAGCGGTTATCACTTTGTGAGGAGTGTAAATTTCTAATTATTGTGTTGCTTTGTATACCTGAAACTAAACAAAAAAAAAATGTTTTCATAAACTCCCACCTACAAACTCATGGGACCAGACTGTGGAAATCATGCTTGGTTTCAGCACATCAGCGGTCCTAAGATCAAATAAAATGTGGCTGAAATTTTTAGAAATTAAACATCTAAAATGAAAATGCATCCTTTTTTTCTTTTAAGAAAATGCTTTGTTTAATTCATTCAAATGAGACAGGGAATTCCTATACTCAACCACCAGAAGGCTCCTAATTGGTTAAAGATGTTTCCTCTTATGATGGGGAATCATCAGATCCAAGAAAGTCAAAGCTAGCCGAGGATCTATTACAAAAATAAGCATTGCCCAATGACCTCCTTACTTTCTCTACTTTTGGTTTCTCTATGAATGAATTCTTTGGGGAGGAACGTTGCAATGATATTCTCAGATCTCTTAATATTATGGAATATGGAACCAAACCACAGAATTAAAGTGTTCTCCAGTCCATAATGATTTTCCTCTTGGTATCTCAAAACTTTAGATCAAATTAGTGGATCTTTTGCATTTAATAAAGGATGAAAAACTCTTAATAGTTTGCAATTTACTAGCAGAATTTAAGTTTTACAAAAGGTCCTTATTTAAAAACTATGTCAAAAGTTAGTCATTTTCAATTAAGGGAAAAAGTAGATTCAACACAGCTTTACACACATTCAGCAATTTGGGTAGCTCAGTTGTCCAAACACCATGTAAATCCATGCAACTGAAACACTGATGGCATACTCAGTGGTAAAGTCATGTAAATCCATGCAACTGAAACACTGATGGCATACTCAGTGGTAAAGTCAAGGTTATCATTATCACAGACATAATTTCGAAGAGAAATATTTGTGGACATAAAAATAAATTTCATAGCATTCAGCAGCCCCTCCCTCCCTCCCTACTACCACCAAGTCAACTTCTAACAGCCTTACAAGTGGATGCTAGTAACCCTGTACCAATGGAAAAGAACCCACACTAGTGAATAATGATAGTAAATGTTTCGCTCAACCATGTATCCTGTAACTTGAAAATAGGTGTTTAAATCAAATTATTAAATCATATAATTAACTGGTATAAATAGTAGTATATGGTCCTAGTATAATCAGTGAATAGTTCAATTACTATTGGTTTGACCAATTACATTTAGTGTTTAAACACATCAGATAAAAGTATTATGTTTTAGGCTCCATGTAAAAAAATAGGACATGAGAAGAGGATATAATACACCCACATCATCAGGAATATCCATCAATAGGGCAAATCTCCATTGGTTGGTTCCTCTGTGCCAACAGGAAGTTTTAGATTGAAAGAACTGGCTGTTACTAATTATCAATTGCTTCAGTTTCTTGCGGATGTTTCTCAGTGTTGACATAGAATTATGTCCATTTGTTTCTGGAACTACAGTACTTTGATATTTGGGGGGCATATTTAACAGCTATGGCTATCCCACTCCTTACATGGTAATGATGAGTTCCCTTTCTTTAACACTCCTACTCTCTTCTCATTACATTTCCATGAGATAAGCACCAGTGTATACAACAGTATACTCTCTTCTAGCATGTTGGTAATTGAGAAAAACAAAAGATGTTATGACACAATTAAATTTTTTTAAAAGGAGTATAAATTCAGTTCCACTGGGTTATTAAGAACACACTGCATACTCTGCACTAATAAAGATGCTGAGGAAACAAGAATGGATAAGACAGAACTCTGCCCTTAAATAGTTCACCAAGTGAAAAGTGCAAATTCTTATACAATGGGATGAGAAACACTAAAATAGGTATAAGGTCCTAGTTTTACAAGGAGACAATGGGAAGTACTATTTATTCCATCTGGCAAGGGCAATAAAGGTATTTGGATCCACAAAGGAGGGGAACATCTCCTAGCAAGTGAAGATTGAGAGAAAGGTCATCTAGTCCAAGGGTTCCCATGAACCAAATCTCATAGAATCAAAACATTAAAAAAAAATATCAGGGGACATACATCAGTTTGTCCATTTTTATTTTGCAAAGTGTGGACATTAAGACAAATAATCAGGCAATTGGCTAGATTCTATTGTTACCATCTGGTTTCATTATCTATTGCTGCATAACAAGCTACACCAAAACATAACATCCCACAATGACAGCAATTTATTATTTCTCACAAATTATAGGTTGGCTGAGAATGTGTGCCTCACATGGTGTCAGCTAGGATGGTTGAAAGATCAAAAGGAGCCTCACTCACATGTCAGCTTAGGTCATTATTTCTTCTCCATGTGGATCTCTCCACATGGCTACTTGGGGCTCCTCACCAGAGGGTAGCTGGTTCCAAGAGGAAATATTCTATAAAATGAGAGTGAAAGCTATAGGTCTCTTAAATACCAGCCTCAAAAGTTAAACAGCATTATTTTGGCTCTGTTTTGTTACTGGAATACAGGTCATAGGGCCAGCCCAGATTCAAGGGAAGGGAAAATATATTCTGCCTTTTGATTGCAGAGTGACATAGTCACATTGCAAAAGGTCATGTGGGACGGGCAAAATTGTTGTGGCCATGTTTGGAAACACTATCTGCCACCCCTTGTTTAAAAAAAGACAGGACAGGACCAGCCGAGTGGCGTGGTGGTTAAGTTCTGGCTTGGGACGCCAGCGGCCCCGGTTCAGGTCCCACATATGAGGGCCAGTGACACTGCCCTCAAAAAAAAAAAAAAAAGACAGGACATGTTAACACTGATGTATTTAGACGGACATAATCTCAGACTAAAGGATAATCATTTAAATAGAATAAATCTAGCTTAATGAAAAACTCTGTGTTGCTTATATTTTTCTCTATTCACTAAATACCAGACATAGCTTTGTCAAGGACTAGCACTGGTTCCAAGACAAGGCTTGGGGACCAATTATTTAAGCCAGCAGTTTTCACATCTACTGAATGACTCACAAGAAACACATCTGAAAAGCCCCATGAGCACATACACACAGACAGAACACATCCATGCTTCACAAATGTTGCACTTCAACTAATTTCTTTTCTGCTTTTTCTATTTCATTTTAAACAGAATGTTGTTAATAATCTGCTAAATTAATTTTACAATCTACTAATTGGAAAATACCCATGGTTTGGAAAAAAACAATAACACAGTTCTAAACCATTCCCTCCATATTTCCTCTCTACTGAACATCTTAAAATGATGAGACTGTCTATCAAGACAGTGCTTCGTCACTCAAGCAGTTCTTTTGGTTAGAAAATTGTCCTTTTAATTTGGGTGAAATTTGCTTCTTTCTGGGTTTTACACACTTATCTTTGGGTCCAAGTTTAATCCTTCTTCCATCTGAGAGATCGGCCAATAATTTGGAATAGCTATCATACCCTCAAGTCAGCTTGTTCTTGAGCTAATCACTCCCTGTTCCTTCATCTGATTTTCAAAAAACAGCATCCTAAACTGCATAGGGAAGTGAATAAGAGAGGTCAGTCTGCCTGGATTTAAATCTTGGCTCTATCTTTTATTAGTTGTGTGGTTTTGTGTAAGGCACTCAACTGTCTGGAGCCTTGGTCTTTTCATGTGTAAACAGGAGGATAATTATAATATCTACATCACACAATATTTAACCTAGGAAGGTTAAATGAGGTAATGTAAGTGCTAGAATGATACTTGGTATGTGTTAAATGTTCAATAATTATTAGACATTATTTTTATACATATCACATTTTAATTGTCTATATTCCATTTAAAATGCAGCATTCAAAAAATACCATATACTGTGGATTTACATTATATTATTTTGAATATATGAAATTTCTAATATATATATATATATATATATATATATATGGCATTTAATGCTTCCAGTGTAAGCTAAGTACAGTATGGCAGGAGAGCACCGCTTTCTGGATGAGCACAGTCTGCTTCTCTTAGAGCAGATTAAGGTGTCATAACTTTTACGGTAGCTGTTTGTATGTGTTTTCACTCAAAGAACAAACTGGTTTCTAAAACCCCTTGTTTTTCAAACATGTTTCTGCTCAGTCAAATCTCCAAACTCCTGTATTTAAGCATCTGGTTTTGGGGGCCTTTGAATTTTATCTTGTTAGATTCAGACTCCCACGAAAATCTGTTAAATAATATTATATTCTAATCCTGCTATCCAGCGAATTACAAAACTTTTTATCTCCCTGACATCTCTAGAAACTATGAGGAATAATGGTCTGGGAATAACCCATCAACAAAAGAAACAGAAGCATCTATGGTGTAGTTAGAAGATGTGATTCTGTCATTTCCTAGCTTAAAACTTCGGATGAAGTCCAATCCACTGCCACGGTTCAGGGACGAGTAATGGATCACCTAATATATATCTAAATGCCAACCTGATAGCTCTGCTTTTGTGTTTCATAGGCATCTCAGTATTTGTATCTTTGTGTTGGTTAGGTGAATTCTAGCTCTGTATTTACTACATTAATTCTTGGAGAAGGAAGAAGAGGACGAGAGTAGAAAAAGAAACCCAAAACATCAGCAGCTTAATGCAATAGAATTTTGTGGCTGTTCATATAACTGTGTAATGCATGTGTTCCTGAGTTGTTTGGGGAGCTTTCTTCCACATGGTGATTCAGGAAACCAAGATCATTATTGCTTGTGGCTCACCGTTCCCTGGGAAACCAACGCGCTCTGCATCCAACTGAGATGGGAAGAGAGCATGGGGAAGGCACATCTATTCCTTAAAAGCCATGGTCAGTGACAGAGCCACATAATTTCTACTAATATTGTATTGGGGAAACTGGCCACACAGGCATATGCAAGTACCAACGGGATTGGGAAGGTGAGCTCTGGCTGGACAGCTGCTTTCCTGTTACGACCTACTCCATGGAAGGAGTACAGATTTGGTGGACAGCGTGCTGTCTCTGCTACAATGTTAAAATAGACTCTTAACTGTGCCTATCAAACCTGATCTTTCTCTGTTGTTTCCTGTCTCAGTAAATAGTACCTCTGTTTCACCCATTTGCTTGAGCAAAACCCCTTGGAAACATCCCTGACTCCATCTCTCTCACTCTGCAAATCAAATCTATCACCAAATCCTGCTGACCATACATATACCATCAAGACATAGCCACTAAGAATTTTTCACTCTCTCTGTGATTAAACTCCTACTCGGAACCTCTACTATTTCAACGATTCTTCACCCAGTTGCCTCCTAACAGATCTTTCTGCACACAGCAACCAGAGGGATCCTTTTGAAATGAATCAGATCATGTTATTGGCTCAGACCCCTAACGGCTTCCCATCTCACTCAGAATAGGATCCGCAGCCCTCATCTCTGGCCTACAGGCCCTACATGATGCTTTCACCTGCCTAGGACTCCGTGACCTCATCTGCTCCTCTCCCCACTCCCCAAGCTTCCCTGTCTCCTTGCAATTCCTAGCACTACAGGTCTGCTGCCTCTTGAGCACTTTGCCTTCCCTCTTGCCCTTCCCTGGAATCCCCACATGGTTCACTCCCTTGCTCCTTTCAGTCTCTGCTCAAATGGCACCTTATCACAGAAGCTTTCTCTGACCACCCCATCTAAGTAGCACCACCTGTCACTTCCTATGCTCATGTCCTAATCTATTAATTTATCTTCCTCCTTTATATAGACTTCATTCTTTCAGAGCAATTTTATGTTCATAGTGAAATTGAGCAGAAAGTACAGAGAGTTACCACATACCCATGGCCTCCACACAGGCATAGCTTCTCCACTAGAACATCTGACACCACAGGGTAAGTTGGTTATAACGGGTGAACTTACACTGACACGTTATCATCACCCAAAGTCCATAGCTTACGTTAGTGTTCACTCTTGGTGTGAATTCTATGGATTTTAACAAATGCATATAATGTTATATATAGGTATAACATATACAAATGTTATATATAAACATGTATATAATGAAAATGTACCCACCATTAAAATGTATAAAGTATTATACACAGTAATTTCACTGTCCTAAAAATTCTCTGTGCTCCACCTGTTCATCCCTTCCCCCGTCCAATCCTTTGTAATCACTAATATTTTTTACTGTCTGCGTAGTTTTTCCTTTTCCAGAATGTCATATGTTGCAATCATACAGTATGCAGCATTTCAGATTGACTTCTTTCACTTAGTAATACGCATTTAAGATCCCTTCATGTCTTTTAACGGCATGATAGCCCATTTCTTTTAATGAATAATATTACATTTTTTTGATGTACCACAATTGCGTTATCCATTCTCCTACTGAAGGGCATCCTGGTTGCTTCCAAGTTTTGACAATTATGAACAAAGTTTCTACCGACATTCAGGTATAGTTTTGTGTGTGGACATAAGTTTTTAACTCCTTTGGGTAAATTTTAAAGAGCACAATTGTTGGATTGCATGATAAGAGGGTGTTTAGTTTTATAAGAAGCTAACAAACTGCCTTCCAAAGTGGCTGTATTATTTTGCATTTCAGCAGCCATCAATGAGTGTTAGTTGTCTGGATTTTGGTCATTCTAACAGGATTGTAGTAATATCTCATTTTTAATTTGCTTTTCCTTTGATGACACATGATGTGGGGCGTTTTTGTTTTTTTTTCCATATGTTTACTTGCCATTGTATATCTTCTTCAGTGAAGTGTCTGGTCAAGCCTGTTGCTCATTTTTAAATTGGATTTTTATTTTCTCGTTGTTGAATTTTAAGAGTTCTTTGTATATTTTTGGCTACTAGTGCTTTATCAGATATGTCCTTTGCAAATATTTTCCTCCAGCCTGTGGCTTATCTTCTCATTCTCTTGACAGTCTCTTTCACAGTGCAGAAGTTTTTAATTTCAATGAAGCCCAGCTTATCATTTATTTCTTTCATAGATAATGGTTTTGGTGTTGTATCTAAAAAAGTCATCGGCATGCTAAGGTCATCTAGATTTTCTCCTGTCTTCTAGGAGTTTTACAGTTTTGTGTTTTCATTTAGGTCCAGGATCCATTTTGAGTTACACATGCCGAAATAGAGACATAGGCTCTACACAGACTTGAATTTACCCTGACATTCATGACTAATAGGTTCAAGTAGGGTGAGATGTGGCAAATGTGTTGTTTTTATAATTAAAAAACAAATGAACAACAACAACAAAAAACTTCCAATTTGGAATAGTTGTAGATACACAGAAAAGTTGCAAAGATAATACAGAGAATTACTGTGTACACCATGCCCAGTTTCTTCTATTATTAACATCTTACTTTACTATGGTGTATTTGTCACAATTAATAAACCAATTAGCTAAGCTTCATACTTTATTTGTATTTCATTAGTTTTCCTCTAATGACTGTTTCTGTTCCAGGACCCCACCCAGAATACCGACTTACATTTAGTTATTGTGTTTTTTGTTTTTTGGTTTTTTTTTTGAGGGCAGCATCACTGGCCCTCATATGTGGGACCCGAACCGGGGCCCGCTGGCTTCCCAAGCCAGCGTTTAACCACCGCGCCACTTGGCCAGCCCTAGTTATTGTGTTCTTTAAGTTCCTCTGCACTGTGACAATCTCTCAGACAAACTCTCCTTGTTTGTGAAGACCTTGATAACTTGAAGAGTACTAGTTACGTATTTTGTAGAATATCTCTCCATTGGGATTTGTCTGGTTTTTCCCTCATGATTAGATGGGGTTTATAGGTGTGACTCAGAAAGGCCAGAGAGGTAAGAAGTGATTTTTATTACATCATATTGAGGACATGTGCTGTCAACATGACTTATCACTGATAATGTTAATCTTGATAACCTGCTAAGGTCGTGTTTAACAGGTTTCTCTTTTCTATACTCTTTCAAAGCAAGTCACTAACCATAGTCCACATTTAAAGAGTGGGGTGTTATGCTCCATCTCCTTGAGAGCAGAGTGTCTGTACAAATTATTTGCAATTATTCCATATGGATTTGTCTTGTCCCTCCATTTATCTATTTATTCAATCATGTATTTAGACTATAGGCTGGTGGATTTTATCTTATATTTTGCATTGTAATCCAGTGCTACTTTATTTACTTTGACCCCTAATTTATATCACCTTTGGTCTTTGATGCTCTTTTAGCAGACACCTTTGTCCCTTCAACATACTCACCATCATCTTGTTTGAACACTTCCTTGTTTTCTAGCATTACGTGATGATCCAGGTTATCTTCTATATTCCCTAACCAAGCCGTAGGGCCCATCATTTTGTCCAAAGATAACTGATTCATTTTATTAGAGAATAGTATTAGAAACCAAGATCTGGGTGAATGTTTTACTTATTGATACTGGGGTATAACTGCTTCTAGCCTCTCTTAGCAGACAGATATAGGAAATACCTTGTCTATGGTAATCATGTATACACACATATTCATAACTATTCCTAAATGGATCCATCAGTATCTATATTGAGCTAACCATGAGTTTAAATCACGTCTCCACCTCTAATCCAGTACCACATTGTTCATTCTAGCTTTGAATACGGAAATCGTAAAGCTTAAACTGCTACAATTGTGTGAGACTAATAAGAAAAAAACTGGAGGCTAGTTAGGAGCCTCACTGGCCCAGGTGAGAAACTTTGGAGTATTATTTTGAGCAGTCCCTGGAGATGCAAAGACTTGAGCTGATGCAAAAGTAGGATGTCTTACTGACTGTATCTAACATGGCAGTGGCAGGCATTAAATAAAGACCCACTGCACGCATTGGCATTAAACAAAGGACTAGAGTAGATCCAAAACTATAGACCCTTTCTCCCATGTATTTACTTAAAAAAACATCTGCTGATAGCCCACTATGGAGCAGGTACAAAACTGTGTTCTGAGTACACAATGGTGAACAAAACTGACCTGCTCCTTGCCCTTGGGGCACTAGATGATAAATGTGGAGAGAGAGAGAGAGAGAGAGAGAGAGAGAGAGAGAGAGAGAGAGAACGAACAAATAAATAAATACACATATAAGTATATGGTTGTAAACCATGCTGTAGGCTGTATAGGAAAAGAATACGGGTGAGATTAAAGGAGGAACCTAATTTGGATTTACAATCTGGTTTCATGTGTTTTGTTTCCTCTGAGAACATGGAAAAGGCTTCATTTTAACAGGAAGATTTCGATGTGGGCATTTCTAACAATAAAGAATGCTAAATGTCAGAGTGTTTTACTAAAGAGAAGTAAGGTACTTACTTCTCTGCCTTTCTGAGGAAGGCTAATTGGCAGAGATGTGTTCCTTTATTAATCCTTTTACTGCAAGTCATTTTCACTCTGCATCTCCGGGATGGGGGAGGGGCCCAGATGCCATTCTGGTGCCTGGGCTCTTCATGTGGTTTGTGTCAAGAAAACTGAAAAACAACCTCTTTATCCCCAGCGTTTACAGGAATCTCAAACTGGGTCACATAAAAGGAGCGATTTATTTACATGCAGCAACACAGGACTAGAAATGGCAGTCCTATTTGCTGACAGGAAAACTTTGTCTAATGTCACTTATTACAAACAAAATGCCTTTTGTAAACTCCCCAACACACTTATTAAATATATATCTCTGTGTTTTGAGAAAGCCTGGGAAGTGGTTTGGTAATTACAGCTCAAGGTTAACACAATTTACCCCCCAACTTATTCAGTTCCAGTTTCCAGATTCCCACTGCTTCTCTCTGGACCCCTGTGGACCATCCTGACCACATCTTTGACTTCTTGATACTTATCTTTCAAACCTAGCAATTATCAGCCAAATCTTCACTACCACCATGGTGGTCAGCACCTCCTGACCTTACAGACTTGCCAGGACTCAGCATTAAATGGCCTCTGGTTGTTCTTACTGTGCTGCTGACTGCTGTGTGCTCCACGTTCGAGTTGTGCAAACCACATTCCAAAAAATGCTCTCTCCCAAGCTGCACGGGGCATAATCATGATTTATTTAATATATCCCTTGATCCATATTTCCCTTTTCTTTTCTTCTTTGTCCTGTATCAAACTCTTCCCCCACCTTCCAACACACCTTCCTCTCTGTACTCTGTTTCTAAACACTCCATTTACTTTTCAGTCATCAGATTTGGAGGCCATTCTCCCCCTTGCTGCTGCTGTTTCTCAATGCCAAGGGTAATTTCTGCCCTGATTTTGCTGGAAGGCCATTTGGTGCAGTAATTAAGGTAATCAGCTTTGGGGACAGACTTCTTTAGTTGAAATCCTGACTTGCACTTAGTAGGTGTGAAACTTGAGGCACATTCTATATTCTTTGGGCCTCAGTGTTTTCCTCTCTATAATGGCAACAAGAATAGTATCTACTTCAAGGTCATTGTGAGGATTGGGCAAGTTAGTATATGTAAAGTGCTTAGAACAATACCAGGCATATAGTAAGCCCTGTAGAGATGTTAGGCACCATTATTATTTTGACCACTTCCTAGGAACAATGTGACTTAGTGGTTAGGAAAGCTTATTCTGAGCCAGACTTCCTGGATTAGAATTCCAGTATCATCAACTCCTTGCTGTGTGTATTGGGCATTTTCATCTCTTTCTGAGCCTCTGTCTTCTGCCTCTGAAAATATAGATCCTAATGATACCTTCTTCATAGGGTATCTTTAAGGATTCAAATTAGATAATATAAAGCACATAGCATGGAGCCTGACACATAGTTAAAAAACAACAAAACAAAACAACATCTTCTCCCCCAAATCCAAATGAAATTCTTCAATTGGACAATAAAATTTCAAAACTAAGAGCTGACTAGATGGGTTAGAAAAAGATTTGATACAGTGGAGGAGAGAATTTTTGAGCTAGGATGTAAGTCATTAGAATATATCCAGATTGGAGTACAATGAGAAAGAAGGATGGAATATACAGAAAAGAGCATTCAAGGCAGATGGGACATAGAGAGTGCCTTTAGACCCCCTAATTTGAGGAGAAAGAAGATAAGGCAGATGTATTTTTGAATATTCATAAAATATTTCATATTAATATTAAATATTAAATATTCATCCAAAATTGATGAAAGGCATCAAACCACTTCAAGAAGCTCCAGGAATTCCAAAAAGGTAAATGCTAAGCAATTGATAATTGAGCATCAGAGTGAAACTATAGAACATCAAAAATGTTCCAATAAACAGCCAGAGGAAAGAGACACGTTACCTTTGAAGGAACAATAATAGCTTCTATTTGACTTTTCAACAGAAATTATAGAAACCAGAATGATGTAATTATATCTTTAAAATGGAGTGCCAATCTGGAATTCTATATTTGGAAAAAATATTCATCAGAACAGAAGGGAAAATATAGTCGCTTTCTGACAAACAAAAACAGAGAGTTTGTTACCAGTATGTCCACACTTAAAATATAGTAGTGAGAATTCTTCAGATAAAAATAAAATTATCCCACACAGGAAATTCAACACAGAATGAAGATCAACTAATAGTAATATTATGAAAGAATTTATACTATTAGTATATTAGTAGATAAGAACTTATACTTATCTACTAATACGAAGATTGATTTTAAAGTTACAGTAATTCAGACAGCATAGTTATGACATAAGAATAGACTAATAGTCCAAGGAAAATAAATAGAAAGCTTAGGAATAGAATAGGAAATCTAAAATCAGGCCCACACATACATAGTCACTTGATTTATAACAAAAATACCTATTATGCATTGAATTGTGTCCCCAAAAATATATATTGAAGTCCCAAATCCTGGTACTTCAGAGTAGGAGGTACCTGGAGTTGGATCTTCAATACATATTTTAGGAAGGTACCTCCTTCCCTGATTTGGAAAGGAGGAGGTTGCAGATATAATCAGTTAAGATGAGGTCTTATAGGAGTAGGGTGGGCCCTTAATCCAGTATTACTGATGTCCTAATAAGAAGAGGGACATTTGAGCACAGACATAGACACATACTGGGAGAAAACCATGTGATGAAGGAGGCAGAGATTGAAGTGCTGCAGAGGCAAGCTGAGGAATGTCAAATATTGCCAGCAAACCACCAGCAGCTAGAAAGGGGCAAGGAAGGATTCTCTACAATAGGTTTCTGAGGGAATATGGCCCTGCTGACAACTTGATTTTGGACTCCTAGTCTCCAGAACTATGAGACGATGAATTTCTGTTGTTACAAGACACACAGTCATGATATTTTGTTAGGGCAACCTTAGGAAACGCATACAACGTCACTATAATGAAGGAGGAATAACAATCTTTCAATAAATGGTGCTGAATAAATTGAATATCCATTTTTTCAAAAATGTATTTTAATATTATACTAAAGGAGATAAAATTTTACTAAAAAGGATAAAAGTGTATTTTGATATTTTATGACTGAAAATATACAAATATCAATAAACTTATAAAAAGTGCTTAATGTCATTAATTTTTTAAAAAATATAAATGAAGCTGCAATGACATTCCCCTGTATATCCTCCAGACCGGCTAAATTTCAAAGTAAACCTGGCATTACCATACGTGGGTAGGGATGAGGGGTGTTGCAACTCTCATACACTGCTGATGGAATTGTAATTGATACATCCACCTTGGAAAACAACTAAGTGGCGCCTACTAAAGCAGAACAAATACATATCCATTGATCCACAAATTTCATTCCCAACAGAAATGCAAAATATATGCATCAAAAGACATGCATAAAATTGTTCATAGCAGCATTACTTCTAGTACATAGTGAGAAACAAAAATAAAAACAAAAACAAAAACCAACTGTCCATTGACAGCAGAGTGAACGAAATAAAACATTATGGTATATGGCAGTAAATATAAAAGAAATATTGCTACCTGAAGCAACAAGGGCGACTATTAAAAACAGAATTAGAGGAAATAAAAGGCATATACAAAAGAGTATATAATTCCAAATATATAAAGCTCAAGAGCAGGCAATTTAACCTATAATGATAGAAATCAAAATAATGATTATCTAAGAAAGGTGTTAATGGTCTGAGGGGTACAGAGAAGCATCTGGGATACTGGTAATGTTTTATTTTTTATTTGCATGGTAATTGTATATGTGTTTCCTTTATTAAAATTCATTGAACTGTGCCTTTATGATTTGTATACTTTTCTGTATGTGTACTTTCAAAGACAATATTTACAAAAACAATGCATATGTATTAGTTATCTATTGCTCTGTAACAATCTATCTCAAATAACAGCTTAAGACACATTTATTATCTCACAGTCTCTATGGGTCAAGAATCCAGGCAGAGCTTACCTGGGTCCTCTGGTTCTCTCTGGGTCTCTCACAAGGTTATCTCCAGGTGCAACTAGAAAGAGATTTGCACTTTAATTCACTCCTGTGGTTGACGGTAGGATTCAGTTCCTTACAGGTTGTTGGAAGGTTGCCTCCATTCCTCCTGAGCTGCTGGCCAGAGGCCTCCCTCCATTCTTTGCCTTATAGCTCTCTCCACAGAGCATCTCACAACATGACAACAGGATGTGCCCACAAGAGAGAGTGCTAGCAAGATGGAAGTTACAGTCCTTGTAACCTAATTGTGGAAGTGACATCCCATCACTTTGCCATGTTCTATTCATTAGAAGCAAGTCATTCAGTCTAGCTCACACACGAGAGGAGAGGATTACACAAAGGCATGAATGCTAGGAGCCAGGGACTATTGGCAGCCATTTTAGAAGTCTGCCTACCACAGTGTGTCACCAGCCCAGGCAAAGAAAACCAAGATATATATAAATATTTATAAGTCACCACGCTTCCTTTTGCATTCCTTAATACTCAGCATAGGTCAATCAAACAGAACTCTGTGTTAAATGGAAAAGTCTCTATTCCTGTTTCACTCTGGCTGTGTTGATGGAGTGATTGTGACATTTAACTGACCACTGGTCTCTCCCAAAAGAAATTAAATTAAATTACACAGAGAAAAAACATCCCCACGAAAAGAAACGGCAGAATACTTTGTTTCCATGGGTTTTGAAGAGACTGTGCCCCAGTAACAAATGTTCTTAGTTATCCTACCACCCACTTGAAAAGCAACTGGCATTAGGGAGAAGAACAGTGTTGTCTGGCCTATTGCACGAAGCCTCATTTTATTGGAATGCAGGCATTACTGTGAAATAGGGAAGAGAAAGAAAAGAGGGAATTGGTCTTCAATAACTGCTTTTAATGGAAATGGCATGATGGCCCCTCACCCTCTGCTTGGTGATTTTAAGTCGGTGATCCCCAGAGAGCACATCTGAGGCTATAATGAATAGACTCCATTTGAGAAAGTATGTATGCACGGTCCCTTTTCTTTGAAGCCCCAAGGAGAAGGGAGGTTTCCACTGTGTGTGGGTTTCTGATATGTAGCTTTGAAAAGAATACTAAATCCTTCCACGAAATGGTTGAATATTATGCTATTTGCTGAGTAAAAAGAGTTGTTTTTGAGTAAGACTGAAATCCCATTCAAAGTTTCCCCTTGTTCATGCTATGCTCTTTCCTCGGGAGGCCGATAAAATTACCCTTTTATTTACTTATTTGTTTGCTCTTTTCCATGGAGAACATGACCATCCTTTTCTTTAACGGGAGCAGAAATATCAGGCTGAAAGAAGAAAAAACATGGAAATATGGGTAGCATTTTTTTTTTTTTTTTTTTTTTTTAGTTGAGAAAGAAATGAGGCAGTGCCGTGTCCTCTCACCAGACTAAGAGGCATGTTATACTCAAGTTGCAGATGTCAGAGGCTGGTGTCTGCAAAGACCACTCAGTGCAAATTCTCGCTCTCCGAGGGCAAAGCAGTCCAGCGGCAAGTAGAGCACAGTGTTGTTAACACACAGAAATCCAGGTAACTGGACCTTGCATATAACTGGAATTTTTTTGATGCTCAACACTGCTGGGAAAATAGTAAGAAAGCAAATGAGAGCTGAGTTTGTTTACATAGCACGTTGCATGCTACACACTAGGAGAAGGACGCTGTGGGTTTTGTGCTTCCCAGAGTTAGCTAAAAATCAAAACTACCCGGCAAGCTGTTTCACATTTAGATTTCTACAGCCTCATCCAAATCTACTGAATCAGAACCTCTAGGGGAAAGGTGTGAGCATCTTTGTTTTGGAAAAAAAAAAAAAATTCAGTTTGAGCCAAAATTTCTTTTGCAGGGAGTCCAAACGCACAGTTACTGTGGTTATATTTATGCATAAAAAGCAAGCAGAGACTTTGAGTTACAGTGATAATCTCCATTGAGACACCTTCCACCTGAGAGGTCCAGTATTGAGGTAATTTCAAAAATTTCCATTGTGCAGATAATCATCATCATCCCTCCATTCATTGTAGGAACAGGAGTTCCAGAGGAAATAGGGCACTTCTCATTTCCAACCTTTTGCTGATAATTTCTTTCACAAATATTTCTATGCTGCTGATTAATATTTTGTTATGGCAAAAGCTTCCTGCTTTCTATTCTGAATAGAATATTCATCAGTATTTGAACTGCCTATTGAAGGGAACAATCACACCCTCCCTAATTACACTTTCCATACTGTTGTCATCTCCCAGTCTTCCATTTTTCAAATGAAAACAATCTGTCCCTCTCAGTTGTCCTTATGTGTCAGGCAACTGGAAAAAGGGGCAATCTCAACTTTTCCAGAACCTCTGACTTTTCAGCGTTGAACATGCATCTCTAGTCCCCAGAGTAATGAGTTTGCTGTATCCAGGCTGTCTGCAGGGCTGGGCTGAAGTAGATCCATCCCTTTCTGTTGTTTCTCTCAGGGGCAGGAGAGCCACAGATGCTCTGGGAAACCTGTTAGGAGGTACTCCTTACTCTCGTCAGAAAGGCCTCCCTTCTTCCTACCTCAGATCACAACTGCACTAAGGAAGCCCATCTCCTCTGGGTCTGCCAAATGATGCTCTTTCTCAAGAAATGCTTGCAAATCATTTTAAACATAACACAGCAGTGTTACACCTGTAGAGAAAGAAACTTCCTCCAATTCTTCATCCTGGTTCATTCACCATCAGATTCCTTTCTACCAGCAGCACATATCCTTCAATCTGAACTAACTTGTGTTCCAAATCACTGTTGATCCAACACCACGCAATTTCACACATTAGGCACTGATGTGGAAGGTGCTTCTACTCTAAGCACACACTGCAAAGCCCGGATCAGTTTCTCCTGAACTCAGCAGCTGCACCAACCTAAAAGCTATTGATTACTTTGGTACAGATCTTCAACTAAGAAAAATAGAGAGAGGGTGTAGGTAACAGGCTGCCTTCTTTGCAAAGCACTTTAAGGAGGGCAATTATAGAAGTCCTCTCTAATAATGTGGTAGTTAAGCAGATTACTGAAGGAAAGTGACTGAGGGAGCCACAAAACTATCAACTGGAAGAGTGTTTAAAGCAGAGGGAACAGCAAGTACAAATGTCTGAAGCAGAGTTGTGCTTGGGATGTTGGAGGAATGGTGACGATGCCTCAGGTGGGAGCACAGTGAGCGGGGGCAGAGGACAGGATGGGAAGTCAGAGAAGTGGTCAGGGCCAAACTGTGTAGAGCCAAGTAGAAGCTCATAAGGACTTCAGTGTTTACTCTGATGAGATGAGAATCCACTAGAGGATTTTGAGAAGAAGAGTGGTATGATCTGACTCAACTCGTAAAAACACTCTGGTTGCTGTGTGGAGAACACTTGGAAGCTGGAAGGATACATAGGAGCCATGTAGTGATCTGGGCAAGAGATGACAGTGGCTTAGAGTGGGTGGCCGTGGAGGAGCTGATGAGAAGGCATAAGGATCTGGGTGTCTTTTGAAGAATTCACAGGTTTGCCGATAATCAACATGCGAAATGAGAGCAAGAGAAGAGTCAGGGGTAACACCATGGTGTTTAGCCTGAGAATTGAAAGTTTGAATCTGCAATGTACTAAGATGGGAAGACTGTGAGTAGGTCTATGAAGTAGAGGGAAATCAAGAGTTCTATCCTGGACATGTTCAGTGTGAGATGTCTATCTATATCACATCATGTGGAGTACACAGTTGGATATACACATACTAAATCCGGAAGTCAGAAAAAAAGAGTCTGGATTGGATATAGGAATGTGGGGTCTTTAGCATTTGGTCACCTTTAAAGCCACAGGAGTTAAAACATGTCACCTGGGGACAGATTATAGATAGAGAAGAGAAGGCACCCAAACATATTTCCATTTCTATTTCTAAAATTCCATTTTAGTTTTTAATCTAAGTCCTTTAGGGAACCTGTACCACATACTTAGAGATTCCTCCAACCAGGACAAAACTTTCACCACACTGGCAATACCCAACTTCCCAAACCTTATGTCTCCTTCTTACTTACATGTTCGAGTATTCTCCAAATGACTATCTCAACTTACCCTACATGTTCCTACCTCTGCACCTTTGCTTATCTCATTTTTGCCACTGAGACTGGTCACCATATTTTCTCTGTTGAGATACCACCATTCTCCTGAGGCATATTTCAAATCCTATGTCTGTGATGGATGCAGTGATTACTATAGTCCCACAACCAAATCTGACCTCTTCCTCTTTGTTAACACCATTTTATTCATTCGGACCTATGGCAGATATGGCAGACTAGATTATGTGGCACTTATGCCAGCCCTCTTTTGGACTTCCTTTTTGTACTGAGAAGTTGGAAAACTGAAACACCACTAATTCTAGACTCCTTCTCAACCAGGGTTTCTACCTGTAAACAAGGGTTTCTACCTATAATCTATATTCCCCAAGGAAACATCTGGGCTCCCCTGAGATGTGGAAGGTAAAGGTGGCCATTGTGAGGCATGGTGAGATAAATGCTCCCCTAAATGGGTGCTTAGTTCTTCTGAGGCAGCTCTTTCGAGTTCCTAAGGTCATAGTGCCGAGTGAATGGAAGGCAGTAAAGGTCACAACAGTGAGATTTTCACTGAACAGTTTTGCAGTATGTTGGACCATTCTCTTGGCTATGTAGTATCCAAAATTGCTTCCTTGCTCTTCCTAGAAATTCTGTAAGCACGCTAATACCCTTTAGTAAACCATTTCTGCTCAAAGTCAGTTGAATGGATTCCATTTTCTGCAATTAATCATCCTGACCAATAAATGACTTCCTGATTATAGTGTCCCATTTTGCTTTGCTGTTTATATAACAAGTCTTACTCTACTTTTACTGTTTTTTAGCTCCTTTAAGACAGGAGGTAAAATTCCCCTTGTATGTAGTACAGCATCCAACTGTGGTGTCAGGGGCCCCAGGGTGACACAGCAAACTCACAGGGTACTTGAATGTATTTTAACACAGTAATGTGTCCATTTGGGATACTGAGAAACCTATTAAGTCATTTGGACCTTTCTACTTAGTAAAGGGAACTTTTTTATATATACATCATAAAAAATGGCTGAGATAAAAGGGGATCATAAGTCAAGAAAGTTTAATAATGTCTGCACTGGGTGCTGAATAGAAATACATGTGTGCCTGATCTATGCTTAGTGAGACTTCGGGGACACAGTTGTTCTCACTTCAGGGGTGAAGGGAAATCTGGCCCATATGGGAAACAATCAAAGCAGGGAGGATCGAAAACATGGGACTTAACTTGGACTTTAATGGATAGCATCTCAAATATTGTTCTTTAATTTTGGTCAAAAACTCATGAAAAAACGCTCCAGTGCCTACAGCAGGCAGAGAACCCATTGCCTACCTTTGCATCACTAAAGCTATTATGGTAGCCCTCCTGCAGTTCTCTTGTCAGCTCCCTATTTATCTTTAAGGCCACTGCATTTTAACATTCTATTGGCTACAATGAAACAAACGAGCCCAGAAAGGAGGTCAAATATAGGCAGACAGCCTCACCGAGGTCACGATGGAGATGAAAGGCTGTATTCTGATTGTTGGCATGCCAGCTCATATCTTTTGCCAAATGGTATTTATACAGCTGAGAGGAGTATGTTAGTTTCATGTTCGTTCTGCACAGGAGTCAGAGACATGCTTGAGAGAATGGTCCTAAATGGAATGCATATGTTTTACAATATCCAAATGAGCTTCCATCCTCAGATCCTTGAGCTCCTAAATACCAGGACACTGGTTAAGCGGGCAGGCTCCTTTCTGGCCAGAACTCTGATTAGAATCTAAACTTTAGATGATTATATTCCAGAATCAGACTGGAACCATGTTGGGATTTTGTAGAGTGTGAATTCAATTCATTATGGTTACTGAGGTTTAGGATTCCTCTGAAGGAACTAGAATTAGTGCGAGGAGACATTTTATTGGACAGTTTTCAACTTAGCCAAATTTTCCTGACAGCTCAGAAACTGTGGTCCAAAATTGGAACCTCATCCGCCCAAAGCAACAATTAGGTGGCTGAAAGGCAACCCATCAAATCAACTTGAATTTGCCTAATGGAAATGTGAATCAGTGTTCTTTGGGAAGCAGTAGCCAGGCCTGGGGTCCAGGGAATACATAGACTGGGAATGTAAGCCACTTCCATTTTATGGAAAGACATAAAGCTACATGCAAGTCGTTCTGCTTGTTTATCTCCAAGATAAGAATCTGGAAACTCCTAAAGTAACACAGAGCTCTCTCACTATGTGTTTTTAAATAGTTAAAACTGAAAGTAGGGCCCGGAACTAGAGCTGTAGAGAAGAGAGGAGAGTGGGGGACACTAGAAACAGATTTTTAAATAGTTCAAACGAAATATGGATAATCTTATAGTTATTGTCAACTTTTATAGAGCATTGTAAGAGGGGATGTCAGCTGAGAACACTGTAGAAGGTAAAGCAAATGTTAGCTTGGGGTTTTCCTCTTGAGAACCAAATTAGTGTGTGCTCTTTGAGAGAGAAAATGTTCTGCTGATAAACATGCTTGTCTGTGAGAGAGGAGGAACATTGGTGATTCCTGATAATCTATTTATCAGCTAAGAATGTGACTAGGGCAGACTTCCAAACAAAAAGCAGGACCAAAATAGGCAAATATTCACTTGGAAATCTTTTTGCCAAGACAGATATAATATTTGTGTTGGTGATGTTTGCTATTCCACAAGTGAGAGAGATTTTCTTTATCTCGAAGCACTGAAAGCAGTCTGACCTAAAACCTTAAATTAAAAATTGGACATACCCCAAACACCTTTGAAAGGTCAGAGATATCACTAATTGAAACAACTTTGCACTTATTTTAATTCAGGGTCTTCCTGTAAGGACTTTGTTTTTTGTTGTTGTTGTTGTTGTTTTTTTCTTGGGGCTCACCTATTTGTTAGAGTGGGCTGTTTGAGGATGGAGAGAATTCTGAACGAAGAGTCATCAGACAAGTGGCCCATCTGGCACATCATTAACCAGGGTGTGCCTGTGGGTAGGTCAGTTCAACTCTCTAGGGCATAGTTCATTCATCAGTAATGGAACAGGGTAGAATAAAAATGTTTTCTAAGAACTTTTACAACTTGAGCAATTTCTGATTTTAGGAATTTAAGAAGTCATTCTGTTGGCTTCTGGGCAATGAGCTAGCTTCTTTTCATCTATCCTCCCACCTCTTAGCATTGTTTCCTCAACATACAGCCACATGGTAAGTTCTGTATATTCCTGTTTAAAAGCCAGGTTAAACTCTCTGATATGGCATCCCTAAATAACTTATCTCATTGCCAACTGAACCTAAGAGATGTCTTTAGATTTTTATACATGACCCTAAAACAACTGTCCAATTTTGCATATAAGCTAAAGACATCAATTGAATGAATAAATCAGTTAAATCATTGAAGGAAGTGATTATTTGACCAACTTAACTCATCAGTTTAGTCACTCCCAGTGCAAGCATCGTACATCAGAATGGAAGGGCTGGGAGAGGAGGCCCTGTAGAGATGAGCTCAGACATGTGTTATTTAGTAGCTGTGTAGCCTTGTGGAAGTTTTACAACATCATCTTGTTGAAGTTTCTTCATATGTAAAATGAAGATGATGTTACATAACTTACAGGTTGTTTAAATGAAATGATGTGTATCAAGTACCTGGTACAATACTAGATCATTTTCTTTCTTCTACTTACCTTTCACCACACTAAGAATTTCCACTGGCAACCCTGGCAAGTGGTGTGGAACTTCTGGGAAAATTTTTCCATGGTAGGGGAGCACATTACCAGAGAGCCCTTTTACCAGGGAGCCATTCAGACATTCAGATGAAGCTTAATGAAAGAAAGAAAGAAAGAAAGAAAGAAAGAAAGAAAGAAAGAAAGAAAGAAAGAAAAGGAAATGCAAGGCAAGGCAAGGCAAAGGCCTTCATTTGTATTCCAAATAACAATTATAAAATTTCAGGGGGGTGACCGGTTAGCTCAGTTGGTTAGAGTTTGGTGCTGACAACACCGAGGTTGCTGGTTAGATCCCCACATGGGCCACTGTGAGCTGCACCCTCCCTAAAAGAGTTAACTATGCCATTGTAGCATGAAAGCAATGTGTAACCAATGACCATGGCTCTTCCCCAACAAAACTAAAAAAAAAAGTTCAAGATAAAAAGATATTCATAATCATAAAACAAAACAAAATAAAAACAACCCTTCAGTTGATCTCATCTCATTTCCACCATGGATTTGAGAATTGGATATACATGTACCTGAAAAGTATTGTTCTCTTTAGTAATTATGGAATCTGTCAGCCAATATCCTTCCAGAAACAGAGAACTCACTACTTTTCCACATTTAGACAACTGTATTCAACATCAGTAGTAAAATCTTCTTGCTTATCCCTAATTTCCACTTGATGTCCTACCTCCTCCTTGGAGCAACTTACAATGTTTATTTCTTAGTCACATGTGGCCCATCACATAGTTGAGGAAGAATCTCATTGATTTGAAAATCAACTCTTTCCCAAACAAAAATTACCTAACTTTTTCCCAGAAGACATTAAAATCTATTCTTTTTCACTGGGAGAGTGGAAGGTCTATGAGTAAATGTGAGGTATTTGCATAAAAGAAAAAGTCGATGGTTGCTCAGATCAAGTGGTGAGATCCTGAGAAAAGCTTAACATATGTTATAGTATTCCTCATTAACCTTAAAAGACATTAAGGTATAAATAAAAGTAAATCTAATATTCCAATCTTCCCTTAATTTGTTCATCCAAATCTGACAATGGATTTTCATATATATCTTTAATTTCATGGCACATACATATGCATGCATATATTTACATTAAATAAAAACTATGGTTGCTGGCTACAAAATCAATGTACAAAAACCCATTGCATTCCTATATACTAACAATGATATTTCAGAAAAATAAATTTTAAAAAATCTGTTTGGAACTGCAGCAAAAAGAATAAAATACCTAGAAATAAGTTTAACCAAGGATGTGAAGGACTTATACACTGAAAAATATAAGACATTTTTTAAAAGAAATTGAAGAAGACACTAAGAAATGGAAAGATATTCAGTGTTCATGGATTGGAAGAATCAATAGAGTTAAAATGGCCATATTATCCAGAGCAACATACTGATTTAATATAATCCCCATAAAAATCCCAATGCCATTTTTTAAAGAAATAGAAAAACAGCAAAAAAAAATCATGAGATTTGTATGGAGTCCTAAAAGACCCCGAATAGCCAAAGCAATCCTAAGAAAAAAGAATAAAGCTGGAAGTCTCACACTCCCTGACATCAGCTTGTACTACAGAGCAATAATAATAAAAACAGCATGGTATTGGCAGAAAAACAGATACACAGACCAATGGAATAGAATTGAAAACCCAGAGATAAACTCACATAAATATGGACAATTTTTGACAAAGGAGCCCAAAACATACAATGGAGAAAAGACAGCCTCTTCAATAAATGGTGCTGGGAAAACTGGAAACCCACGTGCAAAAGAATGAAATTAGACTGCTATCTGTCACCGTGTACCAAAATTAACTCAAAATGGATTAAAGACCTAAACATACGTCCTCAAACAATAAACTACATAGAAGAAAACATAGGTATTAAACTTATGGACGTTGGGTTCAAAGAGGATTTTGTGAATTTCCTCAAAGGCAAGGGAAGTAAAGCTAAAATAAATGAATGGGACTATATAAAACTAAAAAACTTCTGCACAGCAAAAGAAACCATCGACAAAACAAAGAGGCAAACAACAGAATGGATGAAGATATTTGCAAACAACACCTCTGATAAAGGGCTAATATCCAAAATATACAAGGAACTCGTACAACACAACAACAAAAAGACAAACAATACAATTAGAAAATGGGCAGAGGGCATGAACAGAAACTTCTCCCAACAAAACATACAAATGGCCAACAGATATATGAAAACTTTTTCAACTTCACTAGCAATTAGGGAAATGCAAATCAAAACCACAATGAGATATCACCTCACATCCATTAGAATGGCTAACATCAACAAGGCAAATAATAACAAGCGTTGGGGAGGCTATGGGTAAAAAGGAACCCTCATATACTGTTGGTGGGAATGCAGATTGGTGCAGCTGCTATGGAAGGCAGTGTGGAGGTTCCTCAAAAACTTAAGAATAGAATTACCATATGACCCAGCAATCCTTCTCCTGGGTATCTACCCCCCAAAATCTGAAAACATTTATCTGTAAAGATATATGTACTCCAATATTAATTGCAGCATTATTTACTGTGGCCAAGACATGGAAACAACCAAAGTGTCCTCCAATAGGTGATTGGATTAAGAAGATATGATATATATATATATATATATATATATATATATATATATACACACACACACACACACACACAATAGGATACTGCTCTGCCATAAGAAAAGATGAAATAGTGCCATTTTCGACAACATGGATGGACCTTGAGAATATTATGCTAAGTGAAATAGGTCAGACAGAAAAAGTCAAGAACCATGTGACTTCACTCATATGTAGCATATAAAACTGACAGCAACAAAGGAACAAGACAAACAAATAAAGAAACAAAAGCTCATAGACACAGACAACAGTTTAGTGGTTACCAGAGGGTAAAATATGGTGATAGAAGGAGAACTGACTCTGGGCGGTACACACAATGTAATATATATTAGGCTGTCGGAAAAGTCATGACACATTTTTGCAACGAAAAACAGAAAAAATACGTCATGACTTTTCCGACAACCCAATAGATGATGTATTATAGAAATGTACACTTGAAACTTATGTAGTTTTTTTGACCATTGTTACCCCAATAAATTTTAATAATAATAATAATAATAATAATATAACTATGGATCTTTTTGCAGGTGACACAAATTTTGAACTCTTTTGGACCAAAATAGTAACTCACAAACCTAATATCCTCTGTAATAATTATCTTGCAGCTGAGTTTAAGTGGCACTCAAAGATCAGTTGTAAAGAAGACAAAACAGCATCTCTTAGCTAAGCATTATCAAGTTAGAATGCCCTAGATCCGAAGAATTCAACAAACCTGTGAGTGCTACAGGGTTGCTGAAAGTTTTCAGAAAACACGTGGCTTAAAACCTAAAGTAGGAGTGTATTGCCAAGTGACAGTGATGCAATCAATGAGGAGCGGCCGGATCACGGCTCTGAAGACCCCCTAAGTCAGGAATGGAGTGTGGGTGGGCACACAGTCTCCCTATCAAGTTAGAATGCCTCTGTGGCTCTAGACCTTGTTTACTGCCTAGAGGTTTGTCCAGAGGCAGAGCAGCAAGTTTCCCTAGGCTTCAGGTTCCCCAGACATCCTTGGTGAACACCCCTGATGGTGTGAGGGCAGTAATGCCCCTGGTCTAAGCAGGGAGCCCCGTGCCACTCAGTGTTCCCACCACTTCAGCTTCAGGGATCTCTTCACCCCCTTCCCAGCACATCCTCTTCACCTCTGCAGAAACACCCCCCTTGGAGTTTTTACTCTGTGTCTCTACCATTTCATGGATACATTAACGAATGCTCAAATATTTTGCTTTTTAAAAAAATAAAGGTTTAAATATAGAGTAGACATTTCACTTCAAAGACATTTTTAAGAAATCAGTGTCATCTGCGTCTTGGAATACATGGTCCTTGATTCTGACACTGCTGCATTGAATTCTCCTTTTGCCTTATCACCCATCAAAGGACCTGACTAAAGGGCTTTCTAGGAGAGCAAAATCAAGTATATATCACCTAAGTAAAACCACCTACGATTACAAATTGTAATCAAGAAATATAATCTTCTCCCTCTCCCTTTTTCTCCCACCCACAGACCATAATAAACTCCCATAGTCTCCTGCTGAACACAATGTTCTGAATCTCAGCCAAAAGAAAAATCATACTTCTTGTAGTCCTGAAAATAATGACTTAAAATATCCAACATTAATTCAACAAATATGTATTGAACATTTCCTGTGCACCAAGCATTGTTCTAAGCGTTGGAGATACAACAGGGAAAAATCTGCATAATGGACAGTAAATACTAAGGGGGAGAGAGAAAGGGAAATGAAGTGCCAATGGAGACCAAAGTTTAAATAGGGAAAGGCCTCACTGAGAAGATAGCTTTGGAGGAAAGACCTGAAGGAAGTGAGGGATCTATCCAGGCTGGGAAGAAAACCTGAAGCCCTGGGAATAGCAAATATAAAGTGTTCGAGGTGACAGCGTTCCTGGAGGTCTAAGGATCGGGAAGGAGGAGGCTGGTGTGGCTGGAGTAGAGTGAGCCAGGAAGATGGAAGGAGATGAGGCCCATAGGAGCCAGATAAAGTGGGGCTTGTGGCCCACAAGAAGGATATTGAATGAGATGCCAAGCCTGTGGAGGGTTTTAAGTAGAGGAGCTATAGGAATTGCCTTATGTTTTAACAGGATTGCTGTGGCTGCTATGTCACAAGCACACTGAAGTCAGGCACTGATGGATGCTCCAGGTAGAGACAACTGGAATGATCCAGGTGACATGTGATGGTGGCTTGAAGTTATGAGCGTTGTGGGACTGGATTGGATCTGGAAGAGGACATTCAAAGATGGCACCAAAAATTTTGGCCAGAGTAATTGAAGGAATGGAGGTGTCATTAGACAGGGAAAGTGGCAGGAGTTTTGAGGCATAAAGATACCAGGAGTTCAATTTGGGACATATTAAGGGTAAAAATCCATTAAATGAATACATTTTCCCTTGTTTTCTGCCATATAATTCCCTTTCTTAAAATATATATGAGCACACACGTGTGCTGTTTCCTACCACCCAGACTCAAGCCTTGGGAGTCCTTTGATTCCTGAAGGAACTATTTCCCTGCTGAATGAATCAGTTCCGGGAATTCCAGTTGTAGTGGCTCCATTGTCCTTGAACATGGCGACTTTTATGTCTCAAGGCCAAGTAGGCTAGAAGTTCTTTAACACTCAGCAGCAACATTTCCTAGTTGCTTTTTAAAAATATATATAATATTATCACTAGTGGGCCAAGCACTAGGGTGGCAAACCACAGAAAGTCTGATGAGCCCTAGAGAAAATGATGAATTTCTGACCATCGACTCTGTACTATTTGTGATTTCCTGCAACCTGCAGCAGTATCACAAAAGGAAGGGATGGAAACAGTCTAGGAAGCATATATTGCTGATATTTATTGGCAGGGAATCATCAGCTATTATTATAAGAGACTACCATTTTTAATCCAGTTCTTTCTTTGCTAACCTAATCAATCATTCAGTCAACACATACTTTTAGAGAACTTCTAAGGGGTCAGTGCTGGGATGCAAAAATGAACACCGTAACCAGATCTTTCTTTCAAGGAGCTCAAGCCAGTTGGGGAGATAGGATGCAACCTAACAATATGGTGTGTGATCAAAGGTTGTGAAACTATTATGGTGATGGAAAGCCAGTTCCATGCCTGGCCTGAGAGAGGAACTGATGCTTGAACTAAGTTGTAAGGAAAGAGTGGACCTTTCCCAGGCAGGCTGAAGGGAGAGGAAGCAAGGAAGAGGGCGTTTCTCTGAGAGGGGATGGCTTGAGCAAAGAGTAAAGCTGTAGGCATGTTCACAAGCCTACAAACTGGTCCACTGGAATGTGGCATGGGGCGCAATAGGGGAAAGGGTAAAAGATGAGGGTGGCTCTCAAAGGGTCTGGTTAGCAGTGGTTTGGGTTTAGCCTAAATGCAAAGAGGGACCAGAAAGAAGGGAAATGGTTATTAGATTTGCCTTTTAGGAAAACCACTCTTGGGTGGGGAGGGGAGAAAAATAAAATGCATGATACCTGAACATATACAAGACTTTTAGGTCTTTAGTAATGATTCCACAAATCCTAAAGCAAAACAATTTCAAAGGCTTTTGTTTTGGTGTGTGTGTGTGTGTGTGTGTGTGTGTGTGTGTGTGTGTGTCAAGTACACTGTAGGTTAAGATAGTTCTCCTTAGCAAATTGACGCCTGTGGACACTTACAGAGTTGCATTTCCTTACTAGTACTTGACTGTTGTTTCTTTTCACTGTCACTGAGCCAAACTTGAATGCAAGTTCTTTTTTTACAGATTTGTCTATACCCTAAGTAAAATGAATATGAAAGACAAAGAAATATTTTGAAAGTCCAGCCTATTAGAATGTTTCTTTGATTCTGGAAGTTATTCAGTGTAACTCACCTATGTCATTGCCTAAATTAATTTCAAGGAATTTATATTTAGAAAAGATTTATATTATTAATGGAAACAAAAATAAAGGGAAATTCAAGTTCTCAATGTCTCATGTATACAACGTCTGAAATTAAGTTTGCGAACTTGTTGCAATGGTGTTGCCAACCTTTTTTGATATCAGAGGGATTATTCATTATGAATTTGTACCAACTGGACAGACAGTTAACCAAGTTTACTATTGGGAAGTGCTGAAAAGGCTACATGAAAAAGTTAGATGACCAGAACTTTTTGCCAACAATTCATGACTCTTGCATCATGATAATGCACCAGCTCACACGGCACTGTGTGTGAGGGAGATTTTAGTCAGTAAACAAATAACTGTATTGGAACACCTTCCCTACTTGCCTGATCTGGCCCACCAATGACTTCTTTCTTTACCCTAAGATAAAGGAAATATTGGAAGGAAGACATTTTGATGATAATTAGGACATTCAGGACAACACCTCTGATGGCCAT
Organism: Aselliscus stoliczkanus; assembly: GCA_033961575.1. NCBI lineage: Eukaryota > Metazoa > Chordata > Mammalia > Chiroptera > Hipposideridae > Aselliscus > Aselliscus stoliczkanus. The sequence continues at coordinate 124,721,313 of CM066733.1, forward strand.
TCCAGAAAAAGACTTTCAAAATTGCTTTGAAGCGTGGACTAGGCACTGGTGTTGGTTCATAGCTTCCCAAGGGGAGTACTTCAAAAGTGACTGTAGTGATATTCAGCAATGAAGTATGTAACACTTTTTCTAGGATGAGTTTGCAAACTTAATTATCTGATATTTGAGGTGTAAAAAAAAATCATTAAAAAAATCTTCGTGTTTAGGATAACTGGTTTGGAAAATACCATGTAAATGTATAGTTCAACATTTCAAAGAAATGGGGGGAAATTTGCTTATTCTAAAGATTTTAACTGTGTCAGAAACTTTGCTAAAAGTAATAATTAACTTGCAGTGATTGTTCCAGAAAATGTAAACAAACAAACAGACAAAGTTGTTTAGGTGCATGAGCCCTTCCAGAGGCCCTGAATTAATGGTCTTTAAACAAAGCACCCACCTTGAAGAGGCGGCATGGTGCCTCTGCCCCTAGTGGACCCATCACCCACAAGTGGTGGAATTCAGATAATGGTGAGAAAGCTGCCATTCTGGAGAAATGAGAAACTATCCATCCATCAGGTATCATTTTTCTTTTATTGGGTAGCACTGAATCTAACTTGTTCTCCAAACTACTATATCCTGAATCCTTTGAAACATGATCCCCCAACTCCTCCTTACCAAGGTGGAAATGCCTGTAAAATCTTCAGACCTTTTTTCACAGCTTCCTATTACACAAAAACAAAAGCAAAAACACCCAAAACACGCACTTGTGACAAAGGACCCTGCAGCATTGCACCATTCCTTCTTCCCTGATAAACTGCTTATTGGCATTTTTCTATTGTTGGCCTGAGAGTCAATTCCAAGCCATATCTCTTATGTTTATCCAATGCGGTGCCTCCATAGTGTCATCAGCCCTGCTTTGACAAGAATTCTGAGACAGCTTGTGGGCTAACTGGGCATGGAAGAGGGAAGAAGGACCCCTAGAAGGAAGACCTTGATTCTGCACGCCACTGCCGATCGCGATGTGTAAGGGAGAGGCGCTCAAACCTCCTACATCCTGCCTCCACAATCCTCCGCTCACACAAGACAGATTTTAGGAGATATGGGGCTGAGGAAGGAAACAACAGAGAAAAAGTTCTCTTACTCTTATTCCACCTACCTCACATGAACTTAAATCTCTTAAAAAGAATGTATGGATCATACAGACAGAGCTAAATTACTATGACGAGCATGCTGAGTAAACTGCGAACATAATCAAGATTACAGGAAGAAAGAAATGACATGCTTTTGAAGCGTCTTCTCAAAGTGCCAGTTAAATTATTAATATTAGCTAAAAGTTTTTAAATGCTTGTCATTTGCTCAACATACACATGTTAAGTGCTTTATTTACAGTTTCTCACTGAACACTCAGTATTGATTTGGGAGGAGACACGCACAGTCAGAGAGGTGAAGGACTTGTCTGGGAACTTGAAGATTTTACATGGCAGAGCTGCGATTCAAATGTCGCTCTTTCTGTGCTCAGTGTTAATATGTATGGCCTCCTGACTCTTTATGCTAATATTGTAGATCTCCTTGAACAAATATTGTTAATACTTTGCAAATGATTCATATCACTATACATTCTTGAAATTGATACAACTATTTTCATTTTAAAATGAATGTAATCTGGAATTTTCACCACTTCAGACTAGTCTATTTAATTATTTAGAATTTATATGACTCTACCATAAAATCCACATATTCTAGCCAAAACCCAGAAAGAAAAATAAATGAATTCCATAAAAGCAGTCCAAAAATTATCTTGTTTTTCTTTAAATTGTATTCCATTGGTTCTAATAGACAAATAGGAGTCAGTTGCCCAAATACACAGAGTGCAGCTTAAAACATTTTAACAGGAAGTAAAGTAGACAGGGTTCCTGCGCCCTAGAAGTTTAAAATCTAAAATTCAACATGGGCACCTAACAATGCAAGGAACATAACCGCACACCCCACTGTACAAGAATAAAGTGCAGGCAATAATAAATATACCAGCAAGCACATACATGATCACGAAGTTTAACATCTTCTCTGAGGTTTTCACTGTTGGGGTATTGTACAAAAAGAAAAAAAAAAGCAATTATCACTCAAAACAGATAGTATTTACGAAGAAATGCAAACGCAGAAAGGACTTTTTCTAGTAGAGTGCTGGATGAAACCTGGGAATGGTTTAGATGAAAGTGTGGGACCCGTTCGGTAGAACAAGAGGAAGCGAATGCTGAGGAGACAGGTTTAGGCAGAGTAAAGTGAGTATGGAGGAAAGGAAGAGATTCATTACAGACCCCAGGGATCCGATAAAGAGCCCCATGAAAGGGCCCGAGCTGCCTGGCCTACATAGTGGGAACACAAATGAAAGCACAACAGATTTCAAACAGTAAGATAACCTGGTGCAGGGTGGTGAAGGAATTGGCTTCATTCCATCACCTGAGTCGCCAGGGTCTAAGGTAGAGGGAAACGGGCCAGTGAGAAGGAAGTGGCCATGGTCAAGTGTGAAAGCTGCTTATTCGGAAAATAAATCTCCTTGTCCACATAATGACATTTCTTTAGATAAAAAGGACAGAATTCAAATCTACACGAAGACACCGTTCCCATTTATTATATTTCAGGTTTTCAGGCAGTGATTCTTAGCACAGAATAGGGTAAAGATAGGGAGATGGGGAGCAGTGTAGTTAGGGTGGAAGGAAGGCCAGGTTATAAAGGGAATGAGGTTTAGTGGTAGAAACTGGCATAAAATATACTCACTACTATATTTTAGTCTTCTCACTATGTTCCTTGGTAATATTCTATGTCTTTTTCTGATCAATGAAAACTGTTCAAACTTCATCTCCAAAACATCATTATTAACAAACTCTCTTTATTCTATGTCTTCATAAAAACTCATCGATTCAGTCTGTACCACATATGCATTTGTTTCCACATTACTTGGCAGAGAGTTTTAATGATTTGCAGTGATTAGGAGGTAATAAGGATGTGGGGCCACACACACCTAGGTTCAGATTCCAGCTCTGTTGCTAAGCAGACAGGATGTTGGGAAGGTACTTACTGTCTCTAAGTCTCAATCTCCTCAACTGCTAAAGAGAATAAAGAAAACAATCTATCTATATGGTTGTTTTAAGGATTCAATAAAAACAATGCCTGTAAAACATTTAATATAGTGCTGGCAAATGATCAAAGAATATTAAAGACCGTAGTTACTTTTCTGCATGCTTTCTCTCCAGATAAAATTCAAGCTTCTTAAAAGTAGGTTCAAAGTTTATGCCACATCACATTCTCCAGCAAATTGAGGGCGGTTGAGAAATAAAAATATAGTGACTGTGACTGTGTTTATATGCCCCAACAATATTCAGGCAGAAAATGGATAATTTTATCCATCAGTATAGCAATAAACCCCCAGTTACATTTTTGATGGAATGGGTCATTTGCTTCTGAAAAAAGAGATTTCAAAGCCACTATAGATTAATAAGTTCACAGAAACTGGGTCACTGGTGAAGATTGCCGAGGTGTGGTGGTTTGTTATTTAGTTCTTCATCTCTGATAATTTTTCCTTCTTCTCTCACTTCATTATAGCAATGGTCTCTTTTAGGTAGTTTTTCATCAAACCACATGATCTACTAATACATTCAAGCATTTTCATCTCAATCAACTCAATATTTAACGACAGCATCCTATTTTGAATCTACACCATTGGAATCTCACTCTTGGCGCCTAATGAACCCCTCTCTGTGGTCTGCCTAGGACTCTATTAAATCTTTGTGAGCCTGACCACAATGGTTTGGTTCAGTACCCCTCCACCATCGAATACATTAAAACCAAAACAAAACGCTGTCATACATGGAAGAGTTCATAAAATCCAGCCTGTGAAAGACAGTCGGCAATCTGTCCAAGTCACGTCCTGGACTTTTTGTTTTACAGACTTTCCCAGAATATTGGCTCAATGTTAATAGAGAAACTGTACATAAAATTCAAACAGAGAGGGGTCAGTGAGTCTCCGGGAGAACAGAACCTAGAATGCTACCCACACCTTTGTGAAACACCAAGCTTGCTAAATCTGCTATTGTCAGCTAGGATCACATGGCTGATAAAAATCTTAAGGCTCCAAAGTATGCATACTCAGCTCTTTGGGGTTATTGCTAAATAAGCCTATAAAGGTACTTGTTTGCTTTTTGCATGAACTGCAGATGGAAAGACACCAAAAAGCAGTCATTTGCAAATACATCCTTTTTCTTTCCAGGCCATGCATTGTTCTTTAAACTGAGAATGAAAGGATTTGAAATTCTATGGAAAAATAGAATTTATCCTCATTTGCTTGCTTTTTCCCTCCTCAGGATTATCATTTTATATTCTTATTCAGTGTTATTAACACTATTTTTGAAGCAAAATCATATAGCTTTAGAATTTAAAAAGTTCTTAAGTAAAGGAAATTGATGCTCAGAGAATTTTAAATGAGCTGCTCAAAGTCCCACAGGTAATGAGAGGCAGACCTGGGGGTGTGATCCTCTTCTCCGACTTCTAAATGCAGTGTTTAAACCCTGCCAAGCAGTCCCAATAGTGTTCCTATATGCTCTAAACTCTCAAACACCCCAAGCCTGGATAAGCCCTCTTTCCCTTCTTTCAATCATTTCCTACCTTTATCCTGAGCACCTCACTTTCTAGGGTAATCACATGGAATTCAAATAATTTCAGCACATTTCATCAATACAGTGAAAAAAGGACTTTGTACACAACTGCAGTATAAAAACACAGAGGTCCGAAAGGCAAAAATATTGATAATATGTCATGAACCTCCTGACCCCCATCTTTATGAGTACCATTCTCAAAACAAGCCTAATCCAGAAGCAAAAGGTGAATAACATGTATAAAAGAAAACCCTGCAGTGTGGTGGGATAGAGGGTACTATGGAAGAACAAATGAGGGATCCCAGATTGGAGTCAGAAAGTTTCTTGAAACAGATGACCCTAACTAAAGGATGAGTAAGGGTTAGCCAGGGCAAGGGCTGGGATGGGGGAAAACACCCCTCTCACAATAACCAGGTTTGACTTTCAGTCTAACACTAACTAGCTCTCAGCTCTTGGGCAAGTTATACAATCCCTTAAACTTAAGCATTTATGCAAAATTGGAGATGTCAATAGCAATTACCCAAAAAGTTTTGTGAGACTTAAATGAACACACAGATGTAATATTCTTATGAGAGCGTTAGTCACATAGTAGACACTCCATAAATGTTAGCCCTAGTGTTGTAGATGATGATGGAGCAGTGTGTTCAAACAATCAGAGGTTGAAAGAGCATGGCAACGTCCTTGAATGTTACAGAAAAGGCATGTAGTTCCAACTGGTGGGAGCAAAGGGGATGAATGTAATTAAACTGAACTGTACTCACTTCTCCCAGCTGTGGTGTAGGCAAGAAATCGCACATCACTCCAACTAACTAAAACAGCAAAATAACCATGGAAGCTTATTTTCCCTTCAAAGGGTTGATGGTGGGTTCATGGCATCCTCCACTAGAAGGTAGTGAACTTAGGGTAACCAGCCTTAGAGGATGGAAAAATATTGAAGTGCTCAGAGAAAGAAAAACTGGAGCCCAGGGAGCAAGTTGGTGGCACTGGGGAAGGCTGATGGGTCTGGGTTGCTCAGAGTTCCAGGACTACTGACCAACAGAACTTCCTTGAGGGCTGCTATTTAAATGACCTACAGTTGTAGGGCTCAGAAAACTAACTGCAGAAAGTGTCATGTGGATGATCCTCCTGGATGGGATGACCCTCACTCAGGCCACTAGTTGAGTAAAACTTCCAGTTCTGCCTGTGACTCAGGCCAGGGGGCCCTTACATGAGAAGGACCTTTGGCTCACTGTGGTTTCAAGTCCTGGAATGCCAATGAAGGGCTGTTAAATGGAACTGATAATTACCTGTGGCACAGGTGTATCAGCTTAGTACCAAGAGCTGATTTTTGTTTCTGACAGAAGTATGTAGTTTATAAATAGGTGTCACAGTGAACTTCAGGAAGAATTTGACCTAGAAGGCAAATATTTTATCCTCAAAGGTCTCAGAGATACGGGGATTGTCCTTTGGCAAGAAAGAATGACTAGTCAAAATTGCTTAAATAAGTTATTTTCATGTATATTAATAAAAAATATATATATATTATATAGTCAAAATTACTTAAATAAGTACCTTCATATATATATATACCTCACTATATACTAAATGTTGTATCTCCCCAAAATCCATATAATGAAACCTAATCCTCAATGTGATGGTATCTGAGTATCTGAAAGTGGGGCTTTTGAGAAGTGATTAGGTCATGAAAGTGGAGCCCTCATAAATGGGTGCCCTTCTAAAAGAGTACAGAGAGCTGTCTAGCCCTCTTTCCATTGGTGAAGATACAGTGAGACAAGGGCCAGCTATGATGAAGGAAGCAGTTTCTCCTCAGACACCAAATTTGCTAGTGCCTTCGTCTTGGACTTCCCAGTCTCCAGAACTGTGAGAAATAAATTGTTGTTTAAGCCACCCAGTCTATAGTATTTTTGTTATAGTAGCCCAAATGGACTAAGGCACTGTCTGTGTTAGAAACACCAAATTGTGCCTGAGGACTGTTACATTGTTATGAGCCTTGTGCATGGAAGACACCTGAGCCACTTAGGAACCTGTGAATGGCAGGCAAAGCACGCCTACTGTCTACTGAGAGTCCACCTCTGCTCTCAGGCAGATGGGGCTGTAGAAGCACCTTTCCCTCTTCTGCTTCCTCCACTTCTCCCACATCTCTTATAAGGTTGTCTAGACTTCCCACCCTGATTTCTATTAAATTCAGAAAAGACTGGTCACCTCCCCTTACCCACATAGAAAAATTCTGTGATTGCTGGCCTGCAGGTATTGTATCGAGCACTTTCCTGTAATGCACAGGACCTGTTCACATAGTGATCCAATGCATTATATAAGAGCTTTTACTAATCACACCATGGACATTCGGTTCCCAAAAGCAAATACTGCAAATCAAGGACTTTAATACAGAGGTGACTATAAAATTATCACAGCCAAGTGGCAAGTCCTTGGTGCATTTAATCACAAGGGGATCAAAAGAGCTCTTGGTTCTGCTCTAATTGTTTTTAAATTTTTATTCATAATCATGTTAAGCAGTTATATGAGCCTTTTAAATTATGATGATTCTTTCTGAAGGCTTTTAACTGTAAGCAAATTGTGAAATAGTCCCCTTTCTGAGGAGACTTAGGTGCCTGAGGATTTAACAGATGGTGTTCTTTTAAACTTGCTGAGTGGATGAGTTATCCACAGTTTGCAACTTTTACCACGTGCTTCAGAATCTCCTGATGAATTTAATAATTTCAGATTACTGGGACCCACACCTAGAATTGTTAATCAAGTAGGTCCGCCAGGGTCTGGGAATCTGCATTTCTAACATATTTCCAGGTGATGCTGATGCTGCTGGATGGGGACCATACAAGTGAGAACCACCAGTGTAGAATATACTTTCATCTAAATGTACCAGGTAATCTGTTATTGTTGGATAAGTTTTCAAAGAACGCGGGCCCTCCAGGAAGCACCCGCATCCTTTTATTATCTTTATCTCAGCAAGAAGGGAGCACGCCTAACCTCACACTACGGTCTTCTAATTCTCTATAGATTAGATGCTGCTTAAGGTCAAAAAATACAGAGTGTTTGTTCTCAATCTGTTATCATGGAGTAAGATCTGGTACATACATAGGGACTAGGCCAAGTCATTCCATGATTATGTGAATCCAGCAAAATTTTCTCTGGGTCACCCAGGAAAATTAGAAAATAATCACATGTAATACTCAAGCAAGTTTGGGTATACTTTTCTCCAATAAGTTCATACCTCAATAAATGTATTCCATTTTAGAATGAGGGAAGAAAAACCATACATAATTTCAGCAATGAAGTTGCAATAAAAGAGGTTTTCTTTCTGCCTAAGCTCTGACATCTCTTGATTTTATTTAAACCTACTGTTCTTTATCAATAGATTATGATTATTCCCCAAAGAATTATTATTTTATATAAGTATTCCTAGTAACTCACATCTTAGGATGTTCTCTCAGGATAATTTCTTTTCTATTTGTTAATTCTCAGACTTAGGTACTTGATTTAAGCTAATTTTCTATATTGTTTGTATTGAAATTCATTAACTTTTTTACCCTTTTATTTTGAAATAATTTCAAAAATACAAAAAGTTGCAAGAATTGCAAGAATGGCATGAAGAACTCCCATATAACTTGCATGCAGTTTAGCCAACTATTTACATTTCACCTCTCTCTCCCCCTCTAATATATATATATATTAAGAAAGGGAAACTGTATTAAAATTGTAATACTCAATGTATACCAATAATTAAAGATGAATACAAGTCACATTTGACTTCTGTAATTACCCACTTTGAGCACCTCTTGTAATTGCAGAAGTCAAATGTGACTTGTATTCATCTTTTGTTATCCATATATATCAAGTATTACAATTTTAATACAGTTTCCCTTTCTTAAAATGTGGATACATTTTTTGGCACCATATATATGGTGCCAATATATATATATATATATATATATATATATATATATATATATATATCTCACACATATGTAAATATATGTATATCTCACACATGTATACTCACACACACATATATATGTAAAAGATATACAGGTATCTAATATCACATTAATTACTCCATATAATATACATATTTTTTCCTAACCATTCAAGAGTAAGTAGCAGACATAATGCTCATTACCCCTCAAAATTTTAGTGTTTGTTTGTTTTTAAAAAGGGACACTGTCCTACATAGGCACAGAATAATTATAAGTATCAGAAAATTGACATTGATATATCACTGCCATCAAATTCACAGGATCCATTCAAATTTCACTGATTGTCCCAGTAATATTCTCCATAAACTGGGGACCCAAACAAGAATTACTTGTGATTAGTCACCATGTCTCTTTAGTTCCTACAACTTGGGATAGTTCTTCAGTCTTCCCTTGTGTTTTATATACTTGATATTTTTTAAGAGTACAGGACTGTTATTTCCTGGAGTGGTCTTCAATCTGGGTTTGTTTGATTTCTCTTCATGATTAGATTCAGAGTATGCCTTATGCCAGGAATACCCCAGCAGTGATGCTGTGGTTTCCTTGAAGTATCATATGAGGAAGCATACAATATCAATTTGTCCCATTATGGGTGCTATCAATTTTTACCACTTGGTTATGATGATGTCTGCCAGTTTTTTGTACTACTTATCAATAAGCCATTAACAAGTATTTTGATAGAATATACATCGATGATATAAGTATACTGATCTTCATCAAACTAGCACAAGTTAGCATCTATCAATGACTTTTGCCTGAATTGATTATTATAATTGTACTTGCAAAGTGGTAATTTCCTAATTCCATCATTCTTTCTACTTTAAGGTGGAGCTTTCCCTCTGCTCTTATCTACCATCTATCTATATAGATATTACTAGATAGATGCTCTTCTATTTTATTCAATGAGTTACAATCCACTATTTCATTATTTATTTTGATGCTTAAATTGTCCCAACTTTGGCAAGTGGGAGATCACTCAAGGTAGTTTATGTGTCAGACTAGAACACTTTCCTACTGTCTGGTTCAATAAGATATTCTAGACTCATCGTAACTTTTCTTTGCCCAAACCCGACCCTGAAATCAGCCATTTTTCTGGTTTCTTTTAGTGGATTCCAGGTATATTCATTGATACACATTGGTGTTAGGGACTGAATGTTTATGTCCCCTCAAATTCATATATTGAAGCCCTAACTCCCAGTGTGGTTGTATTTGGAGATGGGACTTATAAAGAAGTCATTAAGTCTAAATGAGTTAGTAAGGGTGGGGCCCTGATCGGATATGATTAGTGTCCCTATAGGAAAAGAGTTTAAGAGAGCACTCTCTCTCTCCATGTGAATGCATCAGGAAAAGGCCATGTGATCTATGTGAAGACGTATGGAGAAGACAGCTGTCTGCAACCCAGGAAGAGAGCTCTCACCAGACTGGACCATACTGGTACCCTGATCTTAGACTTCCAACCTCCAGAACTGTGAGAAAATAATTTTCTGTTGTTTAAGCCACTCAGCTTGTGGTTTGTGTTACAGCAGCCCAAGCAGACTAATGTAATTTGTATCTTACCTATAGCTGTATCTATAGCTGTATCTATCTATTTCTATTTATATCAAAGAAAACAACTCATGCATTTTCATCAATATCACAAATTCCAGTCCAAGGTTTATTCTGGCTTTCTCCATTTCAATATTTGTAACATTAATCCCTAATAGTGAGAAGTCTGGCTCCCTTTACTCTCCACATATTTAGTTACTTTCTCAAGCCCCTGTGTGTAACCAATCCCCCAACCTCATGGGCTAAGTCCTCAGTGCCAACCATGTCAGCTGAATCCTCAGCCCTGTAAGGAGCCTTCATTAAAGATTTCAATTTTTTAATTTTAAGAATTTTACTAGTTTTACATTTTAAGTTCATTTTAATTTTTTTCTACTCCTCCCAACTTAGTATAATACACAAATTTCAGTAGTCTTGTTTTTTTTGTCCAATTATGAGACAACTCATCATTATAGGAATTGTGAGGAATAATAATACTAATAAGATCAGTCTGAGGAAATGGCAGTGATAATAGGAAATACTTTGAAACGATGTTTAATGTCTTATAAAATATCTATATATAAGAATTTTAGTCTGACATTGAACACTGACTTTTAAAACAAGTGAAAACTAAAAATGAGAAGCTTAAATATATAAAAATAGGAAAGTATCCATCATCAGAAGAAATGGCAAATGGTGAAAGAAATAGAGATCAAGTGATGAAAAAATAACAATGCCTTCTTTCAAGGCAGTTACCAAAACTCTCTTCCTGTGCACAGAAAAATTACGTCTTCTTGTTAACAGTGGAGCAATTGTGAATTCTGATAAAAATCTCACTCTGAACAAGTGGCATATTAGGTCAACAGGGCTGTAGAAAACCCATTTCACACAGAACAATGATATATTTAGGCTAGTCTATGTACCTGAGAATACATGGTAATATTGTGAATTTAAATTCCATGTGCTTGGACAAATTGAACTTGTCCTTTTGGTCATTTTTGTCCATCTTCAAGATGTTCTATGCCATATGTGTAAGTGGACATGTAAATGCCACTATACAGACTGCTGTATTTAGGCTCAATCTAAAAGGCATAATATAAATATACATGCTACAATTCATCTTGGCATTCTAACCAAACTTCAGTTTCTTTTTAAATATTTGTCCCCATATGGATCGAATCACTTAATCTACCATCTACAAATACATTTTTAAAAGAATTCTTCTTCATCTCAGAGAGCCAAGATATTCTCAAAAACACATAATTTGAAGATGTGTGCATGACAATAAATTTTATGTAATTAAAATTTGTGGGTTAAATGGAAAATGAGAGCTAGCCAATGAATTTAAAACAATGATCAGTCCTTGAATTTACAATCTAATTGAGAAATAGATACGAAGTAGAAAATGAGCTATATGATGAAGTAAAAGCTGGTGGTGAACCAAAGTCCTACAAGTGTTGAGGGAAGTGTGACGTGGAAGAGTGATTGCTTGGCAACAGGGACCTCAGTTTCAAGCTGTTTTTTGCGGGGAATCTGGGAAAAACAAGAGTAAAAGTTTCAGGAAACAGAAAACCCATTTACTGATTTTTAGAAACATGTTCTTTGATATGACTAAATTTGGGAAGTAATCAATTACAAAGATTACTAGGAAATAGTAAGTTGTTTTCTAACCTTTTAATAACCAACAATCTATTTTATCTCTTTTGCAAATTCTTGCAATGTTATGGTTGATCATAATTTCTCATCTGGATGAAAAATAATGTTATCAGTGAATTTTTAAAAATTCTGTAGAAGCAAAGAATTTTAAGTTTAATTTGAGCAGTTTTATGGTGGCATAAAATCCAATGTTACTGAGCTTTGAAATATTAGAAATAGTTTGAGGAATCCCATTTGCTCATAGACTCTTAGAAGTTAGAAATATCTAAATATCTAGTCCTTTTTTTTTTGAGGGCAGTGTCACTGGCCCTCATATGTGGGAGCTGAACTGGGGCCGCTGGCTTCCCAAGCCAGCGCTTAACCACTGCACCACTCGGCCGGCCCAGAAGTTGGAAATATCTAATCTACTTCAATACCTGCATGTTATAGATAAAGAAATAAGAGGCCCAGAGATGTAGATGTTAAGTACTCACCTAAGGTTACAGTCATTGATGGAAGTCCCAGAACTAGACTAAAAGACTTGACATTAATTCAGAACCCCTTTCTTTATCTTTCTTCTAATTGAAAGATTTATTATATTCTAACTTGTATTATTTTCTTTCTTTCTTTTTTTTTTTTTTTGGCATTAATCCTCCATACCCCCACCTCCACCCCTAAGATTTTAAACTCTTTGGGAAAAGGGAATGTCATCTACTTTTTTGTATGATAATAGCAATGTGCCCCTAAATAACAGACTCAGTACTAACAGCTTTGCAGACATTGCTCATTTAATTGTAACTCAATGAGACAGATACTATCAGTCTCACTTTACAGAGTCTAAGCCGTATGAAGGCTAAGTAATTTGCATAAAATCACACAGCTAGCAAAGAATAGAACATAGATTCAAGTCCACGTCTGGACTTCTCCAAAGGCTGTTCTCTGTCTTCTCAGCTAAGCTGCCTCTGATAATCATTACTGAACAATGTCTACATTTCATAACTTAGACAGAGAGCTGAGTCCATGATCTTTTTGAGGCCCCTAAAAATCCCTTGCTTTAAAAAGATATAATAAGTGAAAACAAACATGGGTATTTGCTTTCTGAAATCAATAAGGTACTACAAAATATAGTAAATTTATCAAAGTAAACTTACGAAAGTCTCTGTTTTTTATTACAAGACAGTTGCAAACATCGAATCAGAGAATTGTCACATATCATAAAATGTGCAGCATTCATTTTATTCATTTCTCCTATCAATCTTTTCTTTTACAGGCAGTTTTTCCTGCAGCAATAATCTCCCTACTCACTTGGAATGCTTCTGTTCATCTGAAAAGCCTAAAGGGCAATATTGGGTATCTTTAATAACCATGTCACTTCTCTTGAGGGTTTGAATGGTCACCAGTCAGGAGCCAGGGGGCCAGGGCTGGGGCCTGGACAAATACAAGAAGAGTAAAAACCAGGCAGAGATGCCTGCCCCTTACTATTAGACAGCTTTGTAACTTTAGTTGTCCCTGAAATGTTAGCAAAAGTCAGGCTTGAGAGAAGGGATGACACCAAAGCTGTGTGGGAAGGAGAGAAAGCTGTTTGCAAACGCAAGATTGTTTGGTGGGAGCCCTGCCAATTGAGAAATAAATGCTGCCCGCACTTATTTAATTGAATGCAGGGAATTTAATCCTGAGACATCTTGAGTTGGAGCTCACTCTCCTGTTTCCTGTCGGAGTTGGCAATGCTCTGCTCTATTCTTGAGAGGTGTCCTGGTGTTTCGGGGGTAAAGGGGGCACTTGGCCCTCACTTTCTGAAGTTACCATCAGCTCAAGAGAGGACAGACCCACAGTTTCAAAAGCCTTGCTCACAATTTCTGATGCATCCTCTGAGGCAGGCTTTTCACTTTTTTTTTTTTTAATTTCTTTTCTTTTTCCCCCCTTTGTTTTGTTTTTTAACATTTGCTTTAGATATGCTATACTGTGTAGTGGTTTTAACCCTAGTTATGCATTAAAATCACTCTTCTGTATTGTGAGACTTTTTAACCATATGAACTTATTTTTTTTAAAAAAAATCATTCCAGAGCCCGGAAATTTTAATTTAACTGGCCTGGAATGGGGCCTGTGCACCCTATTTTTAAGGTCCCCAGTTGGTCCCGAGGTGCCGCCTAATGTGATTCTCAACCTCGAACCCCAGGGGTCCTCTGAAACATCTTTGAATATTTCTAAGAACCTAAGTACAGTCACATATTTTACCTGTGATAACATCCTCAGGGTGAACACTGAGTCTCTTTACTCTTGTCTGATATAAATCAACACCTAGTGGTGACAGCATATCATTTTCTGATGAGAAACTGATAAACAGAGTTGCTGAAATACAATGAAAATGAAATTATTAGTTTATACATACAGTTTTTAAATAGATTAACCAAAGCCTAGTCCATCGTGGGAGAAAAATAAAGGGACACCTTCAGGTTAAAAAGTTGGGAAGCAGTCTGATAAGGTTATCTTTTAACCTGGTATTAAAATTAGCCTTCGAGCACACAACAATAAATAAATGAAAGGCATACCAGAAAGGTGCTGAGTGGTAAGGGGAAGCCAGTTAGGGGGTTTTATATTTGTCCTGGATAATGCACACTCAGAGATGCAAAGGATGAAGTGGGTGATCTTTGTCTCTAAATTTACTTGTATTCTCTTACTGTAGGTGGTAGCACAGCATCTCCCCCATCACCCCATCTCACTTCTATCAATCCCATTAGGACCAGGTCCTTCAAAACCTGTTTGAGAAAAATCACAGAGGGAAGTACTAGAGATTATTTCTATTGTCTGCCAAGTTGGTCTCTTGCTATCATCCGGAAATGTTTAACATAAGTGAATCTTTAATTAACTTCAAAAAGTGCCTGTGCTTGGTCTCAGGTATGTAAACATGGCAGGACAAAAGTCACTAATGTTTGGCAAGGGGAGTTTTCAAAACATCAATTAGAAAGAATTGGTATGCCCCATGAACACCCACCTTGACAGTAGGAAAGAAATTAGTGCTAATTATAAATGTCCCTCTTACTTCACCAAGAATTTGTTCATGATTATACATGGGGGACATAAAATCAAGCACACATTTTTTCTATATTTTATTTATTCATAAATTCAGTAAATATTTAGAGGTTATATACTATGTGCCAAGGCTGCTCCAGGCTTTAGAAATAGAGAAGTGAGCAAAAGAAATAAAACTTATCCCCATGAAGTTAAAGCCCTAAAGGGGCATCAGAGTTCGAAGGTCACTATAAGTTAATAAGAGTGCTGTCACTTGAAATTCTGTATTAAAACATTTGTAGTTCAGACTTCTAAAAAAATGTGCTTCCTTTGAATGTAGAAAACTAAGGTATTCCTCTCAACCCTTCATAAGAATATTTTTAATTCACAGCTTCCCATTATGTAAATTGATTAAATCAAACGCTAACTACAAGAAGAAAACATAATTTAATGTTCTTGTGTTTCCAATCCCCAGCAGCTAACTAACAATTCAGCATTTACTAGCCAGGAGCTTGGGTCATTCAAGTAGAGCTTATTACTTTAGAGATGATAAGCGAGACAATGCACTATGTTTATGGACTTAGAGGTGAGAAGAGAAAAAGAAGCAATCTTAGGAAATCTGAAAAGGATTTTGGAGACCAGTAAAGTAATTTAGAGAACATTGACATTCAAATCAGATGCTTTCATGTAATAAATATTTGCTGAATATTTTGTTGGGCAGCTAGATTCCGCAGATAGGGTGACATTGTGTCTCTTAAGACGTTAGGGCTTTGTATGTACAATCATACTGTATAGGATACATTTCAGCTCTCATTTCCAATTGGTAATTCCTTGGAAAAAAAATCGTATAATGTGTCTATGGCTGAGTGTAAAATTATCTTGGGTAGAGTTTCAATGAGAGTATTGAGGCAAATGCTAATTGTGTCACCTTCTTGGCTTGAGTGTTTTTCAAGAAAGACTTATAAAGCCTTTAAGGCAGAGAAAGTGGTTGAGAGTCACAAAGTATTCTAGCAGCTGAAACCCTACTCTTGAGATAAGAGCCACCTTGCCTAAAATACAGTGAATGGCAGCCTCGGGACAAAGAATTAATGTGAAAAGGTGCAACCAACACGTCTTCTGAAAGCCCTACACCACTGCCACCATTGTTCTGAGTATTTATAAAAAGTCGTTTTCCAAGAGTACAGATTTTTTAAGGAAAACTAAATGTTCACTTTATAATAAAGGTTCCATGAAGAATTGTTAAGGAATTGAGAAGGCTTTTCCTTAAACAAGACTCCCTCCATTTAGAATTTTATTTTACAGTAAAGAAAAGTATATTTTAAAATATACAATTCTTGATGCTTTAGGAACTAATGTAGCATAAATAAAAATTTTTAATCAAAGCTCACAAATTTGGCAAAAAACAGGAGAAATAGCTTTTGTTTAAGTGTCTACAGAAATGTTAAATGTAGCAATGAATTTTACCTGGATACTTTAAAAACACTTAACATCACTGTTCACATGTTAATTCAATAAACAAATATCTAAGCTAGGTGTCCTGCAGAATAACATTTATATAGGATATAATCCCTTACATGGATCTAAAAAAAGTAGCATTGATCATTGTAAAGCATGAAAAGAAGGACTGACAGAGAAAATACAGGACACCAAATATTGTATGGGGCATGCTTACACTAAAAATTTTTCTTCTATTTATCTAAAATTGAAATGTAACTGGACATTCTGTATTTTTATTTGCTAAATCTGAGAACCCTAAAAGAGTACACCCAAATTAAAAATAAAATTAATACATTAATAATGTATTAATAAAATATTAATACATTAATATTCAACTAGAATCTTTCCTTAAATGCTCCCAAGGTGGTATGGACTGAATTCTGCCCACCCCACAACTCTGCCCCAAATTCGTATGTTGAAGCCCTAACCTCCAATGTGAAGACAAGGCTTTTAGGAGATAATCAAGGTAAAATTATGCCATAAGGATTGTGTCTTAATATCACAGAATTTGTGGCCTTATAATAGGAGGATGAGTGAGAGATCCCTCTCTCCAAACACATGTACTGAGGAAAGACAATGTGAGCACTCAATAAGAAGGCAGTCGTCTACAAGCCAGGAAGAGAGTCCTCGTCAGAACCTGACCATGCTGACACCCTGACCTCAGACTTCTAGTCTCCAGACTGTAAAATTAAATTTCTGTTGTTTAAGCTACTCAGTCTATGGTATTTTGTTATGACAGGCTGAAGTAAGACTCAAGACTCCCTGCACTCCCTCTTTGTATTAGTCATCACACTCAGTAATTTCATGGTTTCCTTCACTGGCTGGCCGTAACTGCCATGATGGCAGGGAGGGCAATGAGTGGCCTGGGATGTCTTTTGCTGTGTGCTTAGCTGATTGCACAGTGCCTCTGGCTTATAATAGGGGCTAATAAATATCTGTTGACTAAATGAATACTAAATAAATTGACTAGAAATGGGAATAAAAAATGTGTGGTCACTACATTGTTATTTATAATAGAAATAAAATATTAAGGAAAATCTAAATGTCCAAAAATTGGGGAATATTTAATACATTAATTAAATTAATAATAGTACAATCATATGACAATCTATTATGTAGTCACTAGAAAGGGTCTTGCAAATATTATTTTTAATGCCATGATAAATTTCACACAAAATTATGTTAAGTAAAAAAAAATAGAGTATATATGTATCTGTATACATATATAAAAAAATAGCAGGGCTGGCTGAGTGGCGTGGTGGTTAAGCGCTGGCTTGGGAAGCCAGCAGCCCTAGTTTGGTTACACATATGAGGGCCAGTGATACTGCCCTCAAAAGAAAAAGCAAATTCAGAAGTAAATGCAATTGTTAACAGTGATTTTCTTCAGATAGCAGGATTAAATTACTTTTTCTTTTATGTTTTTCTTTACTTCTCAATTTGCTACAAGAATCATGATGATTTTAATCAGAAAGAATATTAGCAGTCATTTGACATGAATTATATGGATTGAAAAGATGGTCTCTGCAAAATTTTTACAGCAAATAAAACAAAGTTAGGTTGGTCAAAGTTGTTATTAGTGCAGGGTTCAGAAGAAAACATGTAGACTCCTTTGGGAAAATACCTCAGTAACACCATGAAGAAACCCTTGAATATACACAGTAATTTTCTTTCCTGAAGTTTCAAGTCTTCCAAAGTCCTTTTGTCAGCATTACGCACACACATTAGGGTCTATTTTGTTCTTGCATTTACCTGGTGGCTTGATTACCACCCCTTCACTCTTCCACCAAACATTCTCGTGTACTTCATCAGTCTTTCAAAAGAATAATTTCTACATTCTGTTGCCTGAGGGGGATTTAACCAAGGAGTAAATACTGAGGGTACCCAAAAACGAAGGGAGTTTCTGATTTCATTTTCAGAATGTTAATACTCTTGAGAGAATTGGAGAGAATCAAGAGATATGAGAGCTATTGATGAGCTTATATTGTCTCATAAATATTATTTCAAGACCATTGTTTGACAAAAGTTCTAAAATTATATTTATACTTATTGGAGTGTAAGAACTTATAAATATGGATAAAATATATTCACAGTGGAAATAATTTACACCTTAGTTTTGTGTGTAGTTTTATTTTTCAGTTTGGGAGTTATTGTTTTGTAGGTACTTTACTGTCTTTCAGCTCCAAAAAGATGAATTGCTATCCACATATATTATATTTTTACTTCATTAATTGTTTTATTATTTCTGGTGAGGGTTCAAATCAACAAGTATTTATGAACACCTACTATATGTTCAGAAAGCACTGTCCTAGGTTTGGGGGATACCAAGATGAATGGAGATGACCCTCTCTGGCTCTCTGGAAAGATCTTTGCCCTAGTGAGGCATGTAAACAGATAATATCAGTACAAGTAAGAACTAGGACAAAGTCATGCAGAGGGGATCTGGGGCAGAAAGGAAGGACCCTGTAATTGATGCTATTGCAGCCCTGTCAAGGTTCCCTTCTCCAGCCTTGTATACTCAACTCACTCCTGCTATTAATGTTGGCTGCTAAAGGCACACAGCGGCTCTCTTCTCTGGAGAGTTTCCTTTGACAAAGTGTCAAGTTCCTCTCTGGGGTGAAGGGGTCCCCAGCATTATTGGGAGCTCATTGGTGGCTGTCCTCTGTGGATTAGAATTGATCATAGGAAGTTCTCTTACAGAACCATGCTCCCTGAAAGCAGTGCGGATGATAGACTCTCAGAGTGGCAGAGGCCTGATGGCAGCACTTGACCATCAGAAGCAAGGTGGGCATGACTTACAAAAAGGACAATAGGTTGATTAGCAGGCTCTGCTCACTAGGAATTTATGGAACTAGCTAACAAAACAGTGTTTCAAGGATTAGATTCAATAAGAGCCTTGCTTAATAATTATAACCAATCAAACTATATCATGAATAGAAGATAAAGGTCAGCCCCCTCAATAGCAAATTATGATCCCTTATTGTTTACAGATTTCAGCTAGTTCTCAGACCCATACATAACCCATTGCTTGAAGTGATGGTCAAGATCCTACAAGGAAGGATCTTGCAACCCATGAAAAGTGTATATAGTAGTGATTTTTCTGATCTTTCTACAAAGGGATCAATGGCCATTTACTCAGGTAAACATACATTAGGGAAAGTGAGTTGTTAAATTGGGAATCTGAGTTGACTATGATATCTAAGGACCCAAAGTACCATCATGGATCCTCCGATTAGAGAAGGGCAACATGTGGGCCAGCAGTTCTAGTCCAGGTCCATTTCAAAGTGGGTCTGCAGGGTCCGTGAACCCACCCTGTAGCTACTTCCTGACTAACTATATTTATAATCAGAATAGGTGTACTTAACATTTGGAAGAAACATCACATTGACTAGCAAAGAAAGAGCTGTTATAGTTAGAAAAACCAAGTGAATACCCCTGAAATTTACATTAAAAAAAAATATTACATCCCAGATGGAAAAGCAGGATTTGGTACTACCCTGAAAGATTTAAAGGGTGAATAGATCATGGTCTCCATCAGCTTCATTTAATTCACTAGGCATGAACTGACTGAGGACAGAATAATTCAGACAGTTGTTCTAAACTGGTTCTAAACACCACCTCCCTAAACAGATCTTGAAAAAATTTGTTCTTAGATGGAGTAACTTTCATGTGAGAAACAACTGGACATGAGTGGTATGAGGGACAGAGTGTCATTGATACTATTGGTGCCCAACCAATAGATCCCCTTTTGTAAAGCCAGTGCACTCTACCCAAAACTACTCTGAGGTTATCTGCTAATGATTCACAGCTGCTCCCTTACCTGGAAAATTGCCCTTGACCAAATGGGAATTACCTCTGAGAGGTAATTCAACCTCTTCTTCTAACAGGAGTGACACGCATTTAATAACTGACACAGAGTATAAAAGCCTGTGATACAATTCATGCTCCAGAGCTCACCATGGGATCAGGCTGAAGAGAGCTCCAGCTGAGATTATATTCCTGTTTACCTTTCTCCCTGCCCTATCCTGCTTCCTTCATTCTCTTTATCCTGAGAGGACACACTCAATAAATTATGTGTACCAAAATTCTTGTCTTTCTTGCTAGGGAACATGACCCAAGATAGAACCTTAGCTAGTTTTGATTACCAAGGACTCTTTGGAGGAGACAGTGCCATATATGAGACTTGAAGCGTTAAGAGCACACTAAAAGTCAGGGCTGGCCAAGTGGCGTGGTGGTTAAGCCCTGGCTTGGGAAGCCAGCGGCCCCGGTTCGGGTCCCACATATGAGGGCCAGTGACACTGCCCTCAAAAAAAAAAAAAAAAAAAGTACACTAAAAGTCAAATATGGATATAGTTAATGTCTTGGTTTTAATATTCTGTGCTTAAGCTTCTTCCATTGAGAAAGTAGCTTTCCAAAGATAACAAGGTTCCAACTAGTACTTGTAATGGTAATCTGGAGTTTATTTTTCAGTTAATTGCAGTAAAATCCATTTTGTAGAGTCATTTCTCAACATGAAAAGAACATGGTCACTTCTTTTTGTCTTTTTTGTTTTTCTCTCCTATCCTTTCAGAGCTTACACTATAAGGTTGTATCTGAGTCTCCCTCAGTTCATCTGAAAAGGTGTTAGCAGGATATACTTCTGGGAAGAGAAGGGAGAAAACCAGTGGCTTTCTCAGGGGAAGGTGATAGTAGTTTTCCCAAATATAGCCAACAAATGAATTTACTGTCTATAGAGAATTTAAAACAGTGACAAAAACAGTGAAAAGAGTATGCTTTTTATTATCACCAAACTCTAAACAATGGTAGTGTTAATGCTTGTTTTACTACTAAAGAGAACCCCAATATTATCCTACTTTGGGAATCTCTGGACCATCAATCAGGTTTCCCCAAGCCTGGGGGTCATAACAGCTTTCCTCACCATGTTAGGTGTGGTTGGAAAGAGGGGTTCAACTTGTCTTCAAATAACCTGAGAGTCTCCATCCCTGAGTGTCCCCAGGAAAGCTTGGCCAATTAGTTATGATCAGACTCTTGCTTCTGTGTGGGGCTGGGGCAGGGGAGAGGGCCCAGGTGGACTGGACCAGCACACAGTGAATTTGCCTCATTATAAGCGTGTATATTTTATCTAGAGTAAAGGTGCTTCGGGGAAAGTAAAAGAGACTGAATCAACAGGGAAGACAAAAATCAAACACTTTCTGCACGTCAGAGGAGTTTGACTTCTGTGGGCTCTGAGAGAAGAGTTGATCTCTTAACCTGTGCTGGCAAAGATTTAAAGTCGCTGATGCTGGCAGGGAAAGTCAAAAGACCAACTGTTCATTCCTAGGGATTTGGAGGTAGTAACTTGCTTAGGTTTTGTCAGTAAAAAGAGATAATTAAGGTTCTAAACAACGATAGACTTCTTCCTATTCAACAAGCTTACAAAACAAGGTTATGAGTTTCAAAACCTTTACAACTTTCCCAAGGAATTAACATTCTCCCATTAGCATTAATCATCAGAATGGGATAGAAAATGAAGAATGACCAAATGCATGACTTATATTATGCTCTAGTCTGGTACAGTATTGATCGAGAGAATATATTTTATGTATTGGGTAAATTTGCATACATGGGTCTCCGATCTCTAGAAATTTCCTTTCTAGAGACTTTTGGGAGGCAGACGTTGATGGATAGAAATAGCTGAGGCAAAAGTTGCTTTCTTCAGTGTAATCCATACCTTAATTTCTCCTCATAGAATTTCCCAGAACTACAGTTTTCTCTCCTTAATACACCACTCACAACAAATTTTCTGAAACAAAGTTCAAAAAGGTGCTCTCTCTTCTTACACCTTACACCAAAATTTCTCTAAAATTCTCAAATTTCTTCTCAATGCCTCTTCATCCCTATCATCAGGACATAAAGGAGACATCAAACGTTATACCTGATGTGTATATGTATTTCACTACCGGCATCATATTTAAAACAGAACTGAATCTATTCAAAAAGCAACTTGGTTTTCAATCCAAATGCAATTTAGGAAAAGGAAATATGGCCACACAGAAGTGAAAGAGACACATTAGACCAAGATGAAAATTAGTAGCCTTATTTTGGTGTGCTTATTAACAAGTCATAATAGGAAACTTAATAGTTTCCACTATCAACAGAGTTGTTTTCCAAAATGGTGCCAGGGTGTGGTATAAGGGATCAGACTGGGAGTCATCTGAAACCAGGTAGGAATTCTTCTTCTATCAGCTAGTAATTCTATTACCTTGGAAAAATTACATAAGCTCTCAGTTTTAACAAAATGGAAGCAGCCATAGTGCCTAGCTTCCAAAGTTATTAGGATTGAATGGTATAGTGCCTGTCAGGTGCTTAGTATAATGCCTGACACAAACTGGACACAAACTGAATGTCACCTTTCTTTCTTTCTCCCACTAACCTGTGATACCATCAAGTCTGTTTAGCCTTCTCCACCCTTTCTGCGGTCCTTCATCGCACCTGCTGGCCAGGTACCTTCTTTTTTCTCTGGGCTCCCTGTCTGTCCTCTTGAATAAAACCACAATTATTGTAATCACCATGAGTTTTGTGATTGGATATAGTTTCTATGAATTAAAAGAATATATTTAAATAAAGTGCCTCGTGAAATCGTGGATCGGGTTTCTCACTAGTTTTTCAGCCATTGTAGTTTCTTCATTTATCCACTGGGCTTGCTTGTGAACAGTTGATTCGAATTTACTTTATTAGACAAACTCAGTGTTCGTGTTTGTTTTACAGTGTTTATCTTTACTCCCAATTATTCTAACCCACAGAAAGACAGCAAGACTCTTAATAAAATGGAGCATGAAGTTTCAATTTTCACATGAGTCACACTTGTGAATAGTGCGGTCTTTTGTCTTGGGCTCAGTGCATGCTGCAAATCAAAAGAGGATGGGAAGAGTTTGGTGCATGTAAGCAGCTGGGGCACAGTGTTAAGTTGATCGTATGGAAGAATCCGAAGCTTTTTTTTTTTTTTTTTCAGTCTGTGTAGAGAATAAAACGAGGAAGAATCACTTTACATCCATGGGAAGGATTTACAAGCTTATAAAAATGATAAACCTTTCTTAATACTGGTGCTTTGAACTCACTGAGCCCCTTTCAGCACTGGATTCCAAAGCACTTCACTGACAGTAAGCCCCAGGACCCTCGGGATGGAGGCAGTATTTCCATTTTGGAGTTGGGGAAACAGGCACAAGGAGAGACTTGCTCAAGAACACAGAATAAGTCCCAATCAAGCTTGTAGCTCAAGAACTCAGACCAAATCTAACCTCTGGGCTACTCGTGCCCCCACTCATTTATTTTTGAAAAAGGAAAACAATGATTTCGAATGTATACTCAGTTAAGCATACGGATACATCCCTTTCCACCTGTTTTAACACGTTTTTGAAGTTCTGCTTGTTTTTACATTGGCAGGATTTTCAGATGATTAGCTGTGAGTGTCTTTTGTTTAAAGTGCCTTGTGTAGGGGATGAGAGAGATCGGATGATCAGGATCTTTCTCCCCCTCAGTCACTCGTTCATGTTCAGTCTAGTTGGGTGGTGACCCCCAGGGACTATTCTAATCCAGAGAAATGTAAATATGTTGGGCATCTTAGCTTGGTCTTGGAGTTGGGAGGCAGTGTTTCCAAAATCAGGTCCTTTAGGCTGTATGCAAGAGAGCCCCACTAATGCCTATGAACATGGACAGAAAAGTACAGATGGGAATAATCTTAGAAAGAGAAAATGAATGCTCCTTTCAGAAAAATGAACCAAAAATGTGGGACAAATCAACTGGGGAAAAAGGGCAATAGAGGAAAGTAGGAATTGAGAAATGAAAAGTGGCATCACCACCAATGGTAATTTGCAAACAGATTTCAGGAGAGACATGTAGTCTCACTGGACCTGGGGGATCAAAGGGAACAGGCAACTAGATGATGGTGAGTTGCTGGGAAAAGGATTTTATCACATTAATATCCTAGAGAAGAAGATGAAATAACATATATCCCTAGCTCCTAAATGGGAATTTGCATGTATTTATTGTCCGATATAGGTGCAACAGACCAAAAAACTAAATCATCATTAATGTAAAGGTCAACATTTAAACTGTCAAGACTATAAGTGAAATAATGAACATTACCTATGCAGGGCACTGCATTAATCAAAGCTTTTCTAAACTCCTCCCCCTCTTGCCCCCAAGTACACAAAAGCTTTCTGAGACAAACTATAGCCTGCATCCAATCTTCATCATCTAAGGGAGGCTTCAGCAGTGGGCAGGCCACTGCCTATTTCTTCTTCTCTTCCTTTCAGTGTGATAAAATCTAGGAACAGGAAATGATATTTACTCCTTGGTGTTGGTAGAACAATGATGGATACTGAGGGTACACTTCCCTCTGAATGCTGATCACAGCAAGGAAACATTCCCACAGGAATATTTATAAAGCTGGTGCTTTAGTTTTTGAACATCCAAGTGGTTTTTCAAAAATTAAGGATGAAATGGCATTTGGGTTACAGGATCAATTAGGAACCAAAAGGGTCTACATGACCCTTGTCCAGGTAAACACACATGGTTTCAAGCCTGGAGGAAGATTAGAGGATGCATTTTGATAATGCTTTGAGATAAGGGACCTTATGAATAAAATGAGTAAAACATGATCATCTTAAGATGATCTCACTGGCAATTCAATTTAACATCCAGTTGTGTCGTAGGACACTTGTGTCTGTGTTACTAATACAAACTACATGTTTGGGGCCTAAGTTTCCAGTTTATCCAGAAACAAGGAAAATAGCACTGTCTTAAATAGACTCGCATAGCAATTTGGCTCCTGTCTTCCCCATAACCTTCCTTTTGGAGATAGTTGTTTACAATGCCATGTTTTCCATACATGTTTAATAGTACTTTATGCCCCAGGCACATAAGCAGACAAAACATTCTTTTCTTAGTCGTCTTTTGTATAATTAATTTATAATATGACATATTGTGAAATCAATCATTGAGCACAACCAGTATTTGGGTTTAGGAAATAATTTGAAATCGGCCTCAGCATTTCATATTTTGCTGTATTTAGTTTTGGTTGCACAGTATTGAGAATAATCCTAATCCAGCCATGTAAATCTTTACAAATGGTGAAACTTTTGCTACCCTGGCAATCTCAACATACTCCTCAAAAAAGCAAGTAGGGACAATAAAAATCAAATCATCAACAATATGTAAAATTTCTCATTCTTTCTAGTAAATACAAAAGTCAGAAGAGAAGCACCCAAAATTTACAGTGAATGCCCCAAATTCTATTGAACATGCAGCTTGTCATGCATTTCTGCACATCTATGCAGTTATACTGGGAACAGAGCATGTCCTGAGCAGATCCCCAGGCCTGACTTGGCATCTAACTGGGCCCAACACCCATGTAACAATGTAGTGTGTTCTCACAATTTTACATGAGCACACTTCAGTATAAGCCTGGATTTTTAAAGGCACATTTAAGTACCATTACATTCCTAATCAATGGCATGTTTAGGAGAAGTAAAAATATTTTCAGAGAAGGCAGGAAAAGCTGTATTCCTAGTATAAACAAAAGTGAGTTAACTTGAGAACACAAGTTAAGTCATCAGTGGTATCGAAAGAGTTAAAATTTAGTATATAGCAGGGAAAAAAAATTAGTATACAACACATTGAACATGCATGCCATTTCTATTCTTTTTTCAAACAGTTAAAGTGTATGTCTAGAATGAAATTCAAATCAAATGTCTGTGGTTCCCTGAAGCGCTTTGCAGAATTTGTCTGGTATCTGGCATAGAATCAGTAATAAATATTTGTTGACTGAATAATAAATTCTAGTTTGAAAATTCATTGGCATAATATGGCAAAGGTTTTTCAAGACTCCCTCAGCCTCTCAAAGGGAGGTAGGAAAGAAAAAACTAAATTATTCTGCAGTTATCTACCTCTGGTACCTAACCACTTTTAAAGATTGTTTTTCATGATTACTTTACAACAAAGCTGTTTATATGTGTAACTGCAGGTCTGTAAAGGAGGTATTATTTTCTCAATAGTATAGCTTAAAAATCAAAACAAAATAATACTTATTAGGGTCTCTTCATGGTCAAGATATAGAATTGAGATTCAGAACCTGGGTCATGGGGCCACCAAACCTATGCTTCCTCTCCTCCATCTTTCTGTCTTTAGCACTCACCACCTATCCCTCCATTTCCAATTTCTCCTGAAAGCACTACATGTAATTTAAAGCTTACTTGGATTTTGGAATTAGTCAGAAAAGTCCATCATACCTAGTAATCGCACTTGTTCACATATAAAAGAATTGGAATAATGATGTATATTATATATACTACATAATAAAAATATACATATGTCTACACATCATGTGTATAGAATAAGTTCCTTCAGGCTTGGCGTAAAGTACATTTCTTATCATATCAGTCATTTCTTATTCAGATATTCACATGATATTCTTTAAAGAAAGTTGCTTGAATGTTTCCTTCCCCTAGAAAATGGAGAGGCTAATAACCCTATAAACGTAGAGTATTAAAATTGCCTTGCTGTTCATTTTGCTAAACCTCTGCAAAACCATCTCTGTTGCCTAAATAAACCTGAAGACAGTGGTCAAGGATCAGGGTTTCCCAGCACATAAAGCAGGCTTTGTCCAGTGGATGTTTTCCTTGTTGTTTTTCTCCTTGATGGAGTGGTAACAAAAGCATAGCTTTCCCACTTTGTCCCAGAGATGGGGGGTTGCAGTCTATTGAAGGCAACTCTGTGCCTTATCTAAGCCTCTCACGATGGGTCACTTAGAGGGAAAGCCCCGCTTCATTAGTCCCTGGACAGGAAAGGGGGGCCGCAGTAGGGACAAGGAGCCGTTCTCTGCTTAAAGGGATCTGGCAGCTTTGCATAAAGGAAGATGTTTATCCCTGTTTATGGCATATCCCTTCTCCCTTTATAATTCCCATGGCTGATGTTACTTTTTATAGCACGTCTGACTGTCTGGGAAGGAGCCACATTGTTCCACGCCTTAGAAAGCAAAACGAAAGGGTGAGAAACCTTCAGTAATGCTATCTGCAGACAGGGTTCTGGCTTTCAGAATCTACAGAGATTAACTTCTCTCTCTCTCTTTCTCTCTCTCTCTTTCTCTCTTTCTCTCTCTCTCCACTCAACACACATATACAGTATATATGATGTGGAAGCTTTTTGAATGGGTAATTTAATTGAAAGAATCAAAAACTTTCTTTATGCAATCCTGCAACTTCTTTGGTATATTGAATACATTGTTAAATAGGTACTGATTATTAATAATCATCTGATTCAAAATTCTAGTGTCACTTTTTTTATGGTATAATAAATAGGGAGAATCCCAAATATATCAAAAAATACCTATGGAAAACATCAAAATTCCTATGATCTACTTTTACTTTTATTGTCGTCACTATGTTTTCAGTAAGAAATGAAAGGAAACTTCCAAGCAGAGTTTAATTTTAAAGAGGATGCAGGGTATCTTTTAGAAAGATTTTCTTAATCATCTGGATTAATCCTGACTTTCAACTCCAGATAAGAAATAGGATATCCCATCGGTAGGATTTGCAGCATGTAGGAAATTTTTTGCCAACCAGGAAAGGCTCCCAGGGTCTAAGTTATTAAAGTTAAATTTATTGGTGATTATTCTATTTCCTGCATAAAATGAAACTTCAAAACAAACACTTGAAAAAGTCAAAAGAGGTCAACTAAGTGGCACCGTTTTATAAATGTAAAAGAAGTGGCCATTTTCAGAAGGTCTCATGGCTTGGCAGTTTGAATAAAATGAATGTGAGAGTTAAATGTTAACCCCTGACAAATACTGACACA